>OZ022329.1:0-1250000 GCA_963989225.1 Dromius quadrimaculatus
TTGCTATGCGATAAGTATTTTCCGAGATATGGACGTTTTAAAAATTGTATTTTTTGCAAAAATTACTGATTTTTTTTTCGCTTTTTCGATGTTTTTGGTGTCAAAATAAATAGAATGATTAATCTAGATTACGAAAATGACTTTAGAATTGCTATGCGATGAGTATTTTCCGAGATATGGCCGTTTTAAAAATTGTATTTTTTGCAAAAATTACTGATTTTTTTTTCGCTTTTTCGATGTTTTTGGTGTCAAAATGAATAGAATGATTAATCTAGATTACGAAAATGACCTTAGAATTGCTATGCGATTAGTATTTTCCGAGATATGGCCGTTTTAAAAATTGTATTTTTTGCAAAAATTACTGTTTTTTTTTTTCGCTTTTTCGATGTTTTTGGTGTCAAAATAAATAGAATGATTAATCTAGATTACGAAAATGACCTTAGAATTGCTATGCGATTAGTATTTTCCGAGATATAGCCGTTTTAAAAATTGTATTTTTTGCAAAAATTACTGATTTTTTTTTCGTTTTTTCGATGTTTTTGGTGTCAAAATAAATAGAATGATTAATCTAGATTACGAAAATGACCTTAGAATTGCTATGCGATAAGTATTTTCCGAGATATGGCCGTTTTAAAAATTGTATTTTTTGCAAAAATAACTGATTTTTTTTTCGCTTTTTCGATGTTTTTGGTGTCAAAATAAATAGAATGATTAATCTAGATTACGAAAATGACCTTAGAATTGCTATGCGATAAGTATTTTCCGAGATATGGGCGTTTTAAAAATTGTATTTTTTGCAAAAATTACTGATTTTTTTTTCGCTTTTTTGATGTTTTTGGTGTCAAAATAAATAGAATGATTAATCAAGATTACAAAAATGACCTTAGAATTGCTATGCGATTAGTATTTTCCGAGATATAGCCGTTTTAAAAATTGTATTTTTCGCAAAAATTACCGATTTTTTTTTCGTTTTTTCGATGTTTTTGATGTCAAAATAAATAGAATGATTAATCAAGATTGCGAAAATGACCTTAGAATTGCTATGCGATAAGTATTTTCCGAGATATGGACGTTTTAAAAATTGTATTTTTTGCAAAAATTACTGATTTTTTTTTCGCTTTTTCGATGTTTTTGGTGTCAAAATAAATAGAATGATTATTCTAGATTACGAAAATGACCTTAGAATTGCTATGCGATAAGTATTTTCCGAGATATGGCCGTTTAAAAATTGTATTTTTTTGCAGAAATTACTGATTTTTTTTCGCTTTTTCGATGTTTTTGGTGTCAAAATAAATAGAATGATTAATCTAGATTACGAAAATGACTTTAGAATTGCTATGCGATAAGTATTTTCCGAGATATGGGCGTTTTAAAAATTGTATTTTTTGCAAAAATTACTGATTTTTTTTTCGCTTTTTCGATGTTTTTGGTGTCAAAATAAATAGAATGATTAATCTAGATTACGAAAATGACTTTAGAATTGCTATGCGATAAGTATTTTCCGAGATATGGCCGTTTTAAAAATTGTATTTTTTGCAAAAATTACTGATTTTTTTTTCGCTTTTTCGATGTTTTTGGTGTCAAAATAAATAGAATGATTAATCTAGATTACGAAAATGACTTTAGAATTGCTATGCGATAAGTATTTTCCGAGATATGGACGTTTTAAAAATTGTATTTTTTGCAAAAATTACTGATTTTTTTTTCGCTTTTTCGATGTTTTTGGTGTCAAAATAAATAGAATGATTAATCTAGATTACGAAAATGACCTTAGAATTGCTATGCGATTAGTATTTTCCGAGATATAGCCGTTTTAAAAATTGTATTTTTTGCAAAAATTACTGATTTTTTTTTCGTTTTTTCGATGTTTTTGGTGTCAAAATAAATAGAATGATTAATCTAGATTACGAAAATGACTTTAGAATTGCTATGCGATAAGTATTTTCCGAGATATGGACGTTTTAAAAATTGTATTTTTTGCAAAAATTACTGATTTTTTTTTCGCTTTTTCGATGTTTTTGGTGTCAAAATAAATAGAATGATTATTCTGGATTACGAAAATGACCTTAGAATTGCTATGCGATAAGTATTTTCCGAGATATGGCCGTTTTAAAAATTGTATTTTTTGCAAAAATTACTGATTTTTTTTCGCTTTTTCGATGTTTTTGGTGTCAAAATAAATAGAATGATTAATCTAGATTACGAAAATGACTTTAGAATTGCTATGCGATAAGTATTTTCCGAGATATGGACGTTTTAAAAATTGTATTTTTTGCAAAAATTACTGATTTTTTTTTCGCTTTTTCGATGTTTTTGGTGTCAAAATAAATAGAATGATTAATCTAGATTACGAAAATGACTTTAGAATTGCTATGCGATAAGTATTTTCCGAGATATGGACGTTTTAAAAATTGTATTTTTTGCAAAAATTACTGATTTTTTTTTCGTTTTTTCGATGTTTTTGGTGTCAAAATAAATAGAATGATTAATCTAGATTACGAAAATGACCTTAGAATTGCTATGCGATAAGTATTTTCCGAGATATGGACGTTTTAAAAATTGTATTTTTTGCAAAAATTACTGATTTTTTTTTCGCTTTTTCGATGTTTTTGGTGTCAAAATAAATAGAATGATTATTCTGGATTACGAAAATGACCTTAGAATTGCTATGCGATAAGTATTTTCCGAGATATGGCCGTTTTAAAAATTGTATTTTTTGCAAAAATTACTGATTTTTTTTCGCTTTTTCGATGTTTTTGGTGTCAAAATAAATAGAATGATTAATCTAGATTACGAAAATGACTTTAGAATTGCTATGCGATAAGTATTTTCCGAGATATGGACGTTTTAAAAATTGTATTTTTTGCAAAAATTACTGATTTTTTTTTCGCTTTTTCGATGTTTTTGGTGTCAAAATAAATAGAATGATTAATCTAGATTACGAAAATGACTTTAGAATTGCTATGCGATAAGTATTTTCCGAGATATGGACGTTTTAAAAATTGTATTTTTTGCAAAAATTACTGATTTTTTTTTCGCTTTTTGATGTTTTTGGTGTCAAAATAAATAGAATGATTAATCTAGATTACGAAAATGACTTTAGAATTGCTATGCGAAAAGTATTTTCCGAGATATGGCCGTTTTAAAAATTGTATTTTTTGCAAAAATTACTGATTTTTTTTTCGCTTTTTCGATGTTTTTGGTGTCAAAATAAATAGAATGATTAATCTAGATTACGAAAATGACCTTAGAATTGCTATGCGATAAGTATTTTCCGAGATATGGACGTTTTAAAAATTGTATTTTTTGCAAAAATTACTGATTTTTTTTTCGCTTTTTCGATGTTTTTGGTGTCAAAATAAATAGAATGATTAATCTAGATTACGAAAATGACTTTAGAATTGCTATGCGATAAGTATTTTCCGAGATATGGCCGTTTTAAAATTGTATTTTTTGCAAAAATTACTGATTTTTTTTTCGCTTTTTCGATGTTTTTGGTGTCAAAATGAATAGAATGATTAATCTAGATTACGAAAATGACCTTGGAATTGCTATGCGATAAGTATTTTCCGAGATATGGACGTTTTAAAAATTGTATTTTTTGCAAAAATTACTGATTTTTTTTTCGCTTTTTCGATGTTTTTGGTGTCAAAATGAATAGAATGATTAATTTAGATTACGAAAATGACTTTAGAATTGCTATGCGATAAGTATTTTCCGAGATATGGCCGTTTTAAAAATTGTATTTTTTGCAAAAATTACTGATTTTTTTTTCGCTTTTTCGATGTTTTTGGTGTCAAAATAAATAGAATGATTAATCTAGATTACGAAAATGACCTTAGAATTGCTATGCGATAAGTATTTTCCGAGATATGGACGTTTTAAAAATTGTATTTTTTGCAAAAATTACTGATTTTTTTTTCGCTTTTTCGATGTTTTTGGTGTCAAAATGAATAGAATGATTATTCTAGATTACGAAAATGACCTTAGAATTGCTATGCGATAAGTATTTTCCGAGATATGGCCGTTTTAAAAATTGTATTTTTTGCAAAAATTACTGATTTTTTTTTCGCTTTTTCGATGTTTTTGGTGTCAAAATAAATAGAATGATTAATCTAGATTACGAAAATGACTTTAGAATTGCTATGCGATAAGTATTTTCCGAGATATGGGCGTTTTAAAAATTGTATTTTTTGCAAAAATTACTGATTTTTTTTCGCTTTTTCGATGTTTTTGGTGTCAAAATAAATAGAATGATTAATCTAGATTACGAAAACGACCTTAGAATTGCTATGCGATAAGTATTTTCCGAGATATGGCCGTTTTAAAAATTATATTTTTTGCAAAAATTACTGATTTTTTTTTCGCTTTTTCGATGTTTTTGGTGTCAAAATAAATAGAATGATTAATCTAGATTACGAAAATGACCTTAGAATTGCTATGCGATAAGTATTTTCCGAGATATGGCCGTTTTAAAAATTGTATTTTTTGCAAAAATTACTGATTTTTTTTTCGCTTTTTCGATGTTTTTGGTGTCAAAATGAATAGAATGATTAATCTAGATTACGAAAATGACTTTAGAATTGCTATGCGATAAGTATTTTCCGAGATATGGCCGTTTTAAAAATTGTATTTTTTGCAAAAATTACTGATTTTTTTTTCGCTTTTTCGATGTTTTTGGTGTCAAAATGAATAGAATGATTATTCTAGATTACGAAAATGACCTTAGAATTGCTATGCGATAAGTATTTTCCGAGATATGGCCGTTTTAAAAATTGTATTTTTTGCAAAAATTACTGATTTTTTTTTCGCTTTTTCGATGTTTTTGGTGTCAAAATAAATAGAATGATTAATCTAGATTACGAAAATGACTTTAGAATTGCTATGCGATAAGTATTTTCCGAGATATGGGCGTTTTAAAAATTGTATTTTTTGCAAAAATTACTGATTTTTTTTCGCTTTTTCGATGTTTTTGGTGTCAAAATAAATAGAATGATTAATCTAGATTACGAAAACGACCTTAGAATTGCTATGCGATAAGTATTTTCCGAGATATGGCCGTTTTAAAAATTATATTTTTTGCAAAAATTACTGATTTTTTTTTCGCTTTTTCGATGTTTTTGGTGTCAAAATAAATAGAATGATTAATCTAGATTACGAAAATGACCTTAGAATTGCTATGCGATAAGTATTTTCCGAGATATGGCCGTTTTAAAAATTGTATTTTTTGCAAAAATTACTGATTTTTTTTTCGCTTTTTCGATGTTTTTGGTGTCAAAATAAATAGAATGATTAATCTAGATTACGAAAATGACCTTAGAATTGCTATGCGATAAGTATTTTCCGAGATATAGCCGTTTTAAAAATTGTATTTTTTGCAAAAATTACTGATTTTTTTTTCGCTTTTTCGATGTTTTTGGTGTCAAAATAAATAGAATGATTAATCTAGATTACGAAAATGACTTTAGAATTGCTATGCGATAAGTATTTTCCGAGATATGGCCGTTTTAAAAATTGTATTTTTTGCAAAAATTACTGATTTTTTTTTCGCTTTTTCGATGTTTTTGGTGTCAAAATGAATAGAATGATTAATCTAGATTACGAAAATGACCTTGGAATTGCTATGCGATAAGTATTTTCCGAGATATGGACGTTTTAAAAATTGTATTTTTTGCAAAAATTACTGATTTTTTTTTCGCTTTTTCGATGTTTTTGGTGTCAAAATGAATAGAATGATTAATCTAGATTACGAAAATGACTTTAGAATTGCTATGCGATAAGTATTTTCCGAGATATGGCCGTTTTAAAAATTGTATTTTTTGCAAAAATTACTGATTTTTTTTTCGCTTTTTCGATGTTTTTGGTGTCAAAATAAATAGAATGAATCATCTAGATTACGAAAATGACCTTAGAATTGCTATGCGATAAGTATTTTCCGAGATATGGACGTTTTAAAAATTGTATTTTTTGCAAAAATTACTGATTTTTTTTTCGCTTTTTCGATGTTTTTGGTGTCAAAATAAATAGAATGATTAATCTAGATTACGAAAATGACTTTAGAATTGCTATGCGATAAGTATTTTCCGAGATATGGCCGTTTTGAAAAATTGTATTTTTTGCAAAAATTACTGATTTTTTTTTCGCTTTTTCGATGTTTTTGGTGTCAAAATAAATAGAATGATTAATCTAGATTACGAAAATGACCTTAGAATTGCTATGCGATAAGTATTTTCCGAGATATGGACGTTTTAAAAATTGTATTTTTTGCAAAAATTACTGATTTTTTTTTCGCTTTTTCGATGTTTTTGGTGTCAAAATGAATAGAATGATTATTCTAGATTACGAAAATGACCTTAGAATTGCTATGCGATAAGTATTTTCCGAGATATGGCCGTTTTAAAAATTGTATTTTTTGCAAAAATTACTGATTTTTTTTTCGCTTTTTCGATGTTTTTGGTGTCAAAATAAATAGAATGATTAATCTAGATTACGAAAATGACTTTAGAATTGCTATGCGATAAGTATTTTCCGAGATATGGGCGTTTTAAAAATTGTATTTTTTGCAAAAATTACTGATTTTTTTTCGCTTTTTCGATGTTTTTGGTGTCAAAATAAATAGAATGATTAATCTAGATTACGAAAACGACCTTAGAATTGCTATGCGATAAGTATTTTCCGAGATATGGCCGTTTTAAAAATTATATTTTTTGCAAAAATTACTGATTTTTTTTTCGCTTTTCGATGTTTTTGGTGTCAAATAAATAGAATGATTAATCTAGATTACGAAAATGACCTTAGAATTGCTATGCGATAAGTATTTTCCGAGATATGGCCGTTTTAAAAATTGTATTTTTTGCAAAAATTACTGATTTTTTTTTTCGCTTTTTCGATGTTTTTGGTGTCAAAATGAATAGAATGATTAATCTAGATTACGAAAATGACTTTAGAATTGCTATGCGATAAGTATTTTCCGAGATATGGCCGTTTTAAAAATTGTATTTTTTGCAAAAATTACTGATTTTTTGCAAAAATTACTGATTTTTTTTTTCGCTTTTTCGATGTTTTTGGTGTCAAAATAAATAGAATGATTAATCTAGATTACGAAAATGACCTTAGAATTGCTATGCGATAAGTATTTTCCGAGATATAGCCGTTTAAAAAATTGTATTTTTTGCAAAAATTACTGATTTTTTTTTCGCTTTTTCGATGTTTCTGGTGTCAAAATAAATAGAATGATTATTCTAGATTACGAAAATGACCTTAGAATTGCTATGCGATAAGTATTTTCCGAGATATGGCCGTTTTAAAAATTGTATTTTTTGCAAAAATTACTGATTTTTTTTTCGCTTTTTCTATGTTTTTGGTGTCAAAATAAATAGAATGATTAATCTAGATTACGAAAATGACCTTAGAATTGCTATGCGATAAGTATTTTCCGAGATATGGCCGTTTTAAAAATTGTATTTTTTGCAAAAATTACTGATTTTTTTTTCGCTTTTTCGATGTTTTTGGTGTCAAAATAAATAGAATGATTAATCTAGATTACGAAAATGACCTTAGAATTGCTATGCGATAAGTATTTTCCGAGATATAGCCGTTTTAAAAATTGTATTTTTTGCAAAAATTACTGATTTTTTTTTCGCTTTTTCGATGTTTTTGGTGTCAAAATAAATAGAATGATTATTCTAGATTACGAAAATGACCTTAGAATTGCTATGCGATAAGTATTTTCCGAGATATGGCCGTTTTAAAAATTGTATTTTTTGCAAAAATTACTGATTTTTTTTTTCGCTTTTTCGATGTTTTTGGTGTCAAAATGAATAGAATGATTAATCTACATTACGAAAATGACTTTAGAATTGCTATGCGATAAGTATTTTCCGAGATATGGGCGTTTTAAAAATTGTATTTTTTGCAAAAATTACTGATTTTTTTTTCGCTTTTTCGATGTTTTTGGTGTCAAAATAAATAGAATGATTAATCTAGATTACGAAAATGACCTTAGAATTGCTATGCGATTAGTATTTTCCGAGATATAGCCGTTTTAAAAATTGTATTTTTTGCAAAAATTACTGATTTTTTTTTCGTTTTTTCGATGTTTTTGGTGTCAAAATAAATAGAATGTATAATCTAGATTACGAAAATGACCTTAGAATTGCTATGCGATTAGTATTTTCCGAGATATAGCCGTTTTAAAAATTGTATTTTTTGCAAAAATTACTGATTTTTTTTTCGCTTTTTCGATGTTTTTGGTGTCAAAATAAATAGAATGATTATTCTAGATTACGAAAATGACCTTAGAATTGCTATGCGATAAGTATTTTCCGAGATATGGCCGTTTTAAAAATTGTATTTTTTGCAAAAATTACTGATTTTTTTTTCGCTTTTTCGATGTTTTTGGTGTCAAAATAAATAGAATGATTAATCTAGATTACGAAAATGACCTTAGAATTGCTATGCGATAAGTATTTTCCGAGATATGGCCGTTTTAAAAATTGTATTTTTTGCAAAAATTACTGATTTTTTTTTCGCTTTTTCGATGTTTTTGGTGTCAAAATAAATAGGATGATTAATCTAGATTACGAAAATGACGAGAGATACGCAATTGGCAATTACTATAGTTGGTCGACTATACATTTGGCAATATCTATTCGTAATTTCAAGACAATTGGACAAGAAATAAAAAAATGTTTTCGCTCTTATTTCTTCATAATTATTGGGTTTGCTGTTTTATTAATATAATATATATTTTCGACCGAATGTTGAAGAAAATTGAATGAAAAATTTATTATTCTAGTCCTTAAAAATTACTTTTAATGAATTTGACATTGTTTTTATCCTCAAATTATTGCCAAGTGGAAATAATTATTCAAAATCAATTCAAATTCAAATCTTTTTTTGCTGAAAAATTATACTAAATCAATATTTGTGGCTTTCAGCCTCCCCTTCTAGCCATTCCTTATTTCAAAAGTTTTAAAATATGTCGATGGTAATAAAAATTACAAATATAACAAAATTACTATTGTTGTTTTTTCAATCTTTCTCATTTTGATATTTATGAGTCGGGGAGTTTTAATATTATTTTAGCATTTCGCGGCAAGAACTCTGTTCCAGCATGTCCTCGATCTAGGATACGCTGAAATAGAGTCACCCTACAACTCTTAGCTCCGAGGTGTAAAGTGCCTCCCTAACACATGAGCTAGCCCTACCTAACACATTTTAATGGATCGCAACCTGAAACCTAAAAAAAATCTGAAACCTACAAAAGATTAGCGGGAGGGCAAGTGTAAGTGTCACTTAATTATGTTCCTGAACCAAGACCATGCGATGAAACCAGTGTGAAGCACCAATTCGATCCAAAGTCTTTACCTAATAATTCAGGAACGCGTGTAGTCTGAGGTTGCAAAGAAACACCGTGAACTGCTGAAAATGACCAAAGTGCAATGCGTAATACCAGGGCCGTACTACGCTTTAGTCTCTTTAAATTCCAGCAGACACAATCTGTGAAAAAAAAGCCTGAAAAAAAATACATACACAAATAAAAAAACAAATCCCACATCCCACCCTCAATCAAAACGTTTCGCGGCATGAAATTACAAATTGAGTTTAATATTTAACCGAATTCAAACCCCAAAATCAACTGTGTATTAATTTACTTTATATAAGTACAGCAAAAAATAACCTCTAATAAAAAATTGATTCAATCGCGAATGCGTTATGTTTTTTTTTTTGGTTCATCAGAATTTCAAATTATTTCCCTCGCTGGTACAGCTCTGGTTATTCAGAGCCATACAAGACCTCCCGCGTGGGTGAAGTCCCCTTGGACCCCACAAAATTTGAACGAGCGAATAAAAAAGTTAAGATGACTAAAAGTGAACGCGCGCCCCGCTTGTGTCATAAATATCATGATTGCATTGTTAACTTAATTGCATCAATATTTAAAAAGTTTATTTATAATCACGATATTTACTCAATAATTAATATTTATTAAAATATTATTTACTGAGGAATACAAAAGGCACAAGCCTAAATCTAAACACTAACCTTGCACACGTACTCTACAGCACCTCTGAAACAAAAGAAAAACAAAATCAATCACTTCAATTCAATTGAATTTATGTGAAATAAAGCCTCATGCACAATACGAAATTAGTAGTTAATGTTTGAGTTATGGTTAGGAACTTGTATATTTGAAATTAGAAATGTGATGACTGAATTTAAGTGGTTTATCTTCTGCGCATGCGTCGAAAATTTTCTAACCCTAAGATAATTTTCCTCCAACACTCTGTTGAGGCCGGTGAAGGAAAAGTTTATTACTTTCCTTAATCTAGTGTGTTTTGGGTTTAAACATCTATCTTGAAAGAAATAAAAATTAACAATGTAAACGTAACTATGGGAGGTTAGTTTTAAAGCAAGGGATGTAACATCTATTTGGACTAATTTGGAGTTGTTGTTGTCAATATATTCATTGAATGGAATATACTTAATAAAATTTCAATACACTAGTGGAAGAAGCAAGACGTAATTCGATGGCTGCTTTAATTTTGGTGTCTGTCCGCTAGCACAAAGGCAGTGGATTCTTGATCGAGAAATTTGGTATAAAATTGGAAAAATTAAATTGGTGAAGAGTTTAGAGCCTTTTTGGAAAAACCATCAAAATTTTGGATTTGTATTGTTGGTAAATTGATATCAAGCAAGAAAATTAAGTCGAAATCTTGGATTAAAAAAGGTATCGTATCGTAAAGATATTTAATATATACAGTCCACTTTTTAAAATGTGGCTTATTTAATAAGATTGTACCTGCCAAACTACTAAAGCCGTGATGTGAACAAGACTAACAAAAAAAAAAAAAAATTGAAAAATATTTACCGGTTTGCTGTATGCACAGTTCAGTCCGCTAGAACTCTGCAACTCGAACAGGAACTCATCTGGTTTCAGGAACACTGGAACTCTGCACTTCAAGATCTGCTGGCTTCAGGAACACTGGAACATCCGGAAATGAATTTTGCCTTTTCTTTTAAAATTTGTACAGGCATTTTAAAACTCTTGATGTTGCAATAATTTTTTTTTTAATCTTGCAATTAGCTTCTACCGTTGATACCGTTTTGATTTGCAAGGTCCTAACGGAAGTGGAGAAGCCCGAAGTATCCATAGAAAAAGCTTCCTTCAAGTTAAAAAGACAGTCAAAGAATTGGCCAATATATCTTCAAATTGATTTGATCATTTCTGTAAATTGAAAAAAATTGTTTAAAATAAATATTAAAATATTTTAAAGTTTTTATTCACCTGTTGATTTGGCCATTGATTTTTTGAATTGTTGGATAACTTCCGTAATATTAATTGATATAGAAATCGAAACACACTACTGCAGTTCCTGATATTTTTTGTACTTCAATCTTCTTTTTAATGCTTGTGGACATAAATTTGTCGTTGCTAATTCCCAAAGAAACTCTTCAAAAAATACGACTAAATATTACCGGAAATCTGCAGGGGCGAAGCACAACCGATTATTTAAAATTGTATTCTTATTTTTACAACTAAGGGACTGGGGGTAACTTCTACGGTTAATACTGTTGTAGTAGACGAGTTGGTGGAACCAAGGGAGCTTGAACTTTGCACAAAAAGCTTTTCTGCAATTAAAATATAATTTATTAACAAGATTAAAAAAAAAAAAGGTTTGTCTTATTCACCTGTACTTTTTGCTATTTGCAAGTATCTTCTTGCTTCTGGCATCAAAGTTACTGACAATAATTGGAGTTACTTTTGGTTGTGTTTATTGTTGATTTTTCAAGTCCACTTGGGTAAATATTCAACAGGGTGGGCAGGGGACTCAATCAAATCATTAAATGCACATTTTTCGATCACATTTCCTCAAAATATTAATATTCACAGCACTGACAAAGCTATATTAATATCTTGGAACTGAATCTGCATTCAATCATTTGCTAAAACTAAAAATGTATAAATCCATATCTTTTGTTTCAAAGCGCCACATCAGGCTTAATTTTGGAAAATTAATTATGAAAATATTATTGGACAGACAAGATTTATGCATACGGCACAATTTTTAATGAAATTGGCCCATTTTAAATAATGCCACAGCCAAAGGATTAACAAATCGAATAAAATTACACAAATCTGCTACAAAACACGAAACTTAGCTCAATGGCTATCACATTATTCAAATAACTGTCAACTACATTTATTGTAGTTTTGTTCATCAATATACAAACTCAGTTAAATTTGGAAAAAATTTACTAAAAAAAAGTTTGTATAAATTTGGAAAAAAAAATTAATAAAAAGTTTGAGAACTGAGATTGCACACAACTTAAAAATAATACAAAAAGTGTATTCTTTTGCAAATTATCATGTTTGAATAATAAAATGAAGCAGCAGTTATTGGAGCTTTTTGTCGACTTGATGAGGTTGCAGCCAAATTTGTGGATGAAGCAGCGTACATAAATAAGCAGTAAATTATTGAGATTTTGTGCAAAAAGAATACTTACATTAAAATACTTATAAACTAACAGATAAAATAATATCAAATATAAATAAACACCATTAGGTGTAATAAAAACAAAATTTGAAAATAAAATTCAAGTACTAATAAGTAATTTCCACTTACTAATACTTTTTAAGAAAAGTTAATTATGAACATTTGATATTAGTTTTAACTGTTCAAAAATTGGGGAGCTTTGAAAGGGTGGACCTATCAAACAACCAAATGAACATTTAAATTTAAACATCTTTACAAAGACTCGACATTTGATCATTTGACAAAATTGGGATCTTTATTGAGCACAATTTAAAAAAATTGGCTTATTTAAAATAATGCCACAGCCCAAGGATAAATTTTTGTAAACAAAATTTGGAAAATATAATAAATTTAATAAACGGAATTTGGCACAAGGGCTGTAACATTATTTGAATTTTTTATTAGGGGCAGAGAGGGCTTTGATTTACAATAAATGGAGGGAGAGAGTTGGTGATACAATTGTATTTTTTATTGGAAATTTGTTTCAACAGAGATCATTGTCCTTTTTAATTCCTTTTTTTTTGGTGGTAATTATTTGCTGCTATTTTCGATTAGTAATTGAAACCTTCTATCTTCAATTGAATACTTCATAACTTCTATTTTGCTTCGGTAATTTGCTGCTTTTATTTTGCTGACTGAACTGTCTAAATTTTCTTGGATCGGTAACCCATAGCTTCCATTTTGAATTAGATAATTGTTTGCTGCTGGCTGAATGAATCTTCTCCTGATTTTGTAAGCCTGGGAGCGAAACTCATTTCTGAGCTGACCAACCTGAAACATAAATTAATGTTGAAAAATTATATTAGCATTGTTTTTGTGACTTGGGCCTACATTATTGGCACTCCCTTGGGATTTATTATTATTTTGGATGTTAAAAAATATTAATCAATAACAAAAAATTGTTCTATATGAAATTGAATTCAAAATAAATATTTTCCAATAATAAACAAATATTCAGAAAATAAAATCCTAATAAATCTTTCTGCTTGTAACTTGTTGAAAACAGTAAGTGTAGATAAAAATTGAATTTAAAATCTGTTTGCAATCTGAATTAAAAATTGATGTATGTTGTTGTAGTTTATATCTGTTGGAGGGCCCTACGAGAATTTTGATCTTTCCTGATAATTTTATTTTATTTTAAACAGACGAAATTATGGATTTATTTCTAAAAAAATTCGAATACGGATTAATATTTTTAATATAATAATTATGTAACTACTAATGTGCCACATGAAAAAGATATAGCAGAAATATGTTTTTTTCTGAAATATTACATAACATCTTGAATCACATTTCAAAAAATAGATTCTAAATCATAAAAAATGTATAAAATATGAAAAAGGAATAGAGAAAAAGGGCACATGCTTTTATACTGAAGCTTAGCCAAAAAATAAATTTAATAAACAGAAATAATTTTCCCAAAAGCTATGCATACCTTCAGAAAGCGAATTTTTTTATCTCAATACAACTCTGCAGCTTTCTGGACCACATGAAAGCCTTTTCCACTATTCACACTATAATATTTCCGCATTTTGAACACTATTTTCCCATAAAGTACTACTGAAATGTCCGTCTTTCTTGAATTCCTACATAGAACTATACCAAGCCCAACGTAGTGAAGCTACACCTGCTACATCACATCGCGCTTGTTCAAACCGAATTTATCAATTAAAAATTATTAATACTGAATAAATCGACACTAAAATGGAAGATTTTAAAATTATTTATTTTGATACTTTTGAAGTAAAATTCAACACAACTGATTCCAAACACGATTTTAAGGATTTGATGCTTTTTTGATTAGTACTGGAATATCACCCCATCTAAAATATTAAATTAAAGTTAGCTAACAAATTATAATTATAATTTTGACGTAATGTTACATACATAATATCGGAATTTCATATATACAGGGGGTTTGAAATAAAGTCCATGATATGAGATTGCTTGAGCTATGATCATTCCAATTAAATAACAATATAATGTAAGAGAACTGTTTGCAAAATGGGTCCCTTGATCGTTCACAAAATTAATTTCAGACGTCATTTACTTCAATTACTGTGGTTGTAATATAGATGTACCACTATACTTTTTTGAGACCAAAGGACAGTCCCAACAATGAATTTTCAACAAAGAATCCGCACCAAAAAGGATGTGGAAGCTTTTTTTAAGTAATAAATAATTGATAATCGGTGTTTTAGCATCTGGTAGACAATTGAAAAATGAAATTAAAAGTTCCCAACAAAATTTTTGATACAATAGCCGTTAGCTAAAAAAATATATTTATTTGCCATTTATTCCAAACGAGCTTTGTGGTGCCACCTCTGCAACAAAATGTAAACTTATAGCTGGACTTGATCAAAATATCTAATGAAAAGTTCGTATATTGATATCTCGGAAAAATTCAATACATAATATTTAAGGGAGTTTTTGAATTTGAATTGCATATTCTAGGGTAGTAAATTACCTACCAAACGTTAGTCCAGTGATATCTTTAGATATTAATAAAGGGCAAAATACTGAAATTCATTTAATTTTGAATACATTACAATCGATAGTTTATAACAATCTAACAGGCAGCAGACATCAACTCAAATGACATATTTAGGTATTGTAAACAAGCAGTTAGTGAAGACACTAATTAAGATTAAACGTCAGCTCAGTTATTATTAGTGATTATTAGAATTAATTCAATTTCAAACACTTTTTATCATATTGATATCTCGGAAAAATTCTTTAGATAAACTTTTATGAACAATCAGTTGAACTGTCAAACTTCTTCTGGTATTTAATTGTGCTGCCATCTCTGTGTTGATCGCAGAACTTTTTCGAACTGTACAATTTGAAGTTTAACTGTTAACAGTTTATTATGCACATTTTTCATTTGCAATATTCAATTGATTCTCTAAATATATTTTCTTGCATTCAAAATACCCCGAGGGAGCTCTTTAATAACTTCAATTGTAAACTGGTTCTGCCATCTCTGTACTAAACAGTAAACTTCATTTTAGTTCAACCTTAGACTCATAGATGGCGTACATCTACCATTATATATTTTGAGGTTATCTGTCAAATTGATGCGGTCGTAAAATGTTTCCGTCAAGTACTCAAAAAAAGCATTGAATCATAACTACGTAAAAATGCTAATTTGAAATGTAAAACAAGATAATACAGCTGTAGGTATTAATTTTATGCTCAAATTATTTATTATTGAGGTTATGTTATTATTAAGAACGTAAATATGAAATAAATTTACGTGAGTTTTGCAGAAGATTTCAGCCACCTATGCCTAAATACGTAATTGGAACAGCCTTCCAGGATTTTGAAAGGTTTTATATTCATAATTTCGTAATGAATTATCATCCAAAAGAGATAATGTACGTATTGAAGTAATATTTCACTAAATATGTAGTAACGTAGTTATTTTAGGGTCATCTGCGTGTATCTAGATGTAAACATCAATGTATCTATTAGCTAATTTATTGCTTATATCAAAGGTGATACGGAGAAGACTGCAGATATTGTTTCAAATAATGAATTATTGCTGATGAAACAATTGACTATTCATAATCCGTTTAGGCCCGTTTAAGGGCTTCTACTCGATAATAAGGTATAAAATGCTTCATGTTTTGTTCCGTTTCTATGTACAACAGCAGATGCTATTTTATTGAAAAAACAATAACACTTGAATTGAACTAACCTTTCAAAAATCGGCAGAAAAATCAATCCTCTTGCTTGCATCCATTTTAACACTAAACAAATACAGTCAAATACATCACTCATTGCACTTATTTTCTTATAAAAGTCAGTCTAACAGTTCCACAAAACAAACATCGTACGTATTTCACCAACAAGTCTATTACGTGCAAGTTCATTCGTTTGACGAGGTTTTCCGAAAGCCTCATCGTACTATTACAATTTATTTATCGAATATTGCAATTTAACACGAAATTTTTGTTTAAATATTACTAAGAAACATTCAAGTAACTGTTTTGATTATTTTTAGTTTAAAAATCACTGTTTTACATCAATAAATTGCTTTTTTAAACCCACTGACGCTATGTGGCAAAATAACAGCAAATAACAATTGAATTATGAATATCAACAACTTGCAAGAAGGGTGGGCCAATTTAGCGCCAAACTGAGACCGAATTAAAGAATTAATAATTCATTTTGAACAAATGTTGTATGAATATTATTAATAAACATTTAAATCACTATTTGCACACTTTTTTTGTAAATATTACTGTTTGACGTGAATAAATCTGTTATTAATAATCCAAACAATTTCCCCCGCGAAATGACAGCAAATAACAATTGAATTACGAAATCAACATATCCTGAAACAATGAAGTTATAAATATTTTTTATTAATTATAATTAAAGCTTTTTGTACCATAAGTAATCAATGAATTTTTGATACAAGCAGCTGTTTAAATAAATAAATATATTAACGTTTTATGTATTCCAAACGAGCTACGTAGTGCCATCTGTGTAACAAAATGTCAACTAATAGCTGGACTTTACGAAATGTTTATTGAGGAAATTTAAATTATTCTCAGAATTAGTTTAGTAGATAGTAGTTTCCAATATAATTTAATTCAAATAAGTTCCAAGTCAGAAGTAAACTAAAAAACTCTCCGCAAGACAATAAATGCTTCCAAAGAAGTATTTGGAGAATAAAGTCATTTGAATCGTTCAAAAATATCAAATTTTATTAAAATTATATATTTAATATGAATAAATATGCCAAATAGTCGCTATTTTTTAACATTCATAAAAACTGTTTCTGAAATGTGCTAGGTGCTGCCACCTTCAAATGAATAGCTGAACTAGCTGGTCATTTGTTGGGCGACTATGTATTCTGTTTCGGCGGAGTAAAAAAAGGGAATTAAACAATTTCAGTCTTCTTTTAGTTATCATTATTAGGAAATATAAACTTTCTATTGGAAATTATTCTTTAATGTACGGTTATCTGCTGAGTATATAAAGTACGTAAATGATAGGTGACAGATTCTTGCAATATTTGTCTCTCATTCGAATAAAAAGTGTTGAATCTGGTTTTCAAATGAATAAAACAGTAAAAGCTACTAGGGGCTGATTTATTGCATTTATTTTAATGGAACTAAATTATCTTGTTTTCTTTGGGGGTTATAATATAAATGATTTGCTACTGGGCAAATGGATCTAAGCAGTTTTGGATTATCAGTCTAGAGAGTTTATTTTGTCTAAGATATTAAGACGAGATCTTTTATTACATCATATCCAATTATGTATATTTTATATTTTGAAAAGGTGATGTTTTTTTAAAGCGAAAAGGAGCTTTTCTTTCTGATTTTTTCATATTCGGTATCCAGCCTCCAAGCTTCAAATTAAATGCGAATTATGCAAGAACTAGGGGCCCTACTTAAATTTAGATACACATATTTTGAAAAGTATTGATAAATTTGAATTTATCTCTTCATATTCTGATTCCATGAGCCTTAAACCTATACGAAAATATACTTTTCGTTAGAGAGTCAAATGAATTAATAAATATGTCACGAAAATGGTTTAAAAATGCAAAATAAAAAGCGAATTATGCAAGAATTAAAGCCCCTATTTAAATTTACATTGCAAATTTGGATTCACGAAATTGGCAGTGAAATTAAATTTATAAATAAATTATAATAAAAATCAATAGGGGCACTAATCAAAAGTAATAAGACTGCTCTATGAATCATAATGAAAATCAAAAGGGTTGTATTCTGATTAATCTATCAAAAAAGAAAAAATAATCACTGAAATTGGTTTAGAATTGTGATCTATAATGAGTCATATGTACAGGTGGAAAAAAATTAATTTGTCATTCTTTATAGTTGCCAATCACGAAATTAGCAATAAAAATAAAACTATAAGACAAATCCTAACAAAAATCAATAGGATTCTATTCGAATTAATTGATTGAAAAAGAATTGCCGAAATTGGTTCAAACTAAAAACGGAAATGTATGTAGATTTTTTAAAGGCAAATTTATGTCAATAAATATTTCATTTTGTGGAGGAAAGTCTTCTAGAATATTTTTTCTAGTCAATACACCATGTGCAGATCTTATTTCTACAGCAGTCAATGACCGTTTATACTTCTTATTCTGCATATTTTCTTTTAAAAATTAAATATATTTCTAAATTTCCATTACTGTGCTAACCTTTATTCAAGAATGAACTTAAAAACTAGAAATTTTGCAAATATTTAATTATAATGCACCCTGTATCATCTATAAGACTAATTTGTAATATATTTCAACGTTTCGGCGAATTTAAAGCGCGACATTAACCCGCACTTGCTATCAAAATGAATATTCATAAAATATTAATTTGCGTTCTTTCCCATTGAAATTAAGTTTTAGGCTTCTTTAATTGTTAGGAGCATGAAATATTACATGAAATTCATTTGGTTATTTTGGTGCGCGTTAATTGTATTTCAAGCAAGGAAAATGCTTTGAGATACAGCAAATTAAATTTGTAAGTAAATATTACATAGTAAGTGTTTAATTTTTGTAGGGGAGCATATATAAAATACAGCTTGAACCGTTTTTATTCACCTATCGAGATTTTGATGAAAATATCCGTTTTGAGCATCCCTGAATCCATTTTGACTATTTTTGGCTTAATGTCGGTACGTGTGTGCGTGCGCGCGTGCGTTCGTTCGTAACTCGCGAATCTCAAAACTTGTTGAATGTATAATGTTGAAATTTTGTATTTAAGTCTGATATAGGATCTAGTTGTGTACCTCGCATTATGGTGCCAATCGTCTGTACCGGAAATGCACTTTACTTGAAACTTTTTTTCAATTTTGTTGTATAAATTCTTATTAAAATATTTAAAGAATTTTGTTTGTTTGTACAGATTTTGCGTCGTAACTTTTGCAAGCCGTTGAAATTGGGGTCAAATCACGAGCAAAAAATAACATTCTACAATTGGGTTGAATTTTTTCAACGATTTACAGCATGCAGCTGAATTTTTATATTCCAAAAACAATCTGCTGAGGCTATTACAAATCATAGCGATCATCCTAGCTTTACTGAGTTTGAAGTAATACAGCGTGAAAGTTTCCAACTACAATGAAACGTTCACAAAATCACAGCCCAGCGTGACGTGCTACAATCCTTACTTTTTTAGGTGGAATGCTTCTTACAAAATAAATCTTACCAAAAGATGTGAAAGTACGGGCATTTTTCATGAAAAAAATGATCCTTGTTCCTAATAAGATGGTCTCTAGGCGGGGTTAAACTGAACTGCTTCGCCATAGGTTGCACCCTATTGATTCGGGGAGAAGCAGCAACTCTCGGGTGGTGAACAAAGGTGCTAAAAAGAGACAAATAACATTAGTATATCTTTCTCCCTTACAAATAATATTCATAAAAGAAATTAATTTTACACAAAATGTCTCAAATAGTTCTTCCTCTAAAATTAATAATTAAATCTTGAATCACATTCCAAAGAAAGTACGGTTATCTGTTTAGCAAACAATACATACCTAAGACAGATCCTTGCAATATTTGACTCCCATTCGAATAAAAAGGGTTGGATCTGGTTTTTAAATGGATAAAACAGTAAAAGCTGTCTACTAGGGGTTGATTGATTGCATTTATTTCAATAAAACTAAATTATATTGTTTTCTTTGGAGGTTATAATTGTAAATAATTTGCTATTGGGAAAATCGATTTAAGTTTTGGATTATCAGTCTAGAGAGTTTATTTGTCCAATACATTGAGACAAAATCTCTTATTACATCATATCCAATTATGTAGAATATTATATATTTTGAAAAGGTGATTTTTTAAAAATCGGTTTACAACCTCCAAGCTCCAAATTTAATGTAAATTATGCAAGAACTATTCAAATTTAGATTCAAAAAAATGCTCTTATTCTGTGGAGGAAAGTCCTCTCTTTCTAAAAAGCTATAATATTTTTCAAAATTTATAATGCAATCAGTTAAATTTCCATTATTGTGCTGCATTCAAAAATGTTTCAATTGAAGGCTTCCTTAATCCTTTTCTTCTGAACTTAAAAACTAGAATTTGTTCAACTATTTAATTATAATGCACCCTGTATCATCTTTAAACTAATTTGTAATATATTTCAACGTTTTGACGAATATAAAGCGCGACACTAACCCGCACTTTCATGGCATATTTTCCATTTGAATATATAAGGATAAAACAATAATAAAAATAACATTCATATTTTGATGACATTTTAAAAATAATATAAAAACAATTTTCAGCTTCTAAATGTATTTAAATCTTACGAACTAAGTACTTCCAGTCGTTATTGGAGCTGAGAGAAAAATCTTATCGCTTGGAAGATGGTCCAGTTGTCCTTCCGGTAGTTTTCTGTAAATATTCAACAGTTTTTTCAATAAATAAACTCTTTGTACAGAAAAAACATTTTAATAATTTCTGGTTTTACTTTTGAAATTAATATTACTCATGTCCGATTTTATTTATTTTAGGGTGAATAAAATGTACTTTATTGAATGACAGTCAGCAATATTTCTATCAGGTATTTACAAAGCCCAAAAAAAAATTGGACATAGGTTCCCCGTCTCCGGGAGGTTTATTAATTAACCCCCCTTCCTCTTGGAAGGTAGGTTTACTAATAAATCTCCAAAATACTATTTAGCTATAAAAACAATAAAACAATTAAATATTAAACGCCTGAAAGAAATATTACACATAAATAAATGATTGTGGAGCTCTTGGTTCTCAACTTTGAATTAGGGGAGTTGATTAAGCCCTATCACCTCGACAAGGTGTCTCCACTAGATAGGGGGGGGCCTGCGCAGGCGGAAAAGGGTGGAAAGGAACTAAAATTCTATCATACACTGAAAAACAAAAATAATTAAAGCACACACTCAAACATTCAGGTGGCCACCTTTCATACACATACACACACCGTCGCGACGCCGGCACTCTCAGCTCCTGAAAAGAAACAATAAACCAAAATTAATCTCAATATCAATTTAATACAATATTTAATAATAATTTCCGAACAATATTTTCATGAAAATAAATAATATTTACTAGAAAATTGTTTTAATAATTTTAAGGTACAAAAATAAATGGCTCGTACTATGACTGTTTCAAAAATATTCTCATTTAAATAATTGGAACATTTTCATTACTCTAAAACAATGCTTCTTGAATTAAAAATGGAGCTCGTGATATCAGCCAATATTTTTATTAATTATTCAACGAAAAAAAGTATTTTCAGTTTAAACTAATTCTAAAATCAATTAAATGCCATGAAAATATTGTTCGAAATCTATTCATTAATTATTCTAAGGTTTTTTTTTTGGAATTTTGTGACAATTTTGAAATAAAATCAAGTTAAAATTATAATTTATTACTGTATTTAATTTATTTATTGAAACTGTATTCAAAATTTAAGTTTATGGAACATAAATAAATATTTTGGGGCAGTTATTTCAATTGATTTATTTGATTTTTTTTTTTGTAATTAAAGAGGATTTCTAGTGAAATAAATAAATTTGACTTACTGTTGAAGAACTGGGGTGCCTCTGTCTATCTTGGCTTCGCTTCCCTCCGAGTTTGGGTCTCCTCCTCCTCCCTCCAGGCTTGGATAACGGCCAGAAAGTAACATCCTCCTGTATAATCAAATAAAAACATTCAAAATTAATTTATAAAGTAGCGCAATTTGTGAAAGAAAGTCATGCATTAATTTTTGAAACAAATTATTTTTATTATACTTATTTTTAATATTTTAAAACGAAAATATTTATAATAACTTGCCAATAAAACCAAAGGATGCCTCTATCTGACCGCCTATTGAGCCCCTTGACTTGTGGACCTGGAACTGCTGGGCTAGGCTGCTTGATGGGACTGCTTGGCGGGACTGCTTGGCGGGACTGCTTGGCTCATCAGCTTCACGTTAGGGCTCAACAATTGCCAGATAAAACTGTACAATGAGTACTCTCACAGTGTAGTTTAGAACGATCAAACAATAAAAGCCTAGTTTGGAATGGACCAAACCCGCAATCATTTGGAATGAACCAAATAGCGGCTCTCACTACCCAATCCGATCCGCCCCACACTGCGATACTGCAATAACGGTTTCGTAAAAATATACTAGTTCAACTAGTTTCGTAGAAATCACCGATAAAGCGTTCCCCATTGCACAATCGTCTCCGATCAAAAGATCGCCCCAACGACCCTTGTTTGCTCATTACTACCGTATTGACGGGACAGAACTACTAATTATAGTAGCTACTAGAAAAGTACCATGCCCTCTTGCCTGTATCATGCAAGTCTCAGAACTTGTGTCGGGGCCCTCGACACGCATTCCTGTGACTCTACCAATCATACGCCAGTGATCACCTCAAAGTGGGTAGCGAACCCACTCCATGCAACCGCTATTATGTATGAAAGATTCGACACAGGCTCAAGAGCACGCCTATCCGCAACGAGCAAACAAGGTAAGTGCATTCGGATTGAATACACTGTTTCAACCCTCTAGACTGCTACCCCCTCATGAATGGACTGCTACTTCCTTCCAGTATTCCTCTTCCATAATTTGTTTGTGTGTATGTGCATTCACTCCAATACCAAACACAATTCACATAAAGAATCATTCAAACACACACATCTAATTAGGTTTAGGAATAAGAGAAAGGATTTGATGATCCATTGGAAACCTGAAACAGAAAAAAAAAAATCCAGACTGCGCCCATCCATCCTGCACGAATTTGAACTCGGGTGTCATCTAATTGGACTGCAACTCCTTTGAATTATTTATCCAGACTGTGGTCATCATCTTGAACGAATTTGAATTTGGGTTGCCATGCAATTGAACTGCAATTCCTTTGGATTATTTATTCAGGTTGCGGCCATCATCCTGCTCCAATTTAAACTTGAGTTGCCATATAATTGGACTCCTTTGAATTATTTATCAAGACTGCGGTTATCATCCTGCACGAATTTGAATCCAGATTGTCTTCTATCCTTTGGATTATTTCGTCTATCCATCATATTTCCTAAAACAAATTTTAAAATATTTAAAATAAAATAAAACATTCAAAACTTCTTTTAAAACTTGTACTACAATGTACAAAATAAATAAAAATTTTATTTATTAAACATTCTTTAATCAATTTGTTCACGAAACAGGCAAGAAAGTACGAGAAATAATTACGTAACACATCACGCCATGTATTCAAAAACTCAAAAATTCGATTTAAATGTAAAAAAAACAGTCCGAATAATCCTTTAAATAATATATTTCGATTCAAAATGTGAATTTCAGGTTTTAAATTTGGATCAATTTTATATTGGAAAAGTTTAAAATATAATAATTGCATAAAATTCAAAATTTTGCAATAAATAATATAATTTGAAAGCTTAAAAGCTTATAATAAATGAAATAAATAAAATAAAAGCATTTAACTTCTAATAAATTGTAAAAAAAAATCCATTTACATCCCAAAAATTTTCTATTTTATTATTTATTGAATGAAATTAATTTCTGGTTACAATATACACTTACTTTGAACGAATTTGTTGATTCAATTCAAGCTACGTTTCCAAAAACAATTCTTTTCTTCAAGGTACGCTATCAGGGGACGCCAACCAATTAAGTATTAATTAAGCAGCAGCACTCTATTGTTTAAACGTCCGATTTGTTCAACTACTGGCTTGTAAATGATCGTTTCAATGCAAATAATGGCGTCAGAAGCAGTCGGAGCCTGGCCGGAAGCATCACCTCACAACTGAAAGCCAATCGTAAACTAATTAAATTATTATTACCAATAAGCAATAAGAATTTTGGCGCGTTACTATTTCAACAGGAAACTAACATATTGGCATCATATTTAAAAACTGTACGAGATTAAAAATTCGGGTGAAATGGATCTGTTCTAAAAATATTAGGGCCGTTTGACACAGTGCATTAAATGTTGCATTTTGCTTTACAATTTTATGTATTTTTTTTTGCATTAAAATGCAAGGAAAAATACGTACGTTTGTATTGTATATTACTATGTCAGGAACTTTCACGTAAACGCTAACAACAATTATTCAAAGTTTCAACTCAACCGGATGAGCGATGCATAAACGAACAAATACAACTCGTGTGCCACTTTGTACGTTAATTTTACTGTCAAAAACCTTCAAAGAGCTAACAATAACTATATAAAATTTCAATTTATTATTATTTTTAAGGTATCGAAATTTATTATACAGGGTGTTTAATTTAAGCGGCGTACTGTTTCTAGCTCAAGAACTATAATACATTCAAAGTTGGTTGAACGAACAAACAATTCTTATATTACAGCGATACAAGATTTTTAGATCAGTCGCTCTCAAAATACTTTTATTCGATTTAGTTTTTTTTTCTGATTTCAACGATATATCATTTTAATGCACTCACATAACGAAAAATTAACTAATGCTATAATATGAAAATTTTTTACTTATTTTATCTATTTGTATCTGATAGTTCTCGAAATAGTAATGGTGCTCGACTTAAATTACACATTCTTTATTATTTTATTATACTATTTCACAATGAAAAGCAACATAAAAATTTATATTTAATTTCAATTGAAAAATAGTTGAGGGCCTTTTCTCTTGGTTGCCACAAAGTCTTCATACTTTTAAATACAACCCTAAATATTTGACATCTGAATTATTGTGTATCTGGAATTAATTACAGATTCCAATATATATATATTTTTTTTTTTGCATACTTGATGAAAATGTTTAGGTTTAATATGTAGAAATCCGTAAAGAAAAGTGCCAGTTTTCTAATTAGCAACACTTTTCTAATTAGCAATAAAATTAACAAAAAATATATTATGACACGCGCCCAAATTACAGTTTTGACCTAATTAAGAAAAAATTACAGAATAAACATATAAGAAAAGAAAAATTCCCTCGATTTCGCCGGAAACAAATATAAAGTCGCTTCTTTAACTACATCCAAAATTTCGCGAGAATCTTAAGCTTCTGATAAATTAATTTTTAATATTATTTATTTGATACTACGCTTTTATTTAATAGTTGTAGTAGTTTTCTCTACTTGTTAAACAATCTACTATTTTTATGATCATGTGTAAAATAGGTTTTTTTCCGCACCATAAACGATACGAAAAGTAAGGCTTTTTCGCGTCTCAGCTTCAACATTATTTAAAGTAACGGAAGTTAAATTTCTGTGAACTGATTGATCCATTTGTTGGATCTTAAATCTAAATGTCATTCTGTCTTTCTGACTCTTTTGCTATATATTTAATAATTATCAAAATATGGAATTTTAAAATTGTAGAAAATAGTAATTTATGCAACAAGAGTATAAAGTTAAGCATTATAACATGGGACCAGGTATTTGGTGAAGAGACTTGCCGAGTCACTAAAATTATGTTATGTTATTCCGGGAACGCTCTTTAAATGCATAGTGCTTGCTTACACTCGTATTGCGTATAAGTTTTTATTCTACGGCTCTCAATTTTAATATTTCAATATTTCAACAATATTAAACAGAAAGCAAATCTGACATTTAGATTCAATAAATATCTAAACTAATGGATCAGTGAAAAAAGCTACAAACATAAATTTACCGAAATTTAATTGCTACGCATTTAAATGGTGATGAAACTAGGACGCAAAAAAGATTCGCTTCATACATCAATTGCGATGCATAAAATATATACTTTAGGTATGCCCCTAGAAAATTTTTTATGCAATACGGATATAAACAATCAATGTGACATTTCGTTAATAATTTTAATGACGAGGCTCGGCCTCATATCACTTTTATTGCATAAATTACTATTTTTATTCTAATCGATTTTATTTCAAGAATTATTATTATTTGCGCTATTACAAACTTTGACAGAGTAATTGAATTTAGAAATGTGGAACTATTAGTCACTATCTCCAAAAATCATTATTATTATTACGCATAGCTAGACCTAAATTTATAATTTCAATTTTTAAGGTATTAATTTTCCATCAGTTTTTCATTAAAAGATTTCAAATAAGAAGAAAGGTTCAAATAAATTTTGAATCCATCAAATTGAAGCTATAAGATTGGCCAACTTATAGTATTTTTAAAACCATTGAAAATTCATAAATTGATTTCTTGTAGGATGCTTTTTCTTTAGTTGAAATAGTCAATTCAATTACGTTGAACAACTTGTTTTTTTACTTTGAAATTGAGATTTCAATTTTTATTATAAAAAACAGTAAAATACGGGTTTTTAAACAATTTAGTGCAAATATAGTACAACGAATTAAAAAAAGTGTTAGTGAAAGTGTAGTGCGATTCAAGTGTTAAACTACAAAAAAGCCAAAGAAATTAGGATGCATTAATTATTTTTCTGTTTTAGATTTGTGAGACAAATTGGGTGCAAATCCAATATTTTGAGAATAAGTTTGGATACAAGCAAGACGAAAAGTAGGAGCTCTTCGAAAATACTGGTACTGTGACCTATTTTTGATTGTGAATTATGTGTTTTAATTATTAATGTGTTTGAGAGCACATAAGGTGTTTCTCTATACAATTTAAAATGATTTTATGATTGTACTTTTGAAATTGTGGCATAAGAACACATGAGGTGTTTTGCTGCAGATGATTAAATGAAAAATTATTTTAGTTTTAATAGCGGTCTTGAAATTGCGGCTTAATATTATATGAAATATATTTGCGATTTATTGGCTAAAAAATAATTTTAAATTTAAAGAGCATGAACATACGTTAGGCTTATACGGAGAGTTTGATAAGGTGTTATTCTTGTCTTGAAATTGTAGCTTGTTGTTGCATAAAGGGTTTCTGAGATTTATTATACAAAGTATGGTTATAGATTTAAGTAAAAGAAAAACGAATTTGATGTAGTTATATTTTTTGTGTCTTGAGGTTGCAAAAAGTGTTTCAGCATTTGATTGAATTGAATAAGGTTTGGTATTAGTGATTGAGTTATTGAGGACTTGAAATTAAGGATTAAAAGCATATGAGATGCTTCTTTCCGATTTATTATCGAAAATATGATTTTAGTTTTAATTGGAATAAAATTAGGTAGGACTATAAAACCCAGCTGCTGTGCTGAGAGATCAGCCAGTTCTACAGGACTCATTTTATTTTTAAAAAATATATAAATACTAGTATTGTGACCTAATTATAATTTGTATCAAAATAAGAAGCTCCTTACGCTTGCGAATTATTTGATATTTAATTCAGATTAAACAATGTTTAAGGTCTTAAAATTGCGCTTGAGAGCACATAAGGTGTTTTTCTAAACAAGTTTATAAGATTTTATGATTGTGGTATTGAATATGAAGCATAAAAACACATCAAGTGTTTTACTAAAAATGATCAAATAAAAATTGTTTTAGTTTTAAGAGAAATAAAGTTTGATAAATATTGTTGCGGTCTTGAAATTGCGGCTTGATTTTATGATTGGTTGAAAAATGGTTGTAGGTTCAAACAAAAAGAAAATACGTGAAAGTTTGTGGAAATGGTTTTATGTTTGGCGTCTCGAAGTTGTGACTTATTATTGCATAAGAGATTCCTGCGATTTATCAAACAGAACCTGGTTTTGGACTTAAGTGAAAGAGAATATGGCTTGATGTGGTTTTATTTCTGCGTTTTAAGGTTGCATAAAGTGTTTTTGCGATTAATTAACAGGAGTAAAGTTTAATATTAGTTATTAAGGTTTTGAGGACTTGAAATTACGGATTCAAAGCATACGAGATGCTTCTTTTCGATTTAGTACTGAAAATATGATTCTAGTATTGCTGCATTGACTCATCAGATTTAAAAAAATACAAATAATTATTAAAAATTGACACATAAAACTATGCATAGTTCATGTTAAATATATTTAAACATTATTTTTTCAAATATTATAGTGAATCTTTTTATTGTGAATCACCCGGAAGGTTCGCAAAGTTAAAAGTAGCTACATTATTAATATTATCCACAATTATCCTTTTTCCGTTTATGTTCTTATTAGCTTAAGTTATTTGATCAAATTGTAATAGGGAGGTACTTTATACCCGATTAAAGGGTGCAAAGTGGTTCTACTTTGTCGTGGAAGCAGGGCTTGGCCATCACTTTTTGGTGATGAACAGTTTCGCATTTCTAAATTCAATTACTTTGTAATATTCAATACCTCTAAGATATTACCATAATATTGCAATTAATTAGAACAAAGTTAGCTGGAAGCGGACGTATTTCCCAACAAAATTACAGGTTTATAAGAAGATCAGTTTTGAAACAGATTTAGAAAGGTTCTTTTGGCTCCCGCCTGCGTCATTTCTTCCATCTGTAGCTTGTAAGATGATTACCAATACCATTAGCTGTGTTTTCTTGAGACAAATTACTCATTTATTTCTAAACAAGGGTTCCAAAAGCTATGAAACTTTGTGTACATTTAGAGGAAGGATTGAGGTATGTGTAACTATGAAATCAAGAATTTATTGTTTCCCGTTCATAAGTTATTGATATCAATGGATAATTAAATTTACCTGTGTTCTCCCAGCATTTATCCTCAAATAAGGGCTCTAAAAATTATGCAACTATTTGTGCATTTAGATAGCACGTGCACAGTATATTTCTTGACTGATGTTTCAATAAATGCAAGCCTGAGGTAAATCAATTTGAAGTTTAACACCAGTGGAAAGTCCAATTTTAAAAATATTCGGGAAGGTTTATCATTCCTTTCATCCATTGATGCAGCCTTCAAGTTTGTAGACCTAAACAACAAAATAAATTTAAAGAAACAGTTACAGTACCAATTACTTTAATGTACTTTTAAGTAAATCTGATAGCAGTATTTACTCTTTTACAATTACAACTGAATTTTGTGAATGCATTACTCAACCTGTTTTTCGGTAAAAAAAAAGCCTGTATCATCCACGATGCTGTAAAACTGGCTAATACATTACAGGATTATCTAAATTCATGTATTCATCTAATAAAAAGTTATCTCCTCAAAAGAAAATGATGTTGCCTTCGAGCCTTTTTCTTATTCAGTTGTTAATTCTGAGACATTTTGTTCTGCTGTATGGGAACATTGGTTGTATTCATATTTTAGAATTAAAAACTATCACACAGAAATAGAATAAGTATTAAAATTCAAATATTTGTGATTCAAATCATATTTTCTAATTTTAATTAGTTAAAATGACAAACAAAATATACTTTTTGACAGTTTTATAGTAATTTAATGCCGTTTTTCTTCTAGTTCTGTGTAGCACAAAATAATTAAGTTGCGAACTAACCTCAACAGTCTATTCTATTGATAAATAATAGTCTCGAAAGCTCTTCACGTGCATATAAAAACTGTCCATGGCTTTGTGGCATGCAAATTGATAATTGAAGACTCTAGAAGAGGACTAGCGTTCTGACCGACGATTGTACTTCCCATTGCGACATAATGTGTAAGTTGGGGCGCCTAAAGGGAAAGTTTTTTGGGGCTAATTTTCGTAATAATAATTGATATAGAAATCGAAGCACACTTGCTTGAGATTATACAGTTCTTGGTATTTTTTTGTACTACATTTTTTTTTTAATGCTAGCAGGCATAAATTTATCGTTGCTAATTCCCGAAGGAACTCTTCAAAAAATACGACTAAAAATTGTCGAAAAATTGCAGGGGCGAAAACCGATTATTTAAAATTGTATTCATATTTATACAACTAAGGGATTGGGGCTAACTTTTACAGTTAATACTGTTGTAGTAAACGAGTTGGTGGAATCAAGGGAGCTTGAACTTTGCACAAAAGCTTTTCTGAAATTAAAATATAATTTATTAACAAGATTATTAAAAAAGAAAAAGGTTTGTTTTATTCACCTGTACTTTTTGCAATTTGCAATTATCTTCTTGCTTCTGGTATCAAAGTTACTGATAATAATTGGAATTACTTTTAGTTGTGTTTGTTATTGATTTTTCAAGTCCACTTGGGTTAATATTCAACAGGGTGGGCAGGGGGTTCAATCAAATCATTAAATGCACATTTTTCGATTACATTTCCTCAAAATATTAATATTCACAGCACTGACAAAGCTATATTAATATTTTGGAACTGAATCTGCATTCAATCATTTGCTAAAACTAAAAATGCATAAATCCATATCTTTTGTTTCAAAGCGCCACATCAGGCATAATTTTGGAAAATTAATTATAAAAATATAATTGGACAGACAAGATTTATGCATACGGCACAATTTTAAATGAAATTGGCCCATTTTAAATAATGCCACAGCCAAAGGATCAACAAATCGAATAAAATTACACAAATCTGCTACAAAACACGAAACTTAACTCAATGGCTATAACATTATTTAAATAACAGTCAACTACATTTTTTGTAGTTTCGTTAATAAATATACAAACTCAGTTAAATTTGGAAAAATTTTACTAGAAAAAATTTGTATAAATTTGGAAAAAAAATTAATAAAAAATTTGTAAACTGAGATTGCACACAACTTAAAAATAATACAAAAAGTGTATTCTTTTGCAAATTATTATGTTTGAATAATAAAATAAAGCAGCAGCTATTGGAGCTTTTTGTCGACTTGATGAGGTTTTGCAGCCAAATTTGTGGATGAAGCAGCGTACATAAATAAGCAGCAGATTATTAAGATTTTGTGCAAAAAGAATACTCACATTGAAATACTTATAAACTAACAGTTAAAATAATATCAAATATAAATATACACCATTAGGTGTAATAAAAACAAAATTTGAACATAAAATTTAAGTACTAATAAGTAATTTCCACTTACTAATACTTTTTAAGAAAAGTTAATTATGAAAATTTGATATTAGTTTTAACTGTTTGAAAATTGAGGGCTTTTAAAAGGTGGGCCTATCAAACAACCAAATGAACATTTAAATTTAAACATCTTTGCAAAAACTCGACATTTGATCATTTGACAAAATTGGGATCTTTATTGAGCACAATTTAAAAAAATTGGCTCATTCAAAATAATGCCACAGCCCAAGGATAAATTTTTGGAAACAAAATTTGGAAAATATAATAAATTTAATAAACGGAATTTGGCACAAAGGCTGTAACATTATTTGAATTTTTATTAAGGGTAGAGAGGGCTTCGATTTACAATAAATGGAGGGAGAGATTTGGTAATACAATTGTATCAGGAGAATTTTGCTGTTGACTCATTTTGTCATATTTTTTTTATTGGTGGTAATTACTTGCTACTATTTTTGATTAGTAACTGAAATCTTCTATCTTCGAATAAATATTTTGGTCCGGTAATTTGCTGCTTTTATTTTGCTGGCTTCCATTTCAATTAGACAATTGTTTGCTGCTGATGATTCCAATACAACTTGTAGATTCCTTCAAACTTCGGAAAAAAGTATCTTTGACTGACTGAATGAAACTTCTTCTGATTTCGGCTGCCAAAATATAAATCCATGGAACAAAATTGCTGCTTCTATCCTTTGACTGATAAATTTTGACTGTAATCTTCATGTGGAATAAATTATTGCCTCTCCAAGCTCCAATTTTTGATTGGAAATCTGAATAAAAACGAAAAAATTATGAATTATTCAATAGCCTCAAAATTTGGAAATAGAAAGAATAATAAATTTGAAAATAAAAATTACAAAAATAAAACTTGAAAAAAAAGAAATGAATATCGATTTTAAGTATTTTATCTGCACAAAACAAGTTCACATCGGTTATTTATTTAACTAAAAATTACCACGGCTAACCATATCAAACAAAATAAATCTTAAATTATTTGCATTCAGCATTCAACAATAAAATATTTAAATATAGTGCAATAATATTCATTATTGTGGTTCAAATACTGACCCTTTATTGATTTTTAGGCAAAAAACAAAACAACTGCTGTGATAACAAGAAACAACCGAACAAAACCAATTGCGTAACCAAAAAATAATTGCCCATCTTACATTATTTATTCAAATATTCGCTTATATTTCTAATATTGTTTGAAAATCAGCTCTTTTGTGAAACTACTATACTTAGAATTCAGTTAAATTTAAGAATATTTACTGTAATAATTGTTCAATAAACTAATTTTCAAATTCCATAAATTTAGGATATAATTTTGAAAAAACAATTTACTTTATAGTCCTCGAGATGCCACTAGATCATTGAATCCTAGATCCTTCGGTATTTAGTACATCCTGCTCCTTATTCTGCATTTTTTATCACCTTTCTTCGTTTAAAAACATTCTTGAACTTCTAAAACATCAGCCTTCTTGACCACCATATCGCATATTACGTACAAGTTCAGTAGCTCCAACTGGCTTGATAGTACGAAAAACGCATGCGTCAATATCATGACATTGTTTAATACCAGTGAATCTCAAACATTTTTGAAGCTGTTAAAATGAATATTTATAAAATATTAATTTGCGTTTTTATTCATTGAAATTAAGTTTTAGGCTTGTTTAATTGTTAGAATAAAATATTATTTATGATGAAACTCATTTGGCTATTTTGGTGCCTAACTGCCAGAAGTTCCAATTTGTTAATTGTATTTATAAGCAAGGAAAATGCTTTGGGGTACAGCAAATTAAATTTGTAAGTAAATATGACATGATAATTGTTTTATTTATGTGGAGGAGCATTATATGAAATACAGTTTGAACCGTTTTTACTTTAAAAAGTACATTTGTATCATTGCAGAAGTGTAAGGTATAGTAACAAATCGTACCTATTTTTCCAATTCAATTGTTATTTTTAGCTGCAGCACAAATTTGGCATCCTTCTGAAAGATTAATCCTGGTTTGGAAACCACAAAAGGCACGTTTTAACTTCAGATTTTGGAAAAAAGCTCCCAGCGGGTGCATAAAATCAATTCTGGAACAGTAAACTACATTTTGAGCTACAGCGTATCAAAATATTTAAAGAATTTTGTTTGTTTGCACAGATTTTGTGTCCTAACTTTTGCAAGCCGTTGAAATTAGGGTCATAAATCACGAGCTTCGCTCGAATTGCCCGACGAACCTTTGTCGGACAAAAAATAACAACATTTTACAATTCTCAACGATTTACAACATGCAGCTGGACTTTCACTGAGTTTGAAGTAAAAGCAATGGAACGATCACAAAATCACAGTCCATCTTGACGTGTTACAATCTTAATTTTTTTAGGTGCAACAAAAAATGTGAGATTGCGGGCCTGAATTATCGGCATTTCTCATAAAAAATTGATTGATCTTTGTTCCTTTGGCGGGGTTAAACTAAACTGCTTCGCCATTTTTACAGCAGAATTCAAAACTGTAGTTAAAAATTAGGGTTTCTATTCAAGAAATTTGAGTTTTCAACATTTTAGTTCTCAAATTTTGAAGCCACTTTATACATACCCTGTATAATATTCATGGAAATCATTGACATCATGTGAAGCCTCATTTCATTGTGGACACTTATGCACAAAATTAAATTTTTTCAACGACGTGAATTCCAAATATTCGTGTTTTAGTAACACCCTGTTCATCTTCAAAACTATAGCTCCAATTAAAAAAAGTTATATAAAGTACCTCCCTTAATTCCGAAAAATGATAGGTTTTTATTTTAAATTTTTTTCCGGATTTTACTCCTATTTCCAAATAGCCGGGGTTCAAACTGTTCTTTTTTTGGGCTCATTAGGGCACTATTAAAAAAAGTTTCAAGTAAAGTCATATTATTTTTCAATTATTAACGCCTTTTGGTTACATTTCCAAAAATTAAAGCTGTAATTTTCTATCTATGAATTATTAATTGATTTTCTTCAATATAAGTATTTCTGAATCATTACATTGGTCCATTAATAATGGACAAGTTTCTGGAATTCATCCCTCTATTCTTGACACCCTATAACAAAAAAAAATAATCAATTTTTCGCAAGAGACACATAAAAAATTAACAAAGGTTCTTAGAAGATAAAATACTTATCATTTATTGAACAAGATGGTTCAAAAAATTTGAAAATGAGTCTACTAATAGTTTAGGCTCAGGGGCTCAATAAATGAAAGCTATGATTTTCTAGCTATCTATTATTATTATTATTTTATCACAGTTAACCGCACTTGGCACACCAATGCTTTTTGAGCTAACCACTAATCCAGAAAACTCGAATTTTGGTTACGTATTAATGATGGATGTATATAGGTATATTTAGAGTGAGTATCAATCAATAATTGTTATTGGTATACGAGCCGCAAACATAAGAATTCAATATATTAATTAATAAACAATTAATATTTTATTACCATAAACTGCACTTGGCACATCAATGTTTTTTAGGCTAATTATTGTTACCAGAAAACTCAAATTGTGAGTACGTATTATTCATGGATGTAGGTATATTTCAAGCATCAATTAACAATTGTTATTTGTACACGAGCCACAAGCTTGAGAATTAAATATATTAAATTGATGTTTTACTACAGTAAACTGCTCTTGGCACACCAATATTTTTTGAGCTAACCACTGATTCCAGAAAACTCGAGTTTTGAGGTCGTATTAATGATAGATGTAGGTATATTTAAATTATCAATCAACAATTGTTATAGGTACACGAGCCGCAGACTTGAGAATTCAATAAATTAATTAATAAACACTCAATATTTTATAACAGTAAATTGCACTTTTATTTTCCATAGAAGGAAATCATTCGAAACTCAATGATACATTTTCTTTTGGACAGTTTCCTTCATATTCCTCAATATCAATTTGACTGTTCAACAGGAGCATTCTTTAATGTTTCATAATAAACCTGCAAAGTAATTAATATATGCATAAACTTGAGCTGAAATACGAAAAAGTTGTTATTTCTAAGCGTCAGCTTTGCTCGAAAATCAATTATATCAGCTCACACAATACAGATAATCCGTTTTAATCTTTTGAACACTGGACATTTCTGTATCAATTCTTTAGCTTCATTTAATGTAAAACCCAATAACTGTTTGTTATTCAACATTTTTCATGATATGAAATGATGTGACTGCGGTTTGTGAGGTTAGCCTTGATTACAATCAACCAAGCAAATAGTGTGTATTTAAAAATAATAATAAATGACCGTGAGATGAAATTTATATATTGATTTCTATTTGAATACATTTTAAATCATTCAAACATAAAATTTCAATGAAATTGTATGTATTTATATTTTAAAATAACTGTCATAAAAAGCAAACTGCATTACCTACAAGGCCTCATGACATAAACTAAAAATGACGCTTTTTTTGTATTGTGCAATTAATGATAGGTGCGGTTTTTCACAAATATCACATTTAATAAGTTAGGAATACAGAAAATTCAATAAAAACCCAAAAAACTCAAAAAAAACTGGTCCATAGACTTATCTCCATACCGGACTGGACACTACAGCTAGTAAAAGTGAACACAAGGTAACTAGTGACACTAGTGGTCAAATTTATAACTAAATTTTTGTGTCCATTTTTACTAGCTGTAGTGTCTAGTCTGGTACGAAGATGAGTCTATGGATCAGTATTTTTTGAGTTTTTTGGGTTTTTATTGAATTTTCTGTATTTTTGTCTTATTAAATGTGATATTTGTGGGAAACTGCAGCTATTATGAGTACAATAATACAAAAAAAGCATCATTTTTAATTTAATTATTTCATGAGGCACAGTAGGTAATACAGTTGTTTACTCTTTATGACAATTATCTTATAATATAAATACATGCAATTTCATTGTCAATTTCATAGTAAAACAATATGAAATGTATTCAAATAGAAAATAATTCATAAATCTCACCTTACGGTCATTTTTTATCATTTTTAAATACACATTATTTGTTTGGTTGATTGTAATCGATGATAACCTCACAAATAACTGCTAGTGTCACAAAATTTTATATTATGAAAAATTTTTAGTAGACGTATGCTGTTGATTTTATTTAAAGTTATTCCTAATTTGTTGTTAATATACATTATTTCTTAATCCAGTAGTTCAAAAAATTTGTAACTGTGACTACTCGGTCGCTGCCATCCGTAGGCCTTCATTCTACAGGTAGTACACCTGGTGACTCCTGGCCGAAGGGTGGGTGTGAAAGTGCCAGAAGCATGCAATCATGTGATAGATCTATAGCCAGGGGGAAACTAAGGAGTAGCCGCTACGTGGCAGGTATAGGTCGCGTTTTAGGCGTTAAACACCGGAGTTCGGCAGGGACCCACGTAAACTCTCAACAAACACGCGGCGGTGTTAGTTCTTTTTTTTTTAATTAGCTCGCGAACTGCGAATTGCGGTTTTGAATGGTATGTGATGAATGTTGAATGAATGCTTAATCAAAATTCCCTTTCAGTACATCATCATTATCATCAACAGGACGTAAGTTGACTAAAAAAAACATATTTGTTCCAGATTTCTAATCTATTTTTTTTTCTATCAATTTTCAGATCGGAGGAGTCGTATGTTAATTAATAAAATATTTACAGATCGTTGGAAAGGTAATATTTTTGTTTAATAGTTTGGAATTCTGACAGTTTAATTAATTTTTGTGTGTATTTTATGATTGCAGGACTTCAAGCTTCAAGTAGCAGTCTTCCGTCGTTGGAAGTGGCCCAGCAGTTTTCATCTTTAAGTCCAGCTGCTAAAAATCAACCACCGTGGGAGCGCCCCGCCAAACTAATCAAAACCTTCCCTTTCAGCTCAAAATCATTGCCACAACATCAACACGTAAGTTTTATTCAAAATAATGATGAAAAACTTTTGTATTTTTTATGTTTTTAGGCTATCCAGCAGCGGAATCAGAGTCCAGTAGCAGAATTAGAGCCCAGCAGCAGAACCAGAGTCCAACAGCAAAATCGGAGCCTAGAAGCGAAATCGGAACCCAGCAGCAAAATCAGAGCCCAGCAGCGAAATCAGAGCCCAGCAGTCGTCCAAAAAGTCCTCCAGTAGCTGCAGAAGATCAGTACATCAGTAGCAGCTGTTCCTGTCCCCAGATTCAACTTTAAAGAAATCAACTGAATAATTTTGGCCTGCTGCTTGCAAAGTTCAAGTGAGTTCAATTTCTTTTTAAATTTTCCGACTTGTAGTAATTAATTTGTTGTTACAGTTGCAGCATGCGAAGAAACCACTTCTCTGGTCTAGGTTTCGTTGGAGTTTTCCTAGACCCAAAGGGAAAATTCTTCTCGGAGAAGAGTTCGTCTCTTTCGCCTTAGTCATTGCTTGGGGACGAACAAGGCTTACAACAACGCAACAGCATCGCGAACAAGACTTTCAACAACACAGCAGCATCGAGTAATCAACAATTAATTTTCAAACCTTTGTACCGTTTCCTTACTTCCAAAATAAACTCATTCTCCCAAAATTTACTGTTGCATTTATTTCTAAAACCCATTTTTATTGTTTTCAGGAATAGTTAGGAAGATAAATGTATTGTTAAATAGTTTGCAAAATAAATTAAATTCATTAATAACTTGTATGTTTAATTTTTTAAATAAATACAATTGAAAATTAAGATTGTATTATTGTTGAGATTTGAATATCATAAAGATGTGTTGATTGTTGACGTACGAGCTTTTATACATCATTTTTGATTAAAATATACTCTTTTTTAAATTCTTACAAGATGATTTATAAATTTGCAGTTATCTGTTGAGCAGATAAAAATTATTTAGGAGATATATAAGTTCTCTGTTAGAAAATGACATTTGAAACTACGGTTTTTTGTTGAGCAATTAGTTCACGAGTATTAAAGAGATGGCAGCATGTACCTCGTTTTGAGAATCTCTAAAGTAATTTTATTTTTTTGTAGCTAAATGGCAACTTATTTCGGAAAAATTTTCAAGATAATGTCACCCTTAATTACAAAGTAAACATAAAATATTTTTTGTATTCAGCACTAGTTTGCGGGGGTAGAGATTATTGATTACAGCCCTCACAAGGGCTTAAATCCGAAAGATATTGAAATAAATTATATTATAGATCAAAAATAAATACAATTGATTCAAAAGTTTCTTCCTGTACCTCATAATACTAAAGGTATTAGTATTTTTATAATTTTATGATTTTCTCTTAAATAAGGAACTTTAATCTAAAAATTTTAATTGAAGTACTCCACTTATTTTCCAAAAATAATATGACTTTTTGTCTTCGAGGAACAACCAAATTTTGGTGATTTCGGGATCTATTAATTAATAGATCTTTAACAAAGATAATTGAGAAACCGGGTGTCACAACAACTACGCGTAGTATCGTGACGCTCGTCGACACTAAAAGACCGATAATTAGTTCAATTATTAAACAATTTCTATAATAAACAAATGGATGAATTATTCAAAGTATAATTGTGCCCAATTCGCGGCCCGTCTGACAAAATTAGATTTTAATCGCTTAACGATTCAAGGCGGTGTTGAAAAATGTCAACGTGATAAAAAGAAAGATTAAAAAAAGTCGGAGACGAGAAAAAATTACTAAAGGAACGACAGTCATTTGTTTATTTAATTTTATTTCATATTCTAATGTAATTTCAGACCATAATGAGCACTGAAAACTAATTAAAAAAATTTCCTAGTTGCGAAATTTTATATTGCACAACTTTTGTTTGAAATATCTTTTTATAAAATGATTTTTTATGAAACGAAAATATAATAATAAGTCAACACCAGTTATTCTATTCCGTACCTCTTAACCGGCGATCGACGCATCGTTTGCCGGCATTGTATTTATCTAAATATTTCTTGAAGCATCATATGAATAATTTATATATATTATAAATCTTCTTTAGAATTTAATATAGAGTCTATTATTGATCAAAAGTAATTTATTAAACATTGAACAAGCTCGTAATATTAGGTTTTATTTAGGTCAACACCAATATTCTTTGCGATACAACTAGTTCAGTCATTTTGTCAGAGGTGGCAGCACCTATCACGTTTTGGAACTAAATTTTATTAATAATAAAAAATAGCGACTATTTGGCATATTTATTTACCCCAAAGGGTTTTTAATATTTTATTTTAATTGAATTTATTATTTTTGAACGTTAACATCAACAAATAATTTTTATTTAATAAATATTTTTTTGCTGGCACTTATTGACAGGTGCTGCCGCTAGCGGAGAATTTTTGAACTTTACTCCTGACGTTTGACTCCAAACAACAATAAAATTTATTCTAATATATTTAAATTTCAGCAATACAATTCATATTTACTTCAAGAATTAAATATACAGGACTTGAAATTATCTTACAAACCAATTAACAAATTAAAATTAACCCCGAAAACAATTCAAATTGTATTTACATCAAAAATAAAAAATACAAGTTATTATTGAATTTAATTTATTCTGAAAACTATTTAACAATACATTTATTTTTCTAAGTACACCTGAAAACAATAAAAATAGGTTTTAGAAATAAAACAACTGTTAATTTTGTGGAAATGATTTTATTTTGGGAATAAGGAAAGGGTACAAAGGTTCGAAGATTAATTGTTGATTACTCGATGCTGTTGTCTTGTTGAAAGTCTTCTTTGCGATGCTGCTGCGTTGTTGTAAGCCTTGTTCGCCCCCAGGCAATGACAAAGGGGAAAGAGACGAACTCTTCTCCGGGAATTCTCCCTTTGGGCCTAGGAAAACCCCAGCGAAACCTAGACCAGAGAAGTGGCTTCTTCGCGAGCTGCAACTGAAAAATCAAAATAATTATTACAAGTCGGAAAATTTAAAAAGAAATTGAACTCACTTGAACTTTGCAAGCGGCGGGCTGAATTAATCCATTGACTTCTTTAAAGTTGAGTTGAATCTGGGGCCTGGAACAGTTGCTTCTGATATGTTGATCTGCTGCATTTACTGGAGGACTTCTTGGACGGCTGCTGGGCTCTGGTTCTGCTGCTGTTGGAAGATTTCTTCGACGGCTGTTGGGATTTGGTTCTGATGCTGCTGGAAGACTTCTTGGATGGCTGCTGGGCTTTGGTTCTGCTGCTGGGCTCTGATCTTACTGCTGGGCTCTTATTCTGCTTCTGAAGTTTGATTCTGCTGCTGGGCTCTGATTCCACTGCTGGATGACCTAAAAACACAAAAAATACAAATAAATTAATAAAATGAAAATCATTATTTACGTGTTTACAGTAGTTAAAAACAGTTACATAATGAGTAATATTATATTACCTAGCTGATGATGCGGTGATGTTATGAAGATCCACGGCTGGCGACCTGAAACAGAAACTTAAAACAAATTTTGGTGAATCACATTCAACAAAACAAATATTGAGAGTTGATTTTGGCTGCTGGGCTCATCCTCAGCTCCTCCCACGATGTCCATTCCCACGATGTCCATTCCCACGATATCCATTCCCTCGTTGTCCACCTCATCAGCTGGGCTCATCCTCTGCAAATGATCTGAAAAAGTACAAATTAATTAGTAATTTGCAAAAAAGCATTACAAAATAACTGAAAAAAAATTGATTAGAACCTGAAAAGCAAAGTTTATTAGTCAACTTACGTCCTGGTTTTAATTTGTTGGAGGTGGTAATGATGAATTGAAAAGCTGAAAGGGAACTTTTTTTGATTAGTTGCATACATTCAACATTCGTTCAAGATTCAAACGTGTTTTGTGTGTGTTTGGCGCCTTTTCGGAGAGTTAACGCGATTGATTGTTGCTTTTTAATTTCGCGAGATAATTTAAAAGTGTTCGGTTATATTATGCTACTGATTGACTCTACTTTACTACCCCAATGAGTGCCTGAGCGCTCAGACACCCAAGCACCGGTGTGCTCGTCGTTTGCAAAAAAAAAAAAATACGTTGTTTGAATACGTGGCCAATGCATATTCCGAGGCCCGCGATACCGCCTAATTACGCGATATGGTAACCTTAAGTATCGGTCTCAGCTAATGTCGTTTCTTGAACTTAATCAAGGACCCCCGCCAGCTACCATATTTTCCCGACTTCCGATAGGTACATATCGAGAGTATGCCGTTACTCCCTAATTAGATCGCTCGTTCGCCCTAGAACTCATTGCAACCCCACGCGGTGGTGTTCATCAGGGGGGGTGCCTCTCGTAGCGGTACCTACGTGTGCACCGATTCCCACGTTGGACCTTTCATTACAGGCCTTTGCAAAAAAAACCAAGACATTTTATTTATTTATTACATAATAAAAGCAAAGACTAACATCGCAAATACGTGCCCCTAACGGACACGCAATGCGGAACAAATTCACCCCAATTTACATATTTAAAAATACAAAATTTTGATCTCTACGTTAATAAGCAATATTTAAAACCCCAAATATAACACTTGAACACTTTTAAAGTACTTTAAATCAACGATTTGATCACGAGTCACGCGGCGTACATCCCAACAGTACGAATTTTAAAGCAACAATGCCATATAAAGCACTGTATGCTGGCCTGAACACCTGCAGCCAAGCGAGTTGAAACTTCGCTACGTAATCAAACCAAATGAGACAAGAATGTTTTAATCAATAAATTTGTATACAGATGTACTTTTAAAACAAAAAAAGCCAATACATGACTTCCCGTTCTCAATATTTGACAATATTATTCATTTTTAAATTTATTCGTGCCCTAATTTAAAATAAAGGGGAACAAATCGATTTGAAACTAAATAATAAGTAAAATATCTTCTAATATGTTATAATAATTTATTCCTTAGAAATAATAGAAATTTTATTTTCATATTATTATTTTACGGACGAAAATACATTTTTCATGGGGTGAAACACCCCTTCAGATGAAATTCATGAAAGTCTTGCAATAATTAAAAAATATACTTCAAGAATTTTGGAAAGTGTCTTTTTTGATTTATTTCTAATTGATATATGTACAATTTTCTTCCAGCCTTTAAATTAAGGGAAGTTTATTTCATTTAAGAACAGTCCAAGGGCTCTTATGAGACAGCGTTTATTTTTTTAATGTCTTGAGAAGCTTACAGGGAACAATGATTATTTGACAGAATTTCGGAACTGAATTAATTGGAGAATTAGAAGCGTTCATTTTAAAAATAGGTATCACATCTTTTAATCATGCGAAAATTGATACAATAATATATCAGATTACAGTATTATCCTTTATAAGCCTTAATTCACAATGGGTGTAAGCATAAGAAGTACATAACACAATTCTTATGAAAATCTTAAGCCTGTTCACAATAAGTAAATAAATTCAAAGTGCACTTTAAATGCAAATTACAATTTTGCCAAAATATTGTTTAATTTTATGTGTTTATTTGTTGATATATTATTTTTTGAGATGAAAATTAGACAGTTAAACCCTAAAGTATTTGATAATATTTTAAAACTGCTCAAGGGGTGTAGATTTATGCAGCCCCTGATCATAATTGGTACACGAGCCATAAATTATAAATTTGAGAATTAAATATCTCAAAGACAGTTGATAATTTGTTATATTGCATCGCTTGAAATAGATAATCTTTTTTTGCATATACCGGGGGTTGTAGAAAACTCAAATTGTAAGTAAGTACTCAGGATGGATGTACCTATATGTAGAATAATTGGCAGCTCTTAATCGCAATTGGTACACGAGCTATAAATTTTTAAATTGAATATTCTAAAAAAAGAGTTCAATTTATTGAATTTCACCGTTCGAAACAAATTTTTTTTTTTTTGCGTATACCAGGTGTTGTAGAGAACTCAAATTGTAGCTACATACTCAGAATAGATGTACCTATACGCAAAATAATTGGCAGTCATTAATAGTAATTGGTGCACGAGCTATAAATTCAAGAATTGAATGTTCTAAGAAACAGTTAAATTAATTATATTTCACCGTTCGAAACAAATTATTATTTTTTGCGTATACTAGGTGTTGTAGGAAATTCGAATTGTTTCAAAGTATTCAGGATGGATGTACGTATATGTAGAATAATTGGCAGTCTTTAATTGTAATTGGTGCACGAGCTATGAATTTATAAATTTAATATTCAAATTTTATTACAATAAACCGCTTAAAATGAATAATTTTTTTCTGCGTATACCAGATGTTGTAGAAAATTCAAATTGTAGTTATATACTGAGAATAGGTGTACGTGTTATTGGTGCACGAGGTAGAAATTTAAGAAGTGAATATTTTAAATCAGTTAATAAATTTATTACATTACACCGCTCCGAATAAACAATTTTTTTTACATATACCAGGTGCCGTAGAAAAATTCGAATTATGGGTACATTGTCAGGCTGGGTGTACGTATACGCAGAATAATTGGCAGTCATTAATAGTAATTGGTGCACGAGCTATGAATTTAAGAATTGAATATTCTAAGAAACAGTTAAATTTATTACATTTCACCGTTCGAAACAAATTATTATTTTTTGTGTATACCAGGTGTTGTAGGAAACTCGAATTATAGGTACGTACACAAGATGGGTGTGCGTTTATACAGAATTATTTGTAGTCAATAATAGTAATTGGTGCACGAGCTTTGAATATTCTAAAAAACATTACACCGCTCAGAACAAACTAATTTTTTTTTTGGTATGCAAGGAGTTTTACAAAATTCAAATTATGAGTTTGTACACATAATGGATGTACGTATATGCAGAATTATTTTCAGCCATAAATTGTAATTGGTGCATGAGCTATAAATTTTCAAATTAAATATTTTAAAAAACAGTCAAATTTATTACATTGCGCCGTTTCAAACAGATTTTTTTTTGCGTATACCAGGTGTTATAGAAAACTCGCATTGTAAGTACGTATTCAGGATGAATGTACGTATATACAGAATTATTTGAAGTCATTAATAGTAATTGGTGCACGAGCTATAAATTTAGGAATTGAATATCTCAGAGACAGTTAATAATTTATTATATTAAACCGCTCACAATAAATATATTTTTTTTTGCGTATACCAGGAGTGCCAGAAAACTCAAATTGGGGGTATGCACTCAAAATAGATAGAATAAAATTATTGGCAGCCATTAATTATTATTAGTGCACGAGCTATAAATTTATGAATTAAATATTCTAAAGCAGTTGATAATTTTTCACAGTATACCACTCAGAACAAACAATTTTTTATTTAGTATACCAGGAGTTATAGAAGACTCAAAATGTGAGCACGTATTCACGATGGATGTAGGTATATGCAAAATAATTGGCAGCCATTAATTATAATTGGGTGATACAAGCTTGGAAAGTGTAACAAATTTTCGTTGCATCATCTACATTGAAATGACTGAAATAAAAGACGCTTAGAACTGGTTTTATATTAAATAACAAAACAACTAAAGTGGCATATTTTGGTTGCAATATTTGATCCGCTAATCTAATAAGGTTGTAATATGAAGGGTTGAAACTAATTCTATAATAAATGATATTATATAATCTTTTAAATAGCATTTGGTTCATTATTCTGCAATCATTATTTAAGGAGTAACAAGCTTTTGAATTGTAACATATTTTTGTTGCAACATTCGACTCCCTAATCCGCTTGAGTTAAAAGATCAAAGCTTCAAACTGATTTTCTAATAAACGGTATTATATAAGCTTTCAATAAGCGTTTGATTTATTACTTTGCGATTATTATTTTAGTAGATACAGTGTTTTAAGTGTGATAGATTTTGGTTGCTACGTCCAACCCCCTAAGCCCACAGGGTAGAAATATAAAGGGTTGAAACTGGTTTTATAATAAATGATACTGTATAAATTTCAATTAGGATTTGGTTTATTATTCTACTATTATTAATTTGAGACATACGAGCTTTAAAAATGTTCTGTTATATTTTTGCAAATTGAAAACCTTTTTTTTTGGGGTAAATTTTTGATGTCATTGCAACAAATTTATACTAAAATGACAATAATAATATGCATTTAATGGGAAATCACAAAAAAACTGCATTTAAATCGCCCAATAATTTAAAAATTGAGAAAAACTTATTTTGAGTATTTGAGTATCCAGCCCGGGAGCGGAGCCGGAAGCGGGGAGTCAAAAACTCATCTAAATAATATAAATAAAGAAATGCTGATAGCATCGATCGATCAGGCATACTATATACTATAAATGTTCCAAATTTCAAAGCGATTGGTTCAAAAATACAGATTCTATAGAGAAGAATCTTAGAATAGGCAAAATCCTGAACTCAAAGCGAAGAGTGAGCCATGATAAAAAAATTAAATTTTTTTGATCCCAATTATTTTGAGTTTGGCATGAAACTATATAGTTTATTTCATGTAGATTACAAATCTAGAAAACAAATTTGGATCTGAAGGATATTTTCCAAGATATCAAAGATTTGAAAATCCAGTCCGGAAGCGGAGCCGGAAGCGGGGAGTCAAAAACTCATACAAATAATGGAGATAAAAAATTGCTGATAGCATCGATCGATTAGGCATACCATATACTATAAATGTTCCAAATTTCAAAGCGATTGGTTCAAAAATACAGATTCTATAGAGAAGAATCTTAGAATAGGCAAAATCCTGAACTCAAAGCGAAAAGTGAGCCATGATAAAAAAATTAAATTTTTTTGATCCCAATTATTTTGAGTTTGGCATGAAATTATATAGTTTATTTCATGTAGATTACGAATCTAGAAAACAAATTTGGATCTGCAGGATATTTTCCATGATATCGAAAATTTAAAAATTCAGTCCGGAAGCGGAGCCGGAAGCGGAGAGTCAAAAACTCATACAAATAATGGAGATAAAGAATTGCTGATAGCATTGATCGGTTAGGCATACTATATACTATAAATGTTCCAAATTTCAAAGCGATTGGTTCAGAATTACAGATTCTATAGAGAAGAATCTCAGAATAGGCAAAATCCTGAACTCAAAGCGAAGAGTGAGCCATGATAAAAAAAATTGAATTTTTTTGATCCTAAATATTTTGAGTTTGGCATGAAATTATATAGTTTCATTCATGTAGACTACGAATCTAGAAAACAAATTTGGATCTGCAGGATATTTTCCAAGATATCGAAAATTTAAAAATTCAGTCCGGAAGCGGAGCCGGAAGCGGAGAGTCAAAAACTCATACAAATAATGGAGATAAAGAATTGCTGATAGCATTGATCGGTTAGGCATACTATATACTATAAATGTTCCAAATTTCAAAGCGATTGGTTCAGAATTACAGATTCTATAGAGAAGAATCTCAGAATAGGCAAAATCCTGAACTCAAAGCGAAGAGTGAGCCATGATAAGAAAAATTGAATTTTTTTGATCCTAATTATTTTGAGTTTGGCATGAAATTATATAGTTTCATTCATGTAGATTACGAATCTAGAAAACAAATTTGGATCTGCAGGATATTTTCCAAGATATCGAAAATTTAAAAATTCAGTCCGGAAGCGGAGCCGGAAGCGGAGAGTCAAAAACTCATACAAATAATGGAGATAAAGAATTGCTGATAGCATTGATCGGTTAGGCATACTATATACTATAAATGTTCCAAATTTCAAAGCGATTGGTTCAGAATTACAGATTCTATAGAGAAGAATCTCAGAATAGGCAAAATCCTGAACTCAAAGCGAAGAGTGAGCCATGATAAGAAAAATTGAATTTTTTTGATCCTAATTATTTTGAGTTTGGCATGAAATTATATAGTTTCATTCATGTAGATTACGAATCTAGAAAACAAATTTGGATCTGCAGGATATTTTCCAAGATATCGAAAATTTAAAAATTCAGTCCGGAAGCGGAGCCGGAAGCGGAGAGTCAAAAACTCATACAAATAATGGAGATAAAGAATTGCTGATAGCATTGATCGGTTAGGCATACTATATACTATAAATGTTCCAAATTTCAAAGCGATTGGTTCAGAATTACAAATTCTATAGAGAAGAATCTCAGAATAGGCAAAATCCTGAACTCAAAGCGAAGAGTGAGCCATGATAAAAAAATTGAATTTTTTTGATCCTAATTATTTTGAGTTTGGCATGAAATTATATAGTTTCATTCATGTAGATTACGAATCTAGAAAACAAATTTGGATCTGCAGGATATTTTCCAAGATATCGAAAATTTAAAAATTCAGTCCGGAAGCGGAGCCGGAAGCGGAGAGTCAAAAACTCATACAAATAATGGAGATAAAGAATTGCTGATAGCATTGATCGGTTAGGCATACTATATACTATAAATGTTACAAATTTCAAAGCGATTGGTTCAGAATTACAGATTCTATAGAGAAGAATCTCAGAATAGGCAAAATCCTGAACTCAAAGCGAAGAGTGAGCCATGATAAAAAAAATTGAATTTTTTTTATCCTAATTATTTTGAGTTTGGCATGAAATTATATAGTTTCATTCATGTAGATCACGAATCTAGAAAACAAATTTGGATCTGCAGGATATTTTCCAAGATATCGAAAATTTAATAATTCAGTCCGGAAGCGGAGCCGGAAGCGGAGAGTCAAAAACTCATACAAATAATGGAGATAAAGAATTGCTGATAGCATTGATCGGTTAGGCATACTATATACTATAAATGTTACAAATTTCAAAGCGATTGGTTCAGAATTACAGATTCTATAGAGAAGAATTTCAGAATAGGCAAAATCCTGAATTCAAATCGAAGAGTGAGCCATGATAAAAAATTTAAATTTTTTTGATCCCAATTATTTTGAGTTTTGCATGGAATTATATAGTTTTATTCATGTAGATTACGAATCTAGAGAACAAAATTGGATCTGGAGGATATTTTCCAAGATATCGAGAATTTAAAAATACAGTCCGGAAGCGGAGCCGGAAGCGGGGAGTCAAAAACTCATACAAATAATAGAGATCAAAAATTGCTGATACCATCGATCGGTTAGGCATACTATATACTATAAATGTTCCAAATTTCAAAGCGATTGATTCAGAATTACAGATTCTATAGAGAAGAAACTCAGAATAGGCAAAATCCTGAATTCAAATCGAAGAGTGAGCCATGATAAAAAAATTAAATTTTTTTGAGTTTTGCATGGAATTATATAGTTATATTCATGTAGATTACGAATCTAGAGAACAAAATTGGATCTGGAGGATATTTTCCAAGATATCGAGAATTTAAAAATACAGTCCGGAAGCGGAGCCGGAAGCGGGGAGTCAAAAACTCATACAAATAATAGAGATAAAAAATTGCTGATACCATCGATCGGTTAGGCATACTATATACTATGAATGTTCTAAATTTCAAAGCGATTGATTCAGAATTACAGATTCTATAGGGAAGAAACTCAGAATAGGCAAAATCCTGAATTCAAATCGAAGAGTGAGCCATGATAAAAAAATTAAATTTTTTTGATCCCAATTATTTTGAGTTTTGCATGGAATTATATAGTTATATTCATGTAGATTACGAATCTAGAGAACAAAATTGGATCTGGAGGATATTTTCCAAGATATCGAGAATTTAAAAATACAGTCCGGAAGCGGAGCCGGAAGCGGGGAGTCAAAAACTCATACAAATAATGGAGATAAAAAATTGCTGATACCATCGATCGGTTAGGCATACTATATACTATAAATGTTATAAATTTCAAAGCGATTGATTCAGAATTACAGATTCTATAGAGAAGAAACTCAGAATAGGCAAAATCCTGAATTCAAATCGAAGAGTGAGCCATGATAAAAAAATTAAATTATTTTGATCCCAATTATTTTGAGTTTTGCATGAAATTATATAGTTTTATTCATGTAGATCATGTATCTAGAAGACGAAATTGGATCTGGAGGATATTTTCCAAGATATCGGGAATTTAAAAATCCAGTCCGGAAGCGGAGCCGGAAGCGGGGAGTCAAAAACTCATACAAATAATGGAGAGAAAAAATTGCTGATAGCATCGATCGGTTAGACATACTATATACTATAAATATTCCAAATTTCAAAGCGATTGGTTCAGAATTACAGATTCTATAGAGAAAAATCTCAGAATAGGCAAAATCCTGAACTCAAAGCGAAGAGTGAGCCATGATAAAAAATATTAAATTTTTTTGATCCCAATTATTTTGAGTTTGGCATGAAATCATATAGTTTCATTCATGTAGATCATGTATCTAGGAGACAAAATTGGATCTGGAGGATATTTTCCAAGATATCGGAAATTTAAAAATCCAGTCCGGAAGCGGAGCCGGAAGCGGGGAGTCAAAAACTCATACAAATAATTGTGAGAAAAAATTGCTGATAGCATCGATCGGTTAGGCATACTATATACTATGAATATTCCAAATTTCAAAGCGATTGGTTCAGAATTACAGATTCTATAGACAAAAATCTCAGAATAGGCAAAATCCTGAACTCAAAGCGAAGAGTGAGCCATGATAAAAAATATTAAATTTTTTTGATCCCAATTATTTTGAGTTTGGCATGAAATCATATAGTTTTATTCATGTAGATCATGTATCTAGAAGACAAAATTGGATCTGGAGGATATTTTCCAAGATATCGGAAATTTAAAAATCCAGTCCGGAAGCGGAGACGGAAGCGGGGAGTCAAAAACTAATACAAATAATGGAGAGAAAGAATTGCTGATAGCATCGATCGGTTAGGCATACTATATACTATAAATATTCCAAATTTCAAAGCGATTGGTTCAGAATTACAGATTCTATAGAGAAAAATCTCAGAATAGGCAAAATCCTGAACTCAAAGCGAAGAGTGAGCCATGATAAAAAATATTAAATTTTTTTGATCCCAATTATTTTGAGTTTGGCATGAAATCATATAGTTTCATTCATGTAGATCATGTATCTAGAAGACAAAATTGGATCTGGAGGATATTTTCCAAGATATCGGAAATTTAAAAATCCAGTCCGGAAGCGGAGCCGGAAGCGGGGAGTCAAAAACTCATACAAATAATTGTGAGAAAAAATTGCTAATAGCATCGATCGGTTAGGCATACTATATACTATGATTATTCCAAATTTCAAAGCGATTGGTTCAGAATTACAGATTCTATAGAGAAAAATCTCAGAAAAGGCAAAATCCTGAACTCAAAGCGAAGAGTGAGCCATGATAAAAAATATTAAATTTTTTTGATCCCAATTATTTTGAGTTTGGCATGAAATCATATAGTTTCATTCATGTAGATCATGTATCTAGAAGACAAAATTGGATCTGGAGGTTATTTTCCAAGATATCGGAAATTTAAAAATCCAGTCCGGAAGCGGAGCCGGAAGCGGGGAGTCAAAAACTCATACAAATAATTGTGAGAAAAAATTGCTGATAGCATCGATCGGTTAGGCATACTATATACTATGAATATTCCAAATTTCAAAGCGATTGGTTCAGAATTACAGATTCTATAGACAAAAATCTCAGAATAGGCAAAATCCTGAACTCAAAGCGAAGAGTGAGCCATGATAAGAAATATTAAATTTTTTTGATCCCAATTATTTTGAGTTTGGCATGAAATCATATAGTTTCATTCATGTAGATCACGTATATAGAAGACAAAATTGGATCTGGAGGATATTTTCCAAGATATCGGAAATTTGAAAATCCAGTCCGGAAGCAAAGCCGGAAGCGGGGAGTCAAAAACTCATACAAATAATGGAGAGAAAAAATTGCTGATAGCATCGATCGGTTAGGCATACTATATACTATAAATATTATAAATTTCAAAGCGATTGGTTCAGAGTTACAGATTCTATAGAGAAAAATCTCAGAATAGGCAAAATCCTGAACTCAAAGCGAAGAGTGAGCCATGATAAAAAATATTAAATTTTTTTGATCCCAATTATTTTGAGTTTGGCATGAAATCATATAGTTTCATTCATGTAGATCACGTATCTAGAAGACAAAATTGGATCTGGAGGATATTTTCCAAGATATCGGAAATTTAAAAATCCAGTCCGGAAGCGGAGCCGGAAGCGGGGAGTCAAAAACTCATACAAATAATAGAGATAAAAAATTGCTGATACCATCGATCGGTTAGGCATACTATATACTATAAATGTTCCAAATTTCAAAGCGATTGGTTCAGAATTACAGATTCTATAGAGAAAAATCTCAGAATAGGCAAAATCCTGAACTCAAAGCGAAGAGTGAGCCATGATAAAAAATATTAAATTTTTTTGATCCCAATTATTTTGAGTTTGGCATGAAATCATATAGCTTCATTCATGTAGATCACGTATCGAGAAGACAAAATTGGATCTGGAGGATATTTTCCAAGATATCGGATATTTAAAAATCCAGTCCGGAAGCGGAGCCGGAAGCGGGGAGTCAAAAACTCATACAAATAATGGGGAGAAAAAATTGCTGATAGCATCGATCGGTTAGGCATACTATATACTATAAATATTCCAAATTTCAAAGCGATTGGTTCAGAATTACAGATTCTATAGAGAAAAATCTCAGAATAGGCAAAATCCTGAACTCAAAGCGAAGAGTGAGCCATGATAAAAAATATTAAATTTTTTTGATCCCAATTATTTTGAGTTTGGCATGAAATCATATAGCTTCATTCATGTAGATCACGTATCGAGAAGACAAAATTGGATCTGGAGGATATTTTCCAAGATATCGGATATTTAAAAATCCAGTCCAGAAGCGGAGCCGGAAGCGGGGAGTCAGAAACTCATACAAATAATGGAGAGAAAAATTTGCTGATAGCATCGATCGGTTAGGCATACTATATACTATAAATATTCTAGATTTCAAAGCGATTGGTTCAGAATTACAGATTCTATAGAGAAAAATCTCAGAATAGGCAAAATCCTGAACTCAAAGCGAAGAGTGAGCCATGATAAAAAATATTAAATTTTTTTGATCCCAATTATTTTGAGTTTGGCATGAAATCATATAGTTTCATTCATGTAGATCACGTATCTAGAAGACAAAATTGGATCTGGAGGATATTTTCCAAGATATCGGAAATTGAAAAATCCAGTCCGGAAGCGGAGCCGGAAGCGGGGAGTCAAAAACTCATACAAATAATGAAGCGAAAAAATTTCTGATAGCATTGATCGATTAGGCATACTATATACTATAAATATTCCAAATTTCAAAGCGATTGGTTCAGAATTACAGATTCTATAGAGAAAAATCTCAGAATAGGCAAAATCCTGAACTCAAAGCGAAGAGTGAGCCATGATAAAAAATATTAAATTTTTTTGATCCCAATTATTTTGAGTTTGGCATGAAATCATATAGTTTCATTCATGTAGATCAAGTATCTAGAAGACAAAATTGGATCTTGAGGATATTTTCCAAGATATCGGAAATTTAAAAATCCAGTCCGGAAGCGGAGCCGGAAGCGGGGAGTCAAAAACTCATACAAATAAAAGGGAGAAAAAATTGCTGATAGCATCGATCGGTTAGGCATACTATATACTATAAATATTATAAATTTCAAAGCGATTGGTTCAGAATTACAGATTCTATAGAGAAAAATCTCAGAATAGGCAAAATCCTGAACTCAAAGCGAAGAGTGAGCCATGATAAAAAATATTAAATTTTTTTGATCCCAATAATTTTGAGTTTAGCATGAAATCATATAGTTTAATTCATGTAGATCACGTATCTAGAAGACAAAATTGGATCTGGAGGATATTTTCCAAGATATCGGAAATTTAAAAATCCAGTCCAGAAGCGGAGCCGGAAGCGGGGAGTCTGAAACTCATACAAATAATGGAGAGAAAAAATTGCTGAAAGCATCGATCGGTTAGGCATACTATATACTATAAATATTCCAAATTTCAAAGCGATTGGTTCAGAATTACAGATTCTATAGAGAAAAATCTCAGAGTAGGCAAAATCCTGAACTCAAAGCGAAGAGTGAGCCATGATAAAAAATATTAAATTTTTTTGATCCCAATTATTTTGAGTTTGGCATGAAATCATATAGTTTCATTCATGTGGATCACGCATCTAGAAGACAAAATTGGATCTGGAGGATATTTTCCAAGATATCGGAAATTTAAAAATCCAGTCCGGAAGCGGAGCCGGAAGCGGGGAGTCAAAAACTCATACAAATGATGGAGAAAATAATTGCTGATAGCATCGATCGGTTAGGCATACTATATACTATAAATATTCCAAATTTCAAAGCGATTGGTTCAGAATTACAGATTCTATAGAGAAAAATCTCAGAATAGGCAAAATCCTGAACTCAAAGCGAAGAGTGAGCCATGATAAAAAATATTAAATTTTTTTGATCCCAATTATTTTGAGTTTGGCATGAAATCATATAGTTTTATTCATGTAGATCACGTATCTAGAAGACAAAATTGGATCTGGAGGATATTTTCCAAGATATCGGAAATTTAAAAATCCAGTCCGGAAGCGGAGCCGGAAGCGGGGAGTCAAAAACTCATACAAATAATGGAGAGAAAAAATTGCTGATAGCATCGATCGGTTAGGCATACTATATACTATAAATGTTCCAAATTTCGAAGCGATTGGTTCAGAATTACAGATTCTATAGAGAAAAATCTCAGAATAGGCAAAATCCTGAACTCAAAGCGAAGAGTGAGCCATGATAAAAAATATTAAATTTTTTTGATCCCAATTATTTTGAGTTTGGCATGAAATCATATAGCTTCATTCATGTAGATCACGTATCGAGAAGACAAAATTGGATCTGGAGGATATTTTCCAAGATATCGGATATTTAAAAATCCAGTCCAGAAGCGGAGCCGGAAGCGGGGAGTCAGAAACTCATACAAATAATGGAGAGAAAAAATTGCTGATAGCATCGATCGGTTAGGCATACTATATACTATAAATATTCCAAATTTCAAAGCGATTGGTTCAGAATTACAGATTCTATAGAGAAAAATCTCAGAATAGGCAAAATCCTGAACTCAAAGCGAAGAGTGAGCCATGATAAAAAATATTAAATTTTTTTGATCCCAATTATTTTGAGTTTGGCATGAAATCATATAGTTTCATTCATGTAGATCACGTATCTAGAAGACAAAATTGGATCTGGAGGATATTTTCCAAGATATCGGAAATTTAAAAATCCAGTCCGGAAGCGGAGCCGGAAGCGGGGAGTCAAAAACTCATACAAATAATAGGGAGAAAAAATTGCTGATAGCATCGATCGGTTAGGCATACTATATACTATAAATATTATAAATTTCAAAGCGATTGGTTTAGAATTACAGATTCTATAGAGAAAAATCTCAGAATAGGCAAAATCCTGAACTCAAAGCGAAGAGTGAGCCATGATAAAAAATATTAAATTTTTTTGATCCCAATTATTTTGAGTTTGGCATGAAATCATATAGTTTCATTCATGTAGATCACGTATCTAGAAGACAAAATTGGATCTGGAGGATATTTTCCAAGATATCGGAAATTTAAAAATCCAGTCCGGAAGCGGAGCAGGAAGCGGGGAGTCAAAAACTCATACAAATAATAGGGAGAAAAAATTGCTGATAGCATCGATCGGTTAGGCATACTATATACTATAAATATTATGAATTTCGAAGCGATTGGTTCAGAATTACAGATTCTATAGAGAAAAATCTCAGAATAGGCAAAATCCTGAACTCAAAGCGAAGAGTGAGCCATGATAAAAAATATTAAATTTTTTTGATCCCAATTATTTTGAGTTTGGCATGAAATCATATAGCTTCATTCATGTAGATCACGTATCGAGAAGACAAAATTGGATCTGGAGGATATTTTCCAAGATATCGGATATTTAAAAATCCAGTCCAGAAGCGGAGCCGGAAGCGGGGAGTCAGAAACTCATACAAATAATGGAGAGAAAAAATTGCTGATAGCATCGATCGGTTAGGCATACTATATACTATCAATATTCCAGATTTCAAAGCGATTGGTTCAGAATTACAGATTCTATAGAGAAAAATCTCAGAATAGGCAAAATCCTGAACTCAAAGCGAAGAGTGAGCCATGATAAAAAATATTAAATTTTTTTGATCCCAATTATTTTGAGTTTGGCATGAGATCATATAGTTTCATTCATGTAGATCACGTATCTAGAAGACAAAATTGGATCTGGAGGATATTTTCCAAGATATCGGAAATTTAAAAATCCAGTCCGGAAGCGGAGCCGGAAGCGGGGAGTCAAAAACTCATACAAATAATGGAGAGAAAAAATTGCTGATAGCATCGATCGGTTAGGCATACTATATACTATGAATATTCCAAATTTCAAAGCGATTGGTTCAGAATTACAGATTCTATAGAGAAAAATCTCAGAATAGGCAAAATCCTGAACTCAAAGCGAAGAGTGAGCCATGATAAAAATATTAAATTTTTTTGATCGCAATTATTTTGAGTTTGGCATGAAATCATATAGTTTCATTCATGTAGATCATGTATCTGGAAGACAAAATTGGATCTGGAGGATATTTTCCAAGATATCGGAAATTTAAAAATCCAGTCCGGAAGCGGAGCCGGAAGCGGGGAGTCTAAAACTCATACAAATAATGGCGAGAAAAAATTGCTGATAGCATCGATCGGTTAGGCATACTATATACTATGAATATTCCAAATTTCAAAGCGATTGGTTCAGAATTACAGATTCTATAGAGAAAAATCTCAGAATAGGCAAAATCCTGGACTCAAAGCGAAGAGTGAGCCATGATAAAAAATATTAAATTTTTTTGATCCCAATTATTTTGAGTTTGGCATGAAATCATATAGTTTCATTCATGTAGATCACGTATCTAGAAGACAAAATTGGATCTGGAGGATATTTTCCAAGATATCGGAAATTTAAAAATCCAGTCCGGAAGCGGAGCCGGAAGCGGGGAGTCAAAAACTCATACAAATGATGGAGAGAAAAAATTGCTGATAGCATCGATCGGTTAGTCATACTATATACTATGAATATTCAAAATTTCAAAGCGATTGGTTTAGAATCACAGATTCTATAGAGAAAATTCTCAGAATAGGCAAAATCCTGAACTCAAAGCGAAGAGTGAGCCATGATAAAAAATATTAAATTTTTTTGATTCCAATTATTTTGAGTTTGGCATGAAATCATATAGTTTCATTCATGTAGATCATGTATGTAGAAGACAAAATTGGATCTGGAGGATATTTTCCAAGATATCGGAAATTTAAAAATCCAGTCCGGAAGCGGAGCCGGAAGCGGGGAGTCAAAAACTCATACAAATAATGGAGAGAAAGAATTGCTGATAGCATCGATCGGTTAGGCATACTATATACTAGAAATATTCCAAATTTCAAAGCGATTGGTTCAGAATTACAGATTCTATAGAGAAAAATCTCAGAATAGGCAAAATCCTGAACTCAAAGCGAAGAGTGAGCCATGATAAAAAATATTAAATTTTTTTGATCCCAATTATTTTGAGTTTGGCATGAAATCATATAGTTTCATTCATGTAGATCACGTATCTAGAAGACAAAATTGGATCTGGAGGATATTTTCCAAGATATCGGAAATTTAAAAATCCAGTCCGGAAGCGGAGCAGGAAGCGGGGAGTCAAAAACTCATACATATAATAGGGAGAAAAAATTGCTGATAGCATCGATCGGTTAGGCATACTATATACTATAAATATTATAAATTTCGAAGCGATTGGTTCAGAATTACAGATTCTATAGAGAAAAATCTCAGAATAGGCAAAATCCTGAACTCAAAGCGAAGAGTGAGCCATGATAAAAAATATTAAATTTTTTTGATCCCAATTATTTTGAGTTTGGCATGAAATCATATAGCTTCATTCATGTAGATCACGTATCGAGAAGACAAAATTGGATCTGGAGGATATTTTCCAAGATATCGGATATTTAAAAATCCAGTCCAGAAGCGGAGCCGGAAGCGGGGAGTCAGAAACTCATACAAATAATGGAGAGAAAAAATTGCTGATAGCATCGATCGATTAGGCATACTATATACTATAAATGTTATAAATTTCAAAGCGATTGGTTCAAAAATACAGATTCTATAGAGAAGAATCTTAGAATAGGCAAAATCCTGAACTCAAAGCGAAGAGTGAGCCATGATAAAAAAATTAAATTTTTTTGATCATAATTATTTTGAGTTTGGCATGAAATTATATAGTTTATTTCATGTAGATTACGAATCTAGAAAACAAATTTGGATCTGAAGGATATTTTCCAAGATATCAAAGATTTAAAAATCCAGTCCGGAAGCGGAGCCGGAAGCGGGGAGTCAAAAACTCATACAAATAATGGAGATAAAAAATTGCTGATAGCATCGATCGATTAGGCATACTATATACTATAAATGTTATAAATTTCAAAGCGATTGGTTCAAAAATACAGATTCTATAGAGAAGAATCTTAGAATAGGCAAAATCCTGAACTCAAAGCGAAGAGTGAGCCATGATAAAAAAATTAAATTTTTTTGATCATAATTATTTTGAGTTTGGCATGAAATTATATAGTTTATTTCATGTAGATTACGAATCTAGAAAACAAATTTGGATCTGAAGGATATTTTCCAAGATATCAAAGATTTAAAAATCCAGTCCGGAAGCGGAGCCGGAAGCGGGGAGTCAAAAACTCATACAAATAATGGAGATAAAAAATTGCTGATAGCATCGATCGATTAGGCATACCATATACTATAAATGTTATAAATTTCAAAGCGATTGGTTCAAAAATACAGATTCTATAGAGAAGAATCTTAGAATAGGCAAAATCCTGAACTCAAAGCGAAGAGTGAGCCATGATAAAAAAATTAAATTTTTTTGATCCCAATAATTTTGAGTTTGGCATGAAATTATATAGTTTATTTCATGTAGATTACGAATCTAGAAAACAAATTTGGATCTGAAGAATATTTTCCAAGATATCGAAGATTTAAAAATCCAGTCCGGAAGCGGAGCCGGAAGCGGGAAGTCAAAAACTCATACAAACAATGGAGATAAAAAATTGCTGATAGCATCGATCGATTAGGCATACTATATACTATAAATGTTCCAAATTTCAAAGCGATTGGTTCAAAAATACAGATTCTATAGAGAAGAATCTTAGAATAGGCAAAATCCTGAACTCAAAGCGAAGAGTGAGCCATGATAAAAAAATTAAATTTTTTTGATCATAATTATTTTGAGTTTGGCATGAAATTATATAGTTTATTTCATGTAGATTACGAATCTAGAAAACAAATTTGGATCTGAAGGATATTTTCCAAGATATCAAAGATTTAAAAATCCAGTCCGGAAGCGGAGCCGGAAGCGGGGAGTCAAAAACTCATACAAATGATGGAGAGAAGAAATTGCTGATAGCATCGATCGGTTAGTCATACTATATACTATGAATATTCAAAATTTCAAAGCGATTGGTTTAGAATCACAGATTCTATAGAGAAAAATCTCAGAATAGGCAAAATCCTGAACTCAAAGCGAAGAGTGAGCCATGATAAAAAATATTAAATTTTTTTGATTCCAATTATTTTGAGTTTGGCGTGAAATCATATAGTTTCATTCATGTAGATCATGTATGTAGAAGACAAAATTGGATCTGGAGGATATTTTCCAAGATATCGGAAATTTAAAAATCCAGTCCGGAAGCGGAGCCGGAAGCGGGGAGTCAAAAACTCATACAAATAATGGAGAGAAAGAATTGCTGATAGCATCGATCGGTTAGGCATACTATATACTAGAAATATTCCAAATTTCAAAGCGATTGGTTCAGAATTACAGATTCTATAGAGAAAAATCTCAGAATAGGCAAAATCCTGAACTCAAAGCGAAGAGTGAGCCATGATAAAAAATATTAAATTTTTTTGATCCCAATTATTTTGAGTTTGGCATGAAATCATATAGTCTCATTCATGTAGATCACGTATCTAGAAGACAAAATTGGATCTGGAGGATATTTTCCAAGATATCGGAAATTTAAAAATCCAGTCCGGAAGCGGAGCCGGAAGCAGGGAGTCAAAAACTCATACAAATAATGGAGATAAAAAATTGCTGATAGCATCGATCGATTAGGCATACTATATACTATAAATGTTCCAAATTTCAAAGCGATTGGTTCAAAAATACAGATTCTATAGAGAAGAATCTTAGAATAGGCAAAATCCTGAACTCAAAGCGAAGAGTGAGCCATGATAAAAAAATTAAATTTTTTTGATCCCAATTATTTTGAGTTTGGCATGAAATTATATAGTTTATTCCATGTAGATTACGAATCTAGAAAACAAATTTGGATCTGAAGGATATTTTCCAAGATATCAAAGATTTAAAAATCCAGTCCGGAAGCGGAGCCGGAAGCGGGGAGTCAAAAACTCATACAAATAATGGAGATAAAAAATTGCTGATAGCATCGATCGATTAGGCATACTATATACTATAAATGTTATAAATTTCAAAGCGATTGGTTCAAAAATACAGATTCTATAGAGAAGAATCTTAGAATAGGCAAAATCCTGAACTCAAAGCGAAGAGTGAGCCATGATAAAAAAATTAAATTTTTTTGATCCCAATAATTTTGAGTTTGGCATGAAATTATATAGTTTATTTCATGTAGATTACGAATCTAGAAAACAAATTTGGATCTGAAGAATATTTTCCAAGATATCGAAGATTTAAAAATCCAGTCCGGAAGCGGAGCCGGAAGCGGGAAGTCAAAAACTCATACAAACAATGGAGATAAAAAATTGCTGATAGCATCGATCGATTAGGCATACTATATACTATAAATGTTCCAAATTTCAAAGCGATTGGTTCAAAAATACAGATTCTATAGAGAAGAATCTTAGAATAGGCAAAATCCTGAACTCAAAGCGAAGAGTGAGCCATGATAAAAAAATTAAATTTTTTTGATCATAATTATTTTGAGTTTGGCATGAAATTATATAGTTTATTTCATGTAGATTACGAATCTAGAAAACAAATTTGGATCTGAAGGATATTTTCCAAGATATCAAAGATTTAAAAATCCAGTCCGGAAGCGGAGCCGGAAGCGGGGAGTCAAAAACTCATACAAATAATGGAGATAAAAAAATGCTGATAGCATCGATCGATTAGGCATACTATATACTATAAATGTTCCAAATTTCAAAGCGATTGGTTCAAAAATACAGATTCTATAGAGAAGAATCTTAGAATAGGCAAAATCCTGAACTCAAAGCGAAGAGTGAGCCATGATAAAAAAATTAAATTTTTTTGATCCCAATAATTTTGAGTTTGGCATGAAATTATATAGTTTATTTCATGTAGATTACGAATCTAGAAAACAAATTTGGATCTGAAGAATATTTTCCAAGATATCGAAGATTTAAAAATCCAGTCCGGAAGCGGAGCCGGAAGCGGGAAGTCAAAAACTCATACAAACAATGAAGATAAAAAACTGCTGATAGCATCGATCGATTAGGCATACTATATACTATAAATGTTTCAAATTTCAAAGCGATTGGTTCAAAAATACAGATTCTATAGAGAAGAATCTTAGAATAGGCAAAATCCTGAACTCAAAGCGAAGAGTGAGCCATGATAAAAAAATTAAATTTTTTTGATCATAATTATTTTGAGTTTGGCATGAAATTATATAGTTTATTTCATGTAGATTACGAATCTAGAAAACAAATTTGGATCTGAAGGATATTTTCCAAGATATCAAAGATTTAAAAATCCAGTCCGGAAGCGGAGCCGGAAGCGGGGAGTCAAAAACTCATACAAATAATGGAGATAAAAAATTGCTGATAGCATCGATCGATTAGGCATACTATATACTATAAATGTTCCAAATTTCAAAGCGATTGGTTCAAAAATACAGATTCTATAGAGAAGAATCTTAGAATAGGCAAAATCCTGAACTCAAAGCGAAGAGTGAGCCATGATAAAAAAATTAAATTTTTTGGATCCCAATTATTTTGAGTTTGGCATGAAATTATATAGTTTATTTCATGTAGATTACGAATCTAGAAAACAAATTTGGATCTGAAGGATATTTTCCAAGATATCAAAGATTTAAAAATCCAGTCCGGAAGCGGAGCCGGAAGCGGGGAGTCAAAAACTCATACAAATAATGGAGATAAAAAATTGCTGATAGCATCGATCGATTAGGCATACTATATACTATAAATGTTATAAATTTCAAAGCGATTGGTTCAAAAATACAGATTCTATAGAGAAGAATCTTAGAATAGGCAAAATCCTGAACTCAAAGCGAAGAGTGAGCCATGATAAAAAAATTAAATTTTTTTGATCCCAATAATTTTGAGTTTGGCATGAAATTATATAGTTTATTTCATGTAGATTACGAATCTAGAAAACAAATTTGGATCTGAAGAATATTTTCCAAGATATCGAAGATTTAAAAATCCAGTCCGGAAGCGGAGCCGGAAGCGGGAAGTCAAAAACTCATACAAACAATGGAGATAAAAAATTGCTGATAGCATCGATCGATTAGGCATACTATATACTATAAATGTTCCAAATTTCAAAGCGATTGGTTCAAAAATACAGATTCTATAGAGAAGAATCTTAGAATAGGCAAAATCCTGAACTCAAAGCGAAGAGTGAGCCATGATAAAAAAATTAAATTTTTTTGATCATAATTATTTTGAGTTTGGCATGAAATTATATAGTTTATTTCATGTAGATTACGAATCTAGAAAACAAATTTGGATCTGAAGGATATTTTCCAAGATATCAAAGATTTAAAAATCCAGTCCGGAAGCGGAGCCGGAAGCGGGGAGGCAAAAACTCATACAAATAATGGAGATAAAAAATTGCTGATAGCATCGATCGATTAGGCATACTATATACTATAAATGTTCCAAATTTCAAAGCGATTGGTTCAAAAATACAGATTCTATAGAGAAGAATCTTAGAATAGGCAAAATCCTGAACTCAAAGCGAAGAGTGAGCCATGATAAAAAAATTAAATTTTTTGGATCCCAATTATTTTGAGTTTGGCATGAAATTATATAGTTTATTTCATGTAGATTACGAATCTAGAAAACAAATTTGGATCTGAAGAATATTTTCCAAGATATCGAAGATTTAAAAATCCAGTCCGGAAGCGGAGCCGGAAGCGGGGAGTCAAAAACTCATACAAATAATGGAGATAAAAAATTGCTGATAGCATCGATCGATTAGGCATACTATATACTATAAATGTTCCAAATTTCAAAGCGATTGGTTCAAAAATACAGATTCTATAGAGAAGAATCTTAGAATAGGCAAAATCCTGAACTCAAAGCGAAGAGTGAGCCATGATAAAAAAATTAAATTTTTTTGATCCCAATTATTTTGAGTTTGGCATGAAATTATATAGTTTATTTCATGTAGATTACGAATCTAGAAAACAAATTTGGATCTGAAGGATATTTTCCAAGATATCAAAGATTTAAAAATCCAGTCCGGAAGTGGAGCCGGAAGCGGGGAGTCAAAAACTCATACAAATAATGGAGATAAAAAAATGCTGATAGCATCGATCGATTAGGCATACTATATACTATAAATGTTCCAAATTTCAAAGCGATTGGTTCAAAAATACAGATTCTATAGAGAAGAATCTTAGAATAGGCAAAATCCTGAACTCAAAGCGAAAAGTGAGCCATGATAAAAAAATTAAATTTTTTTGATCCCAATTATTTTGAGTTTGGCATGAAATTATATAGTTTATTTCATGTAGATTACGAATCTAGAAAACAAATTTGGATCTAAAGGATATTTTCCAAGATATCAAAGATTTAAAAATCCAGTCCGGAAGCGGAGCCGGAAGCGGGGAGTCAAAAACTCATACAAATAATGGAGATAAAAAATTGCTGATAGCATCGATCGATTAGGCATACTATATACTATAAATGTTCCAAATTTCAAAGCGATTGGTTCAAAAATACAGATTCTATAGAGAAGAATCTTAGAATAGGCAAAATCCTGAACTCAAAGCGAAGAGTGAGCCATGATAAAAAAATTAAATTTTTTTGATCCCAATTATTTTGAGTTTGGCATGAAATTATATAGTTTATTTCATGTAGATTACGAATCTAGAAAACAAATTTGGATCTGAAGGATATTTTCCAAGATATCAAAGATTTAAAAATCCAGTCCGGAAGCGGAGCCGGAAGCGGGGAGTCAAAAACTCATACAAATAATGGAGATAAAAAATTGCTGATAGCATCGATCGATTAGGCATACTATATACTATAAATGTTCCAAATTTCAAAGCGATTGGTTCAAAAATACAGATTCTATAGAGAAGAATCTTAGAATAGGCAAAATCCTGAACTCAAAGCGAAGAGTGAGCCATGATAAAAAAATTAAATTTTTCTGATCCCAATTATTTTGAGTTTGGCATGAGATTATATAGTTTATTTCATGTAGATTACGAATCTAGAAAACAAATTTGGATCTGAAGGATATTTTCCAAGATATCAAAGATTTAAAAATCCAGTCCGGAAGCGGAGCCGGAAGCGGGGAGTCAAAAACTCATACAAATAATGGAGATAAAAAATTGCTGATAGCATCGATCGATTAGGCATACTATATACTATAAATGTTCCAAATTTCAAAGCGATTGGTTCAAAAATACAGATTCTATAGAGAAGAATCTTAGAATAGGCAAAATCCTGAACTCAAAGCGAAGAGTGAGCCATGATAAAAAACTAAATTTTTTTGATCCCAATTATTTTGAGTTTGGTATGAAATTATATAGTTTATTTCATGTAGATTACGAATCTAGAAAACAAATTTGGATCTGAAGGATATTTTCCAAGATATCGAAGATTTAAAAATCCAGTCCGGAAGCGGAGCCGGAAGCGGGGAGTCAAAAACTCATACAAATAATTGAGATAAAAAATTGCTGATAGCATCGATCGATTAGGCATACTATATACTATAAATGTTCCAAATTTCAAAGCGATTGGTTCAAAAATACAGATTCTATAGAGAAGAATCTTAGAATAGGCAAAATCCTGAACTCAAAGCGAAGAGTGAGCCATGATAAAAAAATTAAATTTTTTTGATCCCAATTATTTTGAGTTTGGCATGGAATTATATAGTTTATTTCATGTAGATTACAAATCTAGAAAACAAATTTGGATCTGAAGGATATTTTCCAAGATATCGAAGATTTAAAAATCCAGTCCGGAAGCGGAGCCGGAAGCGGGGAGTCAAAAACTCATACAAATAATGAAGATAAAAAATTGCTGATAGCATCGATCGATTAGGCATACTATATACTATAAATATTCCAAATTTCAAAGCGATTGGTTCAAAAATACAGATTCTATAGAGAAGAATCTTATAATAGGCAAAATCCTGAACTCAAAGCGAAGAGTGAGCCATGATAAAAAAATTAAATTTTTTTGATCCCAATTATTTTGAGTTTGGCATGAAATTATATAGTTTATTTCATGTAGATTACAAATCTAGAAAACAAATTTGGATCTGAAGGATATTTTCCAAGATATCGCAGATTTAAAAATCCAGTCCGGAAGCGGAGCCGGAAGCGGGGAGTCAAAAACTCATACAAATAATGGAGATAAAAAATTGCTGATAGCATCGATCGATTAGGCATACTATATACTATAAATGTTCCAAATTTCAAAGCGATTGGTTCAAAAATACAGATTCTATAGAGAAGAATCTTAGAATAGGCAAAATCCTGAACTCAAAGCGAAGAGTGAGCCATGATAAAAAAATTAAATTTTTTTGATCCCAATTATTTTGAGTTTGGCATGAAATTATATAGTTTATTTCATGTAGATTACAAATCTAGAAAACAAATTTGGATCTGAAGGATATTTTCCAAGATATCAAAGATTTAAAAATCCAGTCCGGAAGCGGAGCCGGAAGCGGGGAGTCAAAAACTCATACAAATAATGGAGATAAAAAATTGCTGATAGCATCGATCGATTGAGCATACTATATACTATAAATGTTCCAAATTTCAAAGCGATTGGTTCAAAAATACAGATTCTATAGAGAAGAATCTTAGAATAGGCAAAATCCTGAACTCAAAGCGAAGAGTGAGCCATGATAAAAAAATTAAATTTTTTTGATCCCAATTATTTTGAGTTTGGCATGAAATTATATAGTTTATTTCATGTAGATTACAAATCTAGAAAACAACTTTGGATCTGAAGGATATTTTCTAAGATATTGAAGATTCAAAAATCCAGTCCGGAAGCGGAGCCGGAAGCGGGGAGTCAAAAACTCATACAAATAATGGAGATAAAAAATTGCTGATAGCATCGATCGATTAGGCATACTATATACTATAAATGTTCCAAATTTCAAAGCGATTGGTTCAAAAATACAGATTCTATAGAGAAGAATCTTAGAATAGGCAAAATCCTGAACTCAAAGCGAAGAGTGAGCCATGATATAAAAATTAAATTTTTTTGATCCCAATTATTTTGAGTTTGGCATGAAATTATATAGTTTATTTCATGTAGATTACAAATCTAGAAAACAAATTTGGATCTGAAGGATATTTTCCAAGATATCAAAGATTTAAAAATCCAGTCCGGAAGCGGAGCCGGAAGCGGGGAGTCAAAAACTCATACAAATAATGGAGATAAAAAATTGCTGATAGCATCGATCGATTGAGCATACTATATACTATAAATGTTCCAAATTTCAAAGCGATTGGTTCAAAAATACAGATTCTATAGAGAAGAATCTTAGAATAGGCAAAATCCTGAACTCAAAGCGAAGAGTGAGCCATGATAAAAAAATTAAATTTTTTTGATCCCAATTATTTTGAGTTTGGCATGAAATTATATAGTTTATTTCATGTAGATTACAAATCTAGAAAACAAATTTGAATCTGAAGGATATTTTCCAAGATATCGAAGATTTAAAAATCCAGTCCGGAAGCGGAGCCGGAAGCGGGGAGTCAAAAACTCATACAAATAATGGAGATAAAAAATTTCTGATAGCATCGATCGATTAGGCATACTATATACTATAAATGTTCCAAATTTCAAAGCGATTGGTTCAAAAATACAGATTCTATAGAGAAGAATCTTAGAATAGGCAAAATCCTGAACTCAAAGCAAAGAGTGAGCCATGATAAAAAAATTAAATTTTTTTGATCCCAATTATTTTGAGTTTGGCATGAAATTATATAGTTTATTTCATGTAGATTACAAATCTAGAAAACAAATTTGGATCTGAAGGATATTTTCCAAGATATCGAAGATTTAAAAATCCAGTCCGGAAGCGGAGCCGGAAGCGGGGAGTCAAAAACTCATACAAATAATGGAGATAAAAAATTGCTGATAGCATCGATCGATTAGGCATACTATATACTATAAATGTTCCAAATTTCAAAGCGATTGGTTCAAAAATACAGATTCTATAGAGAAGAATCTTAGAATAGGCAAAATCCTGAACTCAAAGCGAAGAGTGAGCCATGATAAAAAAATTAAATTTTTTTGATCCCAATTATTTTGAGTTTGGCATGAAACTATATAGTTTATTTCATGTAGATTACAAATCTAGAAAACAAATTTGGATCTGAAGGATATTTTCCAAGATATCAAAGATTTGAAAATCCAGTCCGGAAGCGGAGCCGGAAGCGGGGAGTCAAAAACTCATACAAATAATGGAGATAAAAAATTGCTGATAGCATCGATCGATTGGGCATACTATATACTATAAATGTTCCAAATTTCAAAGCGATTGGTTCAAAAATACAGATTCTATAGAGAAGAATCTCAGAATAGGCAAAATCCTGAACTCAAAGCGAAGAGTGAGCCATGATAAAAAAATTAAATTTTTTTGATCTCAATTATTTTGAGTTTGGCATGAAATTATATAGTTTATTTCATGTAGATTACGAATCTAGAAAACAAATTTGGATCTGAAGGATATTTTCCAAGATATCAAAGATTTAAAAATCCAGTCCGGAAGCGGAGCCGGAAGCGGGGAGTCAAAAACTCATACAAATAATGGAGATAAAAAATTGCTGATAGCACCGATCGATTAAGCATACTATATACTATAAATGTTCCAAATTTCAAAGCGATTGGTTCAAAAATACAGATTCTATAGAGAAGAATCTTAGAATAGGCAAAATCCTGAACTCAAAGCGAAGAGTGAGCCATGATAAAAAAATTAAATTTTTTTGATCCCAATTATTTTGAGTTTGGCATGAAATTATATAGTTTATTTCATGTAGATTACAAATCTAGAAAACAAATTTGGATCTGAAGGATATTTTCCAAGATATCAAAGATTTAAAAATCCAGTCCGGAAGCGGAGCCGGAAGCGGGGAGTCAAAAACTCATACAAATAATGGAGATAAAAAATTGCTGATAGCATCGATCGATTAGGCATACTATATACTATAAATGTTCCAAATTTCAAAGCGATTGGTTCAAAAATACAGATTCTATAGAGAAGAATCTTAGAATAGGCAAAATCCTGAACTCAAAGCGAAGAGTGAGCCATGATAAAAAACTAAATTTTTTTGATCCCAATTATTTTGAGTTTGGTATGAAATTATATAGTTTATTTCATGTAGATTACGAATCTAGAAAACAAATTTGGATCTGAAGGATATTTTCCAAGATATCGAAGATTTAAAAATCCAGTCCGGAAGCGGAGCCGGAAGCAAGGAGTCAAAAACTCATACAAATAATTGAGATAAAAAATTGCTGATAGCATCGATCGATTAGGCATACTATATACTATAAATGTTTCAAATTTCAAAGCGATTGGTTCAAAAATACAGATTCTATAGAGAAGAATCTTAGAATAGGCAAAATCCTGAACTCAAAGCGAAGAGTGAGCCATGATAAAAAAATTAAATTTTTTTGATCCCAATTATTTTGAGTTTGGCATGGAATTATATAGTTTATTTCATGTAGATTACAAATCTAGAAAACAAATTTGGATCTGAAGGATATTTTCCAAGATATCGAAGATTTAAAAATCCAGTCCGGAAGCGGAGCCGGAAGCGGGGAGTCAAAAACTCATACAAATAATGGAGATAAAAAATTGCTGATAGCATCGATCGATTAGGCATACTATATACTATAAATATTTCAAATTTCAAAGCGATTGGTTCAAAAATACAGATTCTATAGAGAAGAATCTTAGAATAGGCAAAATCCTGAACTCAAAGCGAAGAGTGAGCCATGATAAAAAAATTAAATTTTTTTGATCCCAATTATTTTGAGTTTGGCATGAAATTATATAGTTTATTTCATGTAGATTACAAATCTAGAAAACAAATTTGGATCTGAAGGATATTTTCCAAGATATCAAAGATTTAAAAATCCAGTCCGGAAGCGGAGCCGGAAGCGGGGAGTCAAAAACTCATACAAATAATGGAGATAAAAAATTGCTGATAGCATCGATCGATTGAGCATACTATATACTATAAATGTTCCAAATTTCAAAGCGATTGGTTCAAAAATACAGATTCTATAGAGAAGAATCTTAGAATAGGCAAAATCCTGAACTCAAAGCGAAGAGTGAGCCATGATAAAAAAATTAAATTTTTTTGATCCCAATTATTTTGAGTTTGGCATGAAATTATATAGTTTATTTCATGTAGATTACAAATCTAGAAAACAAATTTGGATCTGAAGGATATTTTCCAAGATATCAAAGATTTAAAAATCCAGTCCGGAAGCGGAGCCGGAAGCGGGGAGTCAAAAACTCATACAAATAATGGAGATAAAAAATTGCTGATAGCACCGATCGATTAAGCATACTATATACTATAAATGTTCCAAATTTCAAAGCGATTGGTTCAAAAATACAGATTCTATAGAGAAGAATCTTAGAATAGGCAAAATCCTGAACTCAAAGCGAAGAGTGAGCCATGATAAAAAAATTAAATTTTTTTGATCCCAATTATTTTGAGTTTGGCATGAAATTATATAGTTTATTTCATGTAGATTACAAATCTAGAAAACAAATTTGGATCTGAAGGATATTTTCCAAGATATCGAAGATTTAAAAATCCAGTCCGGAAGCGGAGCCGGAAGCCGGGAGTCAAAAACTCATACAAATAATGGAGATAAAAAATTGCTGATAGCATCGATCGATTGAGCATACTATATACTATAAATGTTCCAAATTTCAAAGCGATTGGTTCAAAAATACAGATTCTATAGAGAAGAATCTTAGAATAGGCAAAATCCTGAACTCAAAGCGAAGAGTGAGCCATGATAAAAAAATTAAATTTTTTTGATCCCAATTATTTTGAGTTTGGCATGAAATTATATAGTTTATTTCATGTAGATTACAAATCTAGAAAACAAATTTGGATCTGAAGGATATTTTCCAAGATATCAAAGATTTAAAAATCCAGTCCGGAAGCGGAGCCGGAAGCGGGGAGTCAAAAACTCATACAAATAATGGAGATAAAAAATTGCTGATAGCACCGATCGATTAAGCATACTATATACTATAAATGTTCCAAATTTCAAAGCGATTGGTTCAAAAATACAGATTCTATAGAGAAGAATCTTAGAATAGGCAAAATCCTGAACTCAAAGCGAAGAGTGAGCCATGATAAAAAAATTAAATTTTTTTGATCCCAATTATTTTGAGTTTGGCATGAAATTATATAGTTTATTTCATGTAGATTACAAATCTAGAAAACAAATTTGGATCTGAAGGATATTTTCCAAGATATCAAAGATTTAAAAATCCAGTCCGGAAGCGGAGCCGGAAGCGGGGAGTCAAAAACTCATACAAATAATGGAGATAAAAAATTGCTGATAGCATCGATCGATTAGGCATACTATATACTATAAATGTTCCAAATTTCAAAGCGATTGGTTCAAAAATACAGATTCTATAGAGAAGAATCTTAGAATAGGCAAAATCCTGAACTCAAAGCGAAGAGTGAGCCATGATAAAAAACTAAATTTTTTTGATCCCAATTATTTTGAGTTTGGTATGAAATTATATAGTTTATTTCATGTAGATTACGAATCTAGAAAACAAATTTGGATCTGAAGGATATTTTCCAAGATATCGAAGATTTAAAAATCCAGTCCGGAAGCGGAGCCGGAAGCAAGGAGTCAAAAACTCATACAAATAATTGAGATAAAAAATTGCTGATAGCATCGATCGATTAGGCATACTATATACTATAAATGTTCCAAATTTCAAAGCGATTGGTTCAAAAATACAGATTCTATAGAGAAGAATCTTAGAATAGGCAAAATCCTGAACTCAAAGCGAAGAGTGAGCCATGATAAAAAAATTAAATTTTTTTGATCCCAATTATTTTGAGTTTGGCATGGAATTATATAGTTTATTTCATGTAGATTACAAATCTAGAAAACAAATTTGGATCTGAAGGATATTTTCCAAGATATCGAAGATTTAAAAATCCAGTCCGGAAGCGGAGCCGGAAGCGGGGAGTCAAAAACTCATACAAATAATGGAGATAAAAAATTGCTGATAGCATCGATCGATTAGGCATACTATATACTATAAATATTTCAAATTTCAAAGCGATTGGTTCAAAAATACAGATTCTATAGAGAAGAATCTTAGAATAGGCAAAATCCTGAACTCAAAGCGAAGAGTGAGCCATGATAAAAAAATTAAATTTTTTTGATCCCAATTATTTTGAGTTTGGCATGGAATTATATAGTTTATTTCATGTAGATTACAAATCTAGAAAACAAATTTGGATCTGAAGGATATTTTCCAAGATATCGAAGATTTAAAAATCCAGTCCGGAAGCGGAGCCGGAAGCGGGGAGTCAAAAACTCATACAAATAATGGAGATAAAAAATTGCTGATAGCATCGATCGATTAGGCATACTATATACTATAAATGTTCCAAATTTCAAAGCGATTGGTTCAAAAATACAGATTCTATAGAGAAGAATCTTAGAATAGGCAAAATCCTGAACTCAAAGCGAAGAGTGAGCCATGATAAAAAAATTAAATTTTTTTGATCCCAATTATTTTGAGTTTGGCATGAAATTATATAGTTTATTTCATGTAGATTACAAATCTAGAAAACAAATTTGGATCTGAAGGATATTTTCCAAGATATCAAAGATTTAAAAATCCAGTCCGGAAGCGGAGCCGGAAGCGGGGAGTCAAAAACTCATACAAATAATGGAGATAAAAAATTGCTGATAGCATCGATCGATTGAGCATACTATATACTATAAATGTTCCAAATTTCAAAGCGATTGGTTCAAAAATACAGATTCTATAGAGAAGAATCTTAGAATAGGCAAAATCCTGAACTCAAAGCGAAGAGTGAGCCATGATAAAAAAATTAAATTTTTTTGATCCCAATTATTTTGAGTTTGGCATGAAATTATATAGTTTATTTCATGTAGATTACAAATCTAGAAAACAAATTTGAATCTGAAGGATATTTTCCAAGATATCGAAGATTTAAAAATCCAGTCCGGAAGCGGAGCCGGAAGCGGGGAGTCAAAAACTCATACAAATAATGGAGATAAAAAATTGCTGATAGCATCGATCGATTAGGCATACTATATACTATAAATGTTCCAAATTTCAAAGCGATTGGTTCAAAAATACAGATTCTATAGAGAAGAATCTTAGAATAGGCAAAATCCTGAACTCAAAGCGAAGAGTGAGCCATGATAAAAAAATTAAATTTTTTTGATCCCAATTATTTTGAGTTTGGCATGAAATTATATAGTTTATTTCATGTAGATTACAAATCTAGAAAACAAATTTGGATCTGAAGGATATTTTCCAAGATATCGAAGATTTAAAAATCCAGTCCGGAAGCGGAGCCGGAAGCGGGGAGTCAAAAACTCATACAAATAATGGAGATAAAAAATTGCTGATAGCATCGATCGATTAGGCATACTATATACTATAAATGTTCCAAATTTCAAAGCGATTGGTTCAAAAATACAGATTCTATAGAGAAGAATCTTAGAATAGGCAAAATCCTGAACTCAAAGCGAAGAGTGAGCCATGATAAAAAAATTAAATTTTTTTGATCCCAATTATTTTGAGTTTGGCATGAAATTATATAGTTTATTTCATGTAGATTACAAATCTAGAAAACAAATTTGGATCTGAAGGATATTTTCCAAGATATCAAAGATTTGAAAATCCAGTCCGGAAGCGGAGCCGGAAGCGGGGAGTCAAAAACTCATACAAATAATGGATATAAAAAATTGCTGATAGCATCGATCGATTAGGCATACTATATACTATAAATGTTCCAAATTTCAAAGCGATTGGTTCAAAAATACAGATTCTATAGAGAAGAATCTCAGAATAGGCAAAATCCTGAACTCAAAGCGAAGAGTGAGCCATGATAAAAAAATTAAATTTTTTTGATCTCAATTATTTTGAGTTTGGCATGAAATTATATAGTTTATTTCATGTAGATTACGAATCTAGAAAACAAATTTGGATCTGAAGGATATTTTCCAAGATATCAAAGATTTAAAAATCCAGTCCGGAAGCGGAGCCGGAAGCGGGGAGTCAAAAACTCATACAAATAATGGAGATAAAAAATTGCTGATAGCATCGATCGATTAAGCATACTATATACTATAAATGTTCCAAATTTCAAAGCGATTGGTTCAAAAATACAGATTCTATAGAGAAGAATCTTAGAATAGGCAAAATCCTGAACTCAAAGCGAAGAGTGAGCCATGATAAAAAAATTAAATTTTTTTGATCCCAATTATTTTGAGTTTGGCATGAAATTATATAGTTTATTTCATGTAGATTACAAATCTAGAAAACAAATTTGGATCTGAAGGATATTTTCCAAGATATCAAAGATTTAAAAATCCAGTCCGGAAGCGGAGCCGGAAGCGGGGAGTCAAAAACTCATACAAATAATGGAGATAAAAAATTGCTGATAGCATCGATCGATTGAGCATACTATATACTATAAATGTTCCAAATTTCAAAGCGATTGGTTCAAAAATACAGATTCTATAGAGAAGAATCTTAGAATAGGCAAAATCCTGAACTCAAAGCGAAGAGTGAGCCATGATAAAAAAATTAAATTTTTTTGATCCCAATTATTTTGAGTTTGGCATGAAATTATATAGTTTATTTCATGTAGATTACAAATCTAGAAAACAAATTTGGATCTGAAGGATATTTTCCAAGATATCGAAGATTTAAAAATCCAGTCCGGAAGCGGAGCCGGAAGCGGGGAGTCAAAAACTCATACAAATAATGGAGATAAAAAATTGCTGATAGCATCGATCGATTAGGCATACTATATACTATGAATGTTCCAAATTTCAAAGCGATTGGTTCAAAAATACAGATTCTATAGAGAAGAATCTTAGAATAGGCAAAATCCTGAACTCAAAGCGAAGAGTGAGCCATGATAAAAAAATTAAATTTTTTTGATCCCAATTATTTTGAGTTTGGCATGAAATTATATAGTTTATTTCATGTAGATTACAAATCTAGAAAACAAATTTGGATCTGAAGGATATTTTCCAAGATATCAAAGATTTAAAAATCCAGTCCGGAAGCGGAGCCGGAAGCGGGGAGTCAAAAACTCATACAAATAATGGAGATAAAAAATTGCTGATAGCATCGATCGATTAGGCATACTATATACTATAAATGTTCCAAATTTCAAAGCGATTGGTTCAAAAATACAGATTCTATAGAGAAGAATCTTAGAAAAGGCAAAATCCTGAACTCAAAGCGAAGAGTGAGCCATGATAAAAAAATTAAATTTTTTTGATCCCAATTATTTTGAGTTTGGCATGAAATTATATAGTTTATTTCATGTAGATTACGAATCTAGAAAACAAATTTGGATCTGAAGGATATTTTCCAAGATATCAAAGATTTAAAAATCCAGTCCGGAAGCGGAGCCGGAAGCGGGGAGTCAAAAACTCATACAAATAATGGAGATAAAGAATTGCTGATAGCATCGATCGATTAGGCATACTATATACTATAAATGTTCCAAATTTCAAAGCGATTGGTTCAAAAATACAGATTCTATAGAGAAGAATCTTAGAATAGGCAAAATCCTGAACTCAAAGCGAAGAGTGAGCCATGATAAAAAAATTAAATTTTTTTGATCCCAATTATTTTGAGTTTGGCATGAAATTATATAGTTTATTTCATGTAGATTACAAATCTAGAAAACAAATTTGGATCTGAAGGATATTTTCCAAGATATCGAAGATTTAAAAATCCAGTCCGGAAGCGGAGCCGGAAGCGGGGAGTCAAAAACTCATACAAATAATGGAGATAAAAAATTGCTGATAGCATCGATCGATTAGGCATACTATATACTATAAATGTTCCAAATTTCAAAGCGATTGGTTCAAAAATACAGATTCTATAGAGAAGAATCTTAGAATAGGCAAAATCCTGAACTCAAAGCGAAGAGTGAGCCATGATAAAAAAATTAAATTTTTTTGATCCCAATTATTTTGAGTTTGGCATGAAATTATATAGTTTATTTCATGTAGATTACGAATCTAGAAAACAAATTTGGATCTGAAGGATATTTTCCAAGATATCAAAGATTTAAAAATCCAGTCCGGAAGCGGAGCCGGAAGCGGGGAGTCAAAAACTCATACAAATAATGGAGATAGAAAATTGCTGATAGCATCGATCGATTAGGCATACTATATACTATAAATGTTCCAAATTTCAAAGCGATTGGTTCAAAAATACAGATTCTATAGAGAAGAATCTTAGAAAAGGCAAAATCCTGAACTCAAAGCGAAGAGTGAGCCATGATAAAAAAATTAAATTTTTTTGATCCCAATTATTTTGAGTTTGGCATGAAATTATATAGTTTATTTCATGTAGATTACGAATCTAGAAAACAAATTTGGATCTGAAGGATATTTTCCAAGATATCAAAGATTTAAAAATCCAGTCCGGAAGCGGAGCCGGAAGCGGGGAGTCAAAAACTCATACAAATAATGGAGATAAAGAATTGCTGATAGCATCGATCGATTAGGCATACTATATACTATAAATGTTCCAAATTTCAAAGCGATTGGTTCAAAAATACAGATTCTATAGAGAAGAATCTTAGAATAGGCAAAATCCTGAACTCAAAGCGAAGAGTGAGCCATGATAAAAAAATTAAATTTTTTTGATCCCAATTATTTTGAGTTTGGCATGAAATTATATAGTTTATTTCATGTAGATTACAAATCTAGAAAACAAATTTGGATCTGAAGGATATTTTCCAAGATATCGAAGATTTAAAAATCCAGTCCGGAAGCGGGGAGTCAAAAACTTATACAAATAATGGAGATAAAAAATTGCTGATAGCATCGATCGATTAGGCATACTATATACTATAAATGTTCCAAATTTCAAAGCGATTGGTTCAAAAATACAGATTCTATAGAGAAGAATCTTAGAATAGGCAAAATCCTGAACTCAAAGCGAAGAGTGAGCCATGATAAAAAAATTAAATTTTTTTGATCCCAATTATTTTGAGTTTGGCATGAAATTATATAGTTTATTTCATGTAGATTACAAATCTAGAAAACAAATTTGGATCTGAAGGATATTTTCCAAGATATCGAAGATTTAAAAATCCAGTCCGGAAGCGGAGCCGGAAGCGGGGAGTCAAAAACTCATACAAATAATGGAGATAAAAAATTGCTGATAGCATCGATCGATTAGGCATACTATATACTATAAATGTTCCAAATTTCAAAGCGATTGGTTCAAAAATACAGATTCTATAGAGAAGAATCTTAGAATAGGCAAAATCCTGAACTCAAAGCGAAGAGTGAGCCATGATAAAAAAATTAAATTTTTTTGATCCCAATTATTTTGAGTTTGGCATGAAATTATATAGTTTATTTCATGTAGATTACGAATCTAGAAAACAAATTTGGATCTGAAGGATATTTTCCAAGATATCAAAGATTTAAAAATCCAGTCCGGAAGCGGAGCCGGAAGCGGGGAGTCAAAAACTCATACAAATAATGGAGATAGAAAATTGCTGATAGCATCGATCGATTAGGCATACTATATACTATGAATGTTCCAAATTTCAAAGCGATTGGTTCAAAAATACAGATTCTATAGAGAAGAATCTTAGAATAGGCAAAATCCTGAACTCAAAGCGAAGAGTGAGCCATGATAAAAAAATTAAATTTTTTTGATCCCAATTATTTTGAGTTTGGCATGAAATTATATAGTTTATTTCATGTAGATTACAAATCTAGAAAACAAATTTGGATCTGAAGGATATTTTCCAAGATATCGAAGATTTAAAAATCCAGTCCGGAAGCGGAGCCGGAAGCGGGGAGTCAAAAACTCATACAAATAATGGAGATAAAAAATTGCTGATAGCATCGATCGATTAGGCATACTATATACTATAAATGTTCCAAATTTCAAAGCGATTGGTTCAAAAATACAGATTCTATAGAGAAGAATCTTAGAATAGGCAAAATCCTGAACTCAAAGCGAAGAGTGAGCCATGATAAAAAAATTAAATTTTTTTGATCCCAATTATTTTAGGTTTGGCATGAAATTATATAGTTTATTTCATGTAGATTACAAATCTAGAAAACAAATTTGGATCTGAAGGATATTTTCCAAGATATCAAAGATTTAAAAATCCAGTCCGGAAGCGGAGCCGGAAGCGGGGAGTCAAAAACTCATACAAATAATGGAGATAAAAAATTGCTGATAGCATCGATCGATTAGGCATACTATATACTATAAATGTTCCAAATTTCAAAGCGATTGGTTCAAAAATACAGATTCTATAGAGAAGAATCTTAGAATAGGCAAAATCCTGAACTCAAAGCGAAGAGTGAGCCATGATAAAGAAATTAAATTTTTTTGATCCCAATTATTTTGAGTTTGACATGAAATTATATAGTTTATTTCATGTAGATTACGAATCTAGAAAACAAATTTGGATCTGAAAGATATTTTCCAAGATATCAAAGATTTAAAAATCCAGTCCGGAAGCGGAGCCGGAAGCGGGGAGTCAAAAACTCATACAAATTATGGAGATAAAAAATTGCTGATAGCATCGATCGATTAGGCATACCATATACTATAAATGTTCCAAATTTCAAAGCGATTGGTTCAAAAATACAGATTCTATAGAGAAGAATCTTAGAATAGGCAAAATCCTGAACTCAAAGCGAAGAGTGAGCCATGATAAAAAAATTAAATTTTTTTGATCCCAATTATTTTGAGTTTGGCATGAAATTATATAGTTTATTTCATGTAGATTACGAATCTAGAAAACAAATTTGGATCTGAAGGATATTTTCCAAGATATCGAAGATTTAAAAATCCAGTCCGGAAGCGGAGCCGGAAGCGGGGAGTCAAAAACTCATACAAATAATGGAGATAAAAAATTGCTGATAGCATCGATCGATTAGGCATACTATATACTATAAATGTTCCAAATTTCAAAGCGATTGGTTCAAAATACAGATTCTATAGAGAAGAATCTTAGAATAGGCAAAATCCTGAACTCAAAGCGAAGAGTGAGCCATGATAAAAAAATTAAATTTTTTTGATCCCAATTATTTTGAGTTTGGCATGAAATTATATAGTTTATTTCATGTAGATTACAAATCTAGAAAACAAATTTGGATCTGAAGGATATTTTCCAAGATATCGAAGATTTAAAAATCCAGTCCGGAAGCGGAGCCGGAAGCGGGGAGTCAAAAACTCATACAAATAATGGAGATAAAAAATTGCTGATAGCATCGATCGATTAGGCATACTATATACTATAAATGTTCCAAATTTCAAAGCGATTGGTTCAAAAATACAGATTCTATAGAGAAGAATCTTAGAATAGGCAAAATCCTGAACTCAAAGCGAAGAGTGAGCCATGATAAAAAAATTAAATTTTTTTGATCCCAATTATTTTGAGTTTGGCATGAAATTATATAGTTTATTTCATGTAGATTACAAATCTAGAAAACAAATTTGGATCTGAAGGATATTTTCCAAGATATCGAAGATTTAAAAATCCAGTCCGGAAGCGGAGCCGGAAGCGGGGAGTCAAAAACTCATACAAATAATGGAGATAAAAAATTGCTGATAGCATCGATCGATTAGGCATACTATATACTATAAATGTTCCAAATTTCAAAGCGATTGGTTCAAAATACAGATTCTATAGAGAAGAATCTTAGAATAGGCAAAATCCTGAACTCAAAGCGAAGAGTGAGCCATGATAAAAAAATTAAATTTTTTTGATCCTAATTATTTTGAGTTTGGCATGAAATTATATAGTTTATTTCATGTAGATTACAAATCTAGAAAACAAATTTGGATCTGAAGGATATTTTCCAAGATATCGAAGATTTAAAAATCCAGTCCGGAAGCGGAGCCGGAAGCGGGGAGTCAAAAACTCATACAAATAATGGAGATAAAAAATTGCTGATAGCATCGATCGATTAGGCATACTATATACTATAAATGTTCCAAATTTCAAAGCGATTGGTTCAAAAATACAGATTCTATAGAGAAGAATCTTAGAATAGGCAAAATCCTGAACTCAAAGCGAAGAGTGAGCCATGATAAAAAAATTAAATTTTTTTGATCCCAATTATTTTGAGTTTGGCATGAAATTATATAGTTTATTTCATGTAGATTACAAATCTAGAAAACAAATTTGGATCTGAAGGATATTTTCCAAGATATCGAAGATTTAAAAATCCAGTCCGGAAGCGGAGCCGGAAGCGGGGAGTCAAAAACTCATACAAATAATGGAGATAAAAAATTGCTGATAGCATCGATCGATTAGGCATACTATATACTATAAATGTTCCAAATTTCAAAGCGATTGGTTCAAAAATACAGATTCTATAGAGAAGAATCTTAGAATAGGCAAAATCCTGAACTCAAAGCGAAGAGTGAGCCATGATAAAAAAATTAAATTTTTTTGATCCCAATTATTTTGAGTTTGGCATGAAATTATATAGTTTATTTCATGTAGATTACGAGTCTAGAAAACAAATTTGAATCTGAAGGATATTTTCCAAGATATCAAAGATTTAAAAATCCAGTCCGGAAGCGGAGCCGGAAGCGGGGTGTCAAAAACTCATACAAATAATGGAGATAAAGAATTGCTGATAGCATCGATCGATTAGGCATACTATATACTATAAATGTTCCAAATTTCAGAGCGATTGGTTCAAAAATACAGATTCTATAGAGAAGAATCTTAGAATAGGCAAAATCCTGAACTCAAAGCGAAGAGTGAGCCATGATAAAAAAATTAAATTTTTTTGATCCCAATTATTTTGAGTTTGGCATGAAATTATATAGTTTATTTCATGTAGATTACGAATCTAGAAAACAAATTTGGATCTGAAGGATATTTTCCAAGATATCAAAGATTTAAAAATCCAGTCCGGAAGCGGAGCCGGAAGCGGGGAGTCAAAAACTCATACAAATAATGGAGATAAAGAATTGCTGATAGCATCGATCGATTAGGCATACTATATACTATAAATGTTCCAAATTTCAAAGCGATTGGTTCAAAAATACAGATTCTATAGAGAAGAATCTTAGAATAGGCAAAATCCTGAACTCAAAGCGAAGAGTGAGCCATGATAAAAAAATTAAATTTTTTTGATCCCAATTATTTTGAGTTTGGCATGAAATTATATAGTTTATTTCATGTAGATTACAAATCTAGAAAACAAATTTGGATCTGAAGGATATTTTCCAAGATATCGAAGATTTAAAAATCCAGTCCGGAAGCGGGGAGTCAAAAACTTATACAAATAATGGAGATAAAAAATTGCTGATAGCATCGATCGATTAGGCATACTATATACTATAAATGTTCCAAATTTCAAAGCGATTGGTTCAAAAATACAGATTCTATAGAGAAGAATCTTAGAATAGGCAAAATCCTGAACTCAAAGCGAAGAGTGAGCCATGATAAAAAAATTAAATTTTTTTGATCCCAATTATTTTGAGTTTGGCATGAGATTATATAGTTTATTTCATGTAGATTACGAATCTAGAAAACAAATTTGGATCTGAAGGATATTTTCCAAGATATCAAAGATTTAAAAATCCAGTCCGGAAGCGGAGCCGGAAGCGGGGAGTCAAAAACTCATACAAATAATGGAGATAAAAAATTGCTGATAGCATCGATCGATTAGGCATACTATATACTAAAAATGTTCCAAATTTCAAAGCGATTGGTTCAAAAATACAGATTCTATAGAGAAGAATCTTAGAATAGGCAAAATCCTGAACTCAAAGCGAAGAGTGAGCCATGATAAAAAAATTAAATTTTTTTGATCCCAATTATTTTGAGTTTGGCATGAGATTATATAGTTTATTTCATGTAGATTACGAATCTAGAAAACAAATTTGGATCTGAAGGATATTTTCCAAGATATCAAAGATTTAAAAATCCAGTCCGGAAGCGGAGCCGGAAGCGGGGAGTCAAAAACTCATACAAATAATGGAGATAAAAAATTGCTGATAGCATCGATCAATTAGGCATACTATATACTATAAATGTTCCAAATTTCAGAGCGATTGGTTCAAAAATACAGATTCTATAGAGAAGAATCTTAGAATAGGCAAAATCCTGAACTCAAAGCGAAGAGTGAGCCATGATAAAAAAATTAAATTTTTTTGATCCCAATTATTTTGAGTTTGGCATGAAATTATATAGTTTATTTCATGTAGATTACAAATCTAGAAAACAAATTTGGATCTGAAGGATATTTTCCAAGATATCGAAGATTTAAAAATCCAGTCCGGAAGCGGAGCCGGAAGCGGGGAGTCGAATACTCATACAAATAATGGAGATAAAAAATTGCTGATAGCATCGATCGATTAGGCATACTATATACTATAAATGTTCCAAATTTCAAAGCGATTGGTTCAAAAATACAGATTCTATAGAGAAGAATCTTAGAATAGGCAAAATCCTGAACTCAAAGCGAAGAGTGAGCCATGATAAAAAAATTAAATTTTTTTGATCCCAATTATTCTGAGTTTGGCATGAAATTATATAGTTTATTTCATGTAGATTACGAATCTAGAAAACAAATTTGGATCTGAAGGATATTTTCCAAGATATCAAAGATTTAAAAATCCAGTCCGGAAGCGGAGCCGGAAGCGGGGAGTCAAAAACTCATACAAATAATGGAGATAAAAAATTGCTGATAGCATCGATCGATTAGGCATACTATATACTATAAATGTTCCAAATTTCAGAGCGATTGGTTCAAAAATACAGATTCTATAGAGAAGAATCTTAGAATAGGCAAAATCCTGAACTCAAAGCGAAGAGTGAGCCATGATAAAAAAATTAAATTTTTTTGATCCCAATTATTTTGAGTTTGGCATGAAATTATATAGTTTATTTCATGTAGATTACAAATCTAGAAAACAAATTTGGATCTGAAGGATATTTTCAAAGATATCGAAGATTTGAAAATCCAGTCCGGAAGCGGAGCCGGAAGCGGGGAGTCAAAAACTCATACAAATAATGGAGATAAAAAATTGCTGATAGCATCGATCGATTAGGCATACTATATACTATAAATGTTCCAAATTTCAAAGCGATTGGTTCAAAATACAGATTCTATAGAGAAGAATCTTAGAATAGGCAAAATCCTGAACTCAAAGCGAAGAGTGAGCCATGATAAAAAAATTAAATTTTTTTGATCCCAATTATTTTGAGTTTGGCATGAATTTATATAGTTTATTTCATGTAGATTACAAATCTAGAAAACAAATTTGGATCTGAAGGATATTTTCCAAGATATCGAAGATTTAAAAATCCAGTCCGGAAGCGGAGCCGGAAGCGGGGAGTCAAAAACTCATACAAATAATGGAGATAAAAAATTGCTGATAGCATCGATCGATTAGGCATACTATATACTATAAATGTTCCAAATTTCAAAGCGATTGGTTCAAAAATACAGATTCTATAGAGAAGAATCTTAGAATAGGCAAAATCCTGAGCTCAAAGCGAAGAGTGAGCCATGATAAAAAAATTAAATTTTTTTGATCCCAATTATTTTGAGTTTGGCATGAAATTATATAGTTTATTTCATGTAGATTACAAATCTAGAAAACAAATTTGGATCTGAAGGATATTTTCCAAGATATCGAAGATTTAAAAATCCAGTCCGGAAGCGGAGCCGGAAGCGGGGAGTCAAAAACTCATACAAATAATGGAGATAAAAAATTGCTGATAGCATCGATCGATTAGGCATACTATATACTATAAATGTTCCAAATTTCAAAGCGATTGGTTCAAAAATACAGATTCTATAGAGAAGAATCTTAGAATAGGCAAAATCCTGAACTCGAAGCGAAGAGTGAGCCATGATAAAAAAATTAAATTTTTTTGATCCCAATTATTTTGAGTTTGGCATGAAATTATATAGTTTATTTCATGTAGATTACAAATCTAGAAAACAACTTTGGATCTGAAGGATATTTTCCAAGATATCGAAGATTTAAAAATCCAGTCCGGAAGCGGAGCCGGAAGCGGGGAGTCAAAAACTCATACAAATAATTGAGATAAAAAATTGCTGATAGCATCGATCGATTAGGCATACTATATACTATAAATGTTCCAAATTTCAAAGCGATTGGTTCAAAAATACAGATTCTATAGAGAAGAATCTTAGAATAGGCAAAATCCTGAACTCAAAGCGAAGAGTGAGCCATGATAAAAAAATTAAATTTTTTTGATCCCAATTATTTTGAGTTTGGCATGAATTTATATAGTTTATTTCATGTAGATTACAAATCTAGAAAGCAAATTTGGATCTGAAGGATATTTTCCAAGATATCGAAGATTTAAAAATCCAGTCCGGAAGCGGAGCCGGAAGCGGGGAGTCAAAAACTCATACAAATAATGGAGATAAAAAATTGCTGATAGCATCGATCGATTAGGCATACTATATACTATAAATGTTCCAAATTTCAAAGCGATTGGTTCAAAAATACAGATTCTATAGAGAAGAATCTTAGAATAGGCAAAATCCTGAACTCAAAGCGAAGAGTGAGCCATGATAAAAAAATTAAATTTTTTTGATCCCAATTATTTTGAGTTTGGCATGAAATTATATAGTTTATTTCATGTAGATTACAAATCTAGAAAACAAATTTGGATCTGAAGGATATTTTCCAAGATATCGAAGATTTAAAAATCCAGTCCGGAAGCGGAGCCGGAAGCGGGGAGTCAAAAACTCATACAAATAATGGAGATAAAAAATTGCTGATAGCATCGATCGATTAAGCATACTATATACTATAAATGTTCCAAATTTCGAAGCGATTGGTTCAAAAATACAGATTCTATAGAGAAGAATCTTAGAATAGGCAAAATCCTGAACTCAAAGCGAAGAGTGAGCCATGATAAAAAAATTAAATTTTTTTGATCCCAATTATTTTGAGTTTGGCATGAAATTATATAGTTTATTTCATGTAGATTACAAATCTAGAAAACAAATTTGGATCTGGAGGATATTTTCCAAGATATCGAAGATTTAAAAATCCAGTCCGGAAGCGGAGCCGGAAGCGGGGAGTCAAAAACTCATACAAATAATGGAGATAAAAAATTGCTGATAGCATCGATCGATTAGGCATACTATATACTATAAATGTTCCAAATTTCAAAGCGATTGGTTCAAAAATACAGATTCTATAGAGAAGAATCTTAGAATAGGCAAAATCCTGAACTCAAAGCGAAGAGTGAGCCATGATAAAAAAATTAAATTTTTTTGATCCCAATTATTTTGAGTTTGGCATGAAATTATATAGTTTATTTCATGTAGATTACAAATCTAGAAAACAAATTTGGATCTGGAGGATATTTTCCAAGATATCGAAGATTTAAAAATCCAGTCCGGAAGCGGAGCCGGAAGCGGGGAGTCAAAAACTCATACAAATAATGAAGATAAAAAATTGCTGATAGCATCGATCGATTAGGCATACTATATACTATAAATGTTCCAAATTTCAAAGCGATTGGTTCAAAAATACAGATTCTATAGAGAAGAATCTTAGAATAGGCAAAATCCTGAACTCGAAGCGAAGAGTGAGCCATGATAAAAAAATTAAATTTTTTTGATCCCAATTATTTTGAGTTTGGCATGAAATTATATAGTTTATTTCATGTAGATTACAAATCTAGAAAACAACTTTGGATCTGAAGGATATTTTCCAAGATATCGAAGATTTAAAAATCCAGTCCGGAAGCGGAGCCGGAAGCGGGGAGTCAAAAACTCATACAAATAATTGAGATAAAAAATTGCTGATAGCATCGATCGATTAGGCATACTATATACTATAAATGTTCCAAATTTCAAAGCGATTGGTTCAAAAATACAGATTCTATAGAGAAGAATCTTAGAATAGGCAAAATCCTGAACTCAAAGCGAAGAGTGAGCCATGATAAAAAAATTAAATTTTTTTGATCCCAATTATTTTGAGTTTGGCATGAATTTATATAGTTTATTTCATGTAGATTACAAATCTAGAAAGCAAATTTGGATCTGAAGGATATTTTCCAAGATATCGAAGATTTAAAAATCCAGTCCGGAAGCGGAGCCGGAAGCGGGGAGTCAAAAACTCATACAAATAATGGAGATAAAAAATTGCTGATAGCATCGATCGATTAGGCATACTATATACTATAAATGTTCCAAATTTCAAAGCGATTGGTTCAAAAATACAGATTCTATAGAGAAGAATCTTAGAATAGGCAAAATCCTGAACTCAAAGCGAAGAGTGAGCCATGATAAAAAAATTAAATTTTTTTGATCCCAATTATTTTGAGTTTGGCATGAAATTATATAGTTTATTTCATGTAGATTACAAATCTAGAAAACAAATTTGGATCTGAAGGATATTTTCCAAGATATCGAAGATTTAAAAATCCAGTCCGGAAGCGGAGCCGGAAGCGGGGAGTCAAAAACTCATACAAATAATGGAGATAAAAAATTGCTGATAGCATCGATCGATTAAGCATACTATATACTATAAATGTTCCAAATTTCGAAGCGATTGGTTCAAAAATACAGATTCTATAGAGAAGAATCTTAGAATAGGCAAAATCCTGAACTCAAAGCGAAGAGTGAGCCATGATAAAAAAATTAAATTTTTTTGATCCCAATTATTTTGAGTTTGGCATGAAATTATATAGTTTATTTCATGTAGATTACAAATCTAGAAAACAAATTTGGATCTGGAGGATATTTTCCAAGATATCGAAGATTTAAAAATCCAGTCCGGAAGCGGAGCCGGAAGCGGGGAGTCAAAAACTCATACAAATAATGGAGATAAAAAATTGCTGATAGCATCGATCGATTAGGCATACTATATACTATAAATGTTCCAAATTTCAAAGCGATTGGTTCAAAAATACAGATTCTATAGAGAAGAATCTTAGAATAGGCAAAATCCTGAACTCAAAGCGAAGAGTGAGCCATGATAAAAAAATTAAATTTTTTTGATCCCAATTATTTTGAGTTTGGCATGAAATTATATAGTTTATTTCATGTAGATTACAAATCTAGAAAACAAATTTGGATCTGGAGGATATTTTCCAAGATATCGAAGATTTAAAAATCCAGTCCGGAAGCGGAGCCGGAAGCGGGAAGTCAAAAACTCATACAAATAATGAAGATAAAAAATTGCTGATAGCATCGATCGATTAGGCATACTATATACTATAAATGTTCCAAATTTCAAAGCGATTGGTTCAAAAATACAGATTCTATAGAGAAGAATCTTAGAATAGGCAAAATCCTGAACTCAAAGCGAAGAGTGAGCCATGATAAAAAAATTAAATTTTTTTGATCCCAATTATTTTGAGTTTGGCATGAAATTATATAGTTTATTTCATGTAGATTACAAATCTAGAAAACAAATTTGGATCTGGAGGATATTTTCCAAGATATCGAAGATTTAAAAATCCAGTCCGGAAGCGGAGCCGGAAGCGGGGAGTCAAAAACTCATACAAATAATGGAGATAAAAAATTGCTGATAGCATCGATCGATTAGGCATACTATATACTATAAATGTTCCAAATTTCAAAGCGATTGGTTCAAAAATACAGATTCTATAGAGAAGAATCTTAGAATAGGCAAAATCCTGAACTCAAAGCGAAGAGTGAGCCATGATAAAAAAATTAAATTTTTTTGATCCCAATTATTTTGAGTTTGGCATGAAATTATATAGTTTATTTCATGTAGATTACAAATCTAGAAAACAACTTTGGATCTGAAGGATATTTTCCAAGATATTGAAGATTCAAAAATCCAGTCCGGAAGCGGAGCCGGAAGCGGGGAGTCAAAAACTCATACAAATAATGGAGATAAAAAATTGCTGATAGCATCGATCGATTAGGCATACTATATACTATAAATGTTCCAAATTTCAAAGCGATTGGTTCAAAAATACAGATTCTATAGAGAAGAATCTTAGAATAGGCAAAATCCTGAACTCAAAGCGAAGAGTGAGCCATGATAAAAAAATTAAATTTTTTTGATCCCAATTATTTTGAGTTTGGCATGAATTTATATAGTTTATTTCATGTAGATTACAAATCTAGAAAACAAATTTGGATCTGAAGGATATTTTCCAAGATATCGAAGATTTAAAAATCCAGTCCGGAAGCGGAGCCGGAAGCGGGGAGTCAAAAACTCATACAAATAATGGAGATAAAAAATTGCTGATAGCATCGATCGATTAGGCATACTATATACTATAAATGTTCCAAATTTCAAAGCGATTGGTTCAAAAATACAGATTCTATAGAGAAGAATCTTAGAATAGGCAAAATCCTGAACTCAAAGCGAAGAGTGAGCCATGATAAAAAAATTAAATTTTTTTGATCCCAATTATTTTGAGTTTGGCATGAAATTATATAGTTTATTTCATGTAGATTACAAATCTAGAAAACAAATTTGGATCTGAAGGATATTTTCCAAGATATCGAAGATTTAAAAATCCAGTCCGGAAGCGGAGCCGGAAGCGGGGAGTCAAAAACTCATACAAATAATGGAGATAAAAAATTGCTGATAGCATCGATCGATTAGGCATACTATATACTATAAATGCTCCAAATTTCAAAGCGATTGGTTCAAAAATACAGATTCTATAGAGAAGAATCTTAGAATAGGCAAAATCCTGAACTCAAAGCGAAGAGTGAGCCATGATAAAAAAATTAAATTTTTTTGATCCCAATTATTTTGAGTTTGGCATGAAATTATATAGTTTATTTCATGTAGATTACAAATCTAGAAAACAAATTTGGATCTGAAGGATATTTTCCAAGATATCGAAGATTTAAAAATCCAGTCCGGAAGCGGAGCCGGAAGCGGGGAGTCAAAAACTCATACAAATAATGGAGATAAAAAATTGCTGATAGCATCGATCGATTAGGCATACTATATACTATAAATGCTCCAAATTTCAAAGCGATTGGTTCAAAAATACAGATTCTATAGAGAAGAATCTTAGAATAGGCAAAATCCTGAACTCAAAGCGAAGAGTGAGCCATGATAAAAAAATTAAATTTTTTTGATCCCAATTATTTTGAGTTTGGCATGAAATTATATAGTTTATTTCATGTAGATTACAAATCTAGAAAACAAATTTGGATCTGAAGGATATTTTCCAAGATATCGAAGATTTAAAAATCCAGTCCGGAAGCGGAGCCGGAAGCGGGGAGTCAAAAACTCATACAAATAATGGAGATAAAAAATTGCTGATAGCATCGATCGATTAGGCATACTATATACTATAAATGTTCCAAATTTCAAAGCGATTGGTTCAAAAATACAGATTCTATAGAGAAGAATCTTAGAATAGGCAAAATCCTGAACTCAAAGCGAAGAGTGAGCCATGATAAAAAAATTAAATTTTTTTGATCCCAATTATTTTGAGTTTGGCATGAAATTATATAGTTTATTTCATGTAGATTACAAATCTAGAAAACAAATTTGGATCTGAAGGATATTTTCCAAGATATCGAAGATTTAAAAATCCAGTCCGGAAGCGGAGCCGGAAGCGGGGAGTCAAAAACTCATACAAATAATGGAGATAAAAAATTGCTGATAGCACCGATCGATTAGGCATACTATATACTATAAATGTTCCAAATTTCAAAGCGATTGGTTCAAAAATACAGATTCTATAGAGAAGAATCTTAGAATAGGCAAAATCCTGAACTCAAAGCGAAGAGTGAGCCATGATAAAAAAATTAAATTTTTTTGATCCCAATTATTTTGAGTTTGGCATGAAATTATATAGTTTATTTCATGTAGATTACAAATCTAGAAAACAAATTTGGATCTGGAGGATATTTTCCAAGATATCGAAGATTTAAAAATCCAGTCCGGAAGCGGAGCCGGAAGCGGGGAGTCAAAAACTCATACAAATAATGGAGATAAAAAATTGCTGATAGCATCGATCGATTAGGCATACTATATACTATAAATGTTCCAAATTTCAAAGCGATTGGTTCAAAAATACAGATTCTATAGAGAAGAATCTTAGAATAGGCAAAATCCTGAACTCAAAGCGAAGAGTGAGCCATGATAAAAAAATTAAATTTTTTTGATCCCAATTATTTTGAGTTTGGCATGAAATTATATAGTTTATTTCATGTAGATTACAAATCTAGAAAACAAATTTGGATCTGAAGGATATTTTCCAAGATATCGAAGATTTAAAAATCCTGTCCGGAAGCGGAGCCGGAAGCGGGGAGTCAAAAACTCATACAAATAATGGAGATAAAGAATTGCTGATAGCATCGATCGATTAGGCATACTATATACTATAAATGTTCCAAATTTCAAAGCGATTGGTTCAAAAATACAGATTCTATAGAGAAGAATCTTAGAATAGGCAAAATCCTGAACTCAAAGCGAAGAGTGAGCCATGATAAAAAAATTAAATTTTTTTGATCCCAATTATTTTGAGTTTGGCATGAAATTATATAGTTTATTTCATGTAGATTACAAATCTAGAAAACAAATTTGGATCTGAAGGATATTTTCCAAGATATCGAAGATTTAAAAATCCAGTCCGGAAGCGGAGCCGGAAGCGGGGAGTCAAAAACTCATACAAATAATGGAGATAAAGAATTGCTGATAGCATCGATCGATTAGGCATACTATATACTATAAATGTTCCAAATTTCAAAGCGATTGGTTCAAAAATACAGATTCTATAGAGAAGAATCTTAGAATAGGCAAAATCCTGAACTCAAAGCGAAGAGTGAGCCATGATAAAAAAATTAAATTTTTTTGATCCCAATTATTTTGAGTTTGGCATGAAATTATATAGTTTATTTCATGTAGATTACAAATCTAGAAAACAAATTTGGATCTGAAGGATATTTTCCAAGATATCGAAGATTTAAAAATCCAGTCCGGAAGCGGAGCCGGAAGCGGGGAGTCAAAAACTCATACAAATAATGGAGATAAAGAATTGCTGATAGCATCGATCGATTAGGCATACTATATACTATAAATGTTCCAAATTTCAAAGCGATTGGTTCAAAAATACAGATTCTATAGAGAAGAATCTTAGAATAGGCAAAATCCTGAACTCAAAGCGAAGAGTGACTCATGATAAAAAAATTAAATTTTTTTGATCCCAATTATTTTGAGTTTGGCATGAAATTATATAGTTTATTTCATGTAGATTACAAATCTAGAAAACAAATTTGGATCTGAAGGATATTTTCCAAGATATCGAAGATTTAAAAATCCAGTCCGGAAGCGGAGCCGGAAGCGGGGAGTCAAAAACTCATACAAATAATGGAGATAAAAAATTGCTGATAGCATCGATCGATTAGGCATACTATATACTATAAATGTTCCAAATTTCAAAGCGATTGGTTCAAAAATACAGATTCTATAGAGAAGAATCTTAGAATAGGCAAAATCCTGAACTCAAAGCGAAGAGTGAGCCATGATAAAAAAATTAAATTTTTTTGATCCCAATTATTTTGAGTTTGGCATGAAATTATATAGTTTATTTCATGTAGATTACAAATCTAGAAAACAAATTTGGATCTGAAGGATATTTTCCAAGATATCGAAGATTTAAAAATCCAGTCCGGAAGCGGAGCCGGAAGCGGGGAGTCAAAAACTCATACAAATAATGGAGATAAAGAATTGCTGATAGCATCGATCGATTAGGCATACTATATACTATAAATGTTCCAAATTTCAAAGCGATTGGTTCAAAAATACAGATTCTATAGAGAAGAATCTTAGAATAGGCAAAATCCTGAACTCAAAGCGAAGAGTGAGCCATGATAAAAAAATTAAATTTTTTTGATCCCAATTATTTTGAGTTTGGCATGAAATTATATAGTTTATTTCATGTAGATTACAAATCTAGAAAACAAATTTGGATCTGAAGGATATTTTCCAAGATATCGAAGATTTAAAAATCCAGTCCGGAAGCGGAGCCGGAAGCGGGGAGTCAAAAACTCATACAAATAATGGAGATAAAGAATTGCTGATAGCATCGATCGATTAGGCATACTATATACTATAAATGTTCCAAATTTCAAAGCGATTGGTTCAAAAATACAGATTCTATAGAGAAGAATCTTAGAATAGGCAAAATCCTGAACTCAAAGCGAAGAGTGAGCCATGATAAAAAAATTAAATTTTTTTGATCCCAATTATTTTGAGTTTGGCATGAAATTATATAGTTTATTTCATGTAGATTACAAATCTAGAAAACAAATTTGGATCTGAAGGATATTTTCCAAGATATCGAAGATTTAAAAATCCAGTCCGGAAGCGGAGCCGGAAGCGGGGAGTCAAAAACTCATACAAATAATGGAGATAAAAAATTGCTGATAGCATCGATCGATTAGGCATACTATATACTATAAATGTTCCAAATTTCAAAGCGATTGGTTCAAAAATACAGATTCTATAGAGAAGAATCTTAGAATAGGCAAAATCCTGAACTCAAAGCGAAGAGTGAGCCATGATAAAAAAATTAAATTTTTTTGATCCCAATTATTTTGAGTTTGGCATGAAATTATATAGTTTATTTCATGTAGATTACAAATCTAGAAAACAAATTTGGATCTGAAGGATATTTTCCAAGATATCGAAGATTTAAAAATCCAGTCCGGAAGCGGAGCCGGAAGCGGGGAGTCAAAAACTCATACAAATAATGGAGATAAAAAATTGCTGATAGCATCGATCGATTAGGCATACTATATACTATAAATGTTCCAAATTTCAAAGCGATTGGTTCAAAAATACAGATTCTATAGAGAAGAATCTTAGAATAGGCAAAATCCTGAACTCAAAGCGAAGAGTGAGCCATGATAAAAAAATTAAATTTTTTTGATCCCAATTATTTTGAGTTTGGCATGAAATTATATAGTTTATTTCATGTAGATTACAAATCTAGAAAACAAATTTGGATCTGAAGGATATTTTCCAAGATATCGAAGATTTAAAAATCCAGTCCGGAAGCGGAGCCGGAAGCGGGGAGTCAAAAACTCATACAAATAATGGAGATAAAAAATTGCTGATAGCATCGATCGATTAGGCATACTATATACTATAAATGTTCCAAATTTCAAAGCGATTGGTTCAAAAATACAGATTCTATAGAGAAGAATCTTAGAATAGGCAAAATCCTGAACTCAAAGCGAAGAGTGAGCCATGATAAAAAAATTAAATTTTTTTGATCCCAATTATTTTGAGTTTGGCATGAAATTATATAGTTTATTTCATGTAGATTACAAATCTAGAAAACAAATTTGGATCTGAAGGATATTTTCCAAGATATCGAAGATTTAAAAATCCAGTCCGGAAGCGGAGCCGGAAGCGGGGAGTCAAAAACTCATACAAATAATGGAGATAAAAAATTGCTGATAGCATCGATCGATTAGGCATACTATATACTATAAATGTTCCAAATTTCAAAGCGATTGGTTCAAAAATACAGATTCTATAGAGAAGAATCTTAGAATAGGCAAAATCCTGAACTCAAAGCGAAGAGTGAGCCATGATAAAAAAATTAAATTTTTTTGATCCCAATTATTTTGAGTTTGGCATGAAATTATATAGTTTATTTCATGTAGATTACAAATCTAGAAAACAAATTTGGATCTGAAGGATATTTTCCAAGATATCGAAGATTTAAAAATCCAGTCCGGAAGCGGAGCCGGAAGCGGGGAGTCAAAAACTCATACAAATAATGGAGATAAAGAATTGCTGATAGCATCGATCGATTAGGCATACTATATACTATAAATGTTCCAAATTTCAAAGCGATTGGTTCAAAAATACAGATTCTATAGAGAAGAATCTTAGAATAGGCAAAATCCTGAACTCAAAGCGAAGAGTGAGCCATGATAAAAAAATTAAATTTTTTTGATCCCAATTATTTTGAGTTTGGCATGAAATTATATAGTTTATTTCATGTAGATTACAAATCTAGAAAACAAATTTGGATCTGAAGGATATTTTCCAAGATATCGAAGATTTAAAAATCCAGTCCGGAAGCGGAGCCGGAAGCGGGGAGTCAAAAACTCATACAAATAATGGAGATAAAAAATTGCTGATAGCATCGATCGATTAGGCATACTATATACTATAAATGTTCCAAATTTCAAAGCGATTGGTTCAAAAATACAGATTCTATAGAGAAGAATCTTAGAATAGGCAAAATCCTGAACTCAAAGCGAAGAGTGAGCCATGATAAAAAAATTAAATTTTTTTGATCCCAATTATTTTGAGTTTGGCATGAAATTATATAGTTTATTTCATGTAGATTACAAATCTAGAAAACAAATTTGGATCTGAAGGATATTTTCCAAGATATCGAAGATTTAAAAATCCAGTCCGGAAGCGGAGCCGGAAGCGGGGAGTCAAAAACTCATACAAATAATGGAGATAAAAGATTGCTGATAGCATCGATCGATTAGGCATACTATATACTATAAATGTTCCAAATTTCAAAGCGATTGGTTCAAAAATACAGATTCTATAGAGAAGAATCTTAGAATAGGCAAAATCCTGAACTCAAAGCGAAGAGTGAGCCATGATAAAAAAATTAAATTTTTTTGATCCCAATTATTTTGAGTTTGGCATGAAATTATATAGTTTATTTCATGTAGATTACAAATCTAGAAAACAAATTTGGATCTGAAGGATATTTTCCAAGATATCGAAGATTTAAAAATCCAGTCCGGAAGCGGAGCCGGAAGCGGGGAGTCAAAAACTCATACAAATAATGGAGATAAAAAATTGCTGATAGCATCGATCGATTAGGCATACTATATACTATAAATGTTCCAAATTTCAAAGCGATTGGTTCAAAAATACAGATTCTATAGAGAAGAATCTTAGAATAGGCAAAATCCTGAACTCAAAGCGAAGAGTGAGCCATGATAAAAAAATTAAATTTTTTTGATCCCAATTATTTTGAGTTTGGCATGAAATTATATAGTTTATTTCATGTAGATTACAAATCTAGAAAACAAATTTGGATCTGAAGGATATTTTCCAAGATATCGAAGATTTAAAAATCCAGTCCGGAAGCGGAGCCGGAAGCGGGGAGTCAAAAACTCATACAAATAATGGAGATAAAAAATTGCTGATAGCATCGATCGATTAGGCATACTATATACTATAAATGTTCCAAATTTCAAAGCGATTGGTTCAAAAATACAGATTCTATAGAGAAGAATCTTAGAATAGGCAAAATCCTGAACTCAAAGCGAAGAGTGAGCCATGATAAAAAAATTAAATTTTTTTGATCCCAATTATTTTGAGTTTGGCATGAAATTATATAGTTTATTTCATGTAGATTACAAATCTAGAAAACAAATTTGGATCTGAAGGATATTTTCCAAGATATCGAAGATTTAAAAATCCAGTCCGGAAGCGGAGCCGGAAGCGGGGAGTCAAAAACTCATACAAATAATGGAGATAAAAAATTGCTGATAGCATCGATCGATTAGGCATACTATATACTATAAATGTTCCAAATTTCAAAGCGATTGGTTCAAAAATACAGATTCTATAGAGAAGAATCTTAGAATAGGCAAAATCCTGAACTCAAAGCGAAGAGTGAGCCATGATAAAAAAATTAAATTTTTTTGATCCCAATTATTTTGAGTTTGGCATGAAATTATATAGTTTATTTCATGTAGATTACAAATCTAGAAAACAAATTTGGATCTGAAGGATATTTTCCAAGATATCGAAGATTTAAAAATCCAGTCCGGAAGCGGAGCCGGAAGCGGGGAGTCAAAAACTCATACAAATAATGGAGATAAAGAATTGCTGATAGCATCGATCGATTAGGCATACTATATACTATAAATGTTCCAAATTTCAAAGCGATTGGTTCAAAAATACAGATTCTATAGAGAAGAATCTTAGAATAGGCAAAATCCTGAACTCAAAGCGAAGAGTGAGCCATGATAAAAAAATTAAATTTTTTTGATCCCAATTATTTTGAGTTTGGCATGAAATTATATAGTTTATTTCATGTAGATTACAAATCTAGAAAACAAATTTGGATCTGAAGGATATTTTCCAAGATATCGAAGATTTAAAAATCCAGTCCGGAAGCGGAGCCGGAAGCGGGGAGTCAAAAACTCATACAAATAATGGAGATAAAGAATTGCTGATAGCATCGATCGATTAGGCATACTATATACTATAAATGTTCCAAATTTCAAAGCGATTGGTTCAAAAATACAGATTCTATAGAGAAGAATCTTAGAATAGGCAAAATCCTGAACTCAAAGCGAAGAGTGAGCCATGATAAAAAAATTAAATTTTTTTGATCCCAATTATTTTGAGTTTGGCATGAAATTATATAGTTTATTTCATGTAGATTACAAATCTAGAAAACAAATTTGGATCTGAAGGATATTTTCCAAGATATCGAAGATTTAAAAATCCAGTCCGGAAGCGGAGCCGGAAGCGGGGAGTCAAAAACTCATACAAATAATGGAGATAAAAAATTGCTGATAGCATCGATCGATTAGGCATACTATATACTATAAATGTTCCAAATTTCAAAGCGATTGGTTCAAAAATACAGATTCTATAGAGAAGAATCTTAGAATAGGCAAAATCCTGAACTCAAAGCGAAGAGTGAGCCATGATAAAAAAATTAAATTTTTTTGATCCCAATTATTTTGAGTTTGGCATGAAATTATATAGTTTATTTCATGTAGATTACAAATCTAGAAAACAAATTTGGATCTGAAGGATATTTTCCAAGATATCGAAGATTTAAAAATCCAGTCCGGAAGCGGAGCCGGAAGCGGGGAGTCAAAAACTCATACAAATAATGGAGATAAAGAATTGCTGATAGCATCGATCGATTAGGCATACTATATACTATAAATGTTCCAAATTTCAAAGCGATTGGTTCAAAAATACAGATTCTATAGAGAAGAATCTTAGAATAGGCAAAATCCTGAACTCAAAGCGAAGAGTGAGCCATGATAAAAAAATTAAATTTTTTTGATCCCAATTATTTTGAGTTTGGCATGAAATTATATAGTTTATTTCATGTAGATTACAAATCTAGAAAACAAATTTGGATCTGAAGGATATTTTCCAAGATATCGAAGATTTAAAAATCCAGTCCGGAAGCGGAGCCGGAAGCGGGGAGTCAAAAACTCATACAAATAATGGAGATAAAGAATTGCTGATAGCATCGATCGATTAGGCATACTATATACTATAAATGTTCCAAATTTCAAAGCGATTGGTTCAAAAATACAGATTCTATAGAGAAGAATCTTAGAATAGGCAAAATCCTGAACTCAAAGCGAAGAGTGAGCCATGATAAAAAAATTAAATTTTTTTGATCCCAATTATTTTGAGTTTGGCATGAAATTATATAGTTTATTTCATGTAGATTACGAATCTAGAAAACAAATTTGGATCTGAAGGATATTTTCCAAGATATCAAAGATTTAAAAATCCAGTCCGGAAGCGGAGCCGGAAGCGGGGAGTCAAAAACTCATACAAATAATGGAGATAAAAAATTGCTGATAGCATCGATCGATTAGGCATACTATATACTATAAAAGTTCCAAATTTCAAAGCGATTGGTTCAAAAATACAGATTCTATAGAGAAGAATCTTAGAATAGGCAAAATCCTGAACTCAAAGCGAAGAGTGAGCCATGATAAAAAAATTAAATTTTTTTGATCCCAATTATTTTGAGTTTGGCATGAAATTATATAGTTTATTTCATGTAGATTACAAATCTAGAAAACAAATTTGGATCTGAAGGATATTTTCCAAGATATCGAAGATTTAAAAATCCAGTCCGGAAGCGGAGCCGGAAGCGGGGAGTCAAAAACTCATACAAATAATGGAGATAAAGAATTGCTGATAGCATCGATCGATTAGGCATACTATATACTATAAATGTTCCAAATTTCAAAGCGATTGGTTCAAAAATACAGATTCTATAGAGAAGAATCTTAGAATAGGCAAAATCCTGAACTCAAAGCGAAGAGTGAGCCATGATAAAAAAATTAAATTTTTTTGATCCCAATTATTTTGAGTTTGGCATGAAATTATATAGTTTATTTCATGTAGATTACAAATCTAGAAAACAAATTTGGATCTGAAGGATATTTTCCAAGATATCGAAGATTTAAAAATCCAGTCCGGAAGCGGAGCCGGAAGCGGGGAGTCAAAAACTCATACAAATAATGGAGATAAAGAATTGCTGATAGCATCGATCGATTAGGCATACTATATACTATAAATGTTCCAAATTTCAAAGCGATTGGTTCAAAAATACAGATTCTATAGAGAAGAATCTTAGAATAGGCAAAATCCTGAACTCAAAGCGAAGAGTGAGCCATGATAAAAAAATTAAATTTTTTTGATCCCAATTATTTTGAGTTTGGCATGAAATTATATAGTTTATTTCATGTAGATTACAAATCTAGAAAACAAATTTGGATCTGAAGGATATTTTCCAAGATATCGAAGATTTAAAAATCCAGTCCGGAAGCGGAGCCGGAAGCGGGGAGTCAAAAACTCATACAAATAATGGAGATAAAAAATTGCTGATAGCATCGATCGATTAGGCATATCATATACTATAAATGTTTCAAATTTCAAAGCGATTGGTTCAAAAATACAGATTCTATAGAGAAGAATCTTAGAATAGGCAAAATCCTGAACTCAAAGCGAAGAGTGAGCCATGATAAAAAAATTAAATTTTTTTGATCCCAATTATTTTGAGTTTGGCATGAAATTATATAGTTTATTTCATGTAGATTACAAATCTAGAAAACAAATTTGGATCTGAAGGATATTTTCCAAGATATCGAAGATTTAAAAATCCAGTCCGGAAGCGGAGCCGGAAGCGGGGAGTCAAAAACTCATACAAATAATGGAGATAAAAAATTGCTGATAGCATCGATCGATTAGGCATACTATATACTATAAATGTTCCAAATTTCAAAGCGATTGGTTCAAAAATACAGATTCTATAGAGAAGAATCTTAGAATAGGCAAAATCCTGAACTCAAAGCGAAGAGTGAGCCATGATAAAAAAATTAAATTTTTTTGATCCCAATTATTTTGAGTTTGGCATGAAATTATATAGTTTATTTCATGTAGATTACGAATCTAGAAAACAAATTTGGATCTGAAGGATATTTTCCAAGATATCAAAGATTTAAAAATCCAGTCCGGAAGCGGAGCCGGAAGCGGGGAGTCAAAAACTCATACAAATAATGGAGATAAAAAATTGCTGATAGCATCGATCGATTAGGCATACTATATACTATAAAAGTTCCAAATTTCAAAGCGATTGGTTCAAAAATACAGATTCTATAGAGAAGAATCTTAGAATAGGCAAAATCCTGAACTCAAAGCGAAGAGTGAGCCATGATAAAAAAATTAAATTTTTTTGATCCCAATTATTTTGAGTTTGGCATGAAATTATATAGTTTATTTCATGTAGATTACAAATCTAGAAAACAAATTTGGATCTGAAGGATATTTTCCAAGATATCGAAGATTTAAAAATCCAGTCCGGAAGCGGAGCCGGAAGCGGGGAGTCAAAAACTCATACAAATAATGGAGATAAAGAATTGCTGATAGCATCGATCGATTAGGCATACTATATACTATAAATGTTCCAAATTTCAAAGCGATTGGTTCAAAAATACAGATTCTATAGAGAAGAATCTTAGAATAGGCAAAATCCTGAACTCAAAGCGAAGAGTGAGCCATGATAAAAAAATTAAATTTTTTTGATCCCAATTATTTTGAGTTTGGCATGAAATTATATAGTTTATTTCATGTAGATTACAAATCTAGAAAACAAATTTGGATCTGAAGGATATTTTCCAAGATATCGAAGATTTAAAAATCCAGTCCGGAAGCGGAGCCGGAAGCGGGGAGTCAAAAACTCATACAAATAATGGAGATAAAGAATTGCTGATAGCATCGATCGATTAGGCATACTATATACTATAAATGTTCCAAATTTCAAAGCGATTGGTTCAAAAATACAGATTCTATAGAGAAGAATCTTAGAATAGGCAAAATCCTGAACTCAAAGCGAAGAGTGAGCCATGATAAAAAAATTAAATTTTTTTGATCCCAATTATTTTGAGTTTGGCATGAAATTATATAGTTTATTTCATGTAGATTACAAATCTAGAAAACAAATTTGGATCTGAAGGATATTTTCCAAGATATCGAAGATTTAAAAATCCAGTCCGGAAGCGGAGCCGGAAGCGGGGAGTCAAAAACTCATACAAATAATGGAGATAAAAAATTGCTGATAGCATCGATCGATTAGGCATACTATATACTATAAATGTTCCAAATTTCAAAGCGATTGGTTCAAAAATACAGATTCTATAGAGAAGAATCTTAGAATAGGCAAAATCCTGAACTCAAAGCGAAGAGTGAGCCATGATAAAAAAATTAAATTTTTTTGATCCCAATTATTTTGAGTTTGGCATGAAATTATATAGTTTATTTCATGTAGATTACAAATCTAGAAAACAAATTTGGATCTGAAGGATATTTTCCAAGATATCGAAGATTTAAAAATCCAGTCCGGAAGCGGAGCCGGAAGCGGGGAGTCAAAAACTCATACAAATAATGGAGATAAAGAATTGCTGATAGCATCGATCGATTAGGCATACTATATACTATAAATGTTCCAAATTTCAAAGCGATTGGTTCAAAAATACAGATTCTATAGAGAAGAATCTTAGAATAGGCAAAATCCTGAACTCAAAGCGAAGAGTGAGCCATGATAAAAAAATTAAATTTTTTTGATCCCAATTATTTTGAGTTTGGCATGAAATTATATAGTTTATTTCATGTAGATTACAAATCTAGAAAACAAATTTGGATCTGAAGGATATTTTCCAAGATATCGAAGATTTAAAAATCCAGTCCGGAAGCGGAGCCGGAAGCGGGGAGTCAAAAACTCATACAAATAATGGAGATAAAGAATTGCTGATAGCATCGATCGATTAGGCATACTATATACTATAAATGTTCCAAATTTCAAAGCGATTGGTTCAAAAATACAGATTCTATAGAGAAGAATCTTAGAATAGGCAAAATCCTGAACTCAAAGCGAAGAGTGAGCCATGATAAAAAAATTAAATTTTTTTGATCCCAATTATTTTGAGTTTGGCATGAAATTATATAGTTTATTTCATGTAGATTACAAATCTAGAAAACAAATTTGGATCTGAAGGATATTTTCCAAGATATCGAAGATTTAAAAATCCAGTCCAGAAGCGGAGCCGGAAGCGGGGAGTCAAAAACTCATACAAATAATGGAGATAAAAAATTGCTGATAGCATCGATCGATTAGGCATACTATATACTATAAATGTTCCAAATTTCAAAGCGATTGGTTCAAAAATACAGATTCTATAGAGAAGAATCTTAGAATAGGCAAAATCCTGAACTCAAAGCGAAGAGTGAGCCATGATAAAAAAATTAAATTTTTTTGATCCCAATTATTTTGAGTTTGGCATGAAATTATATAGTTTATTTCATGTAGATTACAAATCTAGAAAACAAATTTGGATCTGAAGGATATTTTCCAAGATATCGAAGATTTAAAAATCCAGTCCGGAAGCGGAGCCGGAAGCGGGGAGTCAAAAACTCATACAAATAATGGAGATAAAGAATTGCTGATAGCATCGATCGATTAGGCATACTATATACTATAAATGTTCCAAATTTCAAAGCGATTGGTTCAAAAATACAGATTCTATAGAGAAGAATCTTAGAATAGGCAAAATCCTGAACTCAAAGCGAAGAGTGAGCCATGATAAAAAAATTAAATTTTTTTGATCCCAATTATTTTGAGTTTGGCATGAAATTATATAGTTTATTTCATGTAGATTACAAATCTAGAAAACAAATTTGGATCTGAAGGATATTTTCCAAGATATCGAAGATTTAAAAATCCAGTCCGGAAGCGGAGCCGGAAGCGGGGAGTCAAAAACTCATACAAATAATGGAGATAAAAAATTGCTGATAGCATCGATCGATTAGGCATACTATATACTATAAATGTTCCAAATTTCAAAGCGATTGGTTCAAAAATACAGATTCTATAGAGAAGAATCTTAGAATAGGCAAAATCCTGAACTCAAAGCGAAGAGTGAGCCATGATAAAAAAATTAAATTTTTTTGATCCCAATTATTTTGAGTTTGGCATGAAATTATATAGTTTATTTCATGTAGATTACAAATCTAGAAAACAAATTTGGATCTGAAGGATATTTTCCAAGATATCGAAGATTTAAAAATCCAGTCCGGAAGCGGAGCCGGAAGCGGGGAGTCAAAAACTCATACAAATAATGGAGATAAAAAATTGCTGATAGCATCGATCGATTAGGCATACTATATACTATAAATGTTCCAAATTTCAAAGCGATTGGTTCAAAAATACAGATTCTATAGAGAAGAATCTTAGAATAGGCAAAATCCTGAACTCAAAGCGAAGAGTGAGCCATGATAAAAAAATTAAATTTTTTTGATCCCAATTATTTTGAGTTTGGCATGAAATTATATAGTTTATTTCATGTAGATTACAAATCTAGAAAACAAATTTGGATCTGAAGGATATTTTCCAAGATATCGAAGATTTAAAAATCCAGTCCGGAAGCGGAGCCGGAAGCGGGGAGTCAAAAACTCATACAAATAATGGAGATAAAAAATTGCTGATAGCATCGATCGATTAGGCATACTATATACTATAAATGTTCCAAATTTCAAAGCGATTGGTTCAAAAATACAGATTCTATAGAGAAGAATCTTAGAATAGGCAAAATCCTGAACTCAAAGCGAAGAGTGAGCCATGATAAAAAAATTAAATTTTTTTGATCCCAATTATTTTGAGTTTGGCATGAAATTATATAGTTTATTTCATGTAGATTACAAATCTAGAAAACAAATTTGGATCTGAAGGATATTTTCCAAGATATCGAAGATTTAAAAATCCAGTCCGGAAGCGGAGCCGGAAGCGGGGAGTCAAAAACTCATACAAATGATGGAGATAAAGAATTGCTGATAGCATCGATCGATTAGGCATACTATATACTATAAATGTTCCAAATTTCAAAGCGATTGGTTCAAAAATACAGATTCTATAGAGAAGAATCTTAGAATAGGCAAAATCCTGAACTCAAAGCGAAGAGTGAGCCATGATAAAAAAATTAAATTTTTTTGATCCCAATTATTTTGAGTTTGGCATGAAATTATATAGTTTATTTCATGTAGATTACAAATCTAGAAAACAAATTTGGATCTGAAGGATATTTTCCAAGATATCGAAGATTTAAAAATCCAGTCCGGAAGCGGAGCCGGAAGCGGGGAGTCAAAAACTCATACAAATAATGGAGATAAAAAATTGCTGATAGCATCGATCGATTAGGCATACTATATACTATAAATGTTCCAAATTTCAAAGCGATTGGTTCAAAAATACAGATTCTATAGAGAAGAATCTTAGAATAGGCAAAATCCTGAACTCAAAGCGAAGAGTGAGCCATGATAAAAAAATTAAATTTTTTTGATCCCAATTATTTTGAGTTTGGCATGAAATTATATAGTTTATTTCATGTAGATTACAAATCTAGAAAACAAATTTGGATCTGAAGGATATTTTCCAAGATATCGAAGATTTAAAAATCCAGTCCGGAAGCGGAGCCGGAAGCGAGGAGTCAAAAACTCATACAAATAATGGAGATAAAAAATTGCTGATTGCATCGATCGATTAGGCATACTATATACTATAAATGTTCCAAATTTCAAAGCGATTGGTTCAAAAATACAGATTCTATAGAGAAGAATCTTAGAATAGGCAAAATCCTGAACTCAAAGCGAAGAGTGAGCCATGATAAAAAAATTAAATTTTTTTGATCCCAATTATTTTGAGTTTGGCATGAAATTATATAGTTTATTTCATGTAGATTACAAATCTAGAAAACAAATTTGGATCTGAAGGATATTTTCCAAGATATCGAAGACTTAAAAATCCAGTCCGGAAGCGGAGCCGGAAGCGGGGAGTCAAAAACTCATACAAATAATGGAGATAAAAAATTGCTGATAGCATCGATCGATTAGGCATACTATATACTATAAATGTTCCAAATTTCAAAGCGATTGGTTCAAAAATACAGATTCTATAGAGAAGAATCTTAGAATAGGCAAAATCCTGAACTCAAAGCGAAGAGTGAGCCATGATAAAAAAATTAAATTTTTTTGATCCCAATTATTTTGAGTTTGGCATGAAATTATATAGTTTATTTTATGTAGATTACAAATCTAGAAAACAAATTTGGATCTGAAGGATATTTTCCAAGATATCGAAGATTTAAAAATCCAGTCCGGAAGCGGAGCCGGAAGCGGGGAGTCAAAAACTCATACAAATAATGGAGATAAAAAATTGCTGATAGCATCGATCGATTAGGCATACTATATACTATAAATGTTCCAAATTTCAAAGCGATTGGTTCAAAAATACAGATTCTATAGAGAAGAATCTTAGAATACGCAAAATCCTGAACTCAAAGCGAAGAGTGAGCCATGATAAAAAAATTAAATTTTTTTGATCCCAATTATTTTGAGTTTGGCATGAAATTATATAGTTTATTTCATGTAGATTACAAATCTAGAAAACAAATTTGGATCTGAAGGATATTTTCCAAGATATCGAAGATTTAAAAATCCAGTCCGGAAGCGGAGCCGGAAGCGGGGAGTCAAAAACTCATACAAATAATAGAGATAAAAAATTGCTGATAGCATCGATCGATTAGGCATACTATATACTATAAATGTTCCAAATTTCAAAGCGATTGATTCAAAAATACAGATTCTATAGAGAAGAATCTTAGAATAGGCAAAATCCTGAACTCAAAGCGAAGAGTGAGCCATGATAAAAAAATTAAATTTTTTTGATCCCAATTATTTTGAGTTTGGCATGAAATTATATAGTTTATTTCATGTAGATTACAAATCTAGAAAACAAATTTGGATCTGAAGGATATTTTCCAAGTTATCGAAGATTTAAAAATCCAGTCCGGAAGCGGAGCCGGAAGCGGGGAGTCAAAAACTCATACAAATAATGGAGATAAAGAATTGCTGATAGCATCGATCGATTAGGCATACTATATACTATAAATGTTCCAAATTTCAAAGCGATTGGTTCAAAAATACAGATTCTATGGAGAAGAATCTTAGAATAGGCAAAATCCTGAACTCAAAGCGAAGAGTGAGCCATGATAAAAAAATTAAATTTTTTTGATCCCAATTATTTTGAGTTTGGCATGAAATTATATAGTTTATTTTATGTAGATTACAAATCTAGAAAACAAATTTGGATCTGAAGGATATTTTCCAAGATATCGAAGATTTAAAAATCCAGTCCGGAAGCGGAGCCGAAAGCGGGGAGTCAAAAACTCATACAAATAATGGAGATAAAAAATTGCTGATAGCATCGATCGATTAGGCATACTATATACTATAAATGTTCCAAATTTCAAAGCGATTGGTTCAAAAATACAGATTCTATAGAGAAGAATCTTAGAATAGGCAAAATCCTGAACTCAAAGCGAAGAGTGAGCCATGATAAAAAAATTAAATTTTTTTGATCCCAATTATTTTGAGTTTGGCATGAAATTATATAGTTTATTTCATGTAGATTACAAATCTAGAGAACAAATTTGGATCTGAAGGATATTTTCCAAGATATCGAAGATTTAAAAATCCAGTCCGGAAGCGGAGCCGGAAGCGGGGAGTCAAAAACTCATACAAATAATGGAGATAAAGAATTGCTGATAGCATCGATCGATTAGGCATACTATATACTATAAATGTTCCAAATTTCAAAGCGATTGGTTCAAAAATACAGATTCTATAGAGAAGAATCTTAGAATAGGCAAAATCCTGAACTCAAAGCGAAGAGTGAGCCATGATAAAAAAATTAAATTTTTTTGATCCCAATTATTTTGAGTTTGGCATGAAATTATATAGTTTATTTCATGTAGATTACAAATCTAGAAAACAAATTTGGATCTGAAGGATATTTTCCAAGATATCGAAGATTTAAAAATCCAGTCCGGAAGCGGAGCCGGAAGCGGGGAGTCAAAAACTCATACAAATAATGGAGATAAAGAATTGCTGATAGCATCGATCGATTAGGCATACTATATACTATAAATGTTCCAAATTTCAAAGCGATTGGTTCAAAAATACAGATTCTATAGAGAAGAATCTTAGAATAGGCAAAATCCTGAACTCAAAGCGAAGAGTGAGCCATGATAAAAAAATTAAATTTTTTTGATCCCAATTATTTTGAGTTTGGCATGAAATTATATAGTTTATTTCATGTAGATTACAAATCTAGAAAACAAATTTGGATCTGAAGGATATTTTCCAAGATATCGAAGATTTAAAAATCCAGTCCGGAAGCGGAGCCGGAAGCGGGGAGTCAAAAACTCATACAAATAATGGAGATAAAGAATTGCTGATAGCATCGATCGATTAGGCATACTATATACTATAAATGTTCCAAATTTCAAAGCGATTGGTTCAAAAATACAGATTCTATAGGGAAGAATCTTAGAATAGGCAAAATCCTGAACTCAAAGCGAAGAGTGAGCCATGATAAAAAAATTAAATTTTTTTGATCCCAATTATTTTGAGTTTGGCATGAAATTATATAGTTTATTTCATGTAGATTACAAATCTAGAAAACAAATTTGGATCTGAAGGATATTTTCCAAGATATCGAAGATTTAAAAATCCAGTCCGGAAGCGGAGCCGGAAGCGGGGAGTCAAAAACTCATACAAATAATGGAGATAAAGAATTGCTGATAGCATCGATCGATTAGGCATACTATATACTATAAATGTTCCAAATTTCAAAGCGATTGGTTCAAAAATACAGATTCTATAGAGAAGAATCTTAGAATAGGCAAAATCCTGAACTCAAAGCGAAGAGTGAGCCATGATAAAAAAATTAAATTTTTTTGATCCCAATTATTTTGAGTTTGGCATGAAATTATATAGTTTATTTCATGTAGATTACAAATCTAGAAAACAAATTTGGATCTGAAGGATATTTTCCAAGATATCGAAGATTTAAAAATCCAGTCCGGAAGCGGAGCCGGAAGCGGGGAGTCAAAAACTCATACAAATAATGGAGATAAAGAATTGCTGATAGCATCGATCGATTAGGCATACTATATACTATAAATGTTCCAAATTTCAAAGCGATTGGTTCAAAAATACAGATTCTATAGAGAAGAATCTTAGAATAGGCAAAATCCTGAACTCAAAGCGAAGAGTGAGCCATGATAAAAAAATTAAATTTTTTTGATCCCAATTATTTTGAGTTTGGCATGAAATTATATAGTTTATTTCATGTAGATTACAAATCTAGAAAACAAATTTGGATCTGAAGGATATTTTCCAAGATATCGAAGATTTAAAAATCCAGTCCGGAAGCGGAGCCGGAAGCGGGGAGTCAAAAACTCATACAAATAATGGAGATAAAAAATTGCTGATAGCATCGATCGATTAGGCATACTATATACTATAAATGTTCCAAATTTCAAAGCGATTGGTTCAAAAATACAGATTCTATAGAGAAGAATCTTAGAATAGGCAAAATCCTGAACTCAAAGCGAAGAGTGAGCCATGATAAAAAAATTAAATTTTTTTGATCCCAATTATTTTGAGTTTGGCATGAAATTATATAGTTTATTTCATGTAGATTACAAATCTAGAAAACAAATTTGGATCTGAAGGATATTTTCCAAGATATCGAAGATTTAAAAATCCAGTCCGGAAGCGGAGCCGGAAGCGGGGAGTCAAAAACTCATACAAATAATGGAGATAAAGAATTGCTGATAGCATCGATCGATTAGGCATACTATATACTATAAATGTTCCAAATTTCAAAGCGATTGGTTCAAAAATACAGATTCTATAGAGAAGAATCTTAGAATAGGCAAAATCCTGAACTCAAAGCGAAGAGTGAGCCATGATAAAAAAATTAAATTTTTTTGATCCCAATTATTTTGAGTTTGGCATGAAATTATATAGTTTATTTCATGTAGATTACAAATCTAGAAAACAAATTTGGATCTGAAGGATATTTTCCAAGATATCGAAGATTTAAAAATCCAGTCCGGAAGCGGAGCCGGAAGCGGGGAGTCAAAAACTCATACAAATAATGGAGATAAAGAATTGCTGATAGCATCGATCGATTAGGCATACTATATACTATAAATGTTCCAAATTTCAAAGCGATTGGTTCAAAAATACAGATTCTATAGAGAAGAATCTTAGAATAGGCAAAATCCTGAACTCAAAGCGAAGAGTGAGCCATGATAAAAAAATTAAATTTTTTTGATCCCAATTATTTTGAGTTTGGCATGAAATTATATAGTTTATTTCATGTAGATTACAAATCTAGAAAACAAATTTGGATCTGAAGGATATTTTCCAAGATATCGAAGATTTAAAAATCCAGTCCGGAAGCGGAGCCGGAAGCGGGGAGTCAAAAACTCATACAAATAATGGAGATAAAGAATTGCTGATAGCATCGATCGATTAGGCATACTATATACTATAAATGTTCCAAATTTCAAAGCGATTGGTTCAAAAATACAGATTCTATAGAGAAGAATCTTAGAATAGGCAAAATCCTGAACTCAAAGCGAAGAGTGAGCCATGATAAAAAAATTAAATTTTTTTGATCCCAATTATTTTGAGTTTGGCATGAAATTATATAGTTTATTTCATGTAGATTACAAATCTAGAAAACAAATTTGGATCTGAAGGATATTTTCCAAGATATCGAAGATTTAAAAATCCAGTCCGGAAGCGGAGCCGGAAGCGGGGAGTCAAAAACTCATACAAATAATGGAGATAAAGAATTGCTGATAGCATCGATCGATTAGGCATACTATATACTATAAATGTTCCAAATTTCAAAGCGATTGGTTCAAAAATACAGATTCTATAGAGAAGAATCTTAGAATAGGCAAAATCCTGAACTCAAAGCGAAGAGTGAGCCATGATAAAAAAATTAAATTTTTTTGATCCCAATTATTTTGAGTTTGGCATGAAATTATATAGTTTATTTCATGTAGATTACAAATCTAGAAAACAAATTTGGATCTGAAGGATATTTTCCAAGATATCGAAGATTTAAAAATCCAGTCCGGAAGCGGAGCCGGAAGCGGGGAGTCAAAAACTCATACAAATAATGGAGATAAAAAATTGCTGATAGCATCGATCGATTAGGCATACTATATACTATAAATGTTCCAAATTTCAAAGCGATTGGTTCAAAAATACAGATTCTATAGAGAAGAATCTTAGAATAGGCAAAATCCTGAACTCAAAGCGAAGAGTGAGCCATGATAAAAAAATTAAATTTTTTTGATCCCAATTATTTTGAGTTTGGCATGAAATTATATAGTTTATTTCATGTAGATTACAAATCTAGAAAACAAATTTGGATCTGAAGGATATTTTCCAAGATATCGAAGATTTAAAAATCCAGTCCGGAAGCGGAGCCGGAAGCGGGGAGTCAAAAACTCATACAAATAATGGAGATAAAGAATTGCTGATAGCATCGATCGATTAGGCATACTATATACTATAAATGTTCCAAATTTCAAAGCGATTGGTTCAAAAATACAGATTCTATAGAGAAGAATCTTAGAATAGGCAAAATCCTGAACTCAAAGCGAAGAGTGAGCCTTGATAAAAAAATTAAATTTTTTTGATCCCAATTATTTTGAGTTTGGCATGAAATTATATAGTTTATTTCATGTAGATTACAAATCTAGAGAACAAATTTGGATCTGAAGGATATTTTCCAAGATATCGAAGATTTAAAAATCCAGTCCGGAAGCGGAGCCGGAAGCGGGGAGTCAAAAACTCATACAAATAATGGAGATAAAGAATTGCTGATAGCATCGATCGATTAGGCATACTATATACTATAAATGTTCCAAATTTCAAAGCGATTGGTTCAAAAATACAGATTCTATAGAGAAGAATCTTAGAATAGGCAAAATCCTGAACTCAAAGCGAAGAGTGAGCCATGATAAAAAAATTAAATTTTTTTGATCCCAATTATTTTGAGTTTGGCATGAAATTATATAGTTTATTTCATGTAGATTACAAATCTAGAAAACAAATTTGGATCTGAAGGATATTTTCCAAGATATCGAAGATTTAAAAATCCAGTCCGGAAGCGGAGCCGGAAGCGGGGAGTCAAAAACTCATACAAATAATGGAGATAAAGAATTGCTGATAGCATCGATCGATTAGGCATACTATATACTATAAATGTTCCAAATTTCAAAGCGATTGGTTCAAAAATACAGATTCTATAGAGAAGAATCTTAGAATAGGCAAAATCCTGAACTCAAAGCGAAGAGTGAGCCATGATAAAAAAATTAAATTTTTTTGATCCCAATTATTTTGAGTTTGGCATGAAATTATATAGTTTATTTCATGTAGATTACAAATCTAGAAAACAAATTTGGATCTGAAGGATATTTTCCAAGATATCGAAGACTTAAAAATCCAGTCCGGAAGCGGAGCCGGAAGCGGGGAGTCAAAAACTCATACAAATAATGGAGATAAAAAATTGCTGATAGCATCGATCGATTAGGCATACTATATACTATAAATGTTCCAAATTTCAAAGCGATTGGTTCAAAAATACAGATTCTATAGAGAAGAATCTTAGAATAGGCAAAATCCTGAACTCAAAGCGAAGAGTGAGCCATGATAAAAAAATTAAATTTTTTTGATCCCAATTATTTTGAGTTTGGCATGAAATTATATAGTTTATTTTATGTAGATTACAAATCTAGAAAACAAATTTGGATCTGAAGGATATTTTCCAAGATATCGAAGATTTAAAAATCCAGTCCGGAAGCGGAGCCGGAAGCGGGGAGTCAAAAACTCATACAAATAATGGAGATAAAAAATTGCTGATAGCATCGATCGATTAGGCATACTATATACTATAAATGTTCCAAATTTCAAAGCGATTGGTTCAAAAATACAGATTCTATAGAGAAGAATCTTAGAATACGCAAAATCCTGAACTCAAAGCGAAGAGTGAGCCATGATAAAAAAATTAAATTTTTTTGATCCCAATTATTTTGAGTTTGGCATGAAATTATATAGTTTATTTTATGTAGATTACAAATCTAGAAAACAAATTTGGATCTGAAGGATATTTTCCAAGATATCGAAGATTTAAAAATCCAGTCCGGAAGCGGAGCCGGAAGCGGGGAGTCAAAAACTCATACAAATAATGGAGATAAAAAATTGCTGATAGCATCGATCGATTAGGCATACTATATACTATAAATGTTCCAAATTTCAAAGCGATTGGTTCAAAAATACAGATTCTATAGAGAAGAATCTTAGAATACGCAAAATCCTGAACTCAAAGCGAAGAGTGAGCCATGATAAAAAAATTAAATTTTTTTGATCCCAATTATTTTGAGTTTGGCATGAAATTATATAGTTTATTTCATGTAGATTACAAATCTAGAAAACAAATTTGGATCTGAAGGATATTTTCCAAGATATCGAAGATTTAAAAATCCAGTCCGGAAGCGGAGCCGGAAGCGGGGAGTCAAAAACTCATACAAATAATGGAGATAAAAAATTGCTGATAGCATCGATCGATTAGGCATACTATATACTATAAATGTTCCAAATTTCAAAGCGATTGATTCAAAAATACAGATTCTATAGAGAAGAATCTTAGAATAGGCAAAATCCTGAACTCAAAGCGAAGAGTGAGCCATGATAAAAAAATTAAATTTTTTTGATCCCAATTATTTTGAGTTTGGCATGAAATTATATAGTTTATTTCATGTAGATTACAAATCTAGAAAACAAATTTGGATCTGAAGGATATTTTCCAAGTTATCGAAGATTTAAAAATCCAGTCCGGAAGCGGAGCCGGAAGCGGGGAGTCAAAAACTCATACAAATAATGGAGATAAAGAATTGCTGATAGCATCGATCGATTAGGCATACTATATACTATAAATGTTCCAAATTTCAAAGCGATTGGTTCAAAAATACAGATTCTATGGAGAAGAATCTTAGAATAGGCAAAATCCTGAACTCAAAGCGAAGAGTGAGCCATGATAAAAAAATTAAATTTTTTTGATCCCAATTATTTTGAGTTTGGCATGAAATTATATAGTTTATTTTATGTAGATTACAAATCTAGAAAACAAATTTGGATCTGAAGGATATTTTCCAAGATATCGAAGATTTAAAAATCCAGTCCGGAAGCGGAGCCGAAAGCGGGGAGTCAAAAACTCATACAAATAATGGGGATAAAAAATTGCTGATAGCATCGATCGATTAGGCATACTATATACTATAAATGTTCCAAATTTCAAAGCGATTGGTTCAAAAATACAGATTCTATAGAGAAGAATCTTAGAATAGGCAAAATCCTGAACTCAAAGCGAAGAGTGAGCCATGATAAAAAAATTAAATTTTTTTGATCCCAATTATTTTGAGTTTGGCATGAAATTATATAGTTTATTTCATGTAGATTACAAATCTAGAGAACAAATTTGGATCTGAAGGATATTTTCCAAGATATCGAAGATTTAAAAATCCAGTCCGGAAGCGGAGCCGGAAGCGGGGAGTCAAAAACTCATACAAATAATGGAGATAAAGAATTGCTGATAGCATCGATCGATTAGGCATACTATATACTATAAATGTTCCAAATTTCAAAGCGATTGGTTCAAAAATACAGATTCTATAGAGAAGAATCTTAGAATAGGCAAAATCCTGAACTCAAAGCGAAGAGTGAGCCATGATAAAAAAATTAAATTTTTTTGATTCCAATTATTTTGAGTTTGGCATGAAATTATATAGTTTATTTCATGTAGATTACAAATCTAGAAAACAAATTTGGATCTGAAGGATATTTTCCAAGATATCGAAGATTTAAAAATCCAGTCCGGAAGCGGAGCCGGAAGCGGGGAGTCAAAAACTCATACAAATAATGGAGATAAAGAATTGCTGATAGCATCGATCGATTAGGCATACTATATACTATAAATGTTCCAAATTTCAAAGCGATTGGTTCAAAAATACAGATTCTATAGAGAAGAATCTTAGAATAGGCAAAATCCTGAACTCAAAGCGAAGAGTGAGCCATGATAAAAAAATTAAATTTTTTTGATCCCAATTATTTTGAGTTTGGCATGAAATTATATAGTTTATTTCATGTAGATTACAAATCTAGAAAACAAATTTGGATCTGAAGGATATTTTCCAAGATATCGAAGATTTAAAAATCCAGTCCGGAAGCGGAGCCGGAAGCGGGGAGTCAAAAACTCATACAAATAATGGAGATAAAGAATTGCTGATAGCATCGATCGATTAGGCATACTATATACTATAAATGTTCCAAATTTCAAAGCGATTGGTTCAAAAATACAGATTCTATAGGGAAGAATCTTAGAATAGGCAAAATCCTGAACTCAAAGCGAAGAGTGAGCCATGATAAAAAAATTAAATTTTTTTGATCCCAATTATTTTGAGTTTGGCATGAAATTATATAGTTTATTTCATGTAGATTACAAATCTAGAAAACAAATTTGGATCTGAAGGATATTTTCCAAGATATCGAAGATTTAAAAATCCAGTCCGGAAGCGGAGCCGGAAGCGGGGAGTCAAAAACTCATACAAATAATGGAGATAAAGAATTGCTGATAGCATCGATCGATTAGGCATACTATATACTATAAATGTTCCAAATTTCAAAGCGATTGGTTCAAAAATACAGATTCTATAGAGAAGAATCTTAGAATAGGCAAAATCCTGAACTCAAAGCGAAGAGTGAGCCATGATAAAAAAATTAAATTTTTTTGATCCCAATTATTTTGAGTTTGGCATGAAATTATATAGTTTATTTCATGTAGATTACAAATCTAGAAAACAAATTTGGATCTGAAGGATATTTTCCAAGATATCGAAGATTTAAAAATCCAGTCCGGAAGCGGAGCCGGAAGCGGGGAGTCAAAAACTCATACAAATAATGGAGATAAAGAATTGCTGATAGCATCGATCGATTAGGCATACTATATACTATAAATGTTCCAAATTTCAAAGCGATTGGTTCAAAAATACAGATTCTATAGAGAAGAATCTTAGAATAGGCAAAATCCTGAACTCAAAGCGAAGAGTGAGCCATGATAAAAAAATTAAATTTTTTTGATCCCAATTATTTTGAGTTTGGCATGAAATTATATAGTTTATTTCATGTAGATTACAAATCTAGAAAACAAATTTGGATCTGAAGGATATTTTCCAAGATATCGAAGATTTAAAAATCCAGTCCGGAAGCGGAGCCGGAAGCGGGGAGTCAAAAACTCATACAAATAATGGAGATAAAAAATTGCTGATAGCATCGATCGATTAGGCATACTATATACTATAAATGTTCCAAATTTCAAAGCGATTGGTTCAAAAATACAGATTCTATAGAGAAGAATCTTAGAATAGGCAAAATCCTGAACTCAAAGCGAAGAGTGAGCCATGATAAAAAAATTAAATTTTTTTGATCCCAATTATTTTGAGTTTGGCATGAAATTATATAGTTTATTTCATGTAGATTACAAATCTAGAAAACAAATTTGGATCTGAAGGATATTTTCCAAGATATCGAAGATTTAAAAATCCAGTCCGGAAGCGGAGCCGGAAGCGGGGAGTCAAAAACTCATACAAATAATGGAGATAAAGAATTGCTGATAGCATCGATCGATTAGGCATACTATATACTATAAATGTTCCAAATTTCAAAGCGATTGGTTCAAAAATACAGATTCTATAGAGAAGAATCTTAGAATAGGCAAAATCCTGAACTCAAAGCGAAGAGTGAGCCATGATAAAAAAATTAAATTTTTTTGATCCCAATTATTTTGAGTTTGGCATGAAATTATATAGTTTATTTCATGTAGATTACAAATCTAGAAAACAAATTTGGATCTGAAGGATATTTTCCAAGATATCGAAGATTTAAAAATCCAGTCCGGAAGCGGAGCCGGAAGCGGGGAGTCAAAAACTCATACAAATAATGGAGATAAAGAATTGCTGATAGCATCGATCGATTAGGCATACTATATACTATAAATGTTCCAAATTTCAAAGCGATTGGTTCAAAAATACAGATTCTATAGAGAAGAATCTTAGAATAGGCAAAATCCTGAACTCAAAGCGAAGAGTGAGCCATGATAAAAAAATTAAATTTTTTTGATCCCAATTATTTTGAGTTTGGCATGAAATTATATAGTTTATTTCATGTAGATTACAAATCTAGAAAACAAATTTGGATCTGAAGGATATTTTCCAAGATATCGAAGATTTAAAAATCCAGTCCGGAAGCGGAGCCGGAAGCGGGGAGTCAAAAACTCATACAAATAATGGAGATAAAGAATTGCTGATAGCATCGATCGATTAGGCATACTATATACTATAAATGTTCCAAATTTCAAAGCGATTGGTTCAAAAATACAGATTCTATAGAGAAGAATCTTAGAATAGGCAAAATCCTGAACTCAAAGCGAAGAGTGAGCCATGATAAAAAAATTAAATTTTTTTGATCCCAATTATTTTGAGTTTGGCATGAAATTATATAGTTTATTTCATGTAGATTACAAATCTAGAAAACAAATTTGGATCTGAAGGATATTTTCCAAGATATCGAAGATTTAAAAATCCAGTCCGGAAGCGGAGCCGGAAGCGGGGAGTCAAAAACTCATACAAATAATGGAGATAAAGAATTGCTGATAGCATCGATCGATTAGGCATACTATATACTATAAATGTTCCAAATTTCAAAGCGATTGGTTCAAAAATACAGATTCTATAGAGAAGAATCTTAGAATAGGCAAAATCCTGAACTCAAAGCGAAGAGTGAGCCATGATAAAAAAATTAAATTTTTTTGATCCCAATTATTTTGAGTTTGGCATGAAATTATATAGTTTATTTCATGTAGATTACAAATCTAGAAAACAAATTTGGATCTGAAGGATATTTTCCAAGATATCGAAGATTTAAAAATCCAGTCCGGAAGCGGAGCCGGAAGCGGGGAGTCAAAAACTCATACAAATAATGGAGATAAAAAATTGCTGATAGCATCGATCGATTAGGCATACTATATACTATAAATGTTCCAAATTTCAAAGCGATTGGTTCAAAAATACAGATTCTATAGAGAAGAATCTTAGAATAGGCAAAATCCTGAACTCAAAGCGAAGAGTGAGCCATGATAAAAAAATTAAATTTTTTTGATCCCAATTATTTTGAGTTTGGCATGAAATTATATAGTTTATTTCATGTAGATTACAAATCTAGAAAACAAATTTGGATCTGAAGGATATTTTCCAAGATATCGAAGATTTAAAAATCCAGTCCGGAAGCGGAGCCGGAAGCGGGGAGTCAAAAACTCATACAAATAATGGAGATAAAGAATTGCTGATAGCATCGATCGATTAGGCATACTATATACTATAAATGTTCCAAATTTCAAAGCGATTGGTTCAAAAATACAGATTCTATAGAGAAGAATCTTAGAATAGGCAAAATCCTGAACTCAAAGCGAAGAGTGAGCCATGATAAAAAAATTAAATTTTTTTGATCCCAATTATTTTGAGTTTGGCATGAAATTATATAGTTTATTTCATGTAGATTACAAATCTAGAAAACAAATTTGGATCTGAAGGATATTTTCCAAGATATCGAAGATTTAAAAATCCAGTCCGGAAGCGGAGCCGGAAGCGGGGAGTCAAAAACTCATACAAATAATGGAGATAAAGAATTGCTGATAGCATCGATCGATTAGGCATACTATATACTATAAATGTTCCAAATTTCAAAGCGATTGGTTCAAAAATACAGATTCTATAGAGAAGAATCTTAGAATAGGCAAAATCCTGAACTCAAAGCGAAGAGTGAGCCATGATAAAAAAATTAAATTTTTTTGATCCCAATTATTTTGAGTTTGGCATGAAATTATATAGTTTATTTCATGTAGATTACAAATCTAGAAAACAAATTTGGATCTGAAGGATATTTTCCAAGATATCGAAGATTTAAAAATCCAGTCCGGAAGCGGAGCCGGAAGCGGGGAGTCAAAAACTCATACAAATAATGGAGATAAAGAATTGCTGATAGCATCGATCGATTAGGCATACTATATACTATAAATGTTCCAAATTTCAAAGCGATTGGTTCAAAAATACAGATTCTATAGAGAAGAATCTTAGAATAGGCAAAATCCTGAACTCAAAGCGAAGAGTGAGCCATGATAAAAAAATTAAATTTTTTTGATCCCAATTATTTTGAGTTTGGCATGAAATTATATAGTTTATTTCATGTAGATTACAAATCTAGAAAACAAATTTGGATCTGAAGGATATTTTCCAAGATATCGAAGATTTAAAAATCCAGTCCGGAAGCGGAGCCGGAAGCGGGGAGTCAAAAACTCATACAAATAATGGAGATAAAAAATTGCTGATAGCATCGATCGATTAGGCATACTATATACTATAAATGTTCCAAATTTCAAAGCGATTGGTTCAAAAATACAGATTCTATAGAGAAGAATCTTAGAATAGGCAAAATCCTGAACTCAAAGCGAAGAGTGAGCCATGATAAAAAAATTAAATTTTTTTGATCCCAATTATTTTGAGTTTGGCATGAAATTATATAGTTTATTTCATGTAGATTACAAATCTAGAAAACAAATTTGGATCTGAAGGATATTTTCCAAGATATCGAAGATTTAAAAATCCAGTCCGGAAGCGGAGCCGGAAGCGGGGAGTCAAAAACTCATACAAATAATGGAGATAAAGAATTGCTGATAGCATCGATCGATTAGGCATACTATATACTATAAATGTTCCAAATTTCAAAGCGATTGGTTCAAAAATACAGATTCTATAGAGAAGAATCTTAGAATAGGCAAAATCCTGAACTCAAAGCGAAGAGTGAGCCATGATAAAAAAATTAAATTTTTTTGATCCCAATTATTTTGAGTTTGGCATGAAATTATATAGTTTATTTCATGTAGATTACAAATCTAGAAAACAAATTTGGATCTGAAGGATATTTTCCAAGATATCGAAGATTTAAAAATCCAGTCCGGAAGCGGAGCCGGAAGCGGGGAGTCAAAAACTCATACAAATAATGGAGATAAAGAATTGCTGATAGCATCGATCGATTAGGCATACTATATACTATAAATGTTCCAAATTTCAAAGCGATTGGTTCAAAAATACAGATTCTATAGAGAAGAATCTTAGAATAGGCAAAATCCTGAACTCAAAGCGAAGAGTGAGCCATGATAAAAAAATTAAATTTTTTTGATCCCAATTATTTTGAGTTTGGCATGAAATTATATAGTTTATTTCATGTAGATTACAAATCTAGAAAACAAATTTGGATCTGAAGGATATTTTCCAAGATATCGAAGATTTAAAAATCCAGTCCGGAAGCGGAGCCGGAAGCGGGGAGTCAAAAACTCATACAAATAATGGAGATAAAGAATTGCTGATAGCATCGATCGATTAGGCATACTATATACTATAAATGTTCCAAATTTCAAAGCGATTGGTTCAAAAATACAGATTCTATAGAGAAGAATCTTAGAATAGGCAAAATCCTGAACTCAAAGCGAAGAGTGAGCCATGATAAAAAAATTAAATTTTTTTGATCCCAATTATTTTGAGTTTGGCATGAAATTATATAGTTTATTTCATGTAGATTACAAATCTAGAAAACAAATTTGGATCTGAAGGATATTTTCCAAGATATCGAAGATTTAAAAATCCAGTCCGGAAGCGGAGCCGGAAGCGGGGAGTCAAAAACTCATACAAATAATGGAGATAAAGAATTGCTGATAGCATCGATCGATTAGGCATACTATATACTATAAATGTTCCAAATTTCAAAGCGATTGGTTCAAAAATACAGATTCTATAGAGAAGAATCTTAGAATAGGCAAAATCCTGAACTCAAAGCGAAGAGTGAGCCATGATAAAAAAATTAAATTTTTTTGATCCCAATTATTTTGAGTTTGGCATGAAATTATATAGTTTATTTCATGTAGATTACAAATCTAGAAAACAAATTTGGATCTGAAGGATATTTTCCAAGATATCGAAGATTTAAAAATCCAGTCCGGAAGCGGAGCCGGAAGCGGGGAGTCAAAAACTCATACAAATAATGGAGATAAAAAATTGCTGATAGCATCGATCGATTAGGCATACTATATACTATAAATGTTCCAAATTTCAAAGCGATTGGTTCAAAAATACAGATTCTATAGAGAAGAATCTTAGAATAGGCAAAATCCTGAACTCAAAGCGAAGAGTGAGCCATGATAAAAAAATTAAATTTTTTTGATCCCAATTATTTTGAGTTTGGCATGAAATTATATAGTTTATTTCATGTAGATTACAAATCTAGAAAACAAATTTGGATCTGAAGGATATTTTCCAAGATATCGAAGATTTAAAAATCCAGTCCGGAAGCGGAGCCGGAAGCGGGGAGTCAAAAACTCATACAAATAATGGAGATAAAGAATTGCTGATAGCATCGATCGATTAGGCATACTATATACTATAAATGTTCCAAATTTCAAAGCGATTGGTTCAAAAATACAGATTCTATAGAGAAGAATCTTAGAATAGGCAAAATCCTGAACTCAAAGCGAAGAGTGAGCCATGATAAAAAAATTAAATTTTTTTGATCCCAATTATTTTGAGTTTGGCATGAAATTATATAGTTTATTTCATGTAGATTACAAATCTAGAAAACAAATTTGGATCTGAAGGATATTTTCCAAGATATCGAAGATTTAAAAATCCAGTCCGGAAGCGGAGCCGGAAGCGGGGAGTCAAAAACTCATACAAATAATGGAGATAAAGAATTGCTGATAGCATCGATCGATTAGGCATACTATATACTATAAATGTTCCAAATTTCAAAGCGATTGGTTCAAAAATACAGATTCTATAGAGAAGAATCTTAGAATAGGCAAAATCCTGAACTCAAAGCGAAGAGTGAGCCATGATAAAAAAATTAAATTTTTTTGATCCCAATTATTTTGAGTTTGGCATGAAATTATATAGTTTATTTCATGTAGATTACAAATCTAGAAAACAAATTTGGATCTGAAGGATATTTTCCAAGATATCGAAGATTTAAAAATCCAGTCCGGAAGCGGAGCCGGAAGCGGGGAGTCAAAAACTCATACAAATAATGGAGATAAAGAATTGCTGATAGCATCGATCGATTAGGCATACTATATACTATAAATGTTCCAAATTTCAAAGCGATTGGTTCAAAAATACAGATTCTATAGAGAAGAATCTTAGAATAGGCAAAATCCTGAACTCAAAGCGAAGAGTGAGCCATGATAAAAAAATTAAATTTTTTTGATCCCAATTATTTTGAGTTTGGCATGAAATTATATAGTTTATTTCATGTAGATTACAAATCTAGAAAACAAATTTGGATCTGAAGGATATTTTCCAAGATATCGAAGATTTAAAAATCCAGTCCGGAAGCGGAGCCGGAAGCGGGGAGTCAAAAACTCATACAAATAATGGAGATAAAGAATTGCTGATAGCATCGATCGATTAGGCATACTATATACTATAAATGTTCCAAATTTCAAAGCGATTGGTTCAAAAATACAGATTCTATAGAGAAGAATCTTAGAATAGGCAAAATCCTGAACTCAAAGCGAAGAGTGAGCCATGATAAAAAAATTAAATTTTTTTGATCCCAATTATTTTGAGTTTGGCATGAAATTATATAGTTTATTTCATGTAGATTACAAATCTAGAAAACAAATTTGGATCTGAAGGATATTTTCCAAGATATCGAAGATTTAAAAATCCAGTCCGGAAGCGGAGCCGGAAGCGGGGAGTCAAAAACTCATACAAATAATGGAGATAAAAAATTGCTGATAGCATCGATCGATTAGGCATACTATATACTATAAATGTTCCAAATTTCAAAGCGATTGGTTCAAAAATACAGATTCTATAGAGAAGAATCTTAGAATAGGCAAAATCCTGAACTCAAAGCGAAGAGTGAGCCATGATAAAAAAATTAAATTTTTTTGATCCCAATTATTTTGAGTTTGGCATGAAATTATATAGTTTATTTCATGTAGATTACAAATCTAGAAAACAAATTTGGATCTGAAGGATATTTTCCAAGATATCGAAGATTTAAAAATCCAGTCCGGAAGCGGAGCCGGAAGCGGGGAGTCAAAAACTCATACAAATAATGGAGATAAAGAATTGCTGATAGCATCGATCGATTAGGCATACTATATACTATAAATGTTCCAAATTTCAAAGCGATTGGTTCAAAAATACAGATTCTATAGAGAAGAATCTTAGAATAGGCAAAATCCTGAACTCAAAGCGAAGAGTGAGCCATGATAAAAAAATTAAATTTTTTTGATCCCAATTATTTTGAGTTTGGCATGAAATTATATAGTTTATTTCATGTAGATTACAAATCTAGAAAACAAATTTGGATCTGAAGGATATTTTCCAAGATATCGAAGATTTAAAAATCCAGTCCGGAAGCGGAGCCGGAAGCGGGGAGTCAAAAACTCATACAAATAATGGAGATAAAGAATTGCTGATAGCATCGATCGATTAGGCATACTATATACTATAAATGTTCCAAATTTCAAAGCGATTGGTTCAAAAATACAGATTCTATAGAGAAGAATCTTAGAATAGGCAAAATCCTGAACTCAAAGCGAAGAGTGAGCCATGATAAAAAAATTAAATTTTTTTGATCCCAATTATTTTGAGTTTGGCATGAAATTATATAGTTTATTTCATGTAGATTACAAATCTAGAAAACAAATTTGGATCTGAAGGATATTTTCCAAGATATCGAAGATTTAAAAATCCAGTCCGGAAGCGGAGCCGGAAGCGGGGAGTCAAAAACTCATACAAATAATGGAGATAAAGAATTGCTGATAGCATCGATCGATTAGGCATACTATATACTATAAATGTTCCAAATTTCAAAGCGATTGGTTCAAAAATACAGATTCTATAGAGAAGAATCTTAGAATAGGCAAAATCCTGAACTCAAAGCGAAGAGTGAGCCATGATAAAAAAATTAAATTTTTTTGATCCCAATTATTTTGAGTTTGGCATGAAATTATATAGTTTATTTCATGTAGATTACAAATCTAGAAAACAAATTTGGATCTGAAGGATATTTTCCAAGATATCGAAGATTTAAAAATCCAGTCCGGAAGCGGAGCCGGAAGCGGGGAGTCAAAAACTCATACAAATAATGGAGATAAAGAATTGCTGATAGCATCGATCGATTAGGCATACTATATACTATAAATGTTCCAAATTTCAAAGCGATTGGTTCAAAAATACAGATTCTATAGAGAAGAATCTTAGAATAGGCAAAATCCTGAACTCAAAGCGAAGAGTGAGCCATGATAAAAAAATTAAATTTTTTTGATCCCAATTATTTTGAGTTTGGCATGAAATTATATAGTTTATTTCATGTAGATTACAAATCTAGAAAACAAATTTGGATCTGAAGGATATTTTCCAAGATATCGAAGATTTAAAAATCCAGTCCGGAAGCGGAGCCGGAAGCGGGGAGTCAAAAACTCATACAAATAATGGAGATAAAAAATTGCTGATAGCATCGATCGATTAGGCATACTATATACTATAAATGTTCCAAATTTCAAAGCGATTGGTTCAAAAATACAGATTCTATAGAGAAGAATCTTAGAATAGGCAAAATCCTGAACTCAAAGCGAAGAGTGAGCCATGATAAAAAAATTAAATTTTTTTGATCCCAATTATTTTGAGTTTGGCATGAAATTATATAGTTTATTTCATGTAGATTACAAATCTAGAAAACAAATTTGGATCTGAAGGATATTTTCCAAGATATCGAAGATTTAAAAATCCAGTCCGGAAGCGGAGCCGGAAGCGGGGAGTCAAAAACTCATACAAATAATGGAGATAAAGAATTGCTGATAGCATCGATCGATTAGGCATACTATATACTATAAATGTTCCAAATTTCAAAGCGATTGGTTCAAAAATACAGATTCTATAGAGAAGAATCTTAGAATAGGCAAAATCCTGAACTCAAAGCGAAGAGTGAGCCATGATAAAAAAATTAAATTTTTTTGATCCCAATTATTTTGAGTTTGGCATGAAATTATATAGTTTATTTCATGTAGATTACAAATCTAGAAAACAAATTTGGATCTGAAGGATATTTTCCAAGATATCGAAGATTTAAAAATCCAGTCCGGAAGCGGAGCCGGAAGCGGGGAGTCAAAAACTCATACAAATAATGGAGATAAAGAATTGCTGATAGCATCGATCGATTAGGCATACTATATACTATAAATGTTCCAAATTTCAAAGCGATTGGTTCAAAAATACAGATTCTATAGAGAAGAATCTTAGAATAGGCAAAATCCTGAACTCAAAGCGAAGAGTGAGCCATGATAAAAAAATTAAATTTTTTGATCCCAATTATTTTGAGTTTGGCATGAAAATTATATAGTTTATTTCATGTAGATTACAAATCTAGAAAACAAATTTGGATCTGAAGGATATTTTCCAAGATATCAAAGATTTAAAAATCCAGTCCGGAAGCGGAGCCGGAAGCGGGGAGTCAAAAACTCATACAAATAATGGAGATAAAAAATTGCTGATAGCATCGATCGATTAGGCATACTATATACTATAAATGTTCCAAATTTCAAAGCGATTGGTTCAAAAATACAGATTCTATAGAGAAGAATCTTAGAATAGGCAAAATCCTGAACTCAAAGCGAAGAGTGAGCCATGATAAAAAAATTAAATTTTTTTGATCCCAATTATTTTGAGTTTGGCATGAAATTATATAGTTTATTTCATGTAGATTACAAATCTAGAAAACAAATTTGGATCTGAAGGATATTTTCCAAGATATCGAAGATTTAAAAATCCAGTCCGGAAGCGGAGCCGGAAGCGGGGAGTCAAAAACTCATACAAATAATGGAGATAAAGAATTGCTGATAGCATCGATCGATTAGGCATACTATATACTATAAATGTTCCAAATTTCAAAGCGATTGGTTCAAAAATACAGATTCTATAGAGAAGAATCTTAGAATAGGCAAAATCCTGAACTCAAAGCGAAGAGTGAGCCATGATAAAAAAATTAAATTTTTTTGATCCCAATTATTTTGAGTTTGGCATGAAATTATATAGTTTATTTCATGTAGATTACAAATCTAGAAAACAAATTTGGATCTGAAGGATATTTTCCAAGATATCGAAGATTTAAAAATCCAGTCCGGAAGCGGAGCCGGAAGCGGGGAGTCAAAAACTCATACAAATAATGGAGATAAAGAATTGCTGATAGCATCGATCGATTAGGCATACTATATACTATAAATGTTCCAAATTTCAAAGCGATTGGTTCAAAAATACAGATTCTATAGAGAAGAATCTTAGAATAGGCAAAATCCTGAACTCAAAGCGAAGAGTGAGCCATGATAAAAAAATTAAATTTTTTTGATCCCAATTATTTTGAGTTTGGCATGAAATTATATAGTTTATTTCATGTAGATTACAAATCTAGAAAACAAATTTGGATCTGAAGGATATTTTCCAAGATATCGAAGATTTAAAAATCCAGTCCGGAAGCGGAGCCGGAAGCGGGGAGTCAAAAACTCATACAAATAATGGAGATAAAGAATTGCTGATAGCATCGATCGATTAGGCATACTATATACTATAAATGTTCCAAATTTCAAAGCGATTGGTTCAAAAATACAGATTCTATAGAGAAGAATCTTAGAATAGGCAAAATCCTGAACTCAAAGCGAAGAGTGAGCCATGATAAAAAAATTAAATTTTTTTGATCCCAATTATTTTGAGTTTGGCATGAAATTATATAGTCTATTTCATGTAGATTACGAATCTAGAAAACAAATTTGGATCTGAAGGATATTTTCCAAGATATCAAAGATTTAAAAATCCAGTCCGGAAGCGGAGCCGGAAGCGGGGAGTCAAAAACTCATACAAATAATGGAGATAAAAAATTGCTGATAGCATCGATCGATTAGGCATACTATATACTATAAAAGTTCCAAATTTCAAAGCGATTGGTTCAAAAATACAGATTCTATAGAGAAGAATCTTAGAATAGGCAAAATCCTGAACTCAAAGCGAAGAGTGAGCCATGATAAAAAAATTAAATTTTTTTGATCCCAATTATTTTGAGTTTGGCATGAAATTAAATAGTTTATTTCATGTAGATTACGAATCTAGAAAACAAATTTGGATCTGAAGGATATTTTCCAAGATATCAAAGATTTAAAAATCCAGTCCGGAAGCGGAGCCGGAAGCGGGGAGTCAAAAACTCATACAAATAATGGAGATAAAAAATTGCTGATAGCATCGATCGATTAGGCATACTATATACTATAAATGTTCCAAATTTCAAAGCGATTGGTTCAAAAATACAGATTCTATAGAGAAGAATCTTAGAATAGGCAAAATCCTGAACTCAAAGCGAAGAGTGAGCCATGATAAAAAAATTAAATTTTTTTGATCCCAATTATTTTGAGTTTGGCATGAAATTATATAGTTTATTTCATGTAGATTACAAATCTAGAAAACAAATTTGGATCTGAAGGATATTTTCCAAGATATCGAAGATTTAAAAATCCAGTCCGGAAGCGGAGCCGGAAGCGGGGAGTCAAAAACTCATACAAATAATGGAGATAAAAAATTGCTGATAGCATCGATCGATTAGGCATACTATATACTATAAATGTTCCAAATTTCAAAGCGATTGGTTCAAAAATACAGATTCTATAGAGAAGAATCTTAGAATAGGCAAAATCCTGAACTCAAAGCGAAGAGTGAGCCATGATAAAAAAATTAAATTTTTTTGATCCCAATTATTTTGAGTTTGGCATGAAATTATATAGTTTATTTCATGTAGATTACGAATCTAGAAGACAAATTTGGATCTGAAGGATATTTTCCAAGATATCAAAGATTTAAAAATCCAGTCCGGAAGCGGAGCCGGAAGCGGGGAGTCAAAAACTCATACAAATAATGGAGATAAAAAAGTGCTGATAGCATCGATCGATTAGGCATACTATATACTATAAATGTTCCAAATTTCAAAGCGATTGGTTCAAAAATACAGATTCTATAGAGAAGAATCTTAGAATAGGCAAAATCCTGAACTCAAAGCGAAGAGTGAGCCATGATAAAAAAATTAAATTTTTTTGATCCCAATTATTTTGAGTTTGGCATGAAATTATATAGTTTATTTCATGTAGATTACGAATCTAGAAAACAAATTTGGATCTGAAGGATATTTTCCAAGATATCGAAGATTTAAAAATCCAGTCCGGAAGCGGAGCCGGAAGCGGGGAGTCAAAAACTCATACAAATAATGGAGATAAAAAATTGCTGATAGCATCGATCGATTAGGCATACTATATACTATAAATGTTCCAAATTTCAAAGCGATTGGTTCAAAAATACAGATTCTATAGAGAAGAATCTTAGAATAGGCAAAATCCTGAACTCAAAGCGAAGAGTGAGCCATGATAAAAAAATTAAATTTTTTTGATCCCAATTATTTTGAGTTTGGCATGAAATTATATAGTTTAATTCATGTTGATCACGAATCTAGGAAACAAATTTGGATCTGAAGGATATTTTCCAAGATATCGAAGATTTAAAAATCCAGTCCGGAAGCGGAGCCGGAAGCGGGGAGTCAAAAACTCATACAAATAATGGATATAAAAAATTGCTGATAGCATCGATCGATTAGGCATACTATATACTATGAATGTTCCAAATTTCAAAGCGATTGGTTTAAAAATACAGATTCTATAGAGAAGAATCTTAGAATAGGCAAAATCCTGAACTCAAAGCGAAGAGTGAGCCATGATAAAAAAATTAAATTTTTTTGATCCCAATTATTTTGAGTTTGGCATGAAATTATATAGTTTAATTCATGTAGATTACGAATCTAGGAAACAAATTTGGATCTGAAGGATATTTTCCAAGATATTAAAGATTTAAAAATATAGTCCGGAAGCGGAGCCGGAAGCGGGGAGTCAAAAACTCATACAAATAATGGAGATAAAAGATTGCTGATAGCATCAATCGATTAGGCATACTATATTCTATTATTGTTCCAAATTTCAAAGCGATTGGTCTAGAATTACAGATTCTATAGAGAAAAATCTCAGAATAGGCAAAATCCTGAACTCAAAGCGAAGAGTGAGCCATGATAAAAAAAATTAAATTTTTTTGATCCCAATTATTTTGAGTTTGGCATGAAATTATATAGTTTAATTCATGTAGATTACGAATCTAGGAAACAAATTTGGATCTGAAGGATATTTTCCAAGATATTAAAGATTTAAAAATATAGTCCGGAAGCGGAGCCGGAAGCGGGGAGTCAAAAACTCATACAAATAATGGAGATAAAAAATTGCTGATAGCATCAATCGATTAGGCATACTATATTCTATTATTGTTCTAAATTTCAAAGCGATTGGTCAAGAATTACAGATTCTATAGAGAAAAATCTCAGAATAGGCAAAATCCTGAACTCAAAGCGAAGAGTGAGCCATGATAAAAAAAAATAAATTTTTTTGATCCCAATTATTTTGAGTTTGGCATGGAATTATATAGTTTAATTCATGTAGATTACTAATCTAGGAAACAAATTTGGATCTGAAAGATATTTTCAAGATATTAAAGATTTAAAAATATAGTCCGGAAGCGGAGCCGGAAGCGGGGAGTCAAAAACTCATACAAATAATGGAGATAAAAGATTGCTGATAGCATCAATCGATTAGGCATACTATATTCTATTATTGTTCCAAATTTCAAAGCGATTGGTCTAGAATTACAGATTCTATAGAGAAAAATCTCAGAATAGGCAAAATCCTGAACTCAAAGCGAAGAGTGAGCCATGATAAAAAAAATTAAATTTTTTTGATCCCAATTATTTTAAGTTTGGCATGAAATTATATAGTTTAATTCATGTAGATTACGAATCTAGGAAACAAATTTGGATCTGAAGGATATTTTCCAAGATATTAAAGATTTAAAAATATAGTCCGGAAGCGGAGCCGGAAGCGGGGAGTCAAAAACTCATACAAATAATGAAGATAAAAAATTGCTGATAGCATCAATCGATTGGGCATACTACATTCTATTATTGTTACAAATTTCAAAGCGATTGGTCTAGAATTACAGATTCTATAGAGAAAAATCTCAGAATAGGCAAAATCCTGAACTCAAAGCGAAGAGTGAGCCATGATAAAAAAAAATAAATTTTCTTGATCCCAATTATTTTGAGTTTGGCATGGAATTATATAGTTTAATTCATGTAGATTACTAATCTAGGAAACAAATTTGGATCTGAAAGATATTTTCCAAGATATTAAAGATTTAAAAATATAGTCCGGAAGCGGAGCCGGAAGCGGGGAGTCAAAAACTCATACAAATAATGGAGATAAAAAATTGCTGATAGCATCAATCGATTGGGCATACTACATTCTATTATTGTTCCAAATTTCAAAGCGATTGGTCTAGAATTACAGATTCTATAGAGAAAAATCTCAGAATAGGCAAAATCCTGAACTCAAAGCGAAGAGTGAGCCATGATAAAAAAAATTAAATTTTTTTGATCCCAATTATTTTGAGTTTGGCATGGAATTATATAGTTTAATTCATGTAGATTACTAATCTAGGAAACAAATTTGGATCTGAAAGATATTTTCCAAGATATTAAAGATTTAAAAACATAGTCCGGAAGCGGAGCCGGAAGCGGGGAGTCAAAAACTCATACAAATAATGGAGATAAAGAATTGCTGATAGCATCAATCGATTAGGCATACTACATTCTATTATTGTTCCAAATTTCAAAGCGATTGGTCTAGAATTACAGATTCTATAGAGAAAAATCTCAGAATAGGCAAAATCCTGAACTCAAAGCGAAGAGTGAGCCATGATAAAAAAAATTAAATTTTTTTGATCCCAATTATTTTGAGTTTGGCATGGAATTATATAGTTTAATTCATGTGGATTACTAATCTAGGAAACAAATTTGGATCTGAAAGATATTTTCCAAGATATTAAAGATTTAAAAATATAGTCCGGAAGCGGAGCCGGAAGCGGGGAGTCAAAAACTCATACAAATAATGGAGATAAAAAATTGCTGATAGCATCAATCGATTAGGCATACTACATTCTATTATTGTTCCAAATTTCAAAGCGATTGGTCTAGAATTACAGATTCTATAGAGAAAAATCTCAGAATAGGCAAAATCCTGAACTCAAAGCGAAGAGTGAGCCATGATAAAAAAAATTAAATTTTTTTGATCCCAATTATTTTGAGTTTGGCATGAAATTATATAGTTTAATTCATGTAGATTACGAATCTAGGAAACAAATTTGGATCTGAAGGATATTTTCCAAGATATTAAAGATTTAAAAATATAGTCCGGAAGCGGAGCCGGAAGCGGGGAGTCAAAAACTCATACAAATAATAGAGATAAAAAATTGCTGATAGCATCAATCGATTAGGCATACTATATTCTATTATTGTTCCAAATTTCAAAGCGATTGGTCAAGAATTACAGATTCTATAGAGAAAAATCTCAGAATAGGCAAAATCCTGAACTCAAAGCGAAGAGTGAGCCATGATAAAAAAAAAAAAATTTTTTTGATCCCAATTATTTTGAGTTTGGCATGGAATTATATAGTTTAATTCATGTAGATTACTAATCTAGGAAACAAATTTGGATCTGAAAGATATTTTCAAGATATTAAAGATTTAAAAATATAGTCCGGAAGCGGAGCCGGAAGCGGGGAGTCAAAAACTCATACAAATAATGGAGATAAAAAATTGCTGATAGCATCAATCGATTAGGCATACTATATTCTATTATTGTTCCAAATTTCAAAGCGATTGGTCTAGAATTACAGATTCTATAGAGAAAAATCTCAGAATAGGCAAAATCCTGAACTCAAAGCGAAGAGTGAGCCATGATAAAAAAAATTAAATTTTTTTGATCCCAATTATTTTAAGTTTGGCATGAAATTATATAGTTTAATTCATGTAGATTACGAATCTAGGAAACAAATTTGGATCTGGAGGATATTTTCCAAGATATTAAAGATTTAAAAATATAGTCCGGAAGCGGAGCCGGAAGCGGGGAGTCAAAAACTCATACAAATAATGGAGATAAAAAATTGCTGATAGCATCAATCGATTAGGCATACTATATTCTATTATTGTTCCAAATTTCAAAGCGATTGGTCTAGAATTACAGATTCTATAGAGAAAAATCTCAGAATAGGCAAAATCCTGAACTCAAAGCGAAGAGTGAGCCATGATAAAAAAAAATAAATTTTTTTGATCCCAATTATTTTAAGTTTGGCATGAAATTATATAGTTTAATTCATGTAGATTACGAATCTAGGAAACAAATTTGGATCTGAAGGATATTTTCCAAGATATTAAAGATTTAAAAATATAGTCCGGAAGCGGAGCCGGAAGCGGGGAGTCAAAAACTCATACAAATAATGGAGATAAAAAATTGCTGATAGCATCAATCGATTAGGCATACTATATTCTATTATTGTTCCAAATTTCAAAGCGATTGGTCTAGAATTACAGATTCTATAGAGAAAAATCTCAGAATAGGCAAAATCCTGAACTCAAAGCGAAGAGTGAGCCATGATAAAAAAAATTAAATTTTTTTGATCCCAATTATTTTAAGTTTGGCATGAAATTATATAGTTTAATTCATGTAGATTACGAATCTAGGAAACAAATTTGGATCTGAAGGATATTTTCCAAGATATTAAAGATTTAAAAATATAGTCCGGAAGCGGAGCCGGAAGCGGGGAGTCAAAAACTCATACAAATAATGGAGATAAAAAATTGCTGATAGCATCAATCGATTAGGCATACTATATTCTATTATTGTTCCAAATTTCAAAGCGATTGGTCTAGAATTACAGATTCTATAGAGAAAAATCTCAGAATAGGCAAAATCCTGAACTCAAAGCGAAGAGTGAGCCATGATAAAAAAAATTAAATTTTTTTGATCCCAATTATTTTAAGTTTGGCATGGAATTATATAGTTTAATTCATGTAGATTACGAATCTAGGAAACAAATTTGGATCTGAAGGATATTTTCCAAGATATTAAAGATTTAAAAATATAGTCCGGAAGCGGAGCCGGAAGCGGGGAGTCAAAAACTCATACAAATAATGGAGATAAAAAATTGCTGATAGCATCAATCGATTAGGCATACTATATTCTATTATTGTTCCAAATTTCAAAGCGATTGGTCTAGAATTACAGATTCTATAGAGAAAAATCTCAGAATAGGCAAAATCCTGAACTCAAAGCGAAGAGTGAGCCATGATAAAAAAAATTAAATTTTTTTGATCCCAATTATTTTAAGTTTGGCATGGAATTATATAGTTTAATTCATGTAGATTACGAATCTAGGAAACAAATTTGGATCTGAAGGATATTTTCCAAGATATTAAAGATTTAAAAATATAGTCCGGAAGCGGAGCCGGAAGCGGGGAGTCAAAAACTCATACAAATAATGGAGATAAAAAATTGCTGATAGCATCAATCGATTAGGCATACTATATTCTATTATTGTTCCAAATTTCAAAGCGATTGGTCTAGAATTACAGATTCTATAGAGAAAAATCTCAGAATAGGCAAAATCCTGAACGCAAAGCGAAGAGTGAGCCATGATAAAAAAAATTAAATTTTTTTGATCCCAATTATTTTAAGTTTGGCATGAAATTATATAGTTTAATTCATGTAGATTACTAATCTAGGAAACAAATTTGGATCTGATAGATATTTTCCAAGATATTAAAGATTTAAAAATATAGTCCGGAAGCGGAGCCGGAAGCGGGGAGTCAAAAACTCATACAAATAATGGAGATAAAAAATTGCTGATAGCATCAATCGATTAGGCATACTATATTCTATTATTGTTCCAAATTTCAAAGCGATTGGTCTAGAATTACAGATTCTATAGAGAAAAATCTCAGAATAGGCAAAATCCTGAACTCAAAGCGAAGAGTGAGCCATGATAAAAAAAATTAAATTTTTTTGATCCCAATTATTTTAAGTTTGGCATGAAATTATATAGTTTAATTCATGTAGATTACGAATCTAGGAAACAAATTTGGATCTGAAGGATATTTTCCAAGATATTAAAGATTTAAAAATATAGTCCGGAAGCGGAGCCGGAAGCGGGGAGTCAAAAACTCATACAAATAATGGAGATAAAAAATTGCTGATAGCATCAATCGATTAGGCATACTATATTCTATTATTGTTCCAAATTTCAAAGCGATTGGTCTAGAATTACAGATTCTATAGAGAAAAATCTCAGAATAGGCAAAATCCTGAACTCAAAGCGAAGAGTGAGCCATGATAAAAAAAATTAAATTTTTTTGATCCCAATTATTTCAAGTTTGGCATGGAATTATATAGTTTAATTCATGTAGATTACGAATCTAGGAAACAAATTTGGATCTGAAGGATATTTTCCAAGATATTAAAGATTTAAAAATATAGTCCGGAAGCGGAGCCGGAAGCGGGGAGTCAAAAACTCATACAAATAATGGAGATAAAAAATTGCTGATAGCATCAATCGATTAGGCATACTATATTCTATTATTGTTCCAAATTTCAAAGCGATTGGTCTAGAATTACAGATTCTATAGAGAAAAATCTCAGAATAGGCAAAATCCTGAACTCAAAGCGAAGAGTGAGCCATGATAAAAAAAATTAAATTTTTTTGATCCCAATTATTTTAAGTTTGGCATGAAATTATATAGTTTAATTCATGTAGATTACGAATCTAGGAAACAAATTTGGATCTGAAGGATATTTTCCAAGATATTAAAGATTTAAAAATATAGTCCGGAAGCGGAGCCGGAAGCGGGGAGTCAAAAACTCATACAAATAATGGAGATAAAAAATTGCTGATAGCATCAATCGATTAGGCATACTATATTCTATTATTGTTCCAAATTTCAAAGCGATTGGTCTAGAATTACAGATTCTATAGAGAAAAATCTCAGAATAGGCAAAATCCTGAACTCAAAGCGAAGAGTGAGCCATGATAAAAAAAAATAAATTTTTTTGATCCCAATTATTTTGAGTTTGGCATGAAATTATATAGTTTAATTCATGTAGATTACTAATCTAGGAAACAAATTTGGATCTGAAAGATATTTTCCAAGATATTAAAGATTTAAAAATATAGTCCGGAAGCGGAGCCGGAAGCGGGGAGTCAAAAACTCATACAAATAATGGAGATAAAAAATTGCTGATAGCATCAATCGATTAGGCATACTATATTCTATTATTGTTCCAAATTTCAAAGCGATTGGTCTAGAATTACAGATTCTATAGAGAAAAATCTCAGAATAGGCAAAATCCTGAACTCAAAGCGAAGAGTGAGCCATGATAAAAAAAATTAAATTTTTTTGATCCCAATTATTTCAAGTTTGGCATGGAATTATATAGTTTAATTCATGTAGATTACGAATCTAGGAAACAAATTTGGATCTGAAGGATATTTTCCAAGATATTAAAGATTTAAAAATATAGTCCGGAAGCGGAGCCGGAAGCGGGGAGTCAAAAACTCATACAAATAATGGAGATAAAAAATTGCTGATAGCATCAATCGATTAGGCATACTATATTCTATTATTGTTCCAAATTTCAAAGCGATTGGTCTAGAATTACAGATTCTATAGAGAAAAATCTCAGAATAGGCAAAATCCTGAACTCAAAGCGAAGAGTGAGCCATGATAAAAAAAATTAAATTTTTTTGATCCCAATTATTTCAAGTTTGGCATGGAATTATATAGTTTAATTCATGTAGATTACGAATCTAGGAAACAAATTTGGATCTGAAGGATATTTTCCAAGATATTAAAGATTTAAAAATATAGTCCGGAAGCGGAGCCGGAAGCGGGGAGTCAAAAACTCATACAAATAATGGAGATAAAAAATTGCTGATAGCATCAATCGATTAGGCATACTATATTCTATTATTGTTCCAAATTTCAAAGCGATTGGTCTAGAATTACAGATTCTATAGAGAAAAATCTCAGAATAGGCAAAATCCTGAACTCAAAGCGAAGAGTGAGCCATGATAAAAAAAATTAAATTTTTTTGATCCCAATTATTTCAAGTTTGGCATGGAATTATATAGTTTAATTCATGTAGATTACGAATCTAGGAAACAAATTTGGATCTGAAGGATATTTTCCAAGATATTAAAGATTTAAAAATATAGTCCGGAAGCGGAGCCGGAAGCGGGGAGTCAAAAACTCATACAAATAATGGAGATAAAAAATTGCTGATAGCATCAATCGATTAGGCATACTATATTCTATTATTGTTCCAAATTTCAAAGCGATTGGTCTAGAATTACAGATTCTATAGAGAAAAATCTCAGAATAGGCAAAATCCTGAACTCAAAGCGAAGAGTGAGCCATGATAAAAAAAATTAAATTTTTTTGATCCCAATTATTTTAAGTTTGGCATGAAATTATATAGTTTAATTCATGTAGATTACGAATCTAGGAAACAAATTTGGATCTGAAGGATATTTTCCAAGATATTAAAGATTTAAAAATATAGTCCGGAAGCGGAGCCGGAAGCGGGGAGTCAAAAACTCATACAAATAATGGAGATAAAAAATTGCTGATAGCATCAATCGATTAGGCATACTATATTCTATTATTGTTCCAAATTTCAAAGCGATTGGTCTAGAATTACAGATTCTATAGAGAAAAATCTCAGAATAGGCAAAATCCTGAACTCAAAGCGAAGAGTGAGCCATGATAAAAAAAATTAAATTTTTTTGATCCCAATTATTTCAAGTTTGGCATGGAATTATATAGTTTAATTCATGTAGATTACGAATCTAGGAAACAAATTTGGATCTGAAGGATATTTTCCAAGATATTAAAGATTTAAAAATATAGTCCGGAAGCGGAGCCGGAAGCGGGGAGTCAAAAACTCATACAAATAATGGAGATAAAAAATTGCTGATAGCATCAATCGATTAGGCATACTATATTCTATTATTGTTCCAAATTTCAAAGCGATTGGTCTAGAATTACAGATTCTATAGAGAAAAATCTCAGAATAGGCAAAATCCTGAACTCAAAGCGAAGAGTGAGCCATGATAAAAAAAATTAAATTTTTTTGATCCCAATTATTTTAAGTTTGGCATGAAATTATATAGTTTAATTCATGTAGATTACGAATCTAGGAAACAAATTTGGATCTGAAGGATATTTTCCAAGATATTAAAGATTTAAAAATATAGTCCGGAAGCGGAGCCGGAAGCGGGGAGTCAAAAACTCATACAAATAATGGAGATAAAAAATTGCTGATAGCATCAATCGATTAGGCATACTATATTCTATTATTGTTCCAAATTTCAAAGCGATTGGTCTAGAATTACAGATTCTATAGAGAAAAATCTCAGAATAGGCAAAATCCTGAACTCAAAGCGAAGAGTGAGCCATGATAAAAAAAATTAAATTTTTTTGATCCCAATTATTTTAAGTTTGGCATGAAATTATATAGTTTAATTCATGTAGATTACGAATCTAGGAAACAAATTTGGATCTGAAGGATATTTTCCAAGATATTAAAGATTTAAAAATATAGTCCGGAAGCGGAGCCGGAAGCGGGGAGTCAAAAACTCATACAAATAATGGAGATAAAAAATTGCTGATAGCATCAATCGATTAGGCATACTATATTCTATTATTGTTCCAAATTTCAAAGCGATTGGTCTAGAATTACAGATTCTATAGAGAAAAATCTCAGAATAGGCAAAATCCTGAACTCAAAGCGAAGAGTGAGCCATGATAAAAAAAATTAAATTTTTTTGATCCCAATTATTTCAAGTTTGGCATGGAATTATATAGTTTAATTCATGTAGATTACGAATCTAGGAAACAAATTTGGATCTGAAGGATATTTTCCAAGATATTAAAGATTTAAAAATATAGTCCGGAAGCGGAGCCGGAAGCGGGGAGTCAAAAACTCATACAAATAATGGAGATAAAAAATTGCTGATAGCATCAATCGATTAGGCATACTATATTCTATTATTGTTCCAAATTTCAAAGCGATTGGTCTAGAATTACAGATTCTATAGAGAAAAATCTCAGAATAGGCAAAATCCTGAACTCAAAGCGAAGAGTGAGCCATGATAAAAAAAATTAAATTTTTTTGATCCCAATTATTTTAAGTTTGGCATGAAATTATATAGTTTAATTCATGTAGATTACGAATCTAGGAAACAAATTTGGATCTGAAGGATATTTTCCAAGATATTAAAGATTTAAAAATATAGTCCGGAAGCGGAGCCGGAAGCGGGGAGTCAAAAACTCATACAAATAATGGAGATAAAAAATTGCTGATAGCATCAATCGATTAGGCATACTATATTCTATTATTGTTCCAAATTTCAAAGCGATTGGTCTAGAATTACAGATTCTATAGAGAAAAATCTCAGAATAGGCAAAATCCTGAACTCAAAGCGAAGAGTGAGCCATGATAAAAAAAAATAAATTTTTTTGATCCCAATTATTTTGAGTTTGGCATGAAATTATATAGTTTAATTCATGTAGATTACTAATCTAGGAAACAAATTTGGATCTGAAAGATATTTTCCAAGATATTAAAGATTTAAAAATATAGTCCGGAAGCGGAGCCGGAAGCGGGGAGTCAAAAACTCATACAAATAATGGAGATAAAAAATTGCTGATAGCATCAATCGATTAGGCATACTATATTCTATTATTGTTCCAAATTTCAAAGCGATTGGTCTAGAATTACAGATTCTATAGAGAAAAATCTCAGAATAGGCAAAATCCTGAACTCAAAGCGAAGAGTGAGCCATGATAAAAAAAATTAAATTTTTTTGATCCCAATTATTTCAAGTTTGGCATGGAATTATATAGTTTAATTCATGTAGATTACGAATCTAGGAAACAAATTTGGATCTGAAGGATATTTTCCAAGATATTAAAGATTTAAAAATATAGTCCGGAAGCGGAGCCGGAAGCGGGGAGTCAAAAACTCATACAAATAATGGAGATAAAAAATTGCTGATAGCATCAATCGATTAGGCATACTATATTCTATTATTGTTCCAAATTTCAAAGCGATTGGTCTAGAATTACAGATTCTATAGAGAAAAATCTCAGAATAGGCAAAATCCTGAACTCAAAGCGAAGAGTGAGCCATGATAAAAAAAATTAAATTTTTTTGATCCCAATTATTTCAAGTTTGGCATGGAATTATATAGTTTAATTCATGTAGATTACGAATCTAGGAAACAAATTTGGATCTGAAGGATATTTTCCAAGATATTAAAGATTTAAAAATATAGTCCGGAAGCGGAGCCGGAAGCGGGGAGTCAAAAACTCATACAAATAATGGAGATAAAAAATTGCTGATAGCATCAATCGATTAGGCATACTATATTCTATTATTGTTCCAAATTTCAAAGCGATTGGTCTAGAATTACAGATTCTATAGAGAAAAATCTCAGAATAGGCAAAATCCTGAACTCAAAGCGAAGAGTGAGCCATGATAAAAAAAATTAAATTTTTTTGATCCCAATTATTTCAAGTTTGGCATGGAATTATATAGTTTAATTCATGTAGATTACGAATCTAGGAAACAAATTTGGATCTGAAGGATATTTTCCAAGATATTAAAGATTTAAAAATATAGTCCGGAAGCGGAGCCGGAAGCGGGGAGTCAAAAACTCATACAAATAATGGAGATAAAAAATTGCTGATAGCATCAATCGATTAGGCATACTATATTCTATTATTGTTCCAAATTTCAAAGCGATTGGTCTAGAATTACAGATTCTATAGAGAAAAATCTCAGAATAGGCAAAATCCTGAACTCAAAGCGAAGAGTGAGCCATGATAAAAAAAAATAAATTTTTTTGATCCCAATTATTTTGAGTTTTGCATGAAATTATATAGTTTAATTCATGTAGATTACTAATCTAGGAAACAAATTTGGATCTGAAAGATATTTTCCAAGATATTAAAGATTTAAAAATATAGTCCGGAAGCGGAGCCGGAAGCGGGGAGTCAAAAACTCATACAAATAATGGAGATAAAGAATTGCTGATAGCATCAATCGATTAGGCATACTATATTCTATTATTGTTCCAAATTTCAAAGCGATTGGTCTAGAATTACAGATTCTATAGAGAAAAATCTCAGAATAGGCAAAATCCTGAACTCAAAGCGAAGAGTGAGCCATGATAAAAAAAATTAAATTTTTTTGATCCCAATTATTTTAAGTTTGGCATGAAATTATATAGTTTAATTCATGTAGATTACGAATCTAGGAAACAAATTTGGATCTGAAGGATATTTTCCAAGATATTAAAGATTTAAAAATATAGTCCGGAAGCGGAGCCGGAAGCGGGGAGTCAAAAACTCATACAAATAATGGAGATAAAAAATTGCTGATAGCATCAATCGATTAGGCATACTATATTCTATTATTGTTCCAAATTTCAAAGCGATTGGTCTAGAATTACAGATTCTATAGAGAAAAATCTCAGAATAGGCAAAATCCTGAACTCAAAGCGAAGAGTGAGCCATGATAAAAAAAATTAAATTTTTTTGATCCCAATTATTTTAAGTTTGGCATGAAATTATATAGTTTAATTCATGTAGATTACGAATCTAGGAAACAAATTTGGATCTGAAGGATATTTTCCAAGATATTAAAGATTTAAAAATATAGTCCGGAAGCGGAGCCGGAAGCGGGGAGTCAAAAACTCATACAAATAATGGAGATAAAAAATTGCTGATAGCATCAATCGATTAGGCATACTATATTCTATTATTGTTCCAAATTTCAAAGCGATTGGTCTAGAATTACAGATTCTATAGAGAAAAATCTCAGAATAGGCAAAATCCTGAACTCAAAGCGAAGAGTGAGCCATGATAAAAAAAATTAAATTTTTTTGATCCCAATTATTTCAAGTTTGGCATGGAATTATATAGTTTAATTCATGTAGATTACGAATCTAGGAAACAAATTTGGATCTGAAGGATATTTTCCAAGATATTAAAGATTTAAAAATATAGTCCGGAAGCGGAGCCGGAAGCGGGGAGTCAAAAACTCATACAAATAATGGAGATAAAAAATTGCTGATAGCATCAATCGATTAGGCATACTATATTCTATTATTGTTCCAAATTTCAAAGCGATTGGTCTAGAATTACAGATTCTATAGAGAAAAATCTCAGAATAGGCAAAATCCTGAACTCAAAGCGAAGAGTGAGCCATGATAAAAAAAATTAAATTTTTTTGATCCCAATTATTTTAAGTTTGGCATGAAATTATATAGTTTAATTCATGTAGATTACGAATCTAGGAAACAAATTTGGATCTGAAGGATATTTTCCAAGATATTAAAGATTTAAAAATATAGTCCGGAAGCGGAGCCGGAAGCGGGGAGTCAAAAACTCATACAAATAATGGAGATAAAAAATTGCTGATAGCATCAATCGATTAGGCATACTATATTCTATTATTGTTCCAAATTTCAAAGCGATTGGTCTAGAATTACAGATTCTATAGAGAAAAATCTCAGAATAGGCAAAATCCTGAACTCAAAGCGAAGAGTGAGCCATGATAAAAAAAATTAAATTTTTTTGATCCCAATTATTTCAAGTTTGGCATGGAATTATATAGTTTAATTCATGTAGATTACGAATCTAGGAAACAAATTTGGATCTGAAGGATATTTTCCAAGATATTAAAGATTTAAAAATATAGTCCGGAAGCGGAGCCGGAAGCGGGGAGTCAAAAACTCATACAAATAATGGAGATAAAAAATTGCTGATAGCATCAATCGATTAGGCATACTATATTCTATTATTGTTCCAAATTTCAAAGCGATTGGTCTAGAATTACAGATTCTATAGAGAAAAATCTCAGAATAGGCAAAATCCTGAACTCAAAGCGAAGAGTGAGCCATGATAAAAAAAATTAAATTTTTTTGATCCCAATTATTTTAAGTTTGGCATGAAATTATATAGTTTAATTCATGTAGATTACGAATCTAGGAAACAAATTTGGATCTGAAGGATATTTTCCAAGATATTAAAGATTTAAAAATATAGTCCGGAAGCGGAGCCGGAAGCGGGGAGTCAAAAACTCATACAAATAATGGAGATAAAAAATTGCTGATAGCATCAATCGATTAGGCATACTATATTCTATTATTGTTCCAAATTTCAAAGCGATTGGTCTAGAATTACAGATTCTATAGAGAAAAATCTCAGAATAGGCAAAATCCTGAACTCAAAGCGAAGAGTGAGCCATGATAAAAAAAATTAAATTTTTTTGATCCCAATTATTTTAAGTTTGGCATGGAATTATATAGTTTAATTCATGTAGATTACGAATCTAGGAAACAAATTTGGATCTGAAGGATATTTTCCAAGATATTAAAGATTTAAAAATATAGTCCGGAAGCGGAGCCGGAAGCGGGGAGTCAAAAACTCATACAAATAATGGAGATAAAAAATTGCTGATAGCATCAATCGATTAGGCATACTATATTCTATTATTGTTCCAAATTTCAAAGCGATTGGTCTAGAATTACAGATTCTATAGAGAAAAATCTCAGAATAGGCAAAATCCTGAACTCAAAGCGAAGAGTGAGCCATGATAAAAAAAATTAAATTTTTTTGATCCCAATTATTTTAAGTTTGGCATGAAATTATATAGTTTAATTCATGTAGATTACGAATCTAGGAAACAAATTTGGATCTGAAGGATATTTTCCAAGATATTAAAGATTTAAAAATATAGTCCGGAAGCGGAGCCGGAAGCGGGGAGTCAAAAACTCATACAAATAATGGAGATAAAAAATTGCTGATAGCATCAATCGATTAGGCATACTATATTCTATTATTGTTCCAAATTTCAAAGCGATTGGTCTAGAATTACAGATTCTATAGAGAAAAATCTCAGAATAGGCAAAATCCTGAACTCAAAGCGAAGAGTGAGCCATGATAAAAAAAAATAAATTTTTTTGATCCCAATTATTTTAAGTTTGGCATGAAATTATATAGTTTAATTCATGTAGATTACGAATCTAGGAAACAAATTTGGATCTGAAGGATATTTTCCAAGATATTAAAGATTTAAAAATATAGTCCGGAAGCGGAGCCGGAAGCGGGGAGTCAAAAACTCATACAAATAATGGAGATAAAAAATTGCTGATAGCATCAATCGATTAGGCATACTATATTCTATTATTGTTCCAAATTTCAAAGCGATTGGTCTAGAATTACAGATTCTATAGAGAAAAATCTCAGAATAGGCAAAATCCTGAACTCAAAGCGAAGAGTGAGCCATGATAAAAAAAAATAAATTTTTTTGATCCCAATTATTTTGAGTTTTGCATGAAATTATATAGTTTAATTCATGTAGATTACTAATCTAGGAAACAAATTTGGATCTGAAAGATATTTTCCAAGATATTAAAGATTTAAAAATATAGTCCGGAAGCGGAGCCGGAAGCGGGGAGTCAAAAACTCATACAAATAATGGAGATAAAGAATTGCTGATAGCATCAATCGATTAGGCATACTATATTCTATTATTGTTCCAAATTTCAAAGCGATTGGTCTAGAATTACAGATTCTATAGAGAAAAATCTCAGAATAGGCAAAATCCTGAACTCAAAGCGAAGAGTGAGCCATGATAAAAAAAATTAAATTTTTTTGATCCCAATTATTTTAAGTTTGGCATGAAATTATATAGTTTAATTCATGTAGATTACGAATCTAGGAAACAAATTTGGATCTGAAGGATATTTTCCAAGATATTAAAGATTTAAAAATATAGTCCGGAAGCGGAGCCGGAAGCGGGGAGTCAAAAACTCATACAAATAATGGAGATAAAAAATTGCTGATAGCATCAATCGATTAGGCATACTATATTCTATTATTGTTCCAAATTTCAAAGCGATTGGTCTAGAATTACAGATTCTATAGAGAAAAATCTCAGAATAGGCAAAATCCTGAACTCAAAGCGAAGAGTGAGCCATGATAAAAAAAATTAAATTTTTTTGATCCCAATTATTTCAAGTTTGGCATGGAATTATATAGTTTAATTCATGTAGATTACTAATCTAGGAAACAAATTTGGATCTGATAGATATTTTCAAGATATTAAAGATTTAAAAATATAGTCCGGAAGCGGAGCCGGAAGCGGGGAGTCAAAAACTCATACAAATAATGGAGATAAAAAATTGCTGATAGCATCAATCGATTAGGCATACTATATTCTATTATTGTTCCAAATTTCAAAGCGATTGGTCTAGAATTACAGATTCTATAGAGAAAAATCTCAGAATAGGCAAAATCCTGAACTCAAAGCGAAGAGTGAGCCATGATAAAAAAAATTAAATTTTTTTGATCCCAATTATTTTAAGTTTGGCATGAAATTATATAGTTTAATTCATGTAGATTACGAATCTAGGAAACAAATTTGGATCTGAAGGATATTTTCCAAGATATTAAAGATTTAAAAATATAGTCCGGAAGCGGAGCCGGAAGCGGGGAGTCAAAAACTCATACAAATAATAGAGATAAAAAATTGCTGATAGCATCAATCGATTAGGCATACTATATTCTATTATTGTTCCAAATTTCAAAGCGATTGGTCTAGAATTACAGATTCTATAGAGAAAAATCTCAGAATAGGCAAAATCCTGAACTCAAAGCGAAGAGTGAGCCATGATAAAAAAAATTAAATTTTTTTGATCCCAATTATTTCAAGTTTGGCATGGAATTATATAGTTTAATTCATGTAGATTACGAATCTAGGAAACAAATTTGGATCTGAAGGATATTTTCCAAGATATTAAAGATTTAAAAATATAGTCCGGAAGCGGAGCCGGAAGCGGGGAGTCAAAAACTCATACAAATAATGGAGATAAAAAATTGCTGATAGCATCAATCGATTAGGCATACTATATTCTATTATTGTTCCAAATTTCAAAGCGATTGGTCTAGAATTACAGATTCTATAGAGAAAAATCTCAGAATAGGCAAAATCCTGAACTCAAAGCGAAGAGTGAGCCATGATAAAAAAAATTAAATTTTTTTGATCCCAATTATTTCAAGTTTGGCATGGGATTATATAGTTTAATTCATGTAGATTACGAATCTAGGAAACAAATTTGGATCTGAAGGATATTTTCCAAGATATTAAAGATTTAAAAATATAGTCCGGAAGCGGAGCCGGAAGCGGGGAGTCAAAAACTCATACAAATAATGGAGATAAAAAATTGCTGATAGCATCAATCGATTAGGCATACTATATTCTATTATTGTTCCAAATTTCAAAGCGATTGGTCTAGAATTACAGATTCTATAGAGAAAAATCTCAGAATAGGCAAAATCCTGAACTCAAAGCGAAGAGTGAGCCATGATAAAAAAAATTAAATTTTTTTGATCCCAATTATTTTAAGTTTGGCATGAAATTATATAGTTTAATTCATGTAGATTACGAATCTAGGAAACAAATTTGGATCTGAAGGATATTTTCCAAGATATTAAAGATTTAAAAATATAGTCCGGAAGCGGAGCCGGAAGCGGGGAGTCAAAAACTCATACAAATAATGGAGATAAAAAATTGCTGATAGCATCAATCGATTAGGCATACTATATTCTATTATTGTTCCAAATTTCAAAGCGATTGGTCTAGAATTACAGATTCTATAGAGAAAAATCTCAGAATAGGCAAAATCCTGAACTCAAAGCGAAGAGTGAGCCATGATAAAAAAAATTAAATTTTTTTGATCCCAATTATTTTAAGTTTGGCATGAAATTATATAGTTTAATTCATGTAGATTACGAATCTAGGAAACAAATTTGGATCTGAAGGATATTTTCCAAGATATTAAAGATTTAAAAATATAGTCCGGAAGCGGAGCCGGAAGCGGGGAGTCAAAAACTCATACAAATAATGGAGATAAAAAATTGCTGATAGCATCAATCGATTAGGCATACTATATTCTATTATTGTTCCAAATTTCAAAGCGATTGGTCTAGAATTACAGATTCTATAGAGAAAAATCTCAGAATAGGCAAAATCCTGAACTCAAAGCGAAGAGTGAGCCATGATAAAAAAAAATAAATTTTTTTGATCCCAATTATTTTGAGTTTTGCATGAAATTATATAGTTTAATTCATGTAGATTACTAATCTAGGAAACAAATTTGGATCTGAAAGATATTTTCCAAGATATTAAAGATTTAAAAATATAGTCCGGAAGCGGAGCCGGAAGCGGGGAGTCAAAAACTCATACAAATAATAGAGATAAAAAATTGCTGATAGCATCAATCGATCAGGCATACTATATTCTATTATTGTTCCAAATTTCAAAGCGATTGGTCTAGAATTACAGATTCTATAGAGAAAAATCTCAGAATAGGCAAAATCCTGAACTCAAAGCGAAGAGTGAGCCATGATAAAAAAAATTAAATTTTTTTGATCCCAATTATTTCAAGTTTGGCATGGAATTATATAGTTTAATTCATGTAGATTACGAATCTAGGAAACAAATTTGGATCTGAAGGATATTTTCCAAGATATTAAAGATTTAAAAATATAGTCCGGAAGCGGAGCCGGAAGCGGGGAGTCAAAAACTCATACAAATAATGGAGATAAAAAATTGCTGATAGCATCAATCGATTAGGCATACTATATTCTATTATTGTTCCAAATTTCAAAGCGATTGGTCTAGAATTACAGATTCTATAGAGAAAAATCTCAGAATAGGCAAAATCCTGAACTCAAAGCGAAGAGTGAGCCATGATAAAAAAAATTAAATTTTTTTGATCCCAATTATTTTGAGTTTTGCATGAAATTATATAGTTTAATTCATGTAGATTACGAATCTAGGAAACAAATTTGGATCTGAAGGATATTTTCCAAGATATTAAAGATTTAAAAATATAGTCCGGAAGCGGAGCCGGAAGCGGGGAGTCAAAAACTCATACAAATAATGGAGATAAAAAATTGCTGATAGCATCAATCGATTAGGCATACTATATTCTATTATTGTTCCAAATTTCAAAGCGATTGGTCTAGAATTACAGATTCTATAGAGAAAAATCTCAGAATAGGCAAAATCCTGAACTCAAAGCGAAGAGTGAGCCATGATAAAAAAAATTAAATTTTTTTGATCCCAATTATTTTAAGTTTGGCATGAAATTATATAGTTTAATTCATGTAGATTACGAATCTAGGAAACAAATTTGGATCTGAAGGATATTTTCCAAGATATTAAAGATTTAAAAATATAGTCCGGAAGCGGAGCCGGAAGCGGGGAGTCAAAAACTCATACAAATAATGGAGATAAAAAATTGCTGATAGCATCAATCGATTAGGCATACTATATTCTATTATTGTTCCAAATTTCAAAGCGATTGGTCTAGAATTACAGATTCTATAGAGAAAAATCTCAGAATAGGCAAAATCCTGAACTCAAAGCGAAGAGTGAGCCATGATAAAAAAAAATAAATTTTTTTGATCCCAATTATTTTAAGTTTGGCATGAAATTATATAGTTTAATTCATGTAGATTACGAATCTAGGAAACAAATTTGGATCTGAAGGATATTTTCCAAGATATTAAAGATTTAAAAATATAGTCCGGAAGCGGAGCCGGAAGCGGGGAGTCAAAAACTCATACAAATAATGGAGATAAAAAATTGCTGATAGCATCAATCGATTAGGCATACTATATTCTATTATTGTTCCAAATTTCAAAGCGATTGGTCTAGAATTACAGATTCTATAGAGAAAAATCTCAGAATAGGCAAAATCCTGAACTCAAAGCGAAGAGTGAGCCATGATAAAAAAAAATAAATTTTTTTGATCCCAATTATTTTGAGTTTTGCATGAAATTATATAGTTTAATTCATGTAGATTACTAATCTAGGAAACAAATTTGGATCTGAAAGATATTTTCCAAGATATTAAAGATTTAAAAATATAGTCCGGAAGCGGAGCCGGAAGCGGGGAGTCAAAAACTCATACAAATAATGGAGATAAAGAATTGCTGATAGCATCAATCGATTAGGCATACTATATTCTATTATTGTTCCAAATTTCAAAGCGATTGGTCTAGAATTACAGATTCTATAGAGAAAAATCTCAGAATAGGCAAAATCCTGAACTCAAAGCGAAGAGTGAGCCATGATAAAAAAAATTAAATTTTTTTGATCCCAATTATTTTAAGTTTGGCATGAAATTATATAGTTTAATTCATGTAGATTACGAATCTAGGAAACAAATTTGGATCTGAAGGATATTTTCCAAGATATTAAAGATTTAAAAATATAGTCCGGAAGCGGAGCCGGAAGCGGGGAGTCAAAAACTCATACAAATAATGGAGATAAAAAATTGCTGATAGCATCAATCGATTAGGCATACTATATTCTATTATTGTTCCAAATTTCAAAGCGATTGGTCGAGAATTACAGATTCTATAGAGAAAAATCTCAGAATAGGCAAAATCCTGAACTCAAAGCGAAGAGTGAGCCATGATAAAAAAAATTAAATTTTTTTGATCCCAATTATTTCAAGTTTGGCATGGAATTATATAGTTTAATTCATGTAGATTACGAATCTAGGAAACAAATTTGGATCTGAAGGATATTTTCCAAGATATTAAAGATTTAAAAATATAGTCCGGAAGCGGAGCCGGAAGCGGGGAGTCAAAAACTCATACAAATAATGGAGATAAAAAATTGCTGATAGCATCAATCGATTAGGCATACTATATTCTATTATTGTTCCAAATTTCAAAGCGATTGGTCTAGAATTACAGATTCTATAGAGAAAAATCTCAGAATAGGCAAAATCCTGAACTCAAAGCGAAGAGTGAGCCATGATAAAAAAAATTAAATTTTTTTGATCCCAATTATTTTAAGTTTGGCATGAAATTATATAGTTTAATTCATGTAGATTACGAATCTAGGAAACAAATTTGGATCTGAAGGATATTTTCCAAGATATTAAAGATTTAAAAATATAGTCCGGAAGCGGAGCCGGAAGCGGGGAGTCAAAAACTCATACAAATAATGGAGATAAAAAATTGCTGATAGCATCAATCGATTAGGCATACTATATTCTATTATTGTTCCAAATTTCAAAGCGATTGGTCTAGAATTACAGATTCTATAGAGAAAAATCTCAGAATAGGCAAAATCCTGAACTCAAAGCGAAGAGTGAGCCATGATAAAAAAAAATAAATTTTTTTGATCCCAATTATTTTGAGTTTGGCATGGAATTATATAGTTTAATTCATGTAGATTACTAATCTAGGAAACAAATTTAGATCTGATAGATATTTTCAAGATATTAAAGATTTAAAAATATAGTCCGGAAGCGGAGCCGGAAGCGGGGAGTCAAAAACTCATACAAATAATGGAGATAAAAAATTGCTGATAGCATCAATCGATTAGGCATACTATATTCTATTATTGTTCCAAATTTCAAAGCGATTGGTCTAGAATTACAGATTCTATAGAGAAAAATCTCAGAATAGGCAAAATCCTGAACTCAAAGCGAAGAGTGAGCCATGATAAAAAAAATTAAATTTTTTTGATCCCAATTATTTTAAGTTTGGCATGAAATTATATAGTTTAATTCATGTAGATTACGAATCTAGGAAACAAATTTGGATCTGAAGGATATTTTCCAAGATATTAAAGATTTAAAAATATAGTCCGGAAGCGGAGCCGGAAGCGGGGAGTCAAAAACTCATACAAATAATAGAGATAAAAAATTGCTGATAGCATCAATCGATTAGGCATACTATATTCTATTATTGTTCCAAATTTCAAAGCGATTGGTCTAGAATTACAGATTCTATAGAGAAAAATCTCAGAATAGGCAAAATCCTGAACTCAAAGCGAAGAGTGAGCCATGATAAAAAAAATTAAATTTTTTTGATCCCAATTATTTTAAGTTTGGCATGAAATTATATAGTTTAATTCATGTAGATTACGAATCTAGGAAACAAATTTGGATCTGAAGGATATTTTCCAAGATATTAAAGATTTAAAAATATAGTCCGGAAGCGGAGCCGGAAGCGGGGAGTCAAAAACTCATACAAATAATGGAGATAAAAAATTGCTGATAGCATCAATCGATTAGGCATACTATATTCTATTATTGTTCCAAATTTCAAAGCGATTGGTCTAGAATTACAGATTCTATAGAGAAAAATCTCAGAATAGGCAAAATCCTGAACTCAAAGCGAAGAGTGAGCCATGATAAAAAAAAATAAATTTTTTTGATCCCAATTATTTTGAGTTTTGCATGAAATTATATAGTTTAATTCATGTAGATTACTAATCTAGGAAACAAATTTGGATCTGAAAGATATTTTCCAAGATATTAAAGATTTAAAAATATAGTCCGGAAGCGGAGCCGGAAGCGGGGAGTCAAAAACTCATACAAATAATGGAGATAAAGAATTGCTGATAGCATCAATCGATTAGGCATACTATATTCTATTATTGTTCCAAATTTCAAAGCGATTGGTCTAGAATTACAGATTCTATAGAGAAAAATCTCAGAATAGGCAAAATCCTGAACTCAAAGCGAAGAGTGAGCCATGATAAAAAAAAATAAATTTTTTTGATCCCAATTATTTTGAGTTTGGCATGGAATTATATAGTTTAATTCATGTAGATTACTAATCTAGGAAACAAATTTGGATCTGATAGATATTTTCAAGATATTAAAGATTTAAAAATATAGTCCGGAAGCGGAGCCGGAAGCGGGGAGTCAAAAACTCATACAAATAATGGAGATAAAAAATTGCTGATAGCATCAATCGATTAGGCATACTATATTCTATTATTGTTCCAAATTTCAAAGCGATTGGTCTAGAATTACAGATTCTATAGAGAAAAATCTCAGAATAGGCAAAATCCTGAACTCAAAGCGAAGAGTGAGCCATGATAAAAAAAAATAAATTTTTTTGATCCCAATTATTTTGAGTTTGGCATGGAATTATATAGTTTAATTCATGTAGATTACTAATCTAGGAAACAAATTTGGATCTGAAAGATATTTTCCAAGATATTAAAGATTTAAAAATATAGTCCGGAAGCAGAGCCGGAAGCGGGGAGTCAAAAACTCATACAAATAATAGAGATAAAAAATTGCTGATAGCATCAATCGATTAGGCATACTATATTCTATTATTGTTCCAAATTTCAAAGCGATTGGTCTAGAATTACAGATTCTATAGAGAAAAATCTCAGAATAGGCAAAATCCTGAACTCAAAGCGAAGAGTGAGCCATGATAAAAAAAATTAAATTTTTTTGATCCCAATTATTTTGAGTTTGGCATGAAATTATATAGTTTAATTCATGTAGATTACTAATCTAGGAAACAAATTTGGATCTGAAAGATATTTTCCAAGATATTAAAGATTTAAAAATATAGTCCGGAAGCGGAGCCGGAAGCGGGGAGTCAAAAACTCAAACAAATAATGGAGATAAAAAATTGCTGATAGCATCAATCGATTAGGCATACTATATTCTATTATTGTTCCAAATTTCAAAGCGATTGGTCTAGAATTACAGATTCTATAGAGAAAAATCTCAGAATAGGCAAAATCCTGAACTCAAAGCGAAGAGTGAGCCATGATAAAAAAAATTAAATTTTTTTGATCCCAATTATTTTGAGTTTTGCATGAAATTATATAGTTTAATTCATGTAGATTACGAATCTAGGAAACAAATTTGGATCTGAAGGATATTTTCCAAGATATTAAAGATTTAAAAATATAGTCCGGAAGCGGAGCCGGAAGCGGGGAGTCAAAAACTCATACAAATAATAGAGATAAAAAATTGCTGATAGCATCAATCGATTAGGCATACTTTATTCTATTATTGTTTTAAATTTCAAAGCGATTGGTCTAGAATTACAGATTCTATAGAGAAAAATCTCAGAATAGGCAAAATCCTGAACTCAAAGCGAAGAGTGAGCCATGATAAAAAAAAATAAATTTTTTTGATCCCAATTATTTTGAGTTTGGCATGGAATTATATAGTTTAATTCATGTAGATTACTAATCTAGGAAACAAATTTGGATCTGAAAGATATTTTCCAAGATATTAAAGATTTAAAAATATAGTCCGGAAGCGGAGCCGGAAGCGGGGAGTCAAAAACTCATACAAATAATGGAGATAAAAAATTGCTGATAGCATCAATCGATTAGGCATACTTTATTCTATTATTGTTCCAAATTTCAAAGCGATTGGTCTGGAATTACAGATTCTATAGAGAAAAATCTCAGAATAGGCAAAATCCTGAACTCAAAGCGAAGAGTGAGCCATGATAAAAAAAATTAAATTTTTTTGATCCCAATTATTTTGAGTTTTGCATGAAATTATATAGTTTAATTCATGTAGATTACGAATCTAGGAAACAAATTTGGATCTGAAGGATATTTTCCAAGATATTAAAGATTTAAAAATATAGTCCGGAAGCGGAGCCGGAAGCGGGGAGTCAAAAACTCATACAAATAATAGAGATAAAAAATTGCTGATAGCATCAATCGATTAGGCATACTATATTCTATTATTGTTCCAAATTTCAAAGCGATTGGTCTAGAATTACAGATTCTATAGAGAAAAATCTCAGAATAGGCAAAATCCTGAACTCAAAGCGAAGAGTGAGCCATGATAAAAAAAAATAAATTTTTTTGATCCCAATTATTTTGAGTTTGGCATGGAATTATATAGTTTAATTCATGTAGATTACGAATCTAGGAAACAAATTTGGATCTGAAAGATATTTTCCAAGATATTAAAGATTTAAATATATAGTCCGGAAGCGGAGCCGGAAGCGGGGAGTCAAAAACTCATACAAATAATGGAGATAAAAAATTGCTGATAGCATCAATCGATTAGGCATACTATATTCTATTATTGTTCCAAATTTCAAAGCGATTGGTCTAGAATTACAGATTCTATAGAGAAAAATCTCAGAATAGGCAAAATCCTGAACTCAAAGCGAAGAGTGAGCCATGATAAAAAAAAATAAATTTTTTTGATCCCAATTATTTTGAGTTTGGCATGGAATTATATAGTTTAATTCATGTAGATTACTAATCTAGGAAACAAATTTGGATCTGAAAGATATTTTCCAAGATATTAAAGATTTAAAAATATAGTCCGGAAGCGGAGCCGGAAGCGGGGAGTCAAAAACTCATACAAATAATGGAGATAAAAAATTGCTGATAGCATCAATCGATTAGGCATACTTTATTCTATTATTGTTCCAAATTTCAAAGCGATTGGTCTGGAATTACAGATTCTATAGAGAAAAATCTCAGAATAGGCAAAATCCTGAACTCAAAGCGAAGAGTGAGCCATGATAAAAAAAATTAAATTTTTTTGATCCCAATTATTTTGAGTTTGGCATGGAATTATATAGTTTAATTCATGTAGATTACTAATCTAGGAAACAAATTTGGATCTGAAAGATATTTTCCAAGATATTAAAGATTTAAATATATAGTCCGGAAGCGGAGCCGGAAGCGGGGAGTCAAAAACTCATACAAATAATGGAGATAAAAAATTGCTGATAGCATCAATCGATTAGGCATACTATATTCTATTATTGTTCCAAATTTCAAAGCGATTGGTCTAGAATTACAGATTCTATAGAGAAAAATCTCAGAATAGGCAAAATCCTGAACTCAAAGCGAAGAGTGAGCCATGATAAAAAAAAATAAATTTTTTTGATCCCAATTATTTTGAGTTTGGCATGGAATTATATAGTTTAATTCATGTAGATTACTAATCTAGGAAACAAATTTGGATCTGAAAGATATTTTCCAAGATATTAAAGATTTAAAAATATAGTCCGGAAGCGGAGCCGGAAGCGGGGAGTCAAAAACTCATACAAATAATGGAGATAAAAAATTGCTGATAGCATCAATCGATTAGGCATACTTTATTCTATTATTGTTCCAAATTTCAAAGCGATTGGTCTGGAATTACAGATTCTATAGAGAAAAATCTCAGAATAGGCAAAATCCTGAACTCAAAGCGAAGAGTGAGCCATGATAAAAAAAAATAAATTTTTTTGATCCCAATTATTTTGAGTTTGGCATGGAATTATATAGTTTAATTCATGTAGATTACTAATCTAGGAAACAAATTTGGATCTGAAAGATATTTTCCAAGATATTAAAGATTTAAAAATATAGTCCGGAAGCGGAGCCGGAAGCGGGGAGTCAAAAACTCATACAAATAATGGAGATAAAAAATTGCTGATAGCATCAATCGATTAGGCATACTTTATTCTATTATTGTTCCAAATTTCAAAGCGATTGGTCTGGAATTACAGATTCTATAGAGAAAAATCTCAGAATAGGCAAAATCCTGAACTCAAAGCGAAGAGTGAGCCATGATAAAAAAAATTAAATTTTTTTGATCCCAATTATTTTGAGTTTTGCATGAAATTATATAGTTTAATTCATGTAGATTACGAATCTAGGAAACAAATTTGGATCTGAAGGATATTTTCCAAGATATTAAAGATTTAAAAATATAGTCCGGAAGCGGAGCCGGAAGCGGGGAGTCAAAAACTCATACAAATAATAGAGATAAAAAATTGCTGATAGCATCAATCGATTAGGCATACTATATTCTATTATTGTTCCAAATTTCAAAGCGATTGGTCTAGAATTACAGATTCTATAGAGAAAAATCTCAGAATAGGCAAAATCCTGAACTCAAAGCGAAGAGTGAGCCATGATAAAAAAAAATAAATTTTTTTGATCCCAATTATTTTGAGTTTGGCATGGAATTATATAGTTTAATTCATGTAGATTACGAATCTAGGAAACAAATTTGGATCTGAAAGATATTTTCCAAGATATTAAAGATTTAAATATATAGTCCGGAAGCGGAGCCGGAAGCGGGGAGTCAAAAACTCATACAAATAATGGAGATAAAAAATTGCTGATAGCATCAATCGATTAGGCATACTATATTCTATTATTGTTCCAAATTTCAAAGCGATTGGTCTAGAATTACAGATTCTATAGAGAAAAATCTCAGAATAGGCAAAATCCTGAACTCAAAGCGAAGAGTGAGCCATGATAAAAAAAAATAAATTTTTTTGATCCCAATTATTTTGAGTTTGGCATGGAATTATATAGTTTAATTCATGTAGATTACTAATCTAGGAAACAAATTTGGATCTGAAAGATATTTTCCAAGATATTAAAGATTTAAAAATATAGTCCGGAAGCGGAGCCGGAAGCGGGGAGTCAAAAACTCATACAAATAATGGAGATAAAAAATTGCTGATAGCATCAATCGATTAGGCATACTTTATTCTATTATTGTTCCAAATTTCAAAGCGATTGGTCTGGAATTACAGATTCTATAGAGAAAAATCTCAGAATAGGCAAAATCCTGAACTCAAAGCGAAGAGTGAGCCATGATAAAAAAAATTAAATTTTTTTGATCCCAATTATTTTGAGTTTTGCATGAAATTATATAGTTTAATTCATGTAGATTACGAATCTAGGAAACAAATTTGGATCTGAAGGATATTTTCCAAGATATTAAAGATTTAAAAATATAGTCCGGAAGCGGAGCCGGAAGCGGGGAGTCAAAAACTCATACAAATAATAGAGATAAAAAATTGCTGATAGCATCAATCGATTAGGCATACTATATTCTATTATTGTTCCAAATTTCAAAGCGATTGGTCTAGAATTACAGATTCTATAGAGAAAAATCTCAGAATAGGCAAAATCCTGAACTCAAAGCGAAGAGTGAGCCATGATAAAAAAAAATAAATTTTTTTGATCCCAATTATTTTGAGTTTGGCATGGAATTATATAGTTTAATTCATGTAGATTACGAATCTAGGAAACAAATTTGGATCTGAAAGATATTTTCCAAGATATTAAAGATTTAAATATATAGTCCGGAAGCGGAGCCGGAAGCGGGGAGTCAAAAACTCATACAAATAATGGAGATAAAAAATTGCTGATAGCATCAATCGATTAGGCATACTATATTCTATTATTGTTCCAAATTTCAAAGCGATTGGTCTAGAATTACAGATTCTATAGAGAAAAATCTCAGAATAGGCAAAATCCTGAACTCAAAGCGAAGAGTGAGCCATGATAAAAAAAAATAAATTTTTTTGATCCCAATTATTTTGAGTTTGGCATGGAATTATATAGTTTAATTCATGTAGATTACTAATCTAGGATACAAATTTGGATCTGAAAAATATTTTCCAAGATATTAAAGATTTAAAAATATAGTCCGGAAGCGGAGCCGGAAGCGGGGAGTCAAAAACTCATACAAATAATGGGGATAAAAAATTGCTGATAGCATCATTCGATTAGGCATACTTTATTCTATTATTGTTCCAAATTTCAAAGCGATTGGTCTAGAATTACAGATTCTATAGAGAAAAATCTCAGAATAGGCAAAATCCTGAACTCAAAGCGAAGAGTGAGCCATGATAAAAAAAAATAAATTTTTTTGATCCCAATTATTTTGAGTTTGGCATGGAATTATATAGTTTAATTCATGTAGATTACTAATCTAGGAAACAAATTTGGATCTGAAAGATATTTTCCAAGATATTAAAGATTTAAAAATATAGTCCGGAAGCAGAGCCGGAAGCGGGGAGTCAAAAACTCATACAAATAATAGAGATAAAAAATTGCTGATAGCATCAATCGATTAGGCATACTATATTCTATTATTGTTCCAAATTTCAAAGCGATTGGTCTAGAATTACAGATTCTATAGAGAAAAATCTCAGAATAGGCAAAATCCTGAACTCAAAGCGAAGAGTGAGCCATGATAAAAAAAATTAAATTTTTTTGATCCCAATTATTTTGGGTTTTGCATGAAATTATATAGTTTAATTCATGTAGATTACGAATCTAGGAAACAAATTTGGATCTGAAGGATATTTTCCAAGATATTAAAGATTTAAAAATATAGTCCGGAAGCGGAGCCGGAAGCGGGGAGTCAAAAACTCATACAAATAATAGAGATAAAAAATTGCTGATAGCATCAATCGATTAGGCATACTATATTCTATTATTGTTCCAAATTTCAAAGCGATTGGTCTAGAATTACAGATTCTATAGAGAAAAATCTCAGAATAGGCAAAATCCTGAACTCAAAGCGAAGAGTGAGCCATGATAAAAAAAATTAAATTTTTTTGATCCCAATTATTTTGAGTTTGGCATGAAATTATATAGTTTAATTCATGTAGATTACGAATCTAGGAAACAAATTTGGATCTGAAAGATATTTTCCAAGATATTAAAGATTTAAAAATATAGTCCGGAAGCGGAGCCGGAAGCGGGGAGTCAAAAACTCATACAAATAATGGAGATAAAAAATTGCTGATAGCATCAATCGATTAGGCATACTATATTCTATTATTGTTCCAAATTTCAAAGCGATTGGTCTAGAATTACAGATTCTATAGAGAAAAATCTCAGAATAGGCAAAATCCTGAACTCAAAGCGAAGAGTGAGCCATGATAAAAAAAAATAAATTTTTTTGATCCCAATTATTTTGAGTTTGGCATGGAATTATATAGTTTAATTCATGTAGATTACTAATCTAGGAAACAAATTTGGATCTGAAAGATATTTTCCAAGATATTAAAGATTTAAAAATATAGTCCGGAAGCGGAGCCGGAAGCGGGGAGTCAAAAACTCATACAAATAATGGAGATAAAAAATTGCTGATAGCATCAATCGATTAGGCATACTATATTCTATTATTGTTCCAAATTTCAAAGCGATTGGTCTAGAATTACAGATTCTATAGAGAAAAATCTCAGAATAGGCAAAATCCTGAACTCAAAGCGAAGAGTGAGCCATGATAAAAAAAATTAAATTTTTTTGATCCCAATTATTTTGAGTTTTGCATGAAATTATATAGTTTAATTCATGTAGATTACGAATCTAGGAAACAAATTTGGATCTGAAGGATATTTTCCAAGATATTAAAGATTTAAAAATATAGTCCGGAAGCGGAGCCGGAAGCGGGGAGTCAAAAACTCATACAAATAATGGAGATAAAAAATTGCTGATAGCATCAATCGATTAGGCATACTATATTCTATTATTGTTCCAAATTTCAAAGCGATTGGTCTAGAATTACAGATTCTATAGAGAAAAATCTCAGAATAGGCAAAATCCTGAACTCAAAGCGAAGAGTGAGCCATGATAAAAAAAATTAAATTTTTTTGATCCCAATTATTTTGAGTTTTGCATGAAATTATATAGTTTAATTTATGTAGATTACGAATCTAGGAAACAAATTTGGATCTGAAGGATATTTTCCAAGATATTAAAGATTTAAAAATATAGTCCGGAAGCGGAGCCGGAAGCGGGGAGTCAAAAACTCATACAAATAATGGAGATAAAAAATTGCTGATAGCATCAATCGATTAGGCATACTATATTCTATTATTGTTCCAAATTTCAAAGCGATTGGTCTAGAATTACAGATTCTATAGAGAAAAATCTCAGAATAGGCAAAATCCTGAACTCAAAGCGAAGAGTGAGCCATGATAAAAAAAATTAAATTTTTTTGATCCCAATTATTTTGAGTTTTGCATGAAATTATATAGTTTAATTCATGTAGATTACGAATCTAGGAAACAAATTTGGATCTGAAGGATATTTTCCAAGATATTAAAGATTTAAAAATATAGTCCGGAAGCGGAGCCGGAAGCGGGGAGTCAAAAACTCATACAAATAATGGAGATAAAAAATTGCTGATAGCATCAATCGATTAGGCATACTATATTCTATTATTGTTCCAAATTTCAAAGCGATTGGTCTAGAATTACAGATTCTATAGAGAAAAATCTCAGAATAGGCAAAATCCTGAACTCAAAGCGAAGAGTGAGCCATGATAAAAAAAATTAAATTTTTTTGATCCCAATTATTTTGAGTTTTGCATGAAATTATATAGTTTAATTCATGTAGATTACGAATCTAGGAAACAAATTTGGATCTGAAGGATATTTTCCAAGATATTAAAGATTTAAAAATATAGTCCGGAAGCGGAGCCGGAAGCGGGGAGTCAAAAACTCATACAAATAATGGAGATAAAAAATTGCTGATAGCATCAATCGATTAGGCATACTATATTCTATTATTGTTCCAAATTTCAAAGCGATTGGTCTAGAATTACAGATTCTATAGAGAAAAATCTCAGAATAGGCAAAATCCTGAACTCAAAGCGAAGAGTGAGCCATGATAAAAAAAATTAAATTTTTTTGATCCCAATTATTTTGAGTTTTGCATGAAATTATATAGTTTAATTCATGTAGATTACGAATCTAGGAAACAAATTTGGATCTGAAGGATATTTTCCAAGATATTAAAGATTTAAAAATATAGTCCGGAAGCGGAGCCGGAAGCGGGGAGTCAAAAACTCATACAAATAATGGAGATAAAAAATTGCTGATAGCATCAATCGATTAGGCATACTATATTCTATTATTGTTCCAAATTTCAAAGCGATTGGTCTAGAATTACAGATTCTATAGAGAAAAATCTCAGAATAGGCAAAATCCTGAACTCAAAGCGAAGAGTGAGCCATGATAAAAAAAATTAAATTTTTTTGATCCCAATTATTTTGAGTTTTGCATGAAATTATATAGTTTAATTCATGTCGATTACGAATCTAGGAAACAAATTTGGATCTGAAGGATATTTTCCAAGATATTAAAGATTTAAAAATATAGTCCGGAAGCGGAGCCGGAAGCGGGGAGTCAAAAACTCATACAAATAATGGAGATAAAAAATTGCTGATAGCATCAATCGATTAGGCATACTATATTCTATTATTGTTCCAAATTTCAAAGCGATTGGTCTAGAATTACAGATTCTATAGAGAAAAATCTCAGAATAGGCAAAATCCTGAACTCAAAGCGAAGAGTGAGCCATGATAAAAAAAATTAAATTTTTTTGATCCCAATTATTTCAAGTTTGGCATGGAATTATATAGTTTAATTCATGTAGATTACGAATCTAGGAAACAAATTTGGATCTGAAGGATATTTTCCAAGATATTAAAGATTTAAAAATATAGTCCGGAAGCGGAGCCGGAAGCGGGGAGTCAAAAACTCATACAAATAATGGAGATAAAAAATTGCTGATAGCATCAATCGATTAGGCATACTATATTCTATTATTGTTCCAAATTTCAAAGCGATTGGTCTAGAATTACAGATTCTATAGAGAAAAATCTCAGAATAGGCAAAATCCTGAACTCAAAGCGAAGAGTGAGCCATGATAAAAAAAATTAAATTTTTTTGATCCCAATTATTTTGAGTTTTGCATGAAATTATATAGTTTAATTTATGTAGATTACGAATCTAGGAAACAAATTTGGATCTGAAGGATATTTTCCAAGATATTAAAGATTTAAAAATATAGTCCGGAAGCGGAGCCGGAAGCGGGGAGTCAAAAACTCATACAAATAATGGAGATAAAAAATTGCTGATAGCATCAATCGATTAGGCATACTATATTCTATTATTGTTCCAAATTTCAAAGCGATTGGTCTAGAATTACAGATTCTATAGAGAAAAATCTCAGAATAGGCAAAATCCTGAACTCAAAGCGAAGAGTGAGCCATGATAAAAAAAATTAAATTTTTTTGATCCCAATTATTTTGAGTTTTGCATGAAATTATATAGTTTAATTCATGTAGATTACGAATCTAGGAAACAAATTTGGATCTGAAGGATATTTTCCAAGATATTAAAGATTTAAAAATATAGTCCGGAAGCGGAGCCGGAAGCGGGGAGTCAAAAACTCATACAAATAATGGAGATAAAAAATTGCTGATAGCATCAATCGATTAGGCATACTATATTCTATTATTGTTCCAAATTTCAAAGCGATTGGTCTAGAATTACAGATTCTATAGAGAAAAATCTCAGAATAGGCAAAATCCTGAACTCAAAGCGAAGAGTGAGCCATGATAAAAAAAAATAAATTTTTTTGATCCCAATTATTTTAAGTTTGGCATGAAATTATATAGTTTAGTTCATGTAGATTACGAATCTAGGAAACAAATTTGGATCTGAAGGATATTTTCCAAGATATTAAAGATTTAAAAATATAGTCCGGAAGCGGAGCCGGAAGCGGGGAGTCAAAAACTCATACAAATAATGGAGATAAAAAATTGCTGATAGCATCAATCGATTAGGCATACTATATTCTATTATTGTTCCAAATTTCAAAGCGATTGGTCTAGAATTACAGATTCTATAGAGAAAAATCTCAGAATAGGCAAAATCCTGAACTCAAAGCGAAGAGTGAGCCATGATAAAAAAAATTAAATTTTTTTGATCCCAATTATTTTGAGTTTTGCATGAAATTATATAGTTTAATTCATGTAGATTACGAATCTAGGAAACAAATTTGGATCTGAAGGATATTTTCCAAGATATTAAAGATTTAAAAATATAGTCCGGAAGCGGAGCCGGAAGCGGGGAGTCAAAAACTCATACAAATAATGGGGATAAAAAATTGCTGATAGCATCATTCGATTAGGCATACTTTATTCTATTATTGTTCCAAATTTCAAAGCGATTGGTCTAGAATTACAGATTCTATAGAGAAAAATCTCAGAATAGGCAAAATCCTGAACTCAAAGCGAAGAGTGAGCCATGATAAAAAAAAATAAATTTTTTTGATCCCAATTATTTTGAGTTTGGCATGGAATTATATAGTTTTATTCATGTATATTACTAATCTAGGGAACAAATTTGGATCTGAAAGATATTTTCCAAGATATTAAAGATTTAAAAATATAGTCCGGAAGCGGAGCCGGAAGCGGGGAGTCAAAAACTCATACAAATAATGGAGATAAAAAATTGCTGATAGCATCAATCGATTAGGCATACTATATTCTATTATTGTTCCAAATTTCAAAGCGATTGGTCTAGAATTACAGATTCTATAGAGAAAAATCTCAGAATAGGCAAAATCCTGAACTCAAAGCGAAGAGTGAGCCATGATAAAAAAAAATAAATTTTTTTGATCCCAATTATTTTGAGTTTGGCATGGAATTATATAGTTTAATTCATGTAGATTACTAATCTAGGAAACAAATTTGGATCTGAAAGATATTTTCCAAGATATTAAAGATTTAAAAATATAGTCCGGAAGCGGAGCCGGAAGCGGGGAGTCAAAAACTCATACAAATAATGGGGATAAAAAATTGCTGATAGCATCAATCGATTAGGCATACTATATTCTATTATTGTACCAAATTTCAAAGCGATTGGTCTAGAATTACAGATTCTATAGAGAAAAATCTCAGAATAGGCAAAATCCTGAACTCAAAGCGAAGAGTGAGCCATGATAAAAAAAAATAAATTTTTTTGATCCCAATTATTTTGAGTTTGGCATGGAATTATATAGTTTAATTCATGTATATTACTAATCTAGGAAACAAATTTGGATCTGAAAGATATTTTCCAAGATATTAAAGATTTAAAAATATAGTCCTGAAGCGGAGCCGGAAGCGGGGAGTCAAAAACTCATACAAATAATGGAGATAAAAAATTGCTGATAGCATCAATCGATTAGGCATACTATATTCTATTATTGTACCAAATTTCAAAGCGATTGGTCCAGAATTACAGATTCTATAGAGAAAAATCTCAGAATAGGCAAAATCCTGAACTCAAAGCGAAGAGTGAGCCAAGATAAAAAAAATTAAATTTTTTTGATCCCAATTATTTTGAGTTTGGCATGAAATTATATAGTTTAATTGATGTTAGATTACGAATCTAGGAAACAAATTTGGATCTGAAGGATATTTTCCAAGATATTAAAGATTTAAAAATATAGTCCGGAAGCGGAGCCGGAAGCGGGGAGTCAAAAACTCATACAAATAATGGAGATAAAAAATTGCTGATAGCATCAATCGATTAGGCATACTATATTCTATTATTGTACCAAATTTCAAAGCGATTGGTCTAGAATTACAGATTCTATAGAGAAAAATCTCAGAATAGGCAAAATCCTGAACTCAAAGCGAAGAGTGAGCCATGATAAAAAAAAATAAATTTTTTTGATCCCAATTATTTTGAGTTTGGCATGGAATTATATAGTTTAATTCATGTATATTACTAATCTAGGAAACAAATTTGGATCTGAAAGATATTTTCCAAGATATTAAAGATTTAAAAATATAGTCCTGAAGCGGAGCCGGAAGCGGGGAGTCAAAAACTCATACAAATAATGGAGATAAAAAATTGCTGATAGCATCAATCGATTAGGCATACTATATTCTATTATTGTTCCAAATTTCAAAGCGATTGGTCTAGAATTACAGATTCTATAGAGAAAAATCTCAGAATAGGCAAAATCCTGAACTCAAAGCGAAGAGTGAGCCATGATAAAAAAAATTAAATTTTTTTGATCCCAATTATTTTGAGTTTTGCATGAAATTATATAGTTTAATTTATGTAGATTACGAATCTAGGAAACAAATTTGGATCTGAAGGATATTTTCCAAGATATTAAAGATTTAAAAATATAGTCCGGAAGCGGAGCCGGAAGCGGGGAGTCAAAAACTCATACAAATAATGGAGATAAAAAATTGCTGATAGCATCAATCGATTAGGCATACTATATTCTATTATTGTTCCAAATTTCAAAGCGATTGGTCTAGAATTACAGATTCTATAGAGAAAAATCTCAGAATAGGCAAAATCCTGAACTCAAAGCGAAGAGTGAGCCATGATAAAAAAAATTAAATTTTTTTGATCCCAATTATTTCAAGTTTGGCATGGAATTATATAGTTTAATTCATGTAGATTACGAATCTAGGAAACAAATTTGGATCTGAAGGATATTTTCCAAGATATTAAAGATTTAAAAATATAGTCCGGAAGCGGAGCCGGAAGCGGGGAGTCAAAAACTCATACAAATAATGGAGATAAAAAATTGCTGATAGCATCAATCGATTAGGCATACTATATTCTATTATTGTTCCAAATTTCAAAGCGATTGGTCTAGAATTACAGATTCTATAGAGAAAAATCTCAGAATAGGCAAAATCCTGAACTCAAAGCGAAGAGTGAGCCATGATAAAAAAAATTAAATTTTTTTGATCCCAATTATTTCAAGTTTGGCATGGAATTATATAGTTTAATTCATGTAGATTACGAATCTAGGAAACAAATTTGGATCTGAAGGATATTTTCCAAGATATTAAAGATTTAAAAATATAGTCCGGAAGCGGAGCCGGAAGCGGGGAGTCAAAAACTCATACAAATAATGGAGATAAAAAATTGCTGATAGCATCAATCGATTAGGCATACTATATTCTATTATTGTACCAAATTTCAAAGCGATTGGTCTAGAATTACAGATTCTATAGAGAAAAATCTCAGAATAGGCAAAATCCTGAACTCAAAGCGAAGAGTGAGCCATGATAAAAAAAAATAAATTTTTTTGATCCCAATTATTTTGAGTTTGGCATGGAATTATATAGTTTAATTCATGTATATTACTAATCTAGGAAACAAATTTGGATCTGAAAGATATTTTCCAAGATATTAAAGATTTAAAAATATAGTCCTGAAGCGGAGCCGGAAGCGGGGAGTCAAAAACTCATACAAATAATGGAGATAAAAAATTGCTGATAGCATCAATCGATTAGGCATACTATATTCTATTATTGTTCCAAATTTCAAAGCGATTGGTCTAGAATTACAGATTCTATAGAGAAAAATCTCAGAATAGGCAAAATCCTGAACTCAAAGCGAAGAGTGAGCCATGATAAAAAAAATTAAATTTTTTTGATCCCAATTATTTTGAGTTTTGCATGAAATTATATAGTTTAATTTATGTAGATTACGAATCTAGGAAACAAATTTGGATCTGAAGGATATTTTCCAAGATATTAAAGATTTAAAAATATAGTCCGGAAGCGGAGCCGGAAGCGGGGAGTCAAAAACTCATACAAATAATGGAGATAAAAAATTGCTGATAGCATCAATCGATTAGGCATACTATATTCTATTATTGTTCCAAATTTCAAAGCGATTGGTCTAGAATTACAGATTCTATAGAGAAAAATCTCAGAATAGGCAAAATCCTGAACTCAAAGCGAAGAGTGAGCCATGATAAAAAAAATTAAATTTTTTTGATCCCAATTATTTCAAGTTTGGCATGGAATTATATAGTTTAATTCATGTAGATTACGAATCTAGGAAACAAATTTGGATCTGAAGGATATTTTCCAAGATATTAAAGATTTAAAAATATAGTCCTGAAGCGGAGCCGGAAGCGGGGAGTCAAAAACTCATACAAATAATGGAGATAAAAAATTGCTGATAGCATCAATCGATTAGGCATACTATATTCTATTATTGTTCCAAATTTCAAAGCGATTGGTCTAGAATTACAGATTCTATAGAGAAAAATCTCAGAATAGGCAAAATCCTGAACTCAAAGCGAAGAGTGAGCCATGATAAAAAAAATTAAATTTTTTTGATCCCAATTATTTTGAGTTTTGCATGAAATTATATAGTTTAATTTATGTAGATTACGAATCTAGGAAACAAATTTGGATCTGAAGGATATTTTCCAAGATATTAAAGATTTAAAAATATAGTCCGGAAGCGGAGCCGGAAGCGGGGAGTCAAAAACTCATACAAATAATGGAGATAAAAAATTGCTGATAGCATCAATCGATTAGGCATACTATATTCTATTATTGTTCCAAATTTCAAAGCGATTGGTCTAGAATTACAGATTCTATAGAGAAAAATCTCAGAATAGGCAAAATCCTGAACTCAAAGCGAAGAGTGAGCCATGATAAAAAAAATTAAATTTTTTTGATCCCAATTATTTTGAGTTTTGCATGAAATTATATAGTTTAATTCATGTAGATTACGAATCTAGGAAACAAATTTGGATCTGAAGGATATTTTCCAAGATATTAAAGATTTAAAAATATAGTCCGGAAGCGGAGCCGGAAGCGGGGAGTCAAAAACTCATACAAATAATGGAGATAAAAAATTGCTGATAGCATCAATCGATTAGGCATACTATATTCTATTATTGTTCCAAATTTCAAAGCGATTGGTCTAGAATTACAGATTCTATAGAGAAAAATCTCAGAATAGGCAAAATCCTGAACTCAAAGCGAAGAGTGAGCCATGATAAAAAAAATTAAATTTTTTTGATCCCAATTATTTTGAGTTTTGCATGAAATTATATAGTTTAATTCATGTAGATTACGAATCTAGGAAACAAATTTGGATCTGAAGGATATTTTCCAAGATATTAAAGATTTAAAAATATAGTCCGGAAGCGGAGCCGGAAGCGGGGAGTCAAAAACTCATACAAATAATGGAGATAAAAAATTGCTGATAGCATCAATCGATTAGGCATACTATATTCTATTATTGTTCCAAATTTCAAAGCGATTGGTCTAGAATTACAGATTCTATAGAGAAAAATCTCAGAATAGGCAAAATCCTGAACTCAAAGCGAAGAGTGAGCCATGATAAAAAAAAATAAATTTTTTTGATCCCAATTATTTTAAGTTTGGCATGAAATTATATAGTTTAGTTCATGTAGATTACGAATCTAGGAAACAAATTTGGATCTGAAGGATATTTTCCAAGATATTAAAGATTTAAAAATATAGTCCGGAAGCGGAGCCGGAAGCGGGGAGTCAAAAACTCATACAAATAATGGAGATAAAAAATTGCTGATAGCATCAATCGATTAGGCATACTATATTCTATTATTGTTCCAAATTTCAAAGCGATTGGTCTAGAATTACAGATTCTATAGAGAAAAATCTCAGAATAGGCAAAATCCTGAACTCAAAGCGAAGAGTGAGCCATGATAAAAAAAATTAAATTTTTTTGATCCCAATTATTTTGAGTTTTGCATGAAATTATATAGTTTAATTCATGTAGATTACGAATCTAGGAAACAAATTTGGATCTGAAGGATATTTTCCAAGATATTAAAGATTTAAAAATATAGTCCGGAAGCGGAGCCGGAAGCGGGGAGTCAAAAACTCATACAAATAATGGGGATAAAAAATTGCTGATAGCATCATTCGATTAGGCATACTTTATTCTATTATTGTTCCAAATTTCAAAGCGATTGGTCTAGAATTACAGATTCTATAGAGAAAAATCTCAGAATAGGCAAAATCCTGAACTCAAAGCGAAGAGTGAGCCATGATAAAAAAAAATAAATTTTTTTGATCCCAATTATTTTGAGTTTGGCATGGAATTATATAGTTTTATTCATGTATATTACTAATCTAGGGAACAAATTTGGATCTGAAAGATATTTTCCAAGATATTAAAGATTTAAAAATATAGTCCGGAAGCGGAGCCGGAAGCGGGGAGTCAAAAACTCATACAAATAATGGAGATAAAAAATTGCTGATAGCATCAATCGATTAGGCATACTATATTCTATTATTGTTCCAAATTTCAAAGCGATTGGTCTAGAATTACAGATTCTATAGAGAAAAATCTCAGAATAGGCAAAATCCTGAACTCAAAGCGAAGAGTGAGCCATGATAAAAAAAAATAAATTTTTTTGATCCCAATTATTTTGAGTTTGGCATGGAATTATATAGTTTAATTCATGTAGATTACTAATCTAGGAAACAAATTTGGATCTGAAAGATATTTTCCAAGATATTAAAGATTTAAAAATATAGTCCGGAAGCGGAGCCGGAAGCGGGGAGTCAAAAACTCATACAAATAATGGGGATAAAAAATTGCTGATAGCATCAATCGATTAGGCATACTATATTCTATTATTGTACCAAATTTCAAAGCGATTGGTCTAGAATTACAGATTCTATAGAGAAAAATCTCAGAATAGGCAAAATCCTGAACTCAAAGCGAAGAGTGAGCCATGATAAAAAAAAATAAATTTTTTTGATCCCAATTATTTTGAGTTTGGCATGGAATTATATAGTTTAATTCATGTATATTACTAATCTAGGAAACAAATTTGGATCTGAAAGATATTTTCCAAGATATTAAAGATTTAAAAATATAGTCCTGAAGCGGAGCCGGAAGCGGGGAGTCAAAAACTCATACAAATAATGGAGATAAAAAATTGCTGATAGCATCAATCGATTAGGCATACTATATTCTATTATTGTACCAAATTTCAAAGCGATTGGTCCAGAATTACAGATTCTATAGAGAAAAATCTCAGAATAGGCAAAATCCTGAACTCAAAGCGAAGAGTGAGCCAAGATAAAAAAAATTAAATTTTTTTGATCCCAATTATTTTGAGTTTGGCATGAAATTATATAGTTTAATTGATGTTAGATTACGAATCTAGGAAACAAATTTGGATCTGAAGGATATTTTCCAAGATATTAAAGATTTAAAAATATAGTCCGGAAGCGGAGCCGGAAGCGGGGAGTCAAAAACTCATACAAATAATGGAGATAAAAAATTGCTGATAGCATCAATCGATTAGGCATACTATATTCTATTATTGTACCAAATTTCAAAGCGATTGGTCTAGAATTACAGATTCTATAGAGAAAAATCTCAGAATAGGCAAAATCCTGAACTCAAAGCGAAGAGTGAGCCATGATAAAAAAAAATAAATTTTTTTGATCCCAATTATTTTGAGTTTGGCATGGAATTATATAGTTTAATTCATGTATATTACTAATCTAGGAAACAAATTTGGATCTGAAAGATATTTTCCAAGATATTAAAGATTTAAAAATATAGTCCTGAAGCGGAGCCGGAAGCGGGGAGTCAAAAACTCATACAAATAATGGAGATAAAAAATTGCTGATAGCATCAATCGATTAGGCATACTATATTCTATTATTGTTCCAAATTTCAAAGCGATTGGTCTAGAATTACAGATTCTATAGAGAAAAATCTCAGAATAGGCAAAATCCTGAACTCAAAGCGAAGAGTGAGCCATGATAAAAAAAAATAAATTTTTTTGATCCCAATTATTTTGAGTTTGGCATGGAATTATATAGTTTAATTCATGTAGATTACTAATCTAGGAAACAAATTTGGATCTGAAAGATATTTTCCAAGATATTAAAGATTTAAAAATATAGTCCGGAAGCGGAGCCGGAAGCGGGGAGTCAAAAACTCATACAAATAATGGAGATAAAAAATTGCTGATAGCATCAATCGATTAGGCATACTATATTCTATTATTGTACCAAATTTCAAAGCGATTGGTCTAGAATTACAGATTCTATGATGAAAAATCTCGGAATAGGCAAAATCCTGAACTCAAAGCGAAGAGTGAGCCATGATAAAAAAAAATAAATTTTTTTGATCCCAATTATTTTGAGTTTGGCATGGAATTATATTGTTTAATTCATGTATATTACTAATCTAGGAAACAAATTTGGATCTGAAAGATATTTTCCAAGATATTAAAGATTTAAAAATATAGTCCGGAAGCGGAGCCGGAAGCAGGGAGTCAAAAACTCATACAAATAATGGAGATAAAAAATTGCTGATAGCATCAATCGATTAGGCATACTATATTCTATGATTGTTCTAAATTTCAAAGCGATTGGTCTAGAATTACAGATTCTATAGAGAAAAATCTCAGAATAGGCAAAATCCTGAACTCAAAGCGAAGAGTGAGCCATGATAAAAAAAAATAAATTTTTTTGATCCCAATTATTTTGAGTTTGGCATGGAATTATATAGTTCAATTCATGTAGATTACTAATCTAGGAAACAAATTTGGATCTGAAAGATATTTTCCAAGATATTAAAGATTTAAAAATATAGTCCGGAAGCGGAGCCGGAAGCGGGGAGTCAAAAACTCATACAAATAATGGAGATAAAAAATTGCTGATAGCATCAATCGATTAGGCATACTATGTTCTATTATTGTTCCAAATTTCAAAGCGATTGGTCTAGAATTACAGATTCTATGGAGAAAAATCTCAGAATAGGCAAAATCCTGAACTCAAAGCGAAGAGTGAGCCATGATAAAAAAAATTAAATTTTTTTGATCCCAATTATTTTGAGTTTGGCATGGAATTATATAGTTTAATTCATGTAGATTACTAATCTAGGAAACAAATTTGGATCTGAAAGATATTTTCCAAGATATTAAAGATTTAAAAATATAGTCCGGAAGCGGAGCCGGAAGCGGGGAGTCAAAAACTCATACAAATAATGGAGATAAAAAATTGCTGATAGCATCAATCGATTAGGCATACTATATTCTATTATTGTTCCAAATTTCAAAGCGATTGGTCTAGAATTACAGATTCTATAGAGAAAAATCTTAGAATAGGCAAAATCCTGAACTCAAAGCGAAGAGTGAGCCATAATAAAAAAAATTAAATTTTTTTGATCCCAATTATTTTGAGTTTGGCATGAAATTATATAGTTTAATTCATGTAGATTACGAATCTAGGAAACAAATTTGGATCTGAAGGATATTTTCCAAGATATTAAAGATTTAAAAATATAGTCCGGAAGCGGAGCCGGAAGCGGGGAGTCAAAAACTCATACAAATAATGGAGATAAAAAATTGCTGATAGCATCAATCGATTAGGCATACTATATTCTATTATTGTTCCAAATTTCAAAGCGATTGGTCTAGAATTACAGATTCTATAGAGAAAAATCTCAGAATAGGCAAAATCCTGAACTCAAAGCGAAGAGTGAGCCATGATAAAAAAAATTAAATTTTTTTGATCCCAATTATTTTGAGTTTGGCATGAAATTATATAGTTTAATTCATGTAGATTACGAATCTAGGAAACAAATTTGGATCTGAAGGATATTTTCCAAGATATTAAAGATTTAAAAATATAGTCCGGAAGCGGAGCCGGAAGCGGGGAGTCAAAAACTCATACAAATAATGGAGATAAAAAATTGCTGATAGCATCAATCGATTAGGCATACTATATTCTATTATTGTTCCAAATTTCAAAGCGATTGGTCTAGAATTACAGATTCTATAGAGAAAAATCTCAGAATAGGCAAAATCCTGAACTCAAAGCGAAGAGTGAGCCATGATAAAAAAAATTAAATTTTTTTGATCCCAATTATTTTGAGTTTGGCATGGAATTATATAGTTTAATTCATGTAGATTACTAATCTAGGAAACAAATTTGGATCTGAAAGATATTTTCCAAGATATTAAAGATTTAAAAATATAGTCCGGAAGCGGAGCCGGAAGCGGGGAGTCAAAAACTCATACAAATAATGGAGATAAAAAATTGCTGATAGCATCAATCGATTAGGCATACTATATTCTATTATTGTTCCAAATTTCAAAGCGATTGGTCTAGAATTACAGATTCTATAGAGAAAAATCTCAGAATAGGCAAAATCCTGAACTCAAAGCGAAGAGTGAGCCATGATAAAAAAAATTAAATTTTTTTGATCCCAATTATTTTGAGTTTGGCATGAAATTATATAGTTTAATTCATGTAGATTACGAATCTAGGAAACAAATTTGGATCTGAAGGATATTTTCCAAGATATTAAAGATTTAAAAATATAGTCCGGAAGCGGAGCCGGAAGCGGGGAGTCAAAAACTCATACAAATAATGGAGATAAAAAATTGCTGATAGCATCAATCGATTAGGCATACTATATTCTATTATTGTTCCAAATTTCAAAGCGATTGGTCTAGAATTACAGATTCTATAGAGAAAAATCTCAGAATAGGCAAAATCCTGAACTCAAAGCGAAGAGTGAGCCATGATAAAAAAAATTAAATTTTTTTGATCCCAATTATTTTGAGTTTGGCATGGAATTATATAGTTTAATTCATGTAGATTACTAATCTAGGAAACAAATTTGGATCTGAAAGATATTTTCCAAGATATTAAAGATTTAAAAATATAGTCCAGAAGCGGAGCCGGAAGCGGGGAGTCAAAAACTCATACAAATAATGGAGATAAAAAATTGCTGATAGCATCAATCGATTAGGCATACTATATTCTATTATTGTTCCAAATTTCAAAGCGATTGGTCTAGAATTACAGATTCTATAGAGAAAAATCTCAGAATAAGCAAAATCCTGAACTCAAAGCGAAGAGTGAGCCATGATAAAAAAAATTAAATTTTTTTGATCCCAATTATTTTGAGTTTGGCATGAAATTATATAGTTTAATTCATGTAGATTACGAATCTAGGAAACAAATTTGGATCTGAAGGATATTTTCCAAGATATTAAAGATTTAAAAATATAGTCCGGAAGCGGAGCCGGAAGCGGGGAGTCAAAAACTCATACAAATAATGGAGATAAAAAATTGCTGATAGCATCAATCGATTAGGCATACTATATTCTATTATTGTTCCAAATTTCAAAGCGATTGGTCTAGAATTACAGATTCTATAGAGAAAAATCTCAGAATAGGCAAAATCCTGAACTCAAAGCGAAGAGTGAGCCATGATAAAAAAAATTAAATTTTTTTGATCCCAATTATTTTGAGTTTGGCATGAAATTATATAGTTTAATTCATGTAGATTACGAATCTAGGAAACAAATTTGGATCTGAAGGATATTTTCCAAGATATTAAAGATTTAAAAATATAGTCCGGAAGCGGAGCCGGAAGCGGGGAGTCAAAAACTCATACAAATAATGGAGATAAAAAATTGCTGATAGCATCAATCGATTAGGCATACTATATTCTATTATTGTTCCAAATTTCAAAGCGATTGGTCTAGAATTACAGATTCTATAGAGAAAAATCTCAGAATAGGCAAAATCCTGAACTCAAAGCGAAGAGTGAGCCATGATAAAAAAAATTAAATTTTTTTGATCCCAATTATTTTGAGTTTGGCATGAAATTATATAGTTTAATTCATGTAGATTACGAATCTAGGAAACAAATTTGGATCTGAAGGATATTTTCCAAGATATTAAAGATTTAAAAATATAGTCCGGAAGCGGAGCCGGAAGCGGGGAGTCAAAAACTCATACAAATAATGGAGATAAAAAATTGCTGATAGCATCAATCGATTAGGCATACTATATTCTATTATTGTTCCAAATTTCAAAGCGATTGGTCTAGAATTACAGATTCTATAGAGAAAAATCTCAGAATAGGCAAAATCCTGAACTCAAAGCGAAGAGTGAGCCATGATAAAAAAAATTAAATTTTTTTGATCCCAATTATTTTGAGTTTGGCATGAAATTATATAGTTTAATTCATGTAGATTACGAATCTAGGAAACAAATTTGGATCTGAAGGATATTTTCCAAGATATTAAAGATTTAAAAATATAGTCCGGAAGCGGAGCCGGAAGCGGGGAGTCAAAAACTCATACAAATAATGGAGATAAAAAATTGCTGATAGCATCAATCGATTAGGCATACTATATTCTATTATTGTTCCAAATTTCAAAGCGATTGGTCTAGAATTACAGATTCTATAGAGAAAAATCTCAGAATAGGCAAAATCCTGAACTCAAAGCGAAGAGTGAGCCATGATAAAAAAAATTAAATTTTTTTGATCCCAATTATTTTGAGTTTGGCATGGAATTATATAGTTTAATTCATGTAGATTACTAATCTAGGAAACAAATTTGGATCTGAAAGATATTTTCCAAGATATTAAAGATTTAAAAATATAGTCCGGAAGCGGAGCCGGAAGCGGGGAGTCAAAAACTCATACAAATAATGGAGATAAAAAATTGCTGATAGCATCAATCGATTAGGCATACTATATTCTATTATTGTTCCAAATTTCAAAGCGATTGGTCTAGAATTACAGATTCTATAGAGAAAAATCTCAGAATAGGCAAAATCCTGAACTCAAAGCGAAGAGTGAGCCATGATAAAAAAAATTAAATTTTTTTGATCCCAATTATTTTGAGTTTGGCATGGAATTATATAGTTTAATTCATGTAGATTACTAATCTAGGAAACAAATTTGGATCTGAAAGATATTTTCCAAGATATTAAAGATTTAAAAATATAGTCCGGAAGCGGAGCCGGAAGCGGGGAGTCAAAAACTCATACAAATAATGGAGATAAAAAATTGCTGATAGCATCAATCGATTAGGCATACTATATTCTATTATTGTTCCAAATTTCAAAGCGATTGGTCTAGAATTACAGATTCTATAGAGAAAATTCTCAGAATAGGCAAAATCCTGAACTCAAAGCGAAGAGTGAGCCATAATAAAAAAAATTAAATTTTTTTGATCCCAATTATTTTGAGTTTGGCATGAAATTATATAGTTTAATTCATGTAGATTACGAATCTAGGAAACAAATTTGGATCTGAAGGATATTTTCCAAGATATTAAAGATTTAAAAATATAGTCCGGAAGCGGAGCCGGAAGCGGGGAGTCAAAAACTCATACAAATAATGGAGATAAAAAATTGCTGATAGCATCAATCGATTAGGCATACTATATTCTATTATTGTTCCAAATTTCAAAGCGATTGGTCTAGAATTACAGATTCTATAGAGAAAAATCTCAGAATAGGCAAAATCCTGAACTCAAAGCGAAGAGTGAGCCATGATAAAAAAAATTAAATTTTTTTGATCCCAATTATTTTGAGTTTGGCATGAAATTATATAGTTTAATTCATGTAGATTACGAATCTAGGAAACAAATTTGGATCTGAAGGATATTTTCCAAGATATTAAAGATTTAAAAATATAGTCCGGAAGCGGAGCCGGAAGCGGGGAGTCAAAAACTCATACAAATAATGGAGATAAAAAATTGCTGATAGCATCAATCGATTAGGCATACTATATTCTATTATTGTTCCAAATTTCAAAGCGATTGGTCTAGAATTACAGATTCTATAGAGAAAAATCTCAGAATAGGCAAAATCCTGAACTCAAAGCGAAGAGTGAGCCATGATAAAAAAAATTAAATTTTTTTGATCCCAATTATTTTGAGTTTGGCATGAAATTATATAGTTTAATTCATGTAGATTACGAATCTAGGAAACAAATTTGGATCTGAAGGATATTTTCCAAGATATTAAAGATTTAAAAATATAGTCCGGAAGCGGAGCCGGAAGCGGGGAGTCAAAAACTCATACAAATAATGGAGATAAAAAATTGCTGATAGCATCAATCGATTAGGCATACTATATTCTATTATTGTTCCAAATTTCAAAGCGATTGGTCTAGAATTACAGATTCTATAGAGAAAAATCTCAGAATAGGCAAAATCCTGAACTCAAAGCGAAGAGTGAGCCATGATAAAAAAAATTAAATTTTTTTGATCCCAATTATTTTGAGTTTGGCATGGAATTATATAGTTTAATTCATGTAGATTACTAATCTAGGAAACAAATTTGGATCTGAAAGATATTTTCCAAGATATTAAAGATTTAAAAATATAGTCCGGAAGCGGAGCCGGAAGCGGGGAGTCAAAAACTCATACAAATAATGGAGATAAAAAATTGCTGATAGCATCAATCGATTAGGCATACTATATTCTATTATTGTTCCAAATTTCAAAGCGATTGGTCTAGAATTACAGATTCTATAGAGAAAAATCTCAGAATAGGCAAAATCCTGAACTCAAAGCGAAGAGTGAGCCATGATAAAAAAAATTAAATTTTTTTGATCCCAATTATTTTGAGTTTGGCATGGAATTATATAGTTTAATTCATGTAGATTACTAATCTAGGAAACAAATTTGGATCTGAAAGATATTTTCCAAGATATTAAAGATTTAAAAATATAGTCCGGAAGCGGAGCCGGAAGCGGGGAGTCAAAAACTCATACAAATAATGGAGATAAAAAATTGCTGATAGCATCAATCGATTAGGCATACTATATTCTATTATTGTTCCAAATTTCAAAGCGATTGGTCTAGAATTACAGATTCTATAGAGAAAAATCTCAGAATAGGCAAAATCCTGAACTCAAAGCGAAGAGTGAGCCATGATAAAAAAAATTAAATTTTTTTGATCCCAATTATTTTGAGTTTGGCATGGAATTATATAGTTTAATTCATGTAGATTACTAATCTAGGAAACAAATTTGGATCTGAAAGATATTTTCCAAGATATTAAAGATTTAAAAATATAGTCCGGAAGCGGAGCCGGAAGCGGGGAGTCAAAAACTCATACAAATAATGGAGATAAAAAATTGCTGATAGCATCAATCGATTAGGCATACTATATTCTATTATTGTTCCAAATTTCAAAGCGATTGGTCTAGAATTACAGATTCTATAGAGAAAAATCTCAGAATAGGCAAAATCCTGAACTCAAAGCGAAGAGTGAGCCATGATAAAAAAAATTAAATTTTTTTGATCCCAATTATTTTGAGTTTGGCATGGAATTATATAGTTTAATTCATGTAGATTACTAATCTAGGAAACAAATTTGGATCTGAAAGATATTTTCCAAGATATTAAAGATTTAAAAATATAGTCCGGAAGCGGAGCCGGAAGCGGGGAGTCAAAAACTCATACAAATAATGGAGATAAAAAATTGCTGATAGCATCAATCGATTAGGCATACTATATTCTATTATTGTTCCAAATTTCAAAGCGATTGGTCTAGAATTACAGATTCTATAGAGAAAAATCTCAGAATAGGCAAAATCCTGAACTCAAAGCGAAGAGTGAGCCATGATAAAAAAAATTAAATTTTTTTGATCCCAATTATTTTGAGTTTGGCATGGAATTATATAGTTTAATTCATGTAGATTACTAATCTAGGAAACAAATTTGGATCTGAAAGATATTTTCCAAGATATTAAAGATTTAAAAATATAGTCCGGAAGCGGAGCCGGAAGCGGGGAGTCAAAAACTCATACAAATAATGGAGATAAAAAATTGCTGATAGCATCAATCGATTAGGCATACTATATTCTATTATTGTTCCAAATTTCAAAGCGATTGGTCTAGAATTACAGATTCTATAGAGAAAAATCTCAGAATAGGCAAAATCCTGAACTCAAAGCGAAGAGTGAGCCATAATAAAAAAAATTAAATTTTTTTGATCCCAATTATTTTGAGTTTGGCATGAAATTATATAGTTTAATTCATGTAGATTACGAATCTAGGAAACAAATTTGGATCTGAAGGATATTTTCCAAGATATTAAAGATTTAAAAATATAGTCCGGAAGCGGAGCCGGAAGCGGGGAGTCAAAAACTCATACAAATAATGGAGATAAAAAATTGCTGATAGCATCAATCGATTAGGCATACTATATTCTATTATTGTTCCAAATTTCAAAGCGATTGGTCTAGAATTACAGATTCTATAGAGAAAAATCTCAGAATAGGCAAAATCCTGAACTCAAAGCGAAGAGTGAGCCATGATAAAAAAAATTAAATTTTTTTGATCCCAATTATTTTGAGTTTGGCATGAAATTATATAGTTTAATTCATGTAGATTACGAATCTAGGAAACAAATTTGGATCTGAAAGATATTTTCCAAGATATTAAAGATTTAAAAATATAGTCCGGAAGCGGAGCCGGAAGCGGGGAGTCAAAAACTCATACAAATAATGGAGATAAAAAATTGCTGATAGCATCAATCGATTAGGCATACTATATTCTATTATTGTTCCAAATTTCAAAGCGATTGGTCTAGAATTACAGATTCTATAGAGAAAAATCTCAGAATAGGCAAAATCCTGAACTCAAAGCGAAGAGTGAGCCATGATAAAAAAAATTAAATTTTTTTGATCCCAATTATTTTGAGTTTGGCATGGAATTATATAGTTTAATTCATGTAGATTACTAATCTAGGAAACAAATTTGGATCTGAAAGATATTTTCCAAGATATTAAAGATTTAAAAATATAGTCCGGAAGCGGAGCCGGAAGCGGGGAGTCAAAAACTCATACAAATAATGGAGATAAAAAATTGCTGATAGCATCAATCGATTAGGCATACTATATTCTATTATTGTTCCAAATTTCAAAGCGATTGGTCTAGAATTACAGATTCTATAGAGAAAAATCTCAGAATAGGCAAAATCCTGAACTCAAAGCGAAGAGTGAGCCATGATAAAAAAAATTAAATTTTTTTGATCCCAATTATTTTGAGTTTGGCATGGAATTATATAGTTTAATTCATGTAGATTACTAATCTAGGAAACAAATTTGGATCTGAAAGATATTTTCCAAGATATTAAAGATTTAAAAATATAGTCCGGAAGCGGAGCCGGAAGCGGGGAGTCAAAAACTCATACAAATAATGGAGATAAAAAATTGCTGATAGCATCAATCGATTAGGCATACTATATTCTATTATTGTTCCAAATTTCAAAGCGATTGGTCTAGAATTACAGATTCTATAGAGAAAAATCTCAGAATAGGCAAAATCCTGAACTCAAAGCGAAGAGTGAGCCATGATAAAAAAAATTAAATTTTTTTGATCCCAATTATTTTGAGTTTGGCATGGAATTATATAGTTTAATTCATGTAGATTACTAATCTAGGAAACAAATTTGGATCTGAAAGATATTTTCCAAGATATTAAAGATTTAAAAATATAGTCCGGAAGCGGAGCCGGAAGCGGGGAGTCAAAAACTCATACAAATAATGGAGATAAAAAATTGCTGATAGCATCAATCGATTAGGCATACTATATTCTATTATTGTTCCAAATTTCAAAGCGATTGGTCTAGAATTACAGATTCTATAGAGAAAAATCTCAGAATAGGCAAAATCCTGAACTCAAAGCGAAGAGTGAGCCATAATAAAAAAAATTAAATTTTTTTGATCCCAATTATTTTGAGTTTGGCATGAAATTATATAGTTTAATTCATGTAGATTACGAATCTAGGAAACAAATTTGGATCTGAAGGATATTTTCCAAGATATTAAAGATTTAAAAATATAGTCCGGAAGCGGAGCCGGAAGCGGGGAGTCAAAAACTCATACAAATAATGGAGATAAAAAATTGCTGATAGCATCAATCGATTAGGCATACTATATTCTATTATTGTTCCAAATTTCAAAGCGATTGGTCTAGAATTACAGATTCTATAGAGAAAAATCTCAGAATAGGCAAAATCCTGAACTCAAAGCGAAGAGTGAGCCATGATAAAAAAAATTAAATTTTTTTGATCCCAATTATTTTGAGTTTGGCATGAAATTATATAGTTTAATTCATGTAGATTACGAATCTAGGAAACAAATTTGGATCTGAAAGATATTTTCCAAGATATTAAAGATTTAAAAATATAGTCCGGAAGCGGAGCCGGAAGCGGGGAGTCAAAAACTCATACAAATAATGGAGATAAAAAATTGCTGATAGCATCAATCGATTAGGCATACTATATTCTATTATTGTTCCAAATTTCAAAGCGATTGGTCTAGAATTACAGATTCTATAGAGAAAAATCTCAGAATAGGCAAAATCCTGAACTCAAAGCGAAGAGTGAGCCATGATAAAAAAAATTAAATTTTTTTGATCCCAATTATTTTGAGTTTGGCATGGAATTATATAGTTTAATTCATGTAGATTACTAATCTAGGAAACAAATTTGGATCTGAAAGATATTTTCCAAGATATTAAAGATTTAAAAATATAGTCCGGAAGCGGAGCCGGAAGCGGGGAGTCAAAAACTCATACAAATAATGGAGATAAAAAATTGCTGATAGCATCAATCGATTAGGCATACTATATTCTATTATTGTTCCAAATTTCAAAGCGATTGGTCTAGAATTACAGATTCTATAGAGAAAAATCTCAGAATAGGCAAAATCCTGAACTCAAAGCGAAGAGTGAGCCATGATAAAAAAAATTAAATTTTTTTGATCCCAATTATTTTGAGTTTGGCATGGAATTATATAGTTTAATTCATGTAGATTACTAATCTAGGAAACAAATTTGGATCTGAAAGATATTTTCCAAGATATTAAAGATTTAAAAATATAGTCCGGAAGCGGAGCCGGAAGCGGGGAGTCAAAAACTCATACAAATAATGGAGATAAAAAATTGCTGATAGCATCAATTAGGCATACTATATTCTATTATTGTTCCAAATTTCAAAGCGATTGGTCTAGAATTACAGATTCTATAGAGAAAAATCTCAGAATAGGCAAAATCCTGAACTCAAAGCGAAGAGTGAGCCATGATAAAAAAAATTAAATTTTTTTGATCCCAATTATTTTGAGTTTGGCATGAAATTATATAGTTTAATTCATGTAGATTACGAATCTAGGAAACAAATTTGGATCTGAAGGATATTTTCCAAGATATTAAAGATTTAAAAATATAGTCCGGAAGCGGAGCCGGAAGCGGGGAGTCAAAAACTCATACAAATAATGGAGATAAAAAATTGCTGATAGCATCAATCGATTAGGCATACTATATTCTATTATTGTTCCAAATTTCAAAGCGATTGGTCTAGAATTACAGATTCTATAGAGAAAAATCTCAGAATAGGCAAAATCCTGAACTCAAAGCGAAGAGTGAGCCATGATAAAAAAAATTAAATTTTTTTGATCCCAATTATTTTGAGTTTGGCATGAAATTATATAGTTTAATTCATGTAGATTACGAATCTAGGAAACAAATTTGGATCTGAAGGATATTTTCCAAGATATTAAAGATTTAAAAATATAGTCCGGAAGCGGAGCCGGAAGCGGGGAGTCAAAAACTCATACAAATAATGGAGATAAAAAATTGCTGATAGCATCAATCGATTAGGCATACTATATTCTATTATTGTTCCAAATTTCAAAGCGATTGGTCTAGAATTACAGATTCTATAGAGAAAAATCTCAGAATAGGCAAAATCCTGAACTCAAAGCGAAGAGTGAGCCATGATAAAAAAAATTAAATTTTTTTGATCCCAATTATTTTGAGTTTGGCATGAAATTATATAGTTTAATTCATGTAGATTACGAATCTAGGAAACAAATTTGGATCTGAAGGATATTTTCCAAGATATTAAAGATTTAAAAATATAGTCCGGAAGCGGAGCCGGAAGCGGGGAGTCAAAAACTCATACAAATAATGGAGATAAAAAATTGCTGATAGCATCAATCGATTAGGCATACTATATTCTATTATTGTTCCAAATTTCAAAGCGATTGGTCTAGAATTACAGATTCTATAGAGAAAAATCTCAGAATAGGCAAAATCCTGAACTCAAAGCGAAGAGTGAGCCATGATAAAAAAAATTAAATTTTTTTGATCCCAATTATTTTGAGTTTGGCATGAAATTATATAGTTTAATTCATGTAGATTACGAATCTAGGAAACAAATTTGGATCTGAAGGATATTTTCCAAGATATTAAAGATTTAAAAATATAGTCCGGAAGCGGAGCCGGAAGCGGGGAGTCAAAAACTCATACAAATAATGGAGATAAAAAATTGCTGATAGCATCAATCGATTAGGCATACTATATTCTATTATTGTTCCAAATTTCAAAGCGATTGGTCAAGAATTACAGATTCTATAGAGAAAAATCTCAGAATAGGCAAAATCCTGAACTCAAAGCGAAGAGTGAGCCATGATAAAAAAAATTAAATTTTTTTGATCCCAATTATTTTGAGTTTGGCATGAAATTATATAGTTTAATTCATGTAGATTACGAATCTAGGAAACAAATTTGGATCTGAAGGATATTTTCCAAGATATTAAAGATTTAAAAATATAGTCCGGAAGCGGAGCCGGAAGCGGGGAGTCAAAAACTCATACAAATAATGGAGATAAAAAATTGCTGATAGCATCAATTAGGCATACTATATTCTATTATTGTTCCAAATTTCAAAGCGATTGGTCTAGAATTACAGATTCTATAGAGAAAAATCTCAGAATAGGCAAAATCCTGAACTCAAAGCGAAGAGTGAGCCATGATAAAAAAAATTAAATTTTTTTGATCCCAATTATTTTGAGTTTGGCATGAAATTATATAGTTTAATTCATGTAGATTACGAATCTAGGAAACAAATTTGGATCTGAAGGATATTTTCCAAGATATTAAAGATTTAAAAATATAGTCCGGAAGCGGAGCCGGAAGCGGGGAGTCAAAAACTCATACAAATAATGGAGATAAAAAATTGCTGATAGCATCAATCGATTAGGCATACTATATTCTATTATTGTTCCAAATTTCAAAGCGATTGGTCTAGAATTACAGATTCTATAGAGAAAAATCTCAGAATAGGCAAAATCCTGAACTCAAAGCGAAGAGTGAGCCATGATAAAAAAAATTAAATTTTTTTGATCCCAATTATTTTGAGTTTGGCATGAAATTATATAGTTTAATTCATGTAGATTACGAATCTAGGAAACAAATTTGGATCTGAAGGATATTTTCCAAGATATTAAAGATTTAAAAATATAGTCCGGAAGCGGAGCCGGAAGCGGGGAGTCAAAAACTCATACAAATAATGGAGATAAAAAATTGCTGATAGCATCAATCGATTAGGCATACTATATTCTATTATTGTTCCAAATTTCAAAGCGATTGGTCTAGAATTACAGATTCTATAGAGAAAAATCTCAGAATAGGCAAAATCCTGAACTCAAAGCGAAGAGTGAGCCATGATAAAAAAAATTAAATTTTTTTGATCCCAATTATTTTGAGTTTGGCATGAAATTATATAGTTTAATTCATGTAGATTACGAATCTAGGAAACAAATTTGGATCTGAAGGATATTTTCCAAGATATTAAAGATTTAAAAATATAGTCCGGAAGCGGAGCCGGAAGCGGGGAGTCAAAAACTCATACAAATAATGGAGATAAAAAATTGCTGATAGCATCAATCGATTAGGCATACTATATTCTATTATTGTTCCAAATTTCAAAGCGATTGGTCTAGAATTACAGATTCTATAGAGAAAAATCTCAGAATAGGCAAAATCCTGAACTCAAAGCGAAGAGTGAGCCATGATAAAAAAAATTAAATTTTTTTGATCCCAATTATTTTGAGCTTGGCATGAAATTATATAGTTTAATTCATGTAGATTACGAATCTAGGAAACAAATTTGGATCTGAAGGATATTTTCCAAGATATTAAAGATTTAAAAATATAGTCCGGAAGCGGAGCCGGAAGCGGGGAGTCAAAAACTCATACAAATAATGGAGATAAAAAATTGCTGATAGCATCAATTAGGCATACTATATTCTATTATTGTTCCAAATTTCAAAGCGATTGGTCTAGAATTACAGATTCTATAGAGAAAAATCTCAGAATAGGCAAAATCCTGAACTCAAAGCGAAGAGTGAGCCATGATAAAAAAAATTAAATTTTTTTGATCCCAATTATTTTGAGTTTGGCATGAAATTATATAGTTTAATTCATGTAGATTACGAATCTAGGAAACAAATTTGGATCTGAAGGATATTTTCCAAGATATTAAAGATTTAAAAATATAGTCCGGAAGCGGAGCCGGAAGCGGGGAGTCAAAAACTCATACAAATAATGGAGATAAAAAATTGCTGATAGCATCAATCGATTAGGCATACTATATTCTATTATTGTTCCAAATTTCAAAGCGATTGGTCTAGAATTACAGATTCTATAGAGAAAAATCTCAGAATAGGCAAAATCCTGAACTCAAAGCGAAGAGTGAGCCATGATAAAAAAAATTAAATTTTTTTGATCTCAATTATTTTGAGTTTGGCATGAAATTATATAGTTTAATTCATGTAGATTACGAATCTAGGAAACAAATTTGGATCTGAAGGATATTTTCCAAGATATTAAAGATTTAAAAATATAGTCCGGAAGCGGAGCCGGAAGCGGGGAGTCAAAAACTCATACAAATAATGGAGATAAAAAATTGCTGATAGCATCAATCGATTAGGCATACTATATTCTATTATTGTTCCAAATTTCAAAGCGATTGGTCTAGAATTACAGATTCTATAGAGAAAAATCTCAGAATAGGCAAAATCCTGAACTCAAAGCGAAGAGTGAGCCATGATAAAAAAAATTAAATTTTTTTGATCCCAATTATTTTGAGTTTGGCATGAAATTATATAGTTTAATTCATGTAGATTACGAATCTAGGAAACAAATTTGGATCTGAAGGATATTTTCCAAGATATTAAAGATTTAAAAATATAGTCCGGAAGCGGAGCCGGAAGCGGGGAGTCAAAAACTCATACAAATAATGGAGATAAAAAATTGCTGATAGCATCAATTAGGCATACTATATTCTATTATTGTTCCAAATTTCAAAGCGATTGGTCTAGAATTACAGATTCTATAGAGAAAAATCTCAGAATAGGCAAAATCCTGAACTCAAAGCGAAGAGTGAGCCATGATAAAAAAAATTAAATTTTTTTGATCCCAATTATTTTGAGTTTGGCATGAAATTATATAGTTTAATTCATGTAGATTACGAATCTAGGAAACAAATTTGGATCTGAAGGATATTTTCCAAGATATTAAAGATTTAAAAATATAGTCCGGAAGCGGAGCCGGAAGCGGGGAGTCAAAAACTCATACAAATAATGGAGATAAAAAATTGCTGATAGCATCAATCGATTAGGCATACTATATTCTATTATTGTTCCAAATTTCAAAGCGATTGGTCTAGAATTACAGATTCTATAGAGAAAAATCTCAGAATAGGCAAAATCCTGAACTCAAAGCGAAGAGTGAGCCATGATAAAAAAAATTAAATTTTTTTGATCCCAATTATTTTGAGTTTGGCATGAAATTATATAGTTTAATTCATGTAGATTACGAATCTAGGAAACAAATTTGGATCTGAAGGATATTTTCCAAGATATTAAAGATTTAAAAATATAGTCCGGAAGCGGAGCCGGAAGCGGGGAGTCAAAAACTCATACAAATAATGGAGATAAAAAATTGCTGATAGCATCAATCGATTAGGCATACTATATTCTATTATTGTTCCAAATTTCAAAGCGATTGGTCTAGAATTACAGATTCTATAGAGAAAAATCTCAGAATAGGCAAAATCCTGAACTCAAAGCGAAGAGTGAGCCATGATAAAAAAAATTAAATTTTTTTGATCCCAATTATTTTGAGTTTGGCATGAAATTATATAGTTTAATTCATGTAGATTACGAATCTAGGAAACAAATTTGGATCTGAAGGATATTTTCCAAGATATTAAAGATTTAAAAATATAGTCCGGAAGCGGAGCCGGAAGCGGGGAGTCAAAAACTCATACAAATAATGGAGATAAAAAATTGCTGATAGCATCAATCGATTAGGCATACTATATTCTATTATTGTTCCAAATTTCAAAGCGATTGGTCTAGAATTACAGATTCTATAGAGAAAAATCTCAGAATAGGCAAAATCCTGAACTCAAAGCGAAGAGTGAGCCATGATAAAAAAAATTAAATTTTTTTGATCCCAATTATTTTGAGTTTGGCATGAAATTATATAGTTTAATTCATGTAGATTACGAATCTAGGAAACAAATTTGGATCTGAAGGATATTTTCCAAGATATTAAAGATTTAAAAATATAGTCCGGAAGCGGAGCCGGAAGCGGGGAGTCAAAAACTCATACAAATAATGGAGATAAAAAATTGCTGATAGCATCAATTAGGCATACTATATTCTATTATTGTTCCAAATTTCAAAGCGATTGGTCTAGAATTACAGATTCTATAGAGAAAAATCTCAGAATAGGCAAAATCCTGAACTCAAAGCGAAGAGTGAGCCATGATAAAAAAAATTAAATTTTTTTGATCCCAATTATTTTGAGCTTGGCATGAAATTATATAGTTTAATTCATGTAGATTACGAATCTAGGAAACAAATTTGGATCTGAAGGATATTTTCCAAGATATTAAAGATTTAAAAATATAGTCCGGAAGCGGAGCCGGAAGCGGGGAGTCAAAAACTCATACAAATAATGGAGATAAAAAATTGCTGATAGCATCAATTAGGCATACTATATTCTATTATTGTTCCAAATTTCAAAGCGATTGGTCTAGAATTACAGATTCTATAGAGAAAAATCTCAGAATAGGCAAAATCCTGAACTCAAAGCGAAGAGTGAGCCATGATAAAAAAAATTAAATTTTTTTGATCCCAATTATTTTGAGTTTGGCATGAAATTATATAGTTTAATTCATGTAGATTACGAATCTAGGAAACAAATTTGGATCTGAAGGATATTTTCCAAGATATTAAAGATTTAAAAATATAGTCCGGAAGCGGAGCCGGAAGCGGGGAGTCAAAAACTCATACAAATAATGGAGATAAAAAATTGCTGATAGCATCAATCGATTAGGCATACTATATTCTATTATTGTTCCAAATTTCAAAGCGATTGGTCTAGAATTACAGATTCTATAGAGAAAAATCTCAGAATAGGCAAAATCCTGAACTCAAAGCGAAGAGTGAGCCATGATAAAAAAAATTAAATTTTTTTGATCCCAATTATTTTGAGTTTGGCATGAAATTATATAGTTTAATTCATGTAGATTACGAATCTAGGAAACAAATTTGGATCTGAAGGATATTTTCCAAGATATTAAAGATTTAAAAATATAGTCCGGAAGCGGAGCCGGAAGCGGGGAGTCAAAAACTCATACAAATAATGGAGATAAAAAATTGCTGATAGCATCAATTAGGCATACTATATTCTATTATTGTTCCAAATTTCAAAGCGATTGGTCTAGAATTACAGATTCTATAGAGAAAAATCTCAGAATAGGCAAAATCCTGAACTCAAAGCGAAGAGTGAGCCATGATAAAAAAAATTAAATTTTTTTGATCCCAATTATTTTGAGCTTGGCATGAAATTATATAGTTTAATTCATGTAGATTACGAATCTAGGAAACAAATTTGGATCTGAAGGATATTTTCCAAGATATTAAAGATTTAAAAATATAGTCCGGAAGCGGAGCCGGAAGCGGGGAGTCAAAAACTCATACAAATAATGGAGATAAAAAATTGCTGATAGCATCAATTAGGCATACTATATTCTATTATTGTTCCAAATTTCAAAGCGATTGGTCTAGAATTACAGATTCTATAGAGAAAAATCTCAGAATAGGCAAAATCCTGAACTCAAAGCGAAGAGTGAGCCATGATAAAAAAAATTAAATTTTTTTGATCCCAATTATTTTGAGCTTGGCATGAAATTATATAGTTTAATTCATGTAGATTACGAATCTAGGAAACAAATTTGGATCTGAAGGATATTTTCCAAGATATTAAAGATTTAAAAATATAGTCCGGAAGCGGAGCCGGAAGCGGGGAGTCAAAAACTCATACAAATAATGGAGATAAAAAATTGCTGATAGCATCAATTAGGCATACTATATTCTATTATTGTTCCAAATTTCAAAGCGATTGGTCTAGAATTACAGATTCTATAGAGAAAAATCTCAGAATAGGCAAAATCCTGAACTCAAAGCGAAGAGTGAGCCATGATAAAAAAAATTAAATTTTTTTGATCCCAATTATTTTGAGCTTGGCATGAAATTATATAGTTTAATTCATGTAGATTACGAATCTAGGAAACAAATTTGGATCTGAAGGATATTTTCCAAGATATTAAAGATTTAAAAATATAGTCCGGAAGCGGAGCCGGAAGCGGGGAGTCAAAAACTCATACAAATAATGGAGATAAAAAATTGCTGATAGCATCAATTAGGCATACTATATTCTATTATTGTTCCAAATTTCAAAGCGATTGGTCTAGAATTACAGATTCTATAGAGAAAAATCTCAGAATAGGCAAAATCCTGAACTCAAAGCGAAGAGTGAGCCATGATAAAAAAAATTAAATTTTTTTGATCCCAATTATTTTGAGTTTGGCATGAAATTATATAGTTTAATTCATGTAGATTACGAATCTAGGAAACAAATTTGGATCTGAAGGATATTTTCCAAGATATTAAAGATTTAAAAATATAGTCCGGAAGCGGAGCCGGAAGCGGGGAGTCAAAAACTCATACAAATAATGGAGATAAAAAATTGCTGATAGCATCAATTAGGCATACTATATTCTATTATTGTTCCAAATTTCAAAGCGATTGGTCTAGAATTACAGATTCTATAGAGAAAAATCTCAGAATAGGCAAAATCCTGAACTCAAAGCGAAGAGTGAGCCATGATAAAAAAAATTAAATTTTTTTGATCCCAATTATTTTGAGTTTGGCATGAAATTATATAGTTTAATTCATGTAGATTACGAATCTAGGAAACAAATTTGGATCTGAAGGATATTTTCCAAGATATTAAAGATTTAAAAATATAGTCCGGAAGCGGAGCCGGAAGCGGGGAGTCAAAAACTCATACAAATAATGGAGATAAAAAATTGCTGATAGCATCAATTAGGCATACTATATTCTATTATTGTTCCAAATTTCAAAGCGATTGGTCTAGAATTACAGATTCTATAGAGAAAAATCTCAGAATAGGCAAAATCCTGAACTCAAAGCGAAGAGTGAGCCATGATAAAAAAAATTAAATTTTTTTGATCCCAATTATTTTGAGTTTGGCATGAAATTATATAGTTTAATTCATGTAGATTACGAATCTAGGAAACAAATTTGGATCTGAAGGATATTTTCCAAGATATTAAAGATTTAAAAATATAGTCCGGAAGCGGAGCCGGAAGCGGGGAGTCAAAAACTCATACAAATAATGGAGATAAAAAATTGCTGATAGCATCAATTAGGCATACTATATTCTATTATTGTTCCAAATTTCAAAGCGATTGGTCTAGAATTACAGATTCTATAGAGAAAAATCTCAGAATAGGCAAAATCCTGAACTCAAAGCGAAGAGTGAGCCATGATAAAAAAAATTAAATTTTTTTGATCCCAATTATTTTGAGCTTGGCATGAAATTATATAGTTTAATTCATGTAGATTACGAATCTAGGAAACAAATTTGGATCTGAAGGATATTTTCCAAGATATTAAAGATTTAAAAATATAGTCCGGAAGCGGAGCCGGAAGCGGGGAGTCAAAAACTCATACAAATAATGGAGATAAAAAATTGCTGATAGCATCAATTAGGCATACTATATTCTATTATTGTTCCAAATTTCAAAGCGATTGGTCTAGAATTACAGATTCTATAGAGAAAAATCTCAGAATAGGCAAAATCCTGAACTCAAAGCGAAGAGTGAGCCATGATAAAAAAAATTAAATTTTTTTGATCCCAATTATTTTGAGTTTGGCATGAAATTATATAGTTTAATTCATGTAGATTACGAATCTAGGAAACAAATTTGGATCTGAAGGATATTTTCCAAGATATTAAAGATTTAAAAATATAGTCCGGAAGCGGAGCCGGAAGCGGGGAGTCAAAAACTCATACAAATAATGGAGATAAAAAATTGCTGATAGCATCAATTAGGCATACTATATTCTATTATTGTTCCAAATTTCAAAGCGATTGGTCTAGAATTACAGATTCTATAGAGAAAAATCTCAGAATAGGCAAAATCCTGAACTCAAAGCGAAGAGTGAGCCATGATAAAAAAAATTAAATTTTTTTGATCCCAATTATTTTGAGTTTGGCATGAAATTATATAGTTTAATTCATGTAGATTACGAATCTAGGAAACAAATTTGGATCTGAAGGATATTTTCCAAGATATTAAAGATTTAAAAATATAGTCCGGAAGCGGAGCCGGAAGCGGGGAGTCAAAAACTCATACAAATAATGGAGATAAAAAATTGCTGATAGCATCAATCGATTAGGCATACTATATTCTATTATTGTTCCAAATTTCAAAGCGATTGGTCTAGAATTACAGATTCTATAGAGAAAAATCTCAGAATAGGCAAAATCCTGAACTCAAAGCGAAGAGTGAGCCATGATAAAAAAAATTAAATTTTTTTGATCCCAATTATTTTGAGTTTGGCATGAAATTATATAGTTTAATTCATGTAGATTACGAATCTAGGAAACAAATTTGGATCTGAAGGATATTTTCCAAGATATTAAAGATTTAAAAATATAGTCCGGAAGCGGAGCCGGAAGCGGGGAGTCAAAAACTCATACAAATAATGGAGATAAAAAATTGCTGATAGCATCAATCGATTAGGCATACTATATTCTATTCTTGTTCCAAATTTCAAAGCGATTGGTCTAGAATTACAGATTCTATAGAGAAAAATCTCAGAATAGGCAAAATCCTGAACTCAAAGCGAAGAGTGAGCCATGATAAAAAAAATTAAATTTTTTTGATCCCAATTATTTTGAGTTTGGCATGAAATTATATAGTTTAATTCATGTAGATTACGAATCTAGGAAACAAATTTGGATCTGAAGGATATTTTCCAAGATATTAAAGATTTAAAAATATAGTCCGGAAGCGGAGCCGGAAGCGGGGAGTCAAAAACTCATACAAATAATGGAGATAAAAAATTGCTGATAGCATCAATCGATTAGGCATACTATATTCTATTATTGTTCCAAATTTCAAAGCGATTGGTCTAGAATTACAGATTCTATAGAGAAAAATCTCAGAATAGGCAAAATCCTGAACTCAAAGCGAAGAGTGAGCCATGATAAAAAAAATTAAATTTTTTTGATCCCAATTATTTTGAGTTTGGCATGAAATTATATAGTTTAATTCATGTAGATTACGAATCTAGGAAACAAATTTGGATCTGAAGGATATTTTCCAAGATATTAAAGATTTAAAAATATAGTCCGGAAGCGGAGCCGGAAGCGGGGAGTCAAAAACTCATACAAATAATGGAGATAAAAAATTGCTGATAGCATCAATCGATTAGGCATACTATATTCTATTATTGTTCCAAATTTCAAAGCGATTGGTCTAGAATTACAGATTCTATAGAGAAAAATCTCAGAATAGGCAAAATCCTGAACTCAAAGCGAAGAGTGAGCCATGATAAAAAAAATTAAATTTTTTTGATCCCAATTATTTTGAGTTTGGCATGAAATTATATAGTTTAATTCATGTAGATTACGAATCTAGGAAACAAATTTGGATCTGAAGGATATTTTCCAAGATATTAAAGATTTAAAAATATAGTCCGGAAGCGGAGCCGGAAGCGGGGAGTCAAAAACTCATACAAATAATGGAGATAAAAAATTGCTGATAGCATCAATTAGGCATACTATATTCTATTATTGTTCCAAATTTCAAAGCGATTGGTCTAGAATTACAGATTCTATAGAGAAAAATCTCAGAATAGGCAAAATCCTGAACTCAAAGCGAAGAGTGAGCCATGATAAAAAAAATTAAATTTTTTTGATCCCAATTATTTTGAGTTTGGCATGGAATTATATAGTTTAATTCATGTAGATTACGAATCTAGGAAACAAATTTGGATCTGAAGGATATTTTCCAAGATATTAAAGATTTAAAAATATAGTCCGGAAGCGGAGCCGGAAGCGGGGAGTCAAAAACTCATACAAATAATGGAGATAAAAAATTGCTGATAGCATCAATCGATTAGGCATACTATATTCTATTATTGTTCCAAATTTCAAAGCGATTGGTCTAGAATTACAGATTCTATAGAGAAAAATCTCAGAATAGGCAAAATCCTGAACTCAAAGCGAAGAGTGAGCCATGATAAAAAAAATTAAATTTTTTTGATCCCAATTATTTTGAGTTTGGCATGGAATTATATAGTTTAATTCATGTAGATTACTAATCTAGGAAACAAATTTGGATCTGAAAGATATTTTCCAAGATATTAAAGATTTAAAAATATAGTCCGGAAGCGGAGCCGGAAGCGGGGAGTCAAAAACTCATACAAATAATGGAGATAAAAAATTGCTGATAGCATCAATCGATTAGGCATACTATATTCTATTATTGTTCCAAATTTCAAAGCGATTGGTCTAGAATTACAGATTCTATAGAGAAAAATCTCAGAATAGGCAAAATCCTGAACTCAAAGCGAAGAGTGAGCCATGATAAAAAAAATTAAATTTTTTTGATCCCAATTATTTTGAGTTTGGCATGAAATTATATAGTTTAATTCATGTAGATTACGAATCTAGGAAACAAATTTGGATCTGAAGGATATTTTCCAAGATATTAAAGATTTAAAAATATAGTCCGGAAGCGGAGCCGGAAGCGGGGAGTCAAAAACTCATACAAATAATGGAGATAAAAAATTGCTGATAGCATCAATCGATTAGGCATACTATATTCTATTATTGTTCCAAATTTCAGAGCGATTGGTCTAGAATTACAGATTCTATAGAGAAAAATCTCAGAATAGGCAAAATCCTGAACTCAAAGCGAAGAGTGAGCCATGATAAAAAAAATTAAATTTTTTTGATCCCAATTTTTTTGAGTTTGGCATGAAATTATATAGTTTAATTCATGTAGATTACGAATCTAGGAAACAAATTTGGATCTGAGGGATATTTTCCAAGATATTAAAGATTTAAAAATATAGTCCGGAAGCGGAGCCGGAAGCGGGGAGTCAAAAACTCATACAAATAATGGAGATAAAAAATTGCTGATAGCATCAATCGATTAGGCATACTATATTCTATTATTGTTCCAAATTTCAAAGCGATTGGTCTAGAATTACAGATTCTATAGAGAAAAATCTCAGAATAGGCAAAATCCTGAACTCAAAGCGAAGAGTGAGCCATGATAAAAAAAATTAAATTTTTTTGATCCCAATTATTTTGAGTTTGGCATGAAATTATATAGTTTAATTCATGTAGATTACGAATCTAGGAAACAAATTTGGATCTGAAGGATATTTTCCAAGATATTAAAGATTTAAAAATATAGTCCGGAAGCGGAGCCGGAAGCGGGGAGTCAAAAACTCATACAAATAATGGAGATAAAAAATTGCTGATAGCATCAATCGATTAGGCATACTATATTCTATTATTGTTCCAAATTTCAAAGCGATTGGTCTAGAATTACAGATTCTATAGAGAAAAATCTCAGAATAGGCAAAATCCTGAACTCAAAGCGAAGAGTGAGCCATGATAAAAAAAATTAAATTTTTTTGATCCCAATTATTTTGAGTTTGGCATGAAATTATATAGTTTAATTCATGTAGATTACGAATCTAGGAAACAAATTTGGATCTGAAGGATATTTTCCAAGATATTAAAGATTTAAAAATATAGTCCGGAAGCGGAGCCGGAAGCGGGGAGTCAAAAACTCATACAAATAATGGAGATAAAAAATTGCTGATAGCATCAATTAGGCATACTATATTCTATTATTGTTCCAAATTTCAAAGCGATTGGTCTAGAATTACAGATTCTATAGAGAAAAATCTCAGAATAGGCAAAATCCTGAACTCAAAGCGAAGAGTGAGCCATGATAAAAAAAATTAAATTTTTTTGATCCCAATTATTTTGAGTTTGGCATGGAATTATATAGTTTAATTCATGTAGATTACGAATCTAGGAAACAAATTTGGATCTGAAGGATATTTTCCAAGATATTAAAGATTTAAAAATATAGTCCGGAAGCGGAGCCGGAAGCGGGGAGTCAAAAACTCATACAAATAATGGAGATAAAAAATTGCTGATAGCATCAATCGATTAGGCATACTATATTCTATTATTGTTCCAAATTTCAAAGCGATTGGTTTAGAATTACAGATTCTATAGAGAAAAATCTCAGAATAGGCAAAATCCTGAACTCAAAGCGAAGAGTGAGCCATGATAAAAAAAATTAAATTTTTTTGATCCCAATTATTTTGAGTTTAGCATGGAATTATATAGTTTAATTCATGTAGATTACTAATCTAGGAAACAAATTTGGATCTGAAGGATATTTTCCAAGATATTAAAGATTTAAACATATAGTCCGGAAGCGGAGCCGGAAGCGGGGAGTCAAAAACTCATACAAATAATGGAGATAAAAAATTGCTGATAGCATCAATCGATTAGGCATACTATATTCTATTATTGTTCCAAATTTCAAAGCGATTGGTCTAGAATTACAGATTCTATAGAGAAAAATCTCAGAATAGGCAAAATCCTGAACTCAAAGCGAAGAGTGAGCCATGATAAAAAAAATTAAATTTTTTTGATCCCAATTATTTTGAGTTTGGCATGAAATTATATAGTTTAATTCATGTAGATTACGAATCTAGGAAACAAATTTGGATCTGAAGGATATTTTCCAAGATATTAAAGATTTAAAAATATAGTCCGGAAGCGGAGCCGGAAGCGGGGAGTCAAAAACTCATACAAATAATGGAGATAAAAAATTGCTGATAGCATCAATCGATTAGGCATACTATATTCTATTATTGTTCCAAATTTCAGAGCGATTGGTCTAGAATTACAGATTCTATAGAGAAAAATCTCAGAATAGGCAAAATCCTGAACTCAAAGCGAAGAGTGAGCCATGATAAAAAAAATTAAATTTTTTTGATCCCAATTTTTTTGAGTTTGGCATGAAATTATATAGTTTAATTCATGTAGATTACGAATCTAGGAAACAAATTTGGATCTGAGGGATATTTTCCAAGATATTAAAGATTTAAAAATATAGTCCGGAAGCGGAGCCGGAAGCGGGGAGTCAAAAACTCATACAAATAATGGAGATAAAAAATTGCTGATAGCATCAATCGATTAGGCATACTATATTCTATTATTGTTCCAAATTTCAGAGCGATTGGTCTAGAATTACAGATTCTATAGAGAAAAATCTCAGAATAGGCAAAATCCTGAACTCAAAGCGAAGAGTGAGCCATGATAAAAAAAATTAAATTTTTTTGATCCCAATTTTTTTGAGTTTGGCATGAAATTATATAGTTTAATTCATGTAGATTACGAATCTAGGAAACAAATTTGGATCTGAGGGATATTTTCCAAGATATTAAAGATTTAAAAATATAGTCCGGAAGCGGAGCCGGAAGCGGGGAGTCAAAAACTCATACAAATAATGGAGATAAAAAATTGCTGATAGCATCAATTAGGCATACTATATTCTATTATTGTTCCAAATTTCAAAGCGATTGGTCTAGAATTACAGATTCTATAGAGAAAAATCTCAGAATAGGCAAAATCCTGAACTCAAAGCGAAGAGTGAGCCATGATAAAAAAAATTAAATTTTTTTGATCCCAATTATTTTGAGTTTGGCATGGAATTATATAGTTTAATTCATGTAGATTACGAATCTAGGAAACAAATTTGGATCTGAAGGATATTTTCCAAGATATTAAAGATTTAAAAATATAGTCCGGAAGCGGAGCCGGAAGCGGGGAGTCAAAAACTCATACAAATAATGGAGATAAAAAATTGCTGATAGCATCAATCGATTAGGCATACTATATTCTATTATTGTTCCAAATTTCAAAGCGATTGGTTTAGAATTACAGATTCTATAGAGAAAAATCTCAGAATAGGCAAAATCCTGAACTCAAAGCGAAGAGTGAGCCATGATAAAAAAAATTAAATTTTTTTGATCCCAATTATTTTGAGTTTAGCATGGAATTATATAGTTTAATTCATGTAGATTACTAATCTAGGAAACAAATTTGGATCTGAAGGATATTTTCCAAGATATTAAAGATTTAAACATATAGTCCGGAAGCGGAGCCGGAAGCGGGGAGTCAAAAACTCATACAAATAATGGAGATAAAAAATTGCTGATAGCATCAATCGATTAGGCATACTATATTCTATTATTGTTCCAAATTTCAAAGCGATTGGTCTAGAATTACAGATTCTATAGAGAAAAATCTCAGAATAGGCAAAATCCTGAACTCAAAGCGAAGAGTGAGCCATGATAAAAAAAATTAAATTTTTTTGATCCCAATTATTTTGAGTTTAGCATGGAATTATATAGTTTAATTCATGTAGATTACTAATCTAGGAAACAAATTTGGATCTGAAGGATATTTTCCAAGATATTAAAGATTTAAACATATAGTCCGGAAGCGGAGCCGGAAGCGGGGAGTCAAAAACTCATACAAATAATGGAGATAAAAAATTGCTGATAGCATCAATCGATTAGGCATACTATATTCTATTATTGTTCCAAATTTCAAAGCGATTGGTCTAGAATTACAGATTCTATAGAGAAAAATCTCAGAATAGGCAAAATCCTGAACTCAAAGCGAAGAGTGAGCCATGATAAAAAAAATTAAATTTTTTTGATCCCAATTATTTTGAGTTTGGCATGGAATTATATAGTTTAATTCATGTAGATTACTAATCTAGGAAACAAATTTGGATCTGAAAGATATTTTCCAAGATATTAAAGATTTAAAAATATAGTCCGGAAGCGGAGCCGGAAGCGGGGAGTCAAAAACTCATACAAATAATGGAGATAAAAAATTGCTGATAGCATCAATCGATTAGGCATACTATATTCTATTATTGTTCCAAATTTCAAAGCGATTGGTCTAGAATTACAGATTCTATAGAGAAAAATCTCAGAATAGGCAAAATCCTGAACTCAAAGCGAAGAGTGAGCCATGATAAAAAAAATTAAATTTTTTTGATCCCAATTATTTTGAGTTTGGCATGAAATTATATAGTTTAATTCATGTAGATTACGAATCTAGGAAACAAATTTGGATCTGAAGGATATTTTCCAAGATATTAAAGATTTAAAAATATAGTCCGGAAGCGGAGCCGGAAGCGGGGAGTCAAAAACTCATACAAATAATGGAGATAAAAAATTGCTGATAGCATCAATCGATTAGGCATACTATATTCTATTATTGTTCCAAATTTCAGAGCGATTGGTCTAGAATTACAGATTCTATAGAGAAAAATCTCAGAATAGGCAAAATCCTGAACTCAAAGCGAAGAGTGAGCCATGATAAAAAAAATTAAATTTTTTTGATCCCAATTTTTTTGAGTTTGGCATGAAATTATATAGTTTAATTCATGTAGATTACGAATCTAGGAAACAAATTTGGATCTGAGGGATATTTTCCAAGATATTAAAGATTTAAAAATATAGTCCGGAAGCGGAGCCGGAAGCGGGGAGTCAAAAACTCATACAAATAATGGAGATAAAAAATTGCTGATAGCATCAATCGATTAGGCATACTATATTCTATTATTGTTCCAAATTTCAAAGCGATTGGTCTAGAATTACAGATTCTATAGAGAAAAATCTCAGAATAGGCAAAATCCTGAACTCAAAGCGAAGAGTGAGCCATGATAAAAAAAATTAAATTTTTTTGATCCTAATTATTTTGAGTTTGGCATGGAATTATATAGTTTAATTCATGTAGATTACTAATCTAGGAAACAAATTTGGATCTGAAAGATATTTTCCAAGATATTAAAGATTTAAAAATATAGTCCGGAAGCGGAGCCGGAAGCGGGGAGTCAAAAACTCATACAAATAATGGAGATAAAAAATTGCTGATAGCATCAATCGATTAGGCATACTATATTCTATTATTGTTCCAAATTTCAAAGCGATTGGTTTAGAATTACAGATTCTATAGAGAAAAATCTCAGAATAGGCAAAATCCTGAACTCAAAGCGAAGAGTGAGCCATGATAAAAAAAATTAAATTTTTTTGATCCCAATTATTTTGAGTTTGGCATGGAATTATATAGTTTAATTCATGTAGATTACTAATCTAGGAAACAAATTTGGATCTGAAAGATATTTTCCAAGATATTAAAGATTTAAAAATATAGTCCGGAAGCGGAGCCGGAAGCGGGGAGTCAAAAACTCATACAAATAATAGAGATAAATAATTACTGATAGCATCAATCGATTAGGCATACTATATTCTATTATTGTTCCAAATTTCAAAGCGATTGGTCTAGAATTACAGATTCTATAGAGAAAAATCTCAGAATAGGCAAAATCCTGAACTCAAAGCGAAGAGTGAGCCATGATAAAAAAAATTAAATTTTTTTGATCCCAATTATTTTGAGTTTGGCATGAAATTATATAGTTTAATTCATGTAGATTACGAATCTAGGAAACAAATTTGGATCTGAAGGATATTTTCCAAGATATTAAAGATTTAAAAATATAGTCCGGAAGCGGAGCCGGAAGCGGGGAGTCAAAAACTCATACAAATAATGGAGATAAAAAATTGCTGATAGCATCAATCGATTAGGCATACTATGTTCTATTATTGTTCCAAATTTCAAAGCGATTGGTCTAGAATTACAGATTCTATAGAGAAAAATCTCAGAATAGGCAAAATCCTGAACTCAAAGCGAAGAGTGAGCCATGATAAAAAAAATTAAATTTTTTTGATCCCAATTATTTTGAGTTTGGCATGGAATTATATAGTTTAATTCATGTAGATTACTAATCTAGGAAACAAATTTGGATCTGAAAGATATTTTCCAAGATATTAAAGATTTAAAAATATAGTCCGGAAGCGGAGCCGGAAGCGGGGAGTCAAAAACTCATACAAATAATGGAGATAAAAAATTGCTGATAGCATCAATTAGGCATACTATATTCTATTATTGTTCCAAATTTCAAAGCGATTGGTCTAGAATTACAGATTCTATAGAGAAAAATCTCAGAATAGGCAAAATCCTGAACTCAAAGCGAAGAGTGAGCCATGATAAAAAAAATTAAATTTTTTTGATCCCAATTATTTTGAGTTTGGCATGAAATTATATAGTTTAATTCATGTAGATTACGAATCTAGGAAACAAATTTGGATCTGAAGGATATTTTCCAAGATATTAAAGATTTAAAAATATAGTCCGGAAGCGGAGCCGGAAGCGGGGAGTCAAAAACTCATACAAATAATGGAGATAAAAAATTGCTGATAGCATCAATCGATTAGGCATACTATATTCTATTATTGTTCCAAATTTCAAAGCGATTGGTCTAGAATTACAGATTCTATAGAGAAAAATCTCAGAATAGGCAAAATCCTGAACTCAAAGCGAAGAGTGAGCCATGATAAAAAAAATTAAATTTTTTTGATCCCAATTATTTTAAGTTTGGCATGGAATTATATAGTTTAATTCATGTAGATTACGAATCTAGGAAACAAATTTGGATCTGAAGGATATTTTCCAAGATATTAAAGATTTAAAAATATAGTCCGGAAGCGGAGCCGGAAGCGGGGAGTCAAAAACTCATACAAATAATGGAGATAAAAAATTGCTGATAGCATCAATCGATTAGGCATACTATATTCTATTATTGTTCCAAATTTCAAAGCGATTGGTCTAGAATTACAGATTCTATAGAGAAAAATCTCAGAATAGGCAAAATCCTGAACTCAAAGCGAAGAGTGAGCCATGATAAAAAAAATTAAATTTTTTTGATCCCAATTATTTTGAGTTTAGCATGGAATTATATAGTTTAATTCATGTAGATTACTAATCTAGGAAACAAATTTGGATCTGAAGGATATTTTCCAAGATATTAAAGATTTAAACATATAGTCCGGAAGCGGAGCCGGAAGCGGGGAGTCAAAAACTCATACAAATAATGGAGATAAAAAATTGCTGATAGCATCAATCGATTAGGCATACTATATTCTATTATTGTTCCAAATTTCAAAGCGATTGGTCTAGAATTACAGATTCTATAGAGAAAAATCTCAGAATAGGCAAAATCCTGAACTCAAAGCGAAGAGTGAGCCATGATAAAAAAAAATAAATTTTTTTGATCCCAATTATTTTGAGTTTGGCATGAAATTATATAGTTTAATTCATGTAGATTACGAATCTAGGGAACAAATTTGGATCTGAAGGATATTTTCCAAGATATTAAAGATTTAAAAATATAGTCCGGAAGCGGAGCCGGAAGCGGGGAGTCAAAAACTCATACAAATAATGGAGATAAAAAATTGCTGATAGCATCAATCGATTAGGCATACTATATTCTATTATTGTTCCAAATTTCAGAGCGATTGGTCTAGAATTACAGATTCTATAGAGAAAAATCTCAGAATAGGCAAAATCCTGAACTCAAAGCGAAGAGTGAGCCATGATAAAAAAAATTAAATTTTTTTGATCCCAATTTTTTTGAGTTTGGCATGAAATTATATAGTTTAATTCATGTAGATTACGAATCTAGGAAACAAATTTGGATCTGAGGGATATTTTCCAAGATATTAAAGATTTAAAAATATAGTCCGGAAGCGGAGCCGGAAGCGGGGAGTCAAAAACTCATACAAATAATGGAGATAAAAAATTGCTGATAGCATCAATCGATTAGGCATACTATATTCTATTATTGTTCCAAATTTCAAAGCGATTGGTCTAGAATTACAGATTCTATAGAGAAAAATCTCAGAATAGGCAAAATCCTGAACTCAAAGCGAAGAGTGAGCCATGATAAAAAAAATTAAATTTTTTTGATCCCAATTATTTTGAGTTTGGCATGGAATTATATAGTTTAATTCATGTAGATTACTAATCTAGGAAACAAATTTGGATCTGAAAGATATTTTCCAAGATATTAAAGATTTAAAAATATAGTCCGGAAGCGGAGCCGGAAGCGGGGAGTCAAAAACTCATACAAATAATGGAGATAAAAAATTGCTGATAGCATCAATCGATTAGGCATACTATATTCTATTATTGTTCCAAATTTCAAAGCGATTGGTCTAGAATTACAGATTCTATAGAGAAAAATCTCAGAATAGGCAAAATCCTGAACTCAAAGCGAAGAGTGAGCCATGATAAAAAAAATTAAATTTTTTTGATCCCAATTATTTTGAGTTTAGCATGGAATTATATAGTTTAATTCATGTAGATTACTAATCTAGGAAACAAATTTGGATCTGAAGGATATTTTCCAAGATATTAAAGATTTAAACATATAGTCCGGAAGCGGAGCCGGAAGCGGGGAGTCAAAAACTCATACAAATAATGGAGATAAAAAATTGCTGATAGCATCAATCGATTAGGCATACTATATTCTATTATTGTTCCAAATTTCAAAGCGATTGGTCTAGAATTACAGATTCTATAGAGAAAAATCTCAGAATAGGCAAAATCCTGAACTCAAAGCGAAGAGTGAGCCATGATAAAAAAAATTAAATTTTTTTGATCCCAATTATTTTGAGTTTGGCATGAAATTATATAGTTTAATTCATGTAGATTACGAATCTAGGAAACAAATTTGGATCTGAAGGATATTTTCCAAGATATTAAAGATTTAAAAATATAGTCCGGAAGCGGAGCCGGAAGCGGGGAGTCAAAAACTCATACAAATAATGGAGATAAAAAATTGCTGATAGCATCAATCGATTAGGCATACTATATTCTATTATTGTTCCAAATTTCAAAGCGATTGGTCTAGAATTACAGATTCTATAGAGAAAAATCTCAGAATAGGCAAAATCCTGAACTCAAAGCGAAGAGTGAGCCATGATAAAAAAAATTAAAATTTTTTGATCCCAATTATTTTGAGTTTGGCATGGAATTATATAGTTTAATTCATGTAGATTACTAATCTAGGAAACAAATTTGGATCTGAAAGATATTTTCCAAGATATTAAAGATTTAAAAATATAGTCCGGAAGCGGAGCCGGAAGCGGGGAGTCAAAAACTCATACAAATAATGGAGATAAAAAATTGCTGATAGCATCAATCGATTAGGCATACTATATTCTATTATTGTTCCAAATTTCAAAGCGATTGGTTTAGAATTACAGATTCTATAGAGAAAAATCTCAGAATAGGCAAAATCCTGAACTCAAAGCGAAGAGTGAGCCATGATAAAAAAAATTAAATTTTTTTGATCCCAATTATTTTGAGTTTGGCATGGAATTATATAGTTTAATTCATGTAGATTACTAATCTAGGAAACAAATTTGGATCTGAAAGATATTTTCCAAGATATTAAAGATTTAAAAATATAGTCCGGAAGCGGAGCCGGAAGCGGGGAGTCAAAAACTCATACAAATAATAGAGATAAATAATTACTGATAGCATCAATCGATTAGGCATACTATATTCTATTATTGTTCCAAATTTCAAAGCGATTGGTCTAGAATTACAGATTCTATAGAGAAAAATCTCAGAATAGGCAAAATCCTGAACTCAAAGCGAAGAGTGAGCCATGATAAAAAAAATTAAATTTTTTTGATCCCAATTATTTTGAGTTTGGCATGAAATTATATAGTTTAATTCATGTAGATTACGAATCTAGGAAACAAATTTGGATCTGAAGGATATTTTCCAAGATATTAAAGATTTAAAAATATAGTCCGGAAGCGGAGCCGGAAGCGGGGAGTCAAAAACTCATACAAATAATGGAGATAAAAAATTGCTGATAGCATCAATCGATTAGGCATACTATATTCTATTATTGTTCCAAATTTCAAAGCGATTGGTCTAGAATTACAGATTCTATAGAGAAAAATCTCAGAATAGGCAAAATCCTGAACTCAAAGCGAAGAGTGAGCCATGATAAAAAAAATTAAATTTTTTTGAGTTTGGCATGAAATTATATAGTTTAATTCATGTAGATTACGAATCTAGGAAACAAATTTGGATCTGAGGGATATTTTCCAAGATATTAAAGATTTAAAAATATAGTCCGGAAGCGGAGCCGGAAGCGGGGAGTCAAAAACTCATACAAATAATGGAGATAAAAAATTGCTGATAGCATCAATCGATTAGGCATACTATATTCTATTATTGTTCCAAATTTCAAAGCGATTGGTCTAGAATTACAGATTCTATAGAGAAAAATCTCAGAATAGGCAAAATCCTGAACTCAAAGCGAAGAGTGAGCCATGATAAAAAAAATTAAATTTTTTTGATCCCAATTATTTTGAGTTTGGCATGAAATTATATAGTTTAATTCATGTAGATTACGAATCTAGGAAACAAATTTGGATCTGAAGGATATTTTCCAAGATATTAAAGATTTAAAAATATAGTCCGGAAGCGGAGCCGGAAGCGGGGAGTCAAAAACTCATACAAATAATGGAGATAAAAAATTGCTGATAGCATCAATTAGGCATACTATATTCTATTATTGTTCCAAATTTCAAAGCGATTGGTCTAGAATTACAGATTCTATAGAGAAAAATCTCAGAATAGGCAAAATCCTGAACTCAAAGCGAAGAGTGAGCCATGATAAAAAAAATTAAATTTTTTTGATCCCAATTATTTTGAGTTTGGCATGGAATTATATAGTTTAATTCATGTAGATTACTAATCTAGGAAACAAATTTGGATCTGAAAGATATTTTCCAAGATATTAAAGATTTAAAAATATAGTCCGGAAGCGGAGCCGGAAGCGGGGAGTCAAAAACTCATACAAATAATGGAGATAAAAAATTGCTGATAGCATCAATTAGGCATACTATATTCTATTATTGTTCCAAATTTCAAAGCGATTGGTCTAGAATTACAGATTCTATAGAGAAAAATCTCAGAATAGGCAAAATCCTGAACTCAAAGCGAAGAGTGAGCCATGATAAAAAAAATTAAATTTTTTTGATCCCAATTATTTTGAGTTTGGCATGGAATTATATAGTTTAATTCATGTAGATTACGAATCTAGGAAACAAATTTGGATCTGAAGGATATTTTCCAAGATATTAAAGATTTAAAAATATAGTCCGGAAGCGGAGCCGGAAGCGGGGAGTCAAAAACTCATACAAATAATGGAGATAAAAAATTGCTGATAGCATCAATCGATTAGGCATACTATATTCTATTATTGTTCCAAATTTCAAAGCGATTGGTCTAGAATTACAGATTCTATAGAGAAAAATCTCAGAATAGGCAAAATCCTGAACTCAAAGCGAAGAGTGAGCCATGATAAAAAAAATTAAATTTTTTTGATCCCAATTATTTTGAGTTTAGCATGGAATTATATAGTTTAATTCATGTAGATTACTGATCTAGGAAACAAATTTGGATCTGAAGGATATTTTCCAAGATATTAAAGATTTAAACATATAGTCCGGAAGCGGAGCCGGAAGCGGGGAGTCAAAAACTCATACAAATAATGGAGATAAAAAATTGCTGATAGCATCAATTAGGCATACTATATTCTATTATTGTTCCAAATTTCAAAGCGATTGGTCTAGAATTACAGATTCTATAGAGAAAAATCTCAGAATAGGCAAAATCCTGAACTCAAAGCGAAGAGTGAGCCATGATAAAAAAAATTAAATTTTTTTGATCCCAATTATTTTGAGTTTGGCATGAAATTATATAGTTTAATTCATGTAGATTACGAATCTAGGGAACAAATTTGGATCTGAAGGATATTTTCCAAGATATTAAAGATTTAAAAATATAGTCCGGAAGCGGAGCCGGAAGCGGGGAGTCAAAAACTCATACAAATAATGGAGATAAAAAATTGCTGATAGCATCAATCGATTAGGCATACTATATTCTATTATTGTTCCAAATTTCAGAGCGATTGGTCTAGAATTACAGATTCTATAGAGAAAAATCTCAGAATAGGCAAAATCCTGAACTCAAAGCGAAGAGTGAGCCATGATAAAAAAAATTAAATTTTTTTGATCCCAATTTTTTTGAGTTTGGCATGAAATTATATAGTTTAATTCATGTAGATTACGAATCTAGGAAACAAATTTGGATCTGAGGGATATTTTCCAAGATATTAAAGATTTAAAAATATAGTCCGGAAGCGGAGCCGGAAGCGGGGAGTCAAAAACTCATACAAATAATGGAGATAAAAAATTGCTGATAGCATCAATCGATTAGGCATACTATATTCTATTATTGTTCCAAATTTCAAAGCGATTGGTCTAGAATTACAGATTCTATAGAGAAAAATCTCAGAATAGGCAAAATCCTGAACTCAAAGCGAAGAGTGAGCCATGATAAAAAAAATTAAATTTTTTTGATCCCAATTATTTTGAGTTTGGCATGGAATTATATAGTTTAATTCATGTAGATTACTAATCTAGGAAACAAATTTGGATCTGAAAGATATTTTCCAAGATATTAAAGATTTAAAAATATAGTCTGGAAGCGGAGCCGGAAGCGGGGAGTCAAAAACTCATACAAATAATGGAGATAAAAAATTGCTGATAGCATCAATCGATTAGGCATACTATATTCTATTATTGTTTCAAATTTCAAAGCGATTGGTCTAGAATTACAGATTCTATAGAGAAAAATCTCAGAATAGGCAAAATCCTGAACTCAAAGCGAAGAGTGAGCCATGATAAAAAAAATTAAATTTTTTTGATCCCAATTATTTTGAGTTTGGCATGGAATTATATAGTTTAATTCATGTAGATTACTAATCTAGGAAACAAATTTGGATCTGGAAGATATTTTCCAAGATATTAAAGATTTAAAAATATAGTCCGGAAGCGGAGCCGGAAGCGGGGAGTCAAAAACTCATACAAATAATGGAGATAAAAAATTGCTGATAGCATCAATCGATTAGGCATACTATATTCTATTATTGTTCCAAATTTCAAAGCGATTGGTCTAGAATTACAGATTCTATAGAGAAAAATCTCAGAATAGGCAAAATCCTGAACTCAAAGCGAAGAGTGAGCCATGATAAAAAAAATTAAATTTTTTTGATCCCAATTATTTTGAGTTTGGCATGAAATTATATAGTTTAATTCATGTAGATTACGAATCTAGGAAACAAATTTGGATCTGAAGGATATTTTCCAAGATATTAAAGATTTAAAAATATAGTCCGGAAGCGGAGCCGGAAGCGGGGAGTCAAAAACTCATACAAATAATGGAGATAAAAAATTGCTGATAGCATCAATCGATTAGGCATACTATATTCTATTATTGTTCCAAATTTCAAAGCGATTGGTCTAGAATTACAGATTCTATAGAGAAAAATCTCAGAATAGGCAAAATCCTGAACTCAAAGCGAAGAGTGAGCCATGATAAAAAAAATTAAATTTTTTTGATCCCAATTATTTTGAGTTTGGCATGGAATTATATAGTTTAATTCATGTAGATTACTAATCTAGGAAACAAATTTGGATCTGAAAGATATTTTCCAAGATATTAAAGATTTAAAAATATAGTCTGGAAGCGGAGCCGGAAGCGGGGAGTCAAAAACTCATACAAATAATGGAGATAAAAAATTGCTGATAGCATCAATCGATTAGGCATACTATATTCTATTATTGTTCCAAATTTCAAAGCGATTGGTCTAGAATTACAGATTCTATAGAGAAAAATCTCAGAATAGGCAAAATCCTGAACTCAAAGCGAAGAGTGAGCCATGATAAAAAAAATTAAATTTTTTTGATCCCAATTATTTTGAGTTTGGCATGGAATTATATAGTTTAATTCATGTAGATTACTAATCTAGGAAACAAATTTGGATCTGAAGGATATTTTCCAAGATATTAAAGATTTAAAAATATAGTCCGGAAGCGGAGCCGGAAGCGGGGAGTCAAAAACTCATACAAATAATGGAGATAAAAAATTGCTGATAGCATCAATCGATTAGGCATACTATATTCTATTATTGTTCCAAATTTCAAAGCGATTGGTCTAGAATTACAGATTCTATAGAGAAAAATCTCAGAATAGGCAAAATCCTGAACTCAAAGCGAAGAGTGAGCCATGATAAAAAAAATTAAATTTTTTTGATCCCAATTATTTTGAGTTTGGCATGGAATTATATAGTTTAATTCATGTAGATTACTAATCTAGGAAACAAATTTGGATCTGAAAGATATTTTCCAAGATATTAAAGATTTAAAAATATAGTCTGGAAGCGGAGCCGGAAGCGGGGAGTCAAAAACTCATACAAATAATGGAGATAAAAAATTGCTGATAGCATCAATCGATTAGGCATACTATATTCTATTATTGTTCCAAATTTCAAAGCGATTGGTCTAGAATTACAGATTCTATAGAGAAAAATCTCAGAATAGGCAAAATCCTGAACTCAAAGCGAAGAGTGAGCCATGATAAAAAAAATTAAATTTTTTTGATCCCAATTATTTTGAGTTTGGCATGGAATTATATAGTTTAATTCATGTAGATTACTAATCTAGGAAACAAATTTGGATCTGGAAGATATTTTCCAAGATATTAAAGATTTAAAAATATAGTCCGGAAGCGGAGCCGGAAGCGGGGAGTCAAAAACTCATACAAATAATGGAGATAAAAAATTGCTGATAGCATCAATCGATTAGGCATACTATATTCTATTATTGTTCCAAATTTCAAAGCGATTGGTCTAGAATTACAGATTCTATAGAGAAAAATCTCAGAATAGGCAAAATCCTGAACTCAAAGCGAAGAGTGAGCCATGATAAAAAAAATTAAATTTTTTTGATCCCAATTATTTTGAGTTTGGCATGGAATTATATAGTTTAATTCATGTAGATTACTAATCTAGGAAACAAATTTGGATCTGGAAGATATTTTCCAAGATATTAAAGATTTAAAAATATAGTCCGGAAGCGGAGCCGGAAGCGGGGAGTCAAAAACTCATACAAATAATGGAGATAAAAAATTGCTGATAGCATCAATCGATTAGGCATACTATATTCTATTATTGTTCCAAATTTCAAAGCGATTGGTCTAGAATTACAGATTCTATAGAGAAAAATCTCAGAATAGGCAAAATCCTGAACTCAAAGCGAAGAGTGAGCCATGATAAAAAAAATTAAATTTTTTTGATCCCAATTATTTTGAGTTTGGCATGAAATTATATAGTTTAATTCATGTAGATTACGAATCTAGGAAACAAATTTGGATCTGAAGGATATTTTCCAAGATATTAAAGATTTAAAAATATAGTCCGGAAGCGGAGCCGGAAGCGGGGAGTCAAAAACTCATACAAATAATGGAGATAAAAAATTGCTGATAGCATCAATCGATTAGGCATACTATATTCTATTATTGTTCCAAATTTCAAAGCGATTGGTCTAGAATTACAGATTCTATAGAGAAAAATCTCAGAATAGGCAAAATCCTGAACTCAAAGCGAAGAGTGAGCCATGATAAAAAAAATTAAATTTTTTTGATCCCAATTATTTTGAGTTTGGCATGGAATTATATAGTTTAATTCATGTAGATTACTAATCTAGGGAACAAATTTGGATCTGAAGGATATTTTCCAAGATATTAAAGATTTAAAAATATAGTCCGGAAGCGGAGCCGGAAGCGGGGAGTCAAAAACTCATACAAATAATGGAGATAAAAAATTGCTGATAGCATCAATTAGGCATACTATATTCTATTATTGTTCCAAATTTCAAAGCGATTGGTCTAGAATTACAGATTCTATAGAGAAAAATCTCAGAATAGGCAAAATCCTGAACTCAAAGCGAAGAGTGAGCCATGATAAAAAAAATTAAATTTTTTTGATCCCAATTATTTTGAGTTTGGCATGAAATTATATAGTTTAATTCATGTAGATTACGAATCTAGGAAACAAATTTGGATCTGAAGGATATTTTCCAAGATATTAAAGATTTAAAAATATAGTCCGGAAGCGGAGCCGGAAGCGGGGAGTCAAAAACTCATACAAATAATGGAGATAAAAAATTGCTGATAGCATCAATCGATTAGGCATACTATATTCTATTATTGTTCCAAATTTCAAAGCGATTGGTCTAGAATTACAGATTCTATAGAGAAAAATCTCAGAATAGGCAAAATCCTGAACTCAAAGCGAAGAGTGAGCCATGATAAAAAAAATTAAATTTTTTTGATCCCAATTATTTTGAGTTTGGCATGGAATTATATAGTTTAATTCATGTAGATTACTAATCTAGGAAACAAATTTGGATCTGGAAGATATTTTCCAAGATATTAAAGATTTAAAAATATAGTCCGGAAGCGGAGCCGGAAGCGGGGAGTCAAAAACTCATACAAATAATGGAGATAAAAAATTGCTGATAGCATCAATCGATTAGGCATACTATATTCTATTATTGTTCCAAATTTCAAAGCGATTGGTCTAGAATTACAGATTCTATAGAGAAAAATCTCAGAATAGGCAAAATCCTGAACTCAAAGCGAAGAGTGAGCCATGATAAAAAAAATTAAATTTTTTTGATCCCAATTATTTTGAGTTTGGCATGAAATAATATAGTTTAATTCATGTAGATTACGAATCTAGGAAACAAATTTGGATCTGAAGGATATTTTCCAAGATATTAAAGATTTAAAAATATAGTCCGGAAGCGGAGCCGGAAGCGGGGAGTCAAAAACTCATACAAATAATGGAGATAAAAAATTGCTGATAGCATCAATTAGGCATACTATATTCTATTATTGTTCCAAATTTCAAAGCGATTGGTCTAGAATTACAGATTCTATAGAGAAAAATCTCAGAATAGGCAAAATCCTGAACTCAAAGCGAAGAGTGAGCCATGATAAAAAAAATTAAATTTTTTTGATCCCAATTATTTTGAGTTTGGCATGGAATTATATAGTTTAATTCATGTAGATTACTAATCTAGGAAACAAATTTGGATCTGAAAGATATTTTCCAAGATATTAAAGATTTAAAAATATAGTCCGGAAGCGGAGCCGGAAGCGGGGAGTCAAAAACTCATACAAATAATGGAGATAAAAAATTGCTGATAGCATCAATCGATTAGGCATACTATATTCTATTATTGTTCCAAATTTCAAAGCGATTGGTCTAGAATTACAGATTCTATAGAGAAAAATCTCAGAATAGGCAAAATCCTGAACTCAAAGCGAAGAGTGAGCCATGATAAAAAAAATTAAATTTTTTTGATCCCAATTATTTTGAGTTTGGCATGGAATTATATAGTTTAATTCATGTAGATTACTAATCTAGGAAACAAATTTGGATCTGAAAGATATTTTCCAAGATATTAAAGATTTAAAAATATAGTCCGGAAGCGGAGCCGGAAGCGGGGAGTCAAAAACTCATACAAATAATGGAGATAAAAAATTGCTGATAGCATCAATCGATTAGGCATACTATATTCTATTATTGTTCCAAATTTCAAAGCGATTGGTCTAGAATTACAGATTCTATAGAGAAAAATCTCAGAATAGGCAAAATCCTGAACTCAAAGCGAAGAGTGAGCCATGATAAAAAAAATTAAATTTTTTTGATCCCAATTATTTTGAGTTTGGCATGAAATAATATAGTTTAATTCATGTAGATTACGAATCTAGGAAACAAATTTGGATCTGAAGGATATTTTCCAAGATATTAAAGATTTAAAAATATAGTCCGGAAGCGGAGCCGGAAGCGGGGAGTCAAAAACTCATACAAATAATGGAGATAAAAAATTGCTGATAGCATCAATCGATTAGGCATACTATATTCTATTATTGTTCCAAATTTCAAAGCGATTGGTCTAGAATTACAGATTCTATAGAGAAAAATCTCAGAATAGGCAAAATCCTGAACTCAAAGCGAAGAGTGAGCCATGATAAAAAAAATTAAATTTTTTTGATCCCAATTATTTTGAGTTTGGCATGGAATTATATAGTTTAATTCATGTAGATTACTAATCTAGGGAACAAATTTGGATCTGAAAGATATTTTCCAAGATATTAAAGATTTAAAAATATAGTCCGGAAGCGGAGCCGGAAGCGGGGAGTCAAAAACTCATACAAATAATGGAGATAAAAAATTGCTGATAGCATCAATCGATTAGGCATACTATATTCTATTATTGTTCCAAATTTCAAAGCGATTGGTCTAGAATTACAGATTCTATAGAGAAAAATCTCAGAATAGGCAAAATCCTGAACTCAAAGCGAAGAGTGAGCCATGATAAAAAAAATTAAATTTTTTTGATCCCAATTATTTTGAGTTTGGCATGGAATTATATAGTTTAATTCATGTAGATTACTAATCTAGGAAACAAATTTGGATCTGAAAGATATTTTCCAAGATATTAAAGATTTAAAAATATAGTCCGGAAGCGGAGCCGGAAGCGGGGAGTCAAAAACTCATACAAATAATGGAGATAAAAAATTGCTGATAGCATCAATCGATTAGGCATACTATATTCTATTATTGTTCCAAATTTCAAAGCGATTGGTCTAGAATTACAGATTCTATAGAGAAAAATCTCAGAATAGGCAAAATCCTGAACTCAAAGCGAAGAGTGAGCCATGATAAAAAAAATTAAATTTTTTTGATCCCAATTATTAGGAGTTTGGCATGAAATTATATAGTTTAATTCATGTAGACTACGAATCTAGGAAACAAATTTGGATCTGAAGGATATTTTCCAAGATATTAAAGATTTAAAAATATAGTCCGGAAGCGGAGCCGGAAGCGGGGAGTCAAAAACTCATACAAATAATGGAGATAAAAAATTGCTGATAGCATCAATCGATTAGGCATACTATATTCTATTATTGTTCCAAATTTCAAAGCGATTGGTCTAGAATTACAGATTCTATAGAGAAAAATCTCAGAATAGGCAAAATCCTGAACTCAAAGCGAAGAGTGAGCCATGATAAAAAAAAATAAATTTTTTTGATCCCAATTATTTTGAGTTTGGCATGGAATTATATAGTTTAATTCATGTAGATTACTAATCTAGGAAACAAATTTGGATCTGAAAGATATTTTCCAAGATATTAAAGATTTAAAAATATAGTCCGGAAGCGGAGCCGGAAGCGGGGAGTCAAAAACTCATACAAATAATGGAGATAAAAAATTGCTGATAGCATCAATCGATTAGGCATACTATATTCTATTATTGTTCCAAATTTCAAAGCGATTGGTCTAGAATTACAGATTCTATAGAGAAAAATCTCAGAATAGGCAAAATCCTGAACTCAAAGCGAAGAGTGAGCCATGATAAAAAAAATTAAATTTTTTTGATCCCAATTATTTTGAGTTTGGCATGGAATTATATAGTTTAATTCATGTAGATTACTAATCTAGGAAACAAATTTGGATCTGAAAGATATTTTCCAAGATATTAAAGATTTAAAAATATAGTCCGGAAGCGGAGCCGGAAGCGGGGAGTCAAAAACTCATACAAATAATGGAGATAAAAAATTGCTGATAGCATCAATCGATTAGGCATACTATATTCTATTATTGTTCAAAATTTCAAAGCGATTGGTCTAGAATTACAGATTCTATAGAGAAAAATCTCAGAATAGGCAAAATCCTGAACTCAAAGCGAAGAGTGAGCCATGATAAAAAAAATTAAATTTTTTTGATCCCAATTATTTTGAGTTTGGCATGAAATTATATAGTTTAATTCATGTAGATTACGAATCTAGGAAACAAATTTGGATCTGAAGGATATTTTCCAAGATATTAAAGATTTAAAAATATAGTCCGGAAGCGGAGCCGGAAGCGGGGAGTCAAAAACTCATACAAATAATGGAGATAAAAAATTGCTGATAGCATCAATCGATTAGGCATACTATATTCTATTATTGTTCCAAATTTCAAAGCGATTGGTCTAGAATTACAGATTCTATAGAGAAAAATCTCAGAATAGGCAAAATCCTGAACTCAAAGCGAAGAGTGAGCCATGATAAAAAAAATTAAATTTTTTTGATCCCAATTATTAGGAGTTTGGCATGAAATTATATAGTTTAATTCATGTAGACTACGAATCTAGGAAACAAATTTGGATCTGAAGGATATTTTCCAAGATATTAAAGATTTAAAAATATAGTCCGGAAGCGGAGCCGGAAGCGGGGAGTCAAAAACTCATACAAATAATGGAGATAAAAAATTGCTGATAGCATCAATCGATTAGGCATACTATATTCTATTATTGTTCCAAATTTCAAAGCGATTGGTCTAGAATTACAGATTCTATAGAGAAAAATCTCAGAATAGGCAAAATCCTGAACTCAAAGCGAAGAGTGAGCCATGATAAAAAAAATTAAATTTTTTTGATCCCAATTATTAGGAGTTTGGCATGAAATTATATAGTTTAATTCATGTAGACTACGAATCTAGGAAACAAATTTGGATCTGAAGGATATTTTCCAAGATATTAAAGATTTAAAAATATAGTCCGGAAGCGGAGCCGGAAGCGGGGAGTCAAAAACTCATACAAATAATGGAGATAAAAAATTGCTGATAGCATCAATCGATTAGGCATACTATATTCTATTATTGTCCCAAATTTCAAAGCGATTGGTCTAGAATTACAGATTCTATAGAGAAAAATCTCAGAATAGGCAAAATCCTGAACTCAAAGCGAAGAGTGAGCCATGATAAAAAAAAATAAATTTTTTTGATCCCAATTATTTTGAGTTTGGCATGGAATTATATAGTTTAATTCATGTAGATTACTAATCTAGGAAACAAATTTGGATCTGAAAGATATTTTCCAAGATATTAAAGATTTAAAAATATAGTCCGGAAGCGGAGCCGGAAGCGGGGAGTCAAAAACTCATACAAATGATGGAGATAAAAAATTGCTGATAGCATCAATCGATTAGGCATACTATATTCTATTATTGTTCCAAATTTCAAAGCGATTGGTCTAGAATTACAGATTCTATAGAGAAAAATCTCAGAATAGGCAAAATCCTGAACTCAAAGCGAAGAGTGAGCCATGATAAAAAAAATTAAATTTTTTTGATCCCAATTATTTTGAGTTTGGCATGGAATTATATAGTTTAATTCATGTAGATTACTAATCTAGGAAACAAATTTGGATCTGAAAGATATTTTCCAAGATATTAAAGATTTAAAAATATAGTCCGGAAGCGGAGCCGGAAGCGGGGAGTCAAAAACTCATACAAATAATGGAGATAAAAAATTGCTGATAGCATCAATCGATTAGGCATACTATATTCTATTATTGTTCCAAATTTCAAAGCGATTGGTCTAGAATTACAGATTCTATAGAGAAAAATCTCAGAATAGACAAATCCTGAACTCAAAGCGAAGAGTGAGCCATGATAAAAAAAATTAAATTTTTTTGATCCCAATTATTTTGAGTTTGGCATGAAATTATATAGTTTAATTCATGTAGATTACGAATCTAGGAAACAAATTTGGATCTGAAGGATATTTTCCAAGATATTAAAGATTTAAAAATATAGTCCGGAAGCGGAGCCGGAAGCGGGGAGTCAAAAACTCATACAAATAATGGAGATAAAAAATTGCTGATAGCATCAATCGATTAGGCATACTATATTCTATTATTGTTCCAAATTTCAAAGCGATTGGTCTAGAATTACAGATTCTATAGAGAAAAATCTCAGAATAGGCAAAATCCTGAACTCAAAGCGAAGAGTGAGCCATGATAAAAAAAATTAAATTTTTTTGATCCCAATTATTTTGAGTTTGGCATGAAATTATATAGTTTAATTCATGTAGATTACGAATCTAGGAAACAAATTTGGATCTGAAGGATATTTTCCAAGATATTAAAGATTTAAAAATATAGTCCGGAAGCGGAGCCGGAAGCGGGGAGTCAAAAACTCATACAAATAATGGAGATAAAAAATTGCTAATAGCATCAATCGATTAGGCATACTATATTCTATTATTGTTCCAAATTTCAAAGCGATTGGTCTGGAATTACAGATTCTATAGAGAAAAATCTCAGAATAGGCAAAATCCTGAACTCAAAGCGAAGAGTGAGCCATGATAAAAAAAATTAAATTTTTTTGATCCCAATTATTAGGAGTTTGGCATGAAATTATATAGTTTAATTCATGTAGACTACGAATCTAGGAAACAAATTTGGATCTGAAGGATATTTTCCAAGATATTAAAGATTTAAAAATATAGTCCGGAAGCGGAGCCGGAAGCGGGGAGTCAAAAACTCATACAAATAATGGAGATAAAAAATTGCTGATAGCATCAATCGATTAGGCATACTATATTCTATTATTGTTCCAAATTTCAAAGCGATTGGTCTAGAATTACAGATTCTATAGAGAAAAATCTCAGAATAGGCAAAATCCTGAACTCAAAGCGAAGAGTGAGCCATGATAAAAAAAATTAAATTTTTTTGATCCCAATTATTTTGAGTTTGGCATGGAATTATATAGTTTAATTCATGTAGATTACTAATCTAGGAAACAAATTTGGATCTGAAGGATATTTTCCAAGATATTAAAGATTTAAAAATATAGTCCGGAAGCGGAGCCGGAAGCGGGGAGTCAAAAACTCATACAAATAATGGAGATAAAAAATTGCTGATAGCATCAATCGATTAGGCATACTATATTCTATTATTGTTCCAAATTTCAAAGCGATTGGTCTAGAATTACAGATTCTATAGAGAAAAATCTCAGAATAGGCAAAATCCTGAACTCAAAGCGAAGAGTGAGCCATGATAAAAAAAATTAAATTTTTTTGATCCCAATTTTTTTGAGTTTGGCATGAAATTATATAGTTTAATTCATGTAGATTACGAATCTAGGAAACAAATTTGGATCTGAGGGATATTTTCCAAGATATTAAAGATTTAAAAATATAGTCCGGAAGCGGAGCCGGAAGCGGGGAGTCAAAAACTCATACAAATAATGGAGATAAAAAATTGCTGATAGCATCAATCGATTAGGCATACTATATTCTATTATTGTTCCAAATTTCAAAGCGATTGGTCTAGAATTACAGATTCTATAGAGAAAAATCTCAGAATAGGCAAAATCCTGAACTCAAAGCGAAGAGTGAGCCATGATAAAAAAAATTAAATTTTTTTGATCCCAATTATTTTGAGTTTGGCATGGAATTATATAGTTTAATTCATGTAGATTACTAATCTAGGAAACAAATTTGGATCTGAAAGATATTTTCCAAGATATTAAAGATTTAAAAATATAGTCCGGAAGCGGAGCCGGAAGCGGGGAGTCAAAAACTCATACAAATAATGGAGATAAAAAATTGCTGATAGCATCAATCGATTAGGCATACTATATTCTATTATTGTTCCAAATTTCAAAGCGATTGGTTTAGAATTACAGATTCTATAGAGAAAAATCTCAGAATAGGCAAAATCCTGAACTCAAAGCGAAGAGTGAGCCATGATAAAAAAAATTAAATTTTTTTGATCCCAATTATTTTGAGTTTGGCATGGAATTATATAGTTTAATTCATGTAGATTACTAATCTAGGAAACAAATTTGGATCTGAAAGATATTTTCCAAGATATTAAAGATTTAAAAATATAGTCCGGAAGCGGAGCCGGAAGCGGGGAGTCAAAAACTCATACAAATAATAGAGATAAATAATTACTGATAGCATCAATCGATTAGGCATACTATATTCTATTATTGTTCCAAATTTCAAAGCGATTGGTCTAGAATTACAGATTCTATAGAGAAAAATCTCAGAATAGGCAAAATCCTGAACTCAAAGCGAAGAGTGAGCCATGATAAAAAAAATTAAATTTTTTTGATCCCAATTATTTTGAGTTTGGCATGAAATTATATAGTTTAATTCATGTAGATTACGAATCTAGGAAACAAATTTGGATCTGAAGGATATTTTCCAAGATATTAAAGATTTAAAAATATAGTCCGGAAGCGGAGCCGGAAGCGGGGAGTCAAAAACTCATACAAATAATGGAGATAAAAAATTGCTGATAGCATCAATCGATTAGGCATACTATGTTCTATTATTGTTCCAAATTTCAAAGCGATTGGTCTAGAATTACAGATTCTATAGAGAAAAATCTCAGAATAGGCAAAATCCTGAACTCAAAGCGAAGAGTGAGCCATGATAAAAAAAATTAAATTTTTTTGATCCCAATTATTTTGAGTTTGGCATGGAATTATATAGTTTAATTCATGTAGATTACTAATCTAGGAAACAAATTTGGATCTGAAAGATATTTTCCAAGATATTAAAGATTTAAAAATATAGTCCGGAAGCGGAGCCGGAAGCGGGGAGTCAAAAACTCATACAAATAATGGAGATAAAAAATTGCTGATAGCATCAATTAGGCATACTATATTCTATTATTGTTCCAAATTTCAAAGCGATTGGTCTAGAATTACAGATTCTATAGAGAAAAATCTCAGAATAGGCAAAATCCTGAACTCAAAGCGAAGAGTGAGCCATGATAAAAAAAATTAAATTTTTTTGATCCCAATTATTTTGAGTTTGGCATGAAATAATATAGTTTAATTCATGTAGATTACGAATCTAGGAAACAAATTTGGATCTGAAGGATATTTTCCAAGATATTAAAGATTTAAAAATATAGTCCGGAAGCGGAGCCGGAAGCGGGGAGTCAAAAACTCATACAAATAATGGAGATAAAAAATTGCTGATAGCATCAATCGATTAGGCATACTATATTCTATTATTGTTCCAAATTTCAAAGCGATTGGTCTAGAATTACAGATTCTATAGAGAAAAATCTCAGAATAGGCAAAATCCTGAACTCAAAGCGAAGAGTGAGCCATGATAAAAAAAATTAAATTTTTTTGATCCCAATTATTTTAAGTTTGGCATGGAATTATATAGTTTAATTCATGTAGATTACGAATCTAGGAAACAAATTTGGATCTGAAGGATATTTTCCAAGATATTAAAGATTTAAAAATATAGTCCGGAAGCGGAGCCGGAAGCGGGGAGTCAAAAACTCATACAAATAATGGAGATAAAAAATTGCTGATAGCATCAATCGATTAGGCATACTATATTCTATTATTGTTCCAAATTTCAAAGCGATTGGTCTAGAATTACAGATTCTATAGAGAAAAATCTCAGAATAGGCAAAATCCTGAACTCAAAGCGAAGAGTGAGCCATGATAAAAAAAATTAAATTTTTTTGATCCCAATTATTTTGAGTTTAGCATGGAATTATATAGTTTAATTCATGTAGATTACTAATCTAGGAAACAAATTTGGATCTGAAGGATATTTTCCAAGATATTAAAGATTTAAACATATAGTCCGGAAGCGGAGCCGGAAGCGGGGAGTCAAAAACTCATACAAATAATGGAGATAAAAAATTGCTGATAGCATCAATCGATTAGGCATACTATATTCTATTATTGTTCCAAATTTCAAAGCGATTGGTCTAGAATTACAGATTCTATAGAGAAAAATCTCAGAATAGGCAAAATCCTGAACTCAAAGCGAAGAGTGAGCCATGATAAAAAAAATTAAATTTTTTTGATCCCAATTATTTTGAGTTTGGCATGAAATTATATAGTTTAATTCATGTAGATTACGAATCTAGGGAACAAATTTGGATCTGAAGGATATTTTCCAAGATATTAAAGATTTAAAAATATAGTCCGGAAGCGGAGCCGGAAGCGGGGAGTCAAAAACTCATACAAATAATGGAGATAAAAAATTGCTGATAGCATCAATCGATTAGGCATACTATATTCTATTATTGTTCCAAATTTCAGAGCGATTGGTCTAGAATTACAGATTCTATAGAGAAAAATCTCAGAATAGGCAAAATCCTGAACTCAAAGCGAAGAGTGAGCCATGATAAAAAAAATTAAATTTTTTTGATCCCAATTTTTTTGAGTTTGGCATGAAATTATATAGTTTAATTCATGTAGATTACGAATCTAGGAAACAAATTTGGATCTGAGGGATATTTTCCAAGATATTAAAGATTTAAAAATATAGTCCGGAAGCGGAGCCGGAAGCGGGGAGTCAAAAACTCATACAAATAATGGAGATAAAAAATTGCTGATAGCATCAATCGATTAGGCATACTATATTCTATTATTGTTCCAAATTTCAAAGCGATTGGTCTAGAATTACAGATTCTATAGAGAAAAATCTCAGAATAGGCAAAATCCTGAACTCAAAGCGAAGAGTGAGCCATGATAAAAAAAATTAAATTTTTTTGATCCCAATTATTTTGAGTTTGGCATGGAATTATATAGTTTAATTCATGTAGATTACTAATCTAGGAAACAAATTTGGATCTGAAAGATATTTTCCAAGATATTAAAGATTTAAAAATATAGTCCGGAAGCGGAGCCGGAAGCGGGGAGTCAAAAACTCATACAAATAATGGAGTTAAAAAATTGCTGATAGCATCAATCGATTAGGCATACTATATTCTATTATTGTTCCAAATTTCAAAGCGATTGGTCTAGAATTACAGATTCTATAGAGAAAAATCTCAGAATAGGCAAAATCCTGAACTCAAAGCGAAGAGTGAGCCATGATAAAAAAAATTAAATTTTTTTGATCCCAATTATTTTGAGTTTGGCATGGAATTATATAGTTTAATTCATGTAGATTACTAATCTAGGAAACAAATTTGGATCTGAAAGATATTTTCCAAGATATTAAAGATTTAAAAATATAGTCCGGAAGCGGAGCCGGAAGCGGGGAGTCAAAAACTCATACAAATAATGGAGATAAAAAATTGCTGATAGCATCAATCGATTAGGCATACTATATTCTATTATTGTTCCAAATTTCAAAGCGATTGGTCTAGAATTACAGATTCTATAGAGAAAAATCTCAGAATAGGCAAAATCCTGAACTCAAAGCGAAGAGTGAGCCATGATAAAAAAAATTAAATTTTTTTGATCCCAATTATTTTGAGTTTGGCATGAAATTATATAGTTTAATTCATGTAGATTACGAATCTAGGAAACAAATTTGGATCTGAAGGATATTTTCCAAGATATTAAAGATTTAAAAATATAGTCCGGAAGCGGAGCCGGAAGCGGGGAGTCAAAAACTCATACAAATAATGGAGATAAAAAATTGCTGATAGCATCAATCGATTAGGCATACTATATTCTATTATTGTTCCAAATTTCAAAGCGATTGGTCTAGAATTACAGATTCTATAGAGAAAAATCTCAGAATAGGCAAAATCCTGAACTCAAAGCGAAGAGTGAGCCATGATAAAAAAAATTAAATTTTTTTGATCCCAATTATTTTGAGTTTGGCATGGAATTATATAGTTTAATTCATGTAGATTACTAATCTAGGAAACAAATTTGGATCTGAAAGATATTTTCCAAGATATTAAAGATTTAAAAATATAGTCCGGAAGCGGAGCCGGAAGCGGGGAGTCAAAAACTCATACAAATAATGGAGATAAAAAATTGCTGATAGCATCAATCGATTAGGCATACTATATTCTATTATTGTTCCAAATTTCAAAGCGATTGGTTTAGAATTACAGATTCTATAGAGAAAAATCTCAGAATAGGCAAAATCCTGAACTCAAAGCGAAGAGTGAGCCATGATAAAAAAAATTAAATTTTTTTGATCCCAATTATTTTGAGTTTGGCATGGAATTATATAGTTTAATTCATGTAGATTACTAATCTAGGAAACAAATTTGGATCTGAAAGATATTTTCCAAGATATTAAAGATTTAAAAATATAGTCCGGAAGCGGAGCCGGAAGCGGGGAGTCAAAAACTCATACAAATAATAGAGATAAATAATTACTGATAGCATCAATCGATTAGGCATACTATATTCTATTATTGTTCCAAATTTCAAAGCGATTGGTCTAGAATTACAGATTCTATAGAGAAAAATCTCAGAATAGGCAAAATCCTGAACTCAAAGCGAAGAGTGAGCCATGATAAAAAAAATTAAATTTTTTTGATCCCAATTATTTTGAGTTTGGCATGAAATTATATAGTTTAATTCATGTAGATTACGAATCTAGGAAACAAATTTGGATCTGAAGGATATTTTCCAAGATATTAAAGATTTAAAAATATAGTCCGGAAGCGGAGCCGGAAGCGGGGAGTCAAAAACTCATACAAATAATGGAGATAAAAAATTGCTGATAGCATCAATCGATTAGGCATACTATATTCTATTATTGTTCCAAATTTCAAAGCGATTGGTCTAGAATTACAGATTCTATAGAGAAAAATCTCAGAATAGGCAAAATCCTGAACTCAAAGCGAAGAGTGAGCCATGATAAAAAAAATTAAATTTTTTTGATCCCAATTATTTTGAGTTTGGCATGAAATTATATAGTTTAATTCATGTAGATTACGAATCTAGGAAACAAATTTGGATCTGAAGGATATTTTCCAAGATATTAAAGATTTAAAAATATAGTCCGGAAGCGGAGCCGGAAGCGGGGAGTCAAAAACTCATACAAATAATGGAGATAAAAAATTGCTGATAGCATCAATCGATTAGGCATACTATATTCTATTATTGTTCCAAATTTCAGAGCGATTGGTCTAGAATTACAGATTCTATAGAGAAAAATCTCAGAATAGGCAAAATCCTGAACTCAAAGCGAAGAGTGAGCCATGATAAAAAAAATTAAATTTTTTTGATCCCAATTTTTTTGAGTTTGGCATGAAATTATATAGTTTAATTCATGTAGATTACGAATCTAGGAAACAAATTTGGATCTGAGGGATATTTTCCAAGATATTAAAGATTTAAAAATATAGTCCGGAAGCGGAGCCGGAAGCGGGGAGTCAAAAACTCATACAAATAATGGAGATAAAAAATTGCTGATAGCATCAATCGATTAGGCATACTATATTCTATTATTGTTCCAAATTTCAAAGCGATTGGTCTAGAATTACAGATTCTATAGAGAAAAATCTCAGAATAGGCAAAATCCTGAACTCAAAGCGAAGAGTGAGCCATGATAAAAAAAATTAAATTTTTTTGATCCCAATTATTTTGAGTTTGGCATGAAATTATATAGTTTAATTCATGTAGATTACGAATCTAGGAAACAAATTTGGATCTGAAGGATATTTTCCAAGATATTAAAGATTTAAAAATATAGTCCGGAAGCGGAGCCGGAAGCGGGGAGTCAAAAACTCATACAAATAATGGAGATAAAAAATTGCTGATAGCATCAATTAGGCATACTATATTCTATTATTGTTCCAAATTTCAAAGCGATTGGTCTAGAATTACAGATTCTATAGAGAAAAATCTCAGAATAGGCAAAATCCTGAACTCAAAGCGAAGAGTGAGCCATGATAAAAAAAATTAAATTTTTTTGATCCCAATTATTTTGAGTTTGGCATGGAATTATATAGTTTAATTCATGTAGATTACTAATCTAGGAAACAAATTTGGATCTGAAAGATATTTTCCAAGATATTAAAGATTTAAAAATATAGTCCGGAAGCGGAGCCGGAAGCGGGGAGTCAAAAACTCATACAAATAATGGAGATAAAAAATTGCTGATAGCATCAATTAGGCATACTATATTCTATTATTGTTCCAAATTTCAAAGCGATTGGTCTAGAATTACAGATTCTATAGAGAAAAATCTCAGAATAGGCAAAATCCTGAACTCAAAGCGAAGAGTGAGCCATGATAAAAAAAATTAAATTTTTTTGATCCCAATTATTTTGAGTTTGGCATGGAATTATATAGTTTAATTCATGTAGATTACGAATCTAGGAAACAAATTTGGATCTGAAGGATATTTTCCAAGATATTAAAGATTTAAAAATATAGTCCGGAAGCGGAGCCGGAAGCGGGGAGTCAAAAACTCATACAAATAATGGAGATAAAAAATTGCTGATAGCATCAATCGATTAGGCATACTATATTCTATTATTGTTCCAAATTTCAAAGCGATTGGTCTAGAATTACAGATTCTATAGAGAAAAATCTCAGAATAGGCAAAATCCTGAACTCAAAGCGAAGAGTGAGCCATGATAAAAAAAATTAAATTTTTTTGATCCCAATTATTTTGAGTTTAGCATGGAATTATATAGTTTAATTCATGTAGATTACTAATCTAGGAAACAAATTTGGATCTGAAGGATATTTTCCAAGATATTAAAGATTTAAACATATAGTCCGGAAGCGGAGCCGGAAGCGGGGAGTCAAAAACTCATACAAATAATGGAGATAAAAAATTGCTGATAGCATCAATCGATTAGGCATACTATATTCTATTATTGTTCCAAATTTCAAAGCGATTGGTCTAGAATTACAGATTCTATAGAGAAAAATCTCAGAATAGGCAAAATCCTGAACTCAAAGCGAAGAGTGAGCCATGATAAAAAAAATTAAATTTTTTTGATCCCAATTATTTTGAGTTTGGCATGAAATTATATAGTTTAATTCATGTAGATTACGAATCTAGGGAACAAATTTGGATCTGAAGGATATTTTCCAAGATATTAAAGATTTAAAAATATAGTCCGGAAGCGGAGCCGGAAGCGGGGAGTCAAAAACTCATACAAATAATGGAGATAAAAAATTGCTGATAGCATCAATCGATTAGGCATACTATATTCTATTATTGTTCCAAATTTCAGAGCGATTGGTCTAGAATTACAGATTCTATAGAGAAAAATCTCAGAATAGGCAAAATCCTGAACTCAAAGCGAAGAGTGAGCCATGATAAAAAAAATTAAATTTTTTTGATCCCAATTTTTTTGAGTTTGGCATGAAATTATATAGTTTAATTCATGTAGATTACGAATCTAGGAAACAAATTTGGATCTGAGGGATATTTTCCAAGATATTAAAGATTTAAAAATATAGTCCGGAAGCGGAGCCGGAAGCGGGGAGTCAAAAACTCATACAAATAATGGAGATAAAAAATTGCTGATAGCATCAATCGATTAGGCATACTATATTCTATTATTGTTCCAAATTTCAAAGCGATTGGTCTAGAATTACAGATTCTATAGAGAAAAATCTCAGAATAGGCAAAATCCTGAACTCAAAGCGAAGAGTGAGCCATGATAAAAAAAATTAAATTTTTTTGATCCCAATTATTTTGAGTTTGGCATGGAATTATATAGTTTAATTCATGTAGATTACTAATCTAGGAAACAAATTTGGATCTGAAAGATATTTTCCAAGATATTAAAGATTTAAAAATATAGTCTGGAAGCGGAGCCGGAAGCGGGGAGTCAAAAACTCATACAAATAATGGAGATAAAAAATTGCTGATAGCATCAATCGATTAGGCATACTATATTCTATTATTGTTCCAAATTTCAAAGCGATTGGTCTAGAATTACAGATTCTATAGAGAAAAATCTCAGAATAGGCAAAATCCTGAACTCAAAGCGAAGAGTGAGCCATGATAAAAAAAATTAAATTTTTTTGATCCCAATTATTTTGAGTTTGGCATGGAATTATATAGTTTAATTCATGTAGATTACTAATCTAGGAAACAAATTTGGATCTGGAAGATATTTTCCAAGATATTAAAGATTTAAAAATATAGTCCGGAAGCGGAGCCGGAAGCGGGGAGTCAAAAACTCATACAAATAATGGAGATAAAAAATTGCTGATAGCATCAATCGATTAGGCATACTATATTCTATTATTGTTCCAAATTTCAAAGCGATTGGTCTAGAATTACAGATTCTATAGAGAAAAATCTCAGAATAGGCAAAATCCTGAACTCAAAGCGAAGAGTGAGCCATGATAAAAAAAATTAAATTTTTTTGATCCCAATTATTTTGAGTTTGGCATGGAATTATATAGTTTAATTCATGTAGATTACTAATCTAGGAAACAAATTTGGATCTGAAGGATATTTTCCAAGATATTAAAGATTTAAAAATATAGTCCGGAAGCGGAGCCGGAAGCGGGGAGTCAAAAACTCATACAAATAATGGAGATAAAAAATTGCTGATAGCATCAATCGATTAGGCATACTATATTCTATTATTGTTCCAAATTTCAAAGCGATTGGTCTAGAATTACAGATTCTATAGAGAAAAATCTCAGAATAGGCAAAATCCTGAACTCAAAGCGAAGAGTGAGCCATGATAAAAAAAATTAAATTTTTTTGATCCCAATTATTTTGAGTTTGGCATGAAATAATATAGTTTAATTCATGTAGATTACGAATCTAGGAAACAAATTTGGATCTGAAGGATATTTTCCAAGATATTAAAGATTTAAAAATATAGTCCGGAAGCGGAGCCGGAAGCGGGGAGTCAAAAACTCATACAAATAATGGAGATAAAAAATTGCTGATAGCATCAATTAGGCATACTATATTCTATTATTGTTCCAAATTTCAAAGCGATTGGTCTAGAATTACAGATTCTATAGAGAAAAATCTCAGAATAGGCAAAATCCTGAACTCAAAGCGAAGAGTGAGCCATGATAAAAAAAATTAAATTTTTTTGATCCCAATTATTTTGAGTTTGGCATGGAATTATATAGTTTAATTCATGTAGATTACTAATCTAGGAAACAAATTTGGATCTGAAAGATATTTTCCAAGATATTAAAGATTTAAAAATATAGTCCGGAAGCGGAGCCGGAAGCGGGGAGTCAAAAACTCATACAAATAATGGAGATAAAAAATTGCTGATAGCATCAATCGATTAGGCATACTATATTCTATTATTGTTCCAAATTTCAAAGCGATTGGTCTAGAATTACAGATTCTATAGAGAAAAATCTCAGAATAGGCAAAATCCTGAACTCAAAGCGAAGAGTGAGCCATGATAAAAAAAATTAAATTTTTTTGATCCCAATTATTTTGAGTTTGGCATGAAATAATATAGTTTAATTCATGTAGATTACGAATCTAGGAAACAAATTTGGATCTGAAGGATATTTTCCAAGATATTAAAGATTTAAAAATATAGTCCGGAAGCGGAGCCGGAAGCGGGGAGTCAAAAACTCATACAAATAATGGAGATAAAAAATTGCTGATAGCATCAATCGATTAGGCATACTATATTCTATTATTGTTCCAAATTTCAAAGCGATTGGTCTAGAATTACAGATTCTATAGAGAAAAATCTCAGAATAGGCAAAATCCTGAACTCAAAGCGAAGAGTGAGCCATGATAAAAAAAATTAAATTTTTTTGATCCCAATTATTTTGAGTTTGGCATGAAATTATATAGTTTAATTCATGTAGATTACGAATCTAGGAAACAAATTTGGATCTGAAGGATATTTTCCAAGATATTAAAGATTTAAAAATATAGTCCGGAAGCGGAGCCGGAAGCGGGGAGTCAAAAACTCATACAAATAATGGAGATAAAAAATTGCTAATAGCATCAATCGATTAGGCATACTATATTCTATTATTGTTCCAAATTTCAAAGCGATTGGTCTGGAATTACAGATTCTATAGAGAAAAATCTCAGAATAGGCAAAATCCTGAACTCAAAGCGAAGAGTGAGCCATGATAAAAAAAATTAAATTTTTTTGATCCCAATTATTAGGAGTTTGGCATGAAATTATATAGTTTAATTCATGTAGACTACGAATCTAGGAAACAAATTTGGATCTGAAGGATATTTTCCAAGATATTAAAGATTTAAAAATATAGTCCGGAAGCGGAGCCGGAAGCGGGGAGTCAAAAACTCATACAAATAATGGAGATAAAAAATTGCTGATAGCATCAATCGATTAGGCATACTATATTCTATTATTGTTCCAAATTTCAAAGCGATTGGTCTAGAATTACAGATTCTATAGAGAAAAATCTCAGAATAGGCAAAATCCTGAACTCAAAGCGAAGAGTGAGCCATGATAAAAAAAAATAAATTTTTTTGATCCCAATTATTTTGAGTTTGGCATGGAATTATATAGTTTAATTCATGTAGATTACTAATCTAGGAAACAAATTTGGATCTGAAAGATATTTTCCAAGATATTAAAGATTTAAAAATATAGTCCGGAAGCGGAGCCGGAAGCGGGGAGTCAAAAACTCATACAAATAATGGAGATAAAAAATTGCTGATAGCATCAATCGATTAGGCATACTATATTCTATTATTGTTCCAAATTTCAAAGCGATTGGTCTAGAATTACAGATTCTATAGAGAAAAATCTCAGAATAGGCAAAATCCTGAACTCAAAGCGAAGAGTGAGCCATGATAAAAAAAATTAAATTTTTTTGATCCCAATTATTTTGAGTTTGGCATGGAATTATATAGTTTAATTCATGTAGATTACTAATCTAGGAAACAAATTTGGATCTGAAAGATATTTTCCAAGATATTAAAGATTTAAAAATATAGTCCGGAAGCGGAGCCGGAAGCGGGGAGTCAAAAACTCATACAAATAATGGAGATAAAAAATTGCTGATAGCATCAATCGATTAGGCATACTATATTCTATTATTGTTCCAAATTTCAAAGCGATTGGTCTAGAATTACAGATTCTATAGAGAAAAATCTCAGAATAGGCAAAATCCTGAACTCAAAGCGAAGAGTGAGCCATGATAAAAAAAATTAAATTTTTTTGATCCCAATTATTTTGAGTTTGGCATGAAATTATATAGTTTAATTCATGTAGATTACGAATCTAGGAAACAAATTTGGATCTGAAGGATATTTTCCAAGATATTAAAGATTTAAAAATATAGTCCGGAAGCGGAGCCGGAAGCGGGGAGTCAAAAACTCATACAAATAATGGAGATAAAAAATTGCTGATAGCATCAATCGATTAGGCATACTATATTCTATTATTGTTCCAAATTTCAAAGCGATTGGTCTAGAATTACAGATTCTATAGAGAAAAATCTCAGAATAGGCAAAATCCTGAACTCAAAGCGAAGAGTGAGCCATGATAAAAAAAATTAAATTTTTTTGATCCCAATTATTTTGAGTTTGGCATGAAATTATATAGTTTAATTCATGTAGATTACGAATCTAGGAAACAAATTTGGATCTGAAGGATATTTTCCAAGATATTAAAGATTTAAAAATATAGTCCGGAAGCGGAGCCGGAAGCGGGGAGTCAAAAACTCATACAAATAATGGAGATAAAAAATTGCTGATAGCATCAATCGATTAGGCATACTATATTCTATTATTGTTCCAAATTTCAAAGCGATTGGTCTGGAATTACAGATTCTATAGAGAAAAATCTCAGAATAGGCAAAATCCTGAACTCAAAGCGAAGAGTGAGCCATGATAAAAAAAATTAAATTTTTTTGATCCCAATTATTAGGAGTTTGGCATGAAATTATATAGTTTAATTCATGTAGACTACGAATCTAGGAAACAAATTTGGATCTGAAGGATATTTTCCAAGATATTAAAGATTTAAAAATATAGTCCGGAAGCGGAGCCGGAAGCGGGGAGTCAAAAACTCATACAAATAATGGAGATAAAAAATTGCTGATAGCATCAATCGATTAGGCATACTATATTCTATTATTGTTCCAAATTTCAAAGCGATTGGTCTAGAATTACAGATTCTATAGAGAAAAATCTCAGAATAGGCAAAATCCTGAACTCAAAGCGAAGAGTGAGCCATGATAAAAAAAAATAAATTTTTTTGATCCCAATTATTTTGAGTTTGGCATGGAATTATATAGTTTAATTCATGTAGATTACTAATCTAGGAAACAAATTTGGATCTGAAAGATATTTTCCAAGATATTAAAGATTTAAAAATATAGTCCGGAAGCGGAGCCGGAAGCGGGGAGTCAAAAACTCATACAAATAATGGAGATAAAAAATTGCTGATAGCATCAATCGATTAGGCATACTATATTCTATTATTGTTCCAAATTTCAAAGCGATTGGTCTAGAATTACAGATTCTATAGAGAAAAATCTCAGAATAGGCAAAATCCTGAACTCAAAGCGAAGAGTGAGCCATGATAAAAAAAATTAAATTTTTTTGATCCCAATTATTTTGAGTTTGGCATGAAATTATATAGTTTAATTCATGTAGATTACGAATCTAGGAAACAAATTTGGATCTGAAGGATATTTTCCAAGATATTAAAGATTTAAAAATATAGTCCGGAAGCGCAGCCGGAAGCGGGGAGTCAAAAACTCATACAAATAATGGAGATAAAAAATTGCTGATAGCATCAATCGATTAGGCATACTATATTCTATTATTGTTCCAAATTTCAAAGCGATTGGTCTAGAATTACAGATTCTATAGAGAAAAATCTCAGAATAGGCAAAATCCTGAACTCAAAGCGAAGAGTGAGCCATGATAAAAAAAATTAAATTTTTTTGATCCCAATTATTTTGAGTTTGGCATGGAATTATATAGTTTAATTCATGTAGATTACTAATCTAGGAAACAAATTTGGATCTGAAAGATATTTTCCAAGATATTAAAGATTTAAAAATATAGTCCGGAAGCGGAGCCGGAAGCGGGGAGTCAAAAACTCATACAAATAATGGAGATAAAAAATTGCTGATAGCATCAATCGATTAGGCATACTATATTCTATTATTGTTCCAAATTTCAAAGCGATTGGTCTAGAATTACAGATTCTATAGAGAAAAATCTCAGAATAGGCAAAATCCTGAACTCAAAGCGAAGAGTGAGCCATGATAAAAAAAATTAAATTTTTTTGATCCCAATTATTTTGAGTTTGGCATGGAATTATATAGTTTAATTCATGTAGATTACTAATCTAGGGAACAAATTTGGATCTGAAAGATATTTTCCAAGATATTAAAGATTTAAAAATATAGTCCGGAAGCGGAGCCGGAAGCGGGGAGTCAAAAACTCATACAAATAATGGAGATAAAAAATTGCTGATAGCATCAATCGATTAGGCATACTATATTCTATTATTGTTCCAAATTTCAAAGCGATTGGTCTAGAATTACAGATTCTATAGAGAAAAATCTCAGAATAGGCAAAATCCTGAACTCAAAGCGAAGAGTGAGCCATGATAAAAAAAAAAAAATTTTTTTGATCCCAATTATTTTGAGTTTGGCATGGAATTATATAGTTTAATTCATGTAGATTACTAATCTAGGAAACAAATTTGGATCTGAAAGATATTTTCCAAGATATTAAAGATTTAAAAATATAGTCCGGAAGCGGAGCCGGAAGCAGGGAGTCAAAAACTCATACAAATAATGGAGATAAAAAATTGCTGATAGCATCAATCGATTAGGCATACTATATTCTATTATTGTTCCAAATTTCAAAGCGATTGGTCTAGAATTACAGATTCTATAGAGAAAAATCTCAGAATAGGCAAAATCCTGAACTCAAAGCGAAGAGTGAGCCATGATAAAAAAAATTAAATTTTTTTGATCCCAATTATTTTGAGTTTGGCATGGAATTATATAGTTTAATTCATGTAGATTACTAATCTAGGAAACAAATTTGGATCTGAAAGATATTTTCCAAGATATTAAAGATTTAAAAATATAGTCCGGAAGCGGAGCCGGAAGCGGGGAGTCAAAAACTCATACAAATAATGGAGATAAAAAATTGCTGATAGCATCAATCGATTAGGCATACTATATTCTATTATTGTTCCAAATTTCAAAGCGATTGGTCTAGAATTACAGATTCTATAGAGAAAAATCTCAGAATAGGCAAAATCCTGAACTCAAAGCGAAGAGTGAGCCATGATAAAAAAAAATAAATTTTTTTGATCCCAATTATTTTGAGTTTGGCATGAAATTATATAGTTTAATTCATGTAGATTACGGATCTAGGAAACAAATTTGGATCTGAAGGATATTTTCCAAGATATTAAAGATTTAAAAATATAGTCCGGAAGCGGAGCCGGAAGCGGGGAGTCAAAAACTCATACAAATAATGGAGATAAAAAATTGCTGATAGCATCAATCGATTAGGCATACTATATTCTATTATTGTTCCAAATTTCAAAGCGATTGGTCTAGAATTACAGATTCTATAGAGAAAAATCTCAGAATAGGCAAAATCCTGAACTCAAAGCGAAGAGTGAGCCATGATAAAAAAAATTAAATTTTTTTGATCCCAATTATTTTGAGTTTGGCATGGAATTATATAGTTTAATTCATGTAGATTACTAATCTAGGAAACAAATTTGGATCTGAAAGATATTTTCCAAGATATTAAAGATTTAAAAATATAGTCCGGAAGCGGAGCCGGAAGCGGGGAGTCAAAAACTCATACAAATAATGGAGATAAAAAATTGCTGATAGCATCAATCGATTAGGCATACTATATTCTATTATTGTTCCAAATTTCAAAGCGATTGGTCTAGAATTACAGATTCTATAGAGAAAAATCTCAGAATAGGCAAAATCCTGAACTCAAAGCGAAGAGTGAGCCATGATAAAAAAAATTAAATTTTTTTGATCCCAATTATTTTGAGTTTGGCATGGAATTATATAGTTTAATTCATGTGGATTACTAATCTAGGAAACAAATTTGGATCTGAAAGATATTTTCCAAGATATTAAAGATTTAAAAATATAGTCCGGAAGCGGAGCCGGAAGCGGGGAGTCAAAAACTCATACAAATAATGGAGATAAAAAATTGCTGATAGCATCAATCGATTAGGCATACTATATTCTATTATTGTTCCAAATTTCAAAGCGATTGGTCTAGAATTACAGATTCTATAGAGAAAAATCTCAGAATAGGCAAAATCCTGAACTCAAAGCGAAGAGTGAGCCATGATAAAAAAAATTAAATTTTTTTGATCCCAATTATTTTGAGTTTGGCATGAAATTATATAGTTTAATTCATGTAGATTACGGATCTAGGAAACAAATTTGGATCTGAAGGATATTTTCCAAGATATTAAAGATTTAAAAATATAGTCCGGAAGCGGAGCCGGAAGCGGGGAGTCAAAAACTCATACAAATAATGGAGATAAAAAATTGCTGATAGCATCAATCGATTAGGCATACTATATTCTATTATTGTTCCAAATTTCGAAGCGATTGGTCTAGAATTACAGATTCTATAGAGAAAAATCTCAGAATAGGCAAAATCCTGAACTCAAAGCGAAGAGTGAGCCATGATAAAAAAAATTAAATTTTTTTGATCCCAATTATTTTGAGTTTGGCATGGAATTATATAGTTTAATTCATGTAGATTACTAATCTAGGAAACAAATTTGGATCTGAAAGATATTTTCCAAGATATTAAAGATTTAAAAATATAGTCCGGAAGCGGAGCCGGAAGCGGGGAGTCAAAAACTCATACAAATAATGGAGATAAAAAATTGCTGATAGCATCAATCGATTAGGCATACTATATTCTATTATTGTTCCAAATTTCAAAGCGATTGGTCTAGAATTACAGATTCTATAGAGAAAAATCTCAGAATAGGCAAAATCCTGAACTCAAAGCGAAGAGTGAGCCATGATAAAAAAAAAAAAATTTTTTTGATCCCAATTATTTTGAGTTTGGCATGGAATTATATAGTTTAATTCATGTAGATTACTAATCTAGGAAACAAATTTGGATCTGAAAGATATTTTCCAAGATATTAAAGATTTAAAAATATAGTCCGGAAGCGGAGCCGGAAGCGGGGAGTCAAAAACTCATATAAATAATGGAGATAAAAAATTGCTGATAGCATCAATCGATTAGGCATACTATATTCTATTATTGTTCCAAATTTCAAAGCGATTGGTCTAGAATTACAGATTCTATAGAGAAAAATCTCAGAATAGGCAAAATCCTGAACTCAAAGCGAAGAGTGAGCCATGATAAAAAAAATTAAATTTTTTTGATCCCAATTATTTTGAGTTTGGCATGGAATTATATAGTTTAATTCATGTGGATTACTAATCTAGGAAACAAATTTGGATCTGAAAGATATTTTCCAAGATATTAAAGATTTAAAAATATAGTCCGGAAGCGGAGCCGGAAGCGGGGAGTCAAAAACTCATACAAATAATGGAGATAAAAAATTGCTGATAGCATCAATCGATTAGGCATACTATATTCTATTATTGTTCCAAATTTCAAAGCGATTGGTCTAGAATTACAGATTCTATAGAGAAAAATCTCAGAATAGGCAAAATCCTGAACTCAAAGCGAAGAGTGAGCCATGATAAAAAAAAAAAAATTTTTTTGATCCCAATTATTTTGAGTTTGGCATGGAATTATATAGTTTAATTCATGTAGATTACTAATCTAGGAAACAAATTTGGATCTGAAAGATATTTTCCAAGATATTAAAGATTTAAAAATATAGTCCGGAAGCGGAGCCGGAAGCGGGGAGTCAAAAACTCATACAAATAATGGAGATAAAAAATTGCTGATAGCATCAATCGATTAGGCATACTATATTCTATTATTGTTCCAAATTTCAAAGCGATTGGTCTAGAATTACAGATTCTATAGAGAAAAATCTCAGAATAGGCAAAATCCTGAACTCAAAGCGAAGAGTGAGCCATGATAAAAAAAATTAAATTTTTTTGATCCCAATTATTTTGAGTTTGGCATGGAATTATATAGTTTAATTCATGTGGATTACTAATCTAGGAAACAAATTTGGATCTGAAAGATATTTTCCAAGATATTAAAGATTTAAAAATATAGTCCGGAAGCGGAGCCGGAAGCGGGGAGTCAAAAACTCATACAAATAATGGAGATAAAAAATTGCTGATAGCATCAATCGATTAGGCATACTATATTCTATTATTGTTCCAAATTTCAAAGCGATTGGTCTAGAATTACAGATTCTATAGAGAAAAATCTCAGAATAGGCAAAATCCTGAACTCAAAGCGAAGAGTGAGCCATGATAAAAAAAAAAAAATTTTTTTGATCCCAATTATTTTGAGTTTGGCATGGAATTATATAGTTTAATTCATGTAGATTACGAATCTAGGAAACAAATTTGGATCTGAAAGATATTTTCCAAGATATTAAAGATTTAAAAATATAGTCCGGAAGCGGAGCCGGAAGCGGGGAGTCAAAAACTCATACAAATAATGGAGATAAAAAATTGCTGATAGCATCAATCGATTAGGCATACTATATTCTATTATTGTTCCAAATTTCAAAGCGATTGGTCTAAAATTACAGATTCTATAGAGAAAAATCTCAGAATAGGCAAAATCCTGAACTCAAAGCGAAGAGTGAGCCATGATAAAAAAAAATAAATTTTTTTGATCCCAATTATTTTGAGTTTGGCATGGAATTATATAGTTTAATTCATGTAGATTACTAATCTAGGAAACAAATTTGGATCTGAAAGATATTTTCCAAGATATTAAAGATATAAAAATATAGTCCGGAAGCGGAGCCGGAAGCGGGAAGTCAAAAACTCATACAAATAATGGAGATAAAAAATTGCTGATAGCATCAATCGATTAGGCATACTATATTCTATTATTGTTTCAAATTTCAAAGCGATTGGTCTAGAATTACAGATTCTATAGAGAAAAATCTCAGAATAGGCAAAATCCTGAACTCAAAGCGAAGAGTGAGCCATGATAAAAAAAATTAAATTTTTTTGATCCCAATTATTTTGAGTTTGGCATGGAATTATATAGTTTAATTCATGTAGATTACTAATCTAGGAAACAAATTTGGATCTGAAAGATATTTTCCAAGATATTGAAGATTTAAAAATATAGTCCGGAAGCGGAGCCGGAAGCGGGGAGTCAAAAACTCATACAAATAATGGAGATAAAAAATTGCTGATAGCATCAATCAATTAGGCATACTATATTCTATTATTGTTCCAAATTTCAAAGCGATTGGTCTAGAATTACAGATTCTATAGAGAAAAATCTCAGAATAGGCAAAATCCTGAACTCAAAGCGAAGAGTGAGCCATGATAAAAAAAATTAAATTTTTTTGATCCCAATTATTTTGAGTTTGGCATGGAATTATATAGTTTAATTCATGTAGATTACTAATCTAGGAAACAAATTTGGATCTGAAAGATATTTTCCAAGATATTAAAGATTTAAAAATATAGTCCGGAAGCGGAGCCGGAAGCGGGGAGTCAAAAACTCATACAAATAATGGAGATAAAAAATTGCTGATAGCATCAATCGATTAGGCATACTATATTCTATTATTGTTCCAAATTTCAAAGCGATTGGTCTAGAATTACAGATTCTATAGAGAAAAATCTCAGAATAGGCAAAATCCTGAACTCAAAGCGAAGAGTGAGCCATGATAAAAAAAATTAAATTTTTTTGATCCCAATTATTTTGAGTTTGGCATGGAATTATATAGTTTAATTCATGTAGATTACTAATCTAGGAAACAAATTTGGATCTGAAAGATATTTTCCAAGATATTAAAGATTTAAAAATATAGTCCGGAAGCGGAGCCGGAAGCGGGGAGTCAAAAACTCATACAAATAATGGAGATAAAAAATTGCTGATAGCATCAATCAATTAGGCATACTATATTCTATTATTGTTCCAAATTTCAAAGCGATTGGTCTAGAATTACAGATTCTATAGAGAAAAATCTCAGAATAGGCAAAATCCTGAACTCAAAGCGAAGAGTGAGCCATGATAAAAAAAAATAAATTTTTTTGATCCCAATTATTTTGAGTTTGGCATGAAATTATATAGTTTAATTCATGTAGATTACGGATCTAGGAAACAAATTTGGATCTGAAGGATATTTTCCAAGATATTAAAGATTTAAAAATTTAGTCCGGAAGCGGAGCCGGAAGCGGGGAGTCAAAAACTCATACAAATAATGGAGATAAAAAATTGCTGATAGCATCAATCGATTAGGCATACTATATTCTATTATTGTTCCAAATTTCAAAGCGATTGGTCTAGAATTACAGATTCTATAGAGAAAAATCTCAGAATAGGCAAAATCCTGAACTCAAAGCGAAGAGTGAGCCATGATAAAAAAAAATAAATTTTTTTGATCCCAATTATTTTGAGTTTGGCATGGAATTATATAGTTTAATTCATGTAGATTACTAATCTAGGAAACAAATTTGGATCTGAAAGATATTTTCCAAGATATTAAAGATTTAAAAATATAGTCCGGAAGCGGAGCCGGAAGCGGGGAGTCAAAAACTCATACAAATAATGGAGATAAAAAATTGCTGATAGCATCAATCGATTAGGCATACTATATTCTATTATTGTTCCAAATTTCAAAGCGATTGGTCTAGAATTACAGATTCTATGGAGAAAAATCTCAGAATAGGCAAAATCCTGAACTCAAAGCGAAGAGTGAGCCATGATAAAAAAAATTAAATTTTTTTGATCCCAATTATTTTGAGTTTGGCATGGAATTATATAGTTTAATTCATGTGGATTACTAATCTAGGAAACAAATTTGGATCTGAAAGATATTTTCCAAGATATTAAAGATTTAAAAATATAGTCCGGAAGCGGAGCCGGAAGCGGGGAGTCAAAAACTCATACAAATAATGGAGATAAAAAATTGCTGATAGCATCAATCGATTAGGCATACTATATTCTATTATTGTTCCAAATTTCAAAGCGATTGGTCTAGAATTACAGATTCTATAGAGAAAAATCTCAGAATAGGCAAAATCCTGAACTCAAAGCGAAGAGTGAGCCATGATAAGAAAAAATAAATTTTTTTGATCCCAATTATTTTGAGTTTGGCATGGAATTATATAGTTTAATTCATGTAGATTACTAATCTAGGAAACAAATTTGGATCTGAAAGATATTTTCCAAGATATTAAAGATTTAAAAATATAGTCCGGAAGCGGAGCCGGAAGCGGGGAGTCAAAAACTCATACAAATAATGGAGATAAAAAATTGCTGATAGCATCAATCGATTAGGCATACTATATTCTATCATTGTTCCAAATTTCAAAGCGATTGGTCTAGAATTACAGATTCTATAGAGAAAAATCTCAGAATAGGCAAAATCCTGAACTCAAAGCGAAGAGTGAGCCATGATAAAAAAAAATAAATTTTTTTGATCCCAATTATTTTGAGTTTGGCATGGAATTATATAGCTTAATTCATGTAGATTACGAATCTAGAAAACAAATTTGGATCTGAAAGATATTTTCCAAGATATTAAAGATTTAAAAATATAGTCCGGAAGCGGAGCCGGAAGCGGGGAGTCAAAAACTCATACAAATAATGGAGATAAAAAATTGCTGATAGCATCAATCGATTAGGCATACTATATTCTATTATTGTTCCAAATTTCAAAGCGATTGGTCTAAAATTACAGATTCTATAGAGAAAAATCTCAGAATAGGCAAAATCCTGAACTCAAAGCGAAGAGTGAGCCATGATAAAAAAAAATAAATTTTTTTGATTCCAATTATTTTGAGTTTGGCATGAAATTATATAGTTTAATTCATGTAGATTACGAATCTAGGAAACAAATTTGGATCTGAAGGATATTTTCCAAGATATTAAAGATTTAAAAATATAGTCCGGAAGCGGAGCCGGAAGCGGGGAGTCAAAAACTCATACAAATAATGGAGATAAAAAATTGCTGATAGCATCAATCGATTAGGCATACTATATTCTATTATTGTTCCAAATTTCAAAGCGATTGGTCTAGAATTACAGATTCTATAGAGAAAAATCTCAGAATAGGCAAAATCCTGAACTCAAAGCGAAGAGTGAGCCATGATAAAAAAAATTAAATTTTTTTGATCCCAATTATTTTGAGTTTGGCATGGAATTATATAGTTTAATTCATGTGGATTACTAATCTAGGAAACAAATTTGGATCTGAAAGATATTTTCCAAGATATTAAAGATTTAAAAATATAGTCCGGAAGCGGAGCCGGAAGCGGGGAGTCAAAAACTCATACAAATAATGGAGATAAAAAATTGCTGATAGCATCAATCGATTAGGCATACTATATTCTATTATTGTTCCAAATTTCAAAGCGATTGGTCTAGAATTACAGATTCTATAGAGAAAAATCTCAGAATAGGCAAAATCCTGAACTCAAAGCGAAGAGTGAGCCATGATAAAAAAAATTAAATTTTTTTGATCCCAATTATTTTGAGTTTGGCATGGAATTATATAGTTTAATTCATGTGGATTACTAATCTAGGAAACAAATTTGGATCTGAAAGATATTTTCCAAGATATTAAAGATTTAAAAATATAGTCCGGAAGCGGAGCCGGAAGCGGGGAGTCAAAAACTCATACAAATAATGGAGATAAAAAATTGCTGATAGCATCAATCGATTAGGCATACTATATTCTATTATTGTTCCAAATTTCAAAGCGATTGGTCTAGAATTACAGATTCTATAGAGAAAAATCTCAGAATAGGCAAAATCCTGAACTCAAAGCGAAGAGTGAGCCATGATAAAAAAAATTAAATTTTTTTGATCCCAATTATTTTGAGTTTGGCATGGAATTATATAGTTTAATTCATGTGGATTACTAATCTAGGAAACAAATTTGGATCTGAAAGATATTTTCCAAGATATTAAAGATTTAAAAATATAGTCCGGAAGCGGAGCCGGAAGCGGGGAGTCAAAAACTCATACAAATAATGGAGATAAAAAATTGCTGATAGCATCAATCGATTAGGCATACTATATTCTATTATTGTTCTAAATTTCAAAGCGATTGGTCTAGAATTACAGATTCTATAGAGAAAAATCTCAGAATAGGCAAAATCCTGAACTCAAAGCGAAGAGTGAGCCATGATAAAAAAAATTAAATTTTTTTGATCCCAATTATTTTGAGTTTGGCATGGAATTATATAGTTTAATTCATGTGGATTACTAATCTAGGAAACAAATTTGGATCTGAAAGATATTTTCCAAGATATTAAAGATTTAAAAATATAGTCCGGAAGCGGAGCCGGAAGCGGGGAGTCAAAAACTCATACAAATAATGGAGATAAAAAATTGCTGATAGCATCAATCGATTAGGCATACTATATTCTATTATTGTTCCAAATTTCAAAGCGATTGGTCTAGAATTACAGATTCTATAGAGAAAAATCTCAGAATAGGCAAAATCCTGAACTCAAAGCGAAGAGTGAGCCATGATAAAAAAAATTAAATTTTTTTGATCCCAATTATTTTGAGTTTGGCATGGAATTATATAGTTTAATTCATGTGGATTACTAATCTAGGAAACAAATTTGGATCTGAAAGATATTTTCCAAGATATTAAAGATTTAAAAATATAGTCCGGAAGCGGAGCCGGAAGCGGGGAGTCAAAAACTCATACAAATAATGGAGATAAAAAATTGCTGATAGCATCAATCGATTAGGCATACTATATTCTATTATTGTTTTAAATTTCAAAGCGATTGGTCTAGAATTACAGATTCTATAGAGAAAAATCTCAGAATAGGCAAAATCCTGAACTCAAAGCGAAGAGTGAGCCATGATAAAAAAAATTAAATTTTTTTGATCCCAATTATTTTGAGTTTGGCATGGAATTATATAGTTTGATTCATGTAGATTACTAATCTAGGAAACAAATTTGGATCTGAAAGATATTTTCCAAGATATTAAAGATTTAAAAATATAGTCCGGAAGCGGAGCCGGAAGCGGGGAGTCAAAAACTCATACAAATAATGGAGATAAAAAATTGCTGATAGCATCAATCGATTAGGCATACTATATTCTATTATTGTTCCAAATTTCAAAGCGATTGGTCCAGAATTACAGATTCTATAGAGAAAAATCTCAGAATAGGCAAAATCCTGAACTCAAAGCGAAGAGTGAGCCATGATAAAAAAAATTAAATTTTTTTGATCCCAATTATTTTGAGTTTGGCATGGAATTATATAGTTTAATTCATGTAGATTACTAATCTAGGAAACAAATTTGGATCTGAAAGATATTTTCCAAGATATTAAAGATTTAAAAATATAGTCCGGAAGCGGAGCCGGAAGCGGGGAGTCAAAAACTCATACAAATAATGGAGATAAAAAATTGCTGATAGCATCAATCGATTAGGCATACTATATTCTATTATTGTTCCAAATTTCAAAGCGATTGGTCTAGAATTACAGATTCTATAGAGAAAAATCTCAGAATAGGCAAAATCCTGAACTCAAAGCGAAGAGTGAGCCATGATAAAAAAAATTAAATTTTTTTGATCCCAATTATTTTGAGTTTGGCATGGAATTATATAGTTTGATTCATGTAGATTACTAATCTAGGAAACAAATTTGGATCTGAAAGATATTTTCCAAGATATTAAAGATTTAAAAATATAGTCCGGAAGCGGAGCCGGAAGCGGGGAGTCAAAAACTCATACAAATAATGGAGATAAAAAATTGCTGATAGCATCAATCGATTAGGCATACTATATTCTATTATTGTTCCAAATTTCAAAGCGATTGGTCTAGAATTACAGATTCTATAGAGAAAAATCTCAGAATAGGCAAAATCCTGAACTCAAAGCGAAGAGTGAGCCATGATAAAAAAAATTAAATTTTTTTGATCCCAATTATTTTAAGTTTGGCATGGAATTAAATAGTTTGATTCATGTAGATTACTAATCTAGGAAACAAATTTGGATCTGAAAGATATTTTCCAAGATATTAAAGATTTAAAAATATAGTCCGGAAGCGGAGCCGGAAGCGAGGAGTCAAAAACTCATACAAATAATGGAGATAAGAAATTGCTGATAGCATCAATCGATTAGGCATACTATATTCTATTATTGTTCCAAATTTCAAAGCGATTGGTCTAGAATTACAGATTCTATAGAGAAAAATCTCAGAATAGGCAAAATCCTGAACTCAAAGCGAAGAGTGAGCCATGATAAAAAAAATTAAATTTTTTTGATCCCAATTATTTTGAGTTTGGCATGGAATTATATAGTTTAATTCATGTAGATTACTAATCTAGGAAACAAATTTGGATCTGAAAGATATTTTCCAAGATATTAAAGATTTAAAAATATAGTCCGGAAGCGGAGCCGGAAGCGGGGAGTCAAAAACTCATACAAATAATGGAGATAAAAAATTGCTGATAGCATCAATCGATTAGGCATACTATATTCTATTATTGTTTCAAATTTCAAAGCGATTGGTCTAGAATTACAGATTCTATAGAGAAAAATCTCAGAATAGGCAAAATCCTGAACTCAAAGCGAAGAGTGAGCCATGATAAAAAAAATTAAATTTTTTTGATCCCAATTATTTTGAGTTTGGCATGGAATTATATAGTTTAATTCATGTAGATTACTAATCTAGGAAACAAATTTGGATCTGAAAGATATTTTCCAAGATATTAAAGATTTAAAAATATAGTCCGGAAGCGGAGCCGGAAGCGGGGAGTCAAAAACTCATACAAATAATGGAGATAAAAAATTGCTGATAGCATCAATCGATTAGGCATACTATATTCTATTATTGTTCCAAATTTCAAAGCGATTGGTCTAGAATTACAGATTCTATAGAGAAAAATCTCAGAATAGGCAAAATCCTGAACTCAAAGCGAAGAGTGAGCCATGATAAAAAAAATTAAATTTTTTTGATCCCAATTATTTTGAGTTTGGCATGGAATTATATAGTTTGATTCATGTAGATTACTAATCTAGGAAACAAATTTGGATCTGAAAGATATTTTCCAAGATATTAAAGATTTAAAAATATAGTCCGGAAGCGGAGCCGGAAGCGGGGAGTCAAAAACTCATACAAATAATGGAGATAAAAAATTGCTGATAGCATCAATCGATTAGGCATACTATATTCTATTATTGTTCCAAATTTCAAAGCGATTGGTCTAGAATTACAGATTCTATAGAGAAAAATCTCAGAATAGGCAAAATCCTGAACTCAAAGCGAAGAGTGAGCCATGATAAAAAAAATTAAATTTTTTTGATCCCAATTATTTTGAGTTTGGCATGGAATTATATAGTTTAATTCATGTAGATTACTAATCTAGGAAACAAATTTGGATCTGAAAGATATTTTCCAAGATATTAAAGATTTAAAAATATAGTCCGGAAGCGGAGCCGGAAGCGGGGAGTCAAAAACTCATACAAATAATGGAGATAAAAAATTGCTGATAGCATCAATCGATTAGGCATACTATATTCTATTATTGTTCCAAATTTCAAAGCGATTGGTCTAGAATTACAGATTCTATAGAGAAAAATCTCAGAATAGGCAAAATCCTGAACTCAAAGCGAAGAGTGAGCCATGATAAAAAAAATTAAATTTTTTTGATCCCAATTATTTTGAGTTTGGCATGGAATTATATAGTTTAATTCATGTAGATTACTAATCTAGGAAACAAATTTGGATCTGAAAGATATTTTCCAAGATATTAAAGATTTAAAAATATAGTCCGGAAGCGGAGCCGGAAGCGGGGAGTCAAAAACTCATACAAATAATGGAGATAAAAAATTGCTGATAGCATCAATCGATTAGGCATACTATATTCTATTATTGTTCCAAATTTCAAAGCGATTGGTCTAGAATTACAGATTCTATAGAGAAAAATCTCAGAATAGGCAAAATCCTGAACTCAAAGCGAAGAGTGAGCCATGATAAAAAAAATTAAATTTTTTTGATCCCAATTATTTTGAGTTTGGCATGGAATTATATAGTTTGATTCATGTAGATTACTAATCTAGGAAACAAATTTGGATCTGAAAGATATTTTCCAAGATATTAAAGATTTAAAAATATAGTCCGGAAGCGGAGCCGGAAGCGGGGAGTCAAAAACTCATACAAATAATGGAGATAAAAAATTGCTGATAGCATCAATCGATTAGGCATACTATATTCTATTATTGTTCCAAATTTCAAAGCGATTGGTCTAGAATTACAGATTCTATAGAGAAAAATCTCAGAATAGGCAAAATCCTGAACTCAAAGCGAAGAGTGAGCCATGATAAAAAAAATTAAATTTTTTTGATCCCAATTATTTTGAGTTTGGCATGGAATTATATAGTTTAATTCATGTAGATTACTAATCTAGGAAACAAATTTGGATCTGAAAGATATTTTCCAAGATATTAAAGATTTAAAAATATAGTCCGGAAGCGGAGCCGGAAGCGGGGAGTCAAAAACTCATACAAATAATGGAGATAAAAAATTGCTGATAGCATCAATCGATTAGGCATACTATATTCTATTATTGTTCCAAATTTCAAAGCGATTGGTCTAGAATTACAGATTCTATAGAGAAAAATCTCAGAATAGGCAAAATCCTGAACTCAAAGCGAAGAGTGAGCCATGATAAAAAAAATTAAATTTTTTTGATCCCAATTATTTTGAGTTTGGCATGAAATTATATAGTTTAATTCATGTAGATTACGAATCTAGGAAACAAATTTGGATCTGAAAGATATTTTCCAAGATTTTAAAGATTTAAAAATATAGTCCGGAAGCGGAGCCGGAAGCGGGGAGTCAAAAACTCATACAAATAATGGAGATAAAAAATTGCTGATAGCATCAATCGATTAGGCATACTATATTCTATTATTGTTCCAAATTTCAAAGCGATTGGTCTAGAATTACAGATTCTATAGAGAAAAATCTCAGAATAGGCAAAATCCTGAACTCAAAGCGAAGAGTGAGCCATGATAAAAAAAATTAAATTTTTTTGATCCCAATTATTTTGAGTTTGGCATGGAATTATATAGTTTAATTCATGTAGATTACTAATCTAGGAAACAAATTTGGATCTGAAAGATATTTTCCAAGATATTAAAGATTTAAAAATATAGTCCGGAAGCGGAGCCGGAAGCTGGGAGTCAAAAACTCGTACAAATAATGGAGATAAAAAATTGCTGATAGCATCAATCGATTAGGCATACTATGTTCTATTATTGTTCCAAATTTCAAAGCGATTGGTCTAGAATTACAGATTCTATAGAGAAAAATCTCAGAATAGGCAAAATCCTGAACTCAAAGCGAAGAGTGAGCCATGATAAAAAAAATTAAATTTTTTTGATCCCAATTATTTTGAGTTTGGCATGGAATCATATAGTTTGATTCATGTAGATTACTAATCTAGGAAACAAATTTGGATCTGAAAGATATTTTCCAAGATTTTAAAGATTTAAAAATATAGTCCGGAAGCGGAGCCGGAAGCGGGGAGTCAAAAACTCATACAAATAATGGAGATAAAAAATTGCTGATAGCATCAATCGATTAGGCATACTATATTCTATTATTGTTCCAAATTTCAAAGCGATTGGTCTAGAATTACAGATTCTATAGAGAAAAATCTCAGAATAGGCAAAATCCTGAACTCAAAGCGCAGAGTGAGCCATGATAAAAAAAATTAAATTTTTTTGATCCCAATTATTTTGAGTTTGGCATGAAATTATATAGTTTAATTCATGTAGATTACGAATCTAGGAAACAAATTTGGATCTGAAAGATATTTTCCAAGATTTTAAAGATTTAAAAATATAGTCCGGAAGCGGAGCCGGAAGCGGGGAGTCAAAAACTCATACAAATAATGGAGATAAAAAATTGCTGATAGCATCAATCGATTAGGCATACTATATTCTATCATTGTTCCAAATTTCAAAGCGATTGGTCTAGAATTACAGATTCTATAGAGAAAAATCTCAGAATAGGCAAAATCCTGAACTCAAAGCGAAGAGTGAGCCATGATAAAAAAAAAAAATTTTTTTGATCCCAATTATTTTGAGTTTGGCATGGAATAATATAGTTTAATTCATGTAGATTACTAATCTAGGAAACAAATTTGGATCTGAAAGATATTTTCCAAGATATTAAAGATTTAAAAATATAGTCCGGAAGCGGAGCCGGAAGCGGGGAGTCAAAAACTCGTACAAATAATGGAGATAAAAAATTGCTGATAGCATCAATCGATTAGGCATACTATGTTCTATTATTGTTCCAAATTTCAAAGCGATTGGTCTAGAATTACAGATTCTATAGAGAAAAATCTCAGAATAGGCAAAATCCTGAACTCAAAGCGAAGAGTGAGCCATGATAAAAAAAATTAAATTTTTTTGATCCCAATTATTTTGAGTTTGGCATGGAATCATATAGTTTGATTCATGTAGATTACTAATCTAGGAAACAAATTTGGATCTGAAAGATATTTTCCAAGATTTTAAAGATTTAAAAATATAGTCCGGAAGCGGAGCCGGAAGCGGGGAGTCAAAAACTCATACAAATAATGGAGATAAAAAATTGCTGATAGCATCAATCGATTAGGCATACTATATTCTATTATTGTTCCAAATTTCAAAGCGATTGGTCTAGAATTACAGATTCTATAGAGAAAAATCTCAGAATAGGCAAAATCCTGAACTCAAAGCGAAGAGTGAGCCATGATAAAAAAAATTAAATTTTTTTGATCCCAATTATTTTGAGTTTGGCATGGAATTATATAGTTTAATTCATGTAGATTACTGATCTAGGAAACTAATTTGGATCTGAAAGATATTTTCCAAGATATTAAAGATTTAAAAATATCGTCCGGAAGCGGAGCCGGAAGCGGGGAGTCAAAAACTCATACAAATAATGGAGATAAAAAATTGCTAATAGCATCAATCGATTAGGCATACTATATTCTATCATTGTTCCAAATTTCAAAGCGATTGGTCTAGAATTACAGATTCTATAGAGAAAAATCTCAGAATAGGCAAAATCCTGAACTCAAAGCGAAGAGTGAGCCATGATAAAAAAAATTAAATTTTTTTGATCCCAATTATTTTGAGTTTGGCATGGAATTATATAGTTTAATTCATGTAGATTACTAATCTAGGAAACAAATTTGGATCTGAAAGATATTTTCCAAGATATTAAAGATTTAAAAATATAGTCCGGAAGCGGAGCCGGAAGCGGGGAGTCAAAAACTCATACAAATAATGGAGATAAAAAATTGTTGATAGCATCAATCGATTAGGCATACTATATTCTATTATTGTTCTAAATTTCAAAGCGATTGGTCTAGAATTACAGATTCTATAGAGAAAAATCTCAGAATAGGCAAAATCCTGAACTCAAAGCGAAGAGTGAGCCATGATGAAAATAATTAAATTTTTTTGATCCCAATTATTTTGAGTTTGGCATGGAATTATATAGTTTAATTCATGTAGATTACTAATCTAGGAAACAAATTTGGATCTGAAAGATATTTTCCAAGATATTAAAGATTTAAAAATATAGTCCGGAAGCGGAGCCGGAAGCGGGGAGTCAAAAACTCATACAAATAATGGAGATAAAAAATTGTTGATAGCATCAATCGATTAGGCATACTATATTCTATTATTGTTCTAAATTTCAAAGCGATTGGTCTAGAATTACAGATTCTATAGAGAAAAATCTCAGAATAGGCAAAATCCTGAACTCAAAGCGAAGAGTGAGCCATGATAAAAAAAATTAAATTTTTTTGATCCCAATTATTTTGAGTTTGGCATGGAATTATATAGTTTAATTCATGTAGATTACTAATCTAGGAAACAAATTTGGATCTGAAAGATATTTTCCAAGATATTAAAGATTTAAAAATATAGTCCGGAAGCGGAGCCGGAAGCGGGGAGTCAAAAACTCATACAAATAATGGAGATAAAAAATTGCTGATAGCATCAATCGATTAGGCATACTATATTCTATTATTGTTCCAAATTTCAAAGCGATTGGTCTAGAATTACAGATTCTATAGAGAAAAATCTCAGAATAGGCAAAATCCTGAACTCAAAGCGAAGAGTGAGCCATGATAAAAAAAATTAAATTTTTTTGATCCCAATTATTTTGAGTTTGGCATGGAATTATATAGTTTAATTCATGTAGATTACTAATCTAGGAAACAAATTTGGATCTGAAAGATATTTTCCAAGATATTAAAGATTTAAAAATATAGTCCGGAAGCGGAGCCGGAAGCGGGGAGTCAAAAACTCATACAAATAATGGAGATAAAAAATTGCTGATATCATCAATCGATTAGGCATACTATATTCTATTATTGTTCCAAATTTCAAAGCGATTGGTCTAGAATTACAGATTCTATAGAGAAAAATCTCAGAATAGGCAAAATCCTGAACTCAAAGCGAAGAGTGAGCCATGATGAAAAAAATTAAATTTTTTTGATCCCAATTATTTTGAGTTTGGCATGGAATTATATAGTTTGATTCATGTAGATTACTAATCTAGGAAACAAATTTGGATCTGAAAGATATTTTCCAAGATATTAAAGATTTAAAAATATAGTCCGGAAGCGGAGCCGGAAGCGGGGAGTCAAAAACTCATACAAATAATGGAGATAAAAAATTGCTGATAGCATCAATCGATTAGGCATACTATATTCTATTATTGTTCCAAATTTCAAAGCGATTGGTCTAGAATTACAGATTCTATAGAGAAAAATCTCAGAATAGGCAAAATCCTGAACTCAAAGCGAAGAGTGAGCCATGATAAAAAAAAATAAATTTTTTTGATCCCAATTATTTTGAGTTTGGCATGGAATTATATAGTTTAATTCATGTAGATTACTAATCTAGGAAACAAATTTGGATCTGAAAGATATTTTCCAAGATATTAAAGATTTAAAAATATAGTCCGGAAGCGGAGCCGGAAGCGGGGAGTCAAAAACTCATACAAATAATGGAGATAAAAAATTGCTGATAGCATCAATCGATTAGGCATACCATATTCTATTATTGTTCCAAATTTCAAAGCGATTGGTCTAGAATTACAGATTCTATAGAGAAAAATCTCAGAATAGGCAAAATCCTGAACTCAAAGCGAAGAGTGAGCCATGATAAAAAAAATTAAATTTTTTTGATCCCAATTATTTTGAGTTTGGCATGGAATTATATAGTTTAATTCATGTAGATTACTAATCTAGGAAACAAATTTGGATCTGAAAGATATTTTCCCAGATATTAAAGATTTAAAAATATAGTCCGGAAGCGGAGCCGGAAGCGGGGAGTCAAAAACTCATACAAATAATGGAGATAAAAAATTGCTGATAGCATCAATCGATTAGGCATACTATATTCTATTATTGTTCCAAATTTCAAAGCGATTGGTCTAGAATTACAGATTCTATAGAGAAAAATCTCAGAATAGGCAAAATCCTGAACTCAAAGCGAAGAGTGAGCCATGATAAAAAAAATTAAATTTTTTTGATCCCAATTATTTTGAGTTTGGCATGAAATTATATAGTTTAATTCATGTAGATTACGAATCTAGGAAACAAATTTGGATCTGAAGGATATTTTCCAAGATATTAAAGATTTAAAAATATAGTCCGGAAGCGGAGCCGGAAGCGGGGAGTCACAAACTCATACAAATAATGGAGATAAAAAATTGCTGATAGCATCAATCGATTAGGCATACTATATTCTATTATTGTTCCAAATTTCAAAGCGATTGGTCTAGAATTACAGATTCTATAGAGAAAAATCTCAGAATGGGCAAAATCCTGAACTCAAAGCGAAGAGTGAGCCATGATAAAAAAAATTAAATTTTTTTGATCCCAATTATTTTCAATTTGGCATGAAATTATATAGTTTAATTCATGTAGATTACGAATCTAGGAAACAAATTTGGATCTGAAGGATATTTTCCAAGATATTAAAGATTTAAAAATATAGTCCGGAAGCGGAGCCGGAAGCGGGGAGTCAAAAACTCATACAAATAATGGAGATAAAAAATTGCTGATAGCATCAATCGATTGGGCATACTATATACTATTATTGTTCCAAATTTCAAAGCGATTGGTCTAGAATTACAGATTCTATAGAGAAAAATCTCAGAATAGGCAAAATCCTGAACTCAAAGCGAAGAGTGAGCCATGATAAAAAAAAATAAATTTTTTTGATCCCAATTATTTTGAGTTTGGCATGGAATTATATAGTTTAATTCATGTAGATTACTAATCTAGGAAACAAATTTGGATCTGAAAGATATTTTCCAAGATATTAAAGATTTAAAAATATAGTCCGGAAGCGGAGCCGGAAGCGGGGAGTCAAAAACTCATACAAATAATGGAGATAAAAAATTGCTGATAGCATCAATCGATTGGGCATACTATATACTATTATTGTTCCAAATTTCAAAGCGATTGGTCTAGAATTACAGATTCTATAGAGAAAAATCTCAGAATAGGCAAAATCCTGAACTCAAAGCGAAGAGTGAGCCATGATAAAAAAAATTAAATTTTTTTGATCCCAATTATTTTGAGTTTGGCATGGAATTATATAGTTTAATTCATGTAGATTACTAATCTAGGAAACAAATTTGGATCTGAAAGATATTTTCCAAGATATTAAAGATTTAAAAATATAGTCCGGAAGCGGAGCCGGAAGCGGGGAGTCAAAAACTCATACAAATAATGGAGTTAAAAAATTGCTGATAGCATCAATCGATTAGGCATACTATATTCTATTATTGTTCCAAATTTCAAAGCGATTGGTCTAGAATTACAGATTCTATAGAGAAAAATCTCAGAATAGGCAAAATCCTGAACTCAAAGCGAAGAGTGAGCCATGATAAAAAAAATTAAATTTTTTTGATCCCAATTATTTTGAGTTTGGCATGGAATTATATAGTTTAATTCATGTAGATTACTAATCTAGGAAACAAATTTGGATCTGAAAGATATTTTCCAAGATATTAAAGATTTAAAAATATAGTCCGGAAGCGGAGCCGGAAGCGGGGAGTCAAAAACTCATACAAATAATGGAGATAAAAAATTGCTGATAGCATCAATCGATTAGGCATACTATATTCTATTATTGTTCCAAATTTCAAAGCGATTGGTCTAGAATTACAGATTCTATAGAGAAAAATCTCAGAATAGGCAAAATCCTGAACTCAAAGCGAAGAGTGAGTCATGATAAAAAAAATTAAATTTTTTTGATCCCAATTATTTTGAGTTTGGCATGGAATTATATAGTTTAATTCATGTAGATTACTAATCTAGGAAACAAATTTGGATCTGAAAGATATTTTCCAAGATATTAAAGATTTAAAAATATAGTCCGGAAGCGGAGCCGGAAGCGGGGAGTCAAAAACTCATACAAATAATGGAGATAAAAAATTGCTGATAGCATCAATCGATTAGGCATACTATATTCTATTATTGTTCTAAATTTCAAAGCGATTGGTCTAGAATTACAGATTCTATAGAGAAAAATCTCAGAATAGGCAAAATCCTGAACTCAAAGCGAAGAGTGAGCCATGATAAAAAAAATTAAATTTTTTTGATCCCAATTATTTTGAGTTTGGCATGGAATTATATAGTTTAATTCATGTAGATTACTAATCTAGGAAACAAATTTGGATCTGAAAGATATTTTCCAAGATATTAAAGATTTAAAAATATAGTCCGGAAGCGGAGCCGGAAGCGGGGAGTCAAAAACTCATACAAATAATGGAGATAAAAAATTGCTGATAGCATCAATCGATTAGGCATACTATATTCTATTACTGTTCCAAATTTCAAAGCGATTGGTCTAGAATTACAGATTCTATAGAGAAAAATCTCAGAATAGGCAAAATCCTGAACTCAAAGCGAAGAGTGAGCCATGATAAAAAAAATTAAATTTTTTTGATCCCAATTATTTTGAGTTTGGCATGGAATTATATAGATTAATTCATGTAGATTACTAATCTAGGAAACAAATTTGGATCTGAAAGATATTTTCCAAGATATTAAAGATTTAAAAATATAGTCCGGAAGCGGAGCCGGAAGCGGGGAGTCAAAAACTCATACAAATAATGGAGATAAAAAATTGCTGATAGCATCAATCGATTAGGCATACTATATTCTATTATTGTTCCAAATTTCAAAACGATTGGTCTAGAATTACAGATTCTATAGAGAAAAATCTCAGAATAGGCAAAATCCTGAACTCAAAGCGAAGAGTGAGCCATGATAAAAAAAAATAAATTTTTTTGATCCCAATTATTTCGAGTTTGGCATGGAATTATATAGTTTAATTCATGTAGATTACTAATCTAGGAAACAAATTTGGATCTGAAAGATATTTTCCAAGATATTAAAGATTTAAAAATATAGTCCGGAAGCGGAGCCGGAAGCGGGGAGTCAAAAACTCATACAAATAATGGAGATAAAAAATTGCTGATAGCATCAATCGATTAGGCATACTATATTCTATTATTGTTCCAAATTTCAAAGCGATTGGTCTAGAATTACAGATTCTATAGAGAAAAATCTCAGAATAGGCAAAATCCTGAACTCAAAGCGAAGAGTGAGCCATGATAAAAAAAAATAAATTTTTTTGATCCCAATTATTTTGAGTTTGGCATGGAATTATATAGTTTAATTCATGTAGATTACTAATCTAGGAAACAAATTTGGATCTGAAAGATATTTTCCAAGATATTAAAGATTTAAAAATATAGTCCGGAAGCGGAGCCGGAAGCGGGGAGTCAAAAACTCATACAAATAATGGAGATAAAAAATTGCTGATAGCATCAATCGATTAGGCATACTATATTCTATTATTGTTCCAAATTTCAAAGCGATTGGTCTAGAATTACAGATTCTATAGAGAAAAATCTCAGAATAGGCAAAATCCTGAACTCAAAGCGAAGAGTGAGCCATGATAAAAAAAATTAAATTTTTTTGATCCCAATTATTTTGAGTTTGGCATGGAATTATATAGTTTAATTCATGTAGATTACTAATCTAGGAAACAAATTTGGATCTGAAAGATATTTTCCAAGATATTAAAGATTTAAAAATATAGTCCGGAAGCGGAGCCAGAAGCGGGGAGTCAAAAACTCATACAAATAATGGAGGTAAAAAATTGCTGATAGCATCAATCGATTAGGCATACTATATTCTATTATTGTTCCAAATTTCAAAGCGATTGGTCTAGAATTACAGATTCTATAGAGAAAAATCTCAGAATAGGCAAAATCCTGAACTCAAAGCGAAGAGTGAGCCATGATGAAAAAAATTAAATTTTTTTGATCCCAATTATTTTGAGTTTGGCATGGAATTATATAGTTTAATTCATGTAGATTACTAATCTAGGAAACAAATTTGGATCTGAAAGATATTTTCCAAGATATTAAAGATTTAAAAATATAGTCCGGAAGCGGAGCCGGAAGCGGGGAGTCAAAAACTCATACAAATAATGGAGATAAAAAATTGCTGATAGCATCAATCGATTAGGCATACTATATTCTATCATTGTTCCAAATTTCAAAGCGATTGGTCTAGAATTACAGATTCTATAGAGAAAAATCTCAGAATAGGCAAAATCCTGAACTCAAAGCGAAGAGTGAGCCATGATAAAAAAAATTAAATTTTTTTGATCCCAATTATTTTAAGTTTGGCATGAAATTATATAGTTTAATTCATGTAGATTACGAATCTAGGAAACAAATTTGGATCTGAAGGATATTTTCCAGGATATTAAAGATTTAAAAATATAGTCCGGAAGCGGAGCCGGAAGCGGGGAGTCAAAAACTCATACAAATAATGGAGATAAAAAATTGCTGATAGCATCAATCGATTAGGCATACTATATTCTATTATTGTTCCAAATTTCAAAGCGATTGGTCTAGAATTACAGATTCTATAGAGAAAAATCTCAGAATAGGAAAAATCCTGAACTCAAAGCGAAGAGTGAGCCATGATAAAAAAAATTAAATTTTTTTGATCCCAATTATTTTGAGTTTGGCATGGAATTATATAGTTTAATTCATGTAGATTACTAATCTAGGAAACAAATTTGGATCTGAAAGATATTTTCCAAGATATTAAAGATTTAAAAATATAGTCCGGAAGCGGAGCCGGAAGCGGGGAGTCAAAAACTCATACAAATAATGGAGATAAAGAATTGCTGATAGCATCAATCGATTAGGCATACTATATTCTATTATTGTTCCAAATTTCAAAGCGATTGGTCTAGAATTACAGATTCTATAGAGAAAAATCTCAGAATAGGCAAAATCCTGAACTCAAAGCGAAGAGTGAGCCATGATAAAAAAAAATAAATTTTTTTGATCCCAATTATTTTGAGTTTGGCATGGAATTATATAGTTTAATTCATGTAGATTACTAATCTAGGAAACAAATTTGGATCTGAAAGATATTTTCCAAGATATTAAAGATTTAAAAATATAGTCCGGAAGCGGAGCCGGAAGCGGGGAGTCAAAAACTCATACAAATAATGGAGATAAAAAATTGCTGATAGCATCAATCGATTAGGCATACTATATTCTATTATTGTTCCAAATTTCAAAGCGATTGGTCTAGAATTACAGATTCTATAGAGAAAAATCTCAGAATAGGCAAAATCCTGAACTCAAAGCGAAGAGTGAGCCATGATAAAAAAAAATAAATTTTTTTGATCCCAATTATTTCGAGTTTGGCATGGAATTATATAGTTTAATTCATGTAGATTACTAATCTAGGAAACAAATTTGGATCTGAAAGATATTTTCCAAGATATTAAAGATTTAAAAATATAGTCCGGAAGCGGAGCCGGAAGCGGGGAGTCAAAAACTCATACAAATAATGGAGATAAAAAATTGCTGATAGCATCAATCGATTAGGCATACTATATTCTATTATTGTTCCAAATTTCAAAGCGATTGGTCTAGAATTACAGATTCTATAGAGAAAAATCTCAGAATAGGCAAAATCCTGAACTCAAAGCGAAGAGTGAGCCATGATAAAAAAAAATAAATTTTTTTGATCCCAATTATTTCGAGTTTGGCATGGAATTATATAGTTTAATTCATGTAGATTACTAATCTAGGAAACAAATTTGGATCTGAAAGATATTTTCCAAGATATTAAAGATTTAAAAATATAGTCCGGAAGCGGAGCCGGAAGCGGGGAGTCAAAAACTCATACAAATAATGGAGATAAAAAATTGCTGATAGCATCAATCGATTAGGCATACTATATTCTATTATTGTTCCAAATTTCAAAGCGATTGGTCTAGAATTACAGATTCTATAGAGAAAAATCTCAGAATAGGCAAAATCCTGAACTCAAAGCGAAGAGTGAGCCATGATAAAAAAAAATAAATTTTTTTGATCCCAATTATTTCGAGTTTGGCATGGAATTATATAGTTTAATTCATGTAGATTACTAATCTAGGAAACAAATTTGGATCTGAAAGATATTTTCCAAGATATTAAAGATTTAAAAATATAGTCCGGAAGCGGAGCCGGAAGCGGGGAGTCAAAAACTCATACAAATAATGGAGATAAAAAATTGCTGATAGCATCAATCGATTAGGCATACTATATTCTATTATTGTTCCAAATTTCAAAGCGATTGGTCTAGAATTACAGATTCTATAGAGAAAAATCTCAGAATAGGCAAAATCCTGAACTCAAAGCGAAGAGTGAGCCATGATAAAAAAAAATAAATTTTTTTGATCCCAATTATTTTGAGTTTGGCATGGAATTATATAGTTTAATTCATGTAGATTACTAATCTAGGAAACAAATTTGGATCTGAAAGATATTTTCCAAGATATTAAAGATTTAAAAATATAGTCCGGAAGCGGAGCCGGAAGCGGGGAGTCAAAAACTCATACAAATAATGGAGATAAAAAATTGCTGATAGCATCAATCGATTAGGCATACTATATTCTATTATTGTTCCAAATTTCAAAGCGATTGGTCTAGAATTACAGATTCTATAGAGAAAAATCTCAGAATAGGCAAAATCCTGAACTCAAAGCGAAGAGTGAGCCATGATAAAAAAAATTAAATTTTTTTGATCCCAATTATTTTGAGTTTGGCATGGAATTATATAGTTTAATTCATGTAGATTACTAATCTAGGAAACAAATTTGGATCTGAAAGATATTTTCCAAGATATTAAAGATTTAAAAATATAGTCCGGAAGCGGAGCCAGAAGCGGGGAGTCAAAAACTCATACAAATAATGGAGGTAAAAAATTGCTGATAGCATCAATCGATTAGGCATACTATATTCTATTATTGTTCCAAATTTCAAAGCGATTGGTCTAGAATTACAGATTCTATAGAGAAAAATCTCAGAATAGGCAAAATCCTGAACTCAAAGCGAAGAGTGAGCCATGATGAAAAAAATTAAATTTTTTTGATCCCAATTATTTTGAGTTTGGCATGGAATTATATAGTTTAATTCATGTAGATTACTAATCTAGGAAACAAATTTGGATCTGAAAGATATTTTCCAAGATATTAAAGATTTAAAAATATAGTCCGGAAGCGGAGCCGGAAGCGGGGAGTCAAAAACTCATACAAATAATGGAGATAAAAAATTGCTGATAGCATCAATCGATTAGGCATACTATATTCTATCATTGTTCCAAATTTCAAAGCGATTGATCTAGAATTACAGATTCTATAGAGAAAAATCTCAGAATAGGCAAAATCCTGAACTCAAAGCGAAGAGTGAGCCATGATAAAAAAAATTAAATTTTTTTGATCCCAATTATTTTAAGTTTGGCATGAAATTATATAGTTTAATTCATGTAGATTACGAATCTAGGAAACAAATTTGGATCTGAAGGATATTTTCCAGGATATTAAAGATTTAAAAATATAGTCCGGAAGCGGAGCCGGAAGCGGGGAGTCAAAAACTCATACAAATAATGGAGATAAAAAATTGCTGATAGCATCAATCGATTAGGCATACTATATTCTATTATTGTTCCAAATTTCAAAGCGATTGGTCTAGAATTACAGATTCTATAGAGAAAAATCTCAGAATAGGAAAAATCCTGAACTCAAAGCGAAGAGTGAGCCATGATAAAAAAAATTAAATTTTTTTGATCCCAATTATTTTGAGTTTGGCATGGAATTATATAGTTTAATTCATGTAGATTACTAATCTAGGAAACAAATTTGGATCTGAAAGATATTTTCCAAGATATTAAAGATTTAAAAATATAGTCCGGAAGCGGAGCCGGAAGCGGGGAGTCAAAAACTTATACAAATAATGGAGATAAAAAATTGCTGATAGCATCAATCGATTAGGCATACTATATTCTATTATTGTTCCAAATTTCAAAGCGATTGGTCTAGAATTACAGATTCTATAGAGAAAAATCTCAGAATAGGCAAAATCCTGAACTCAAAGCGAAGAGTGAGCCATGATAAAAAAAAATAAATTTTTTTGATCCTAATTATTTTGAGTTTGGCATGGAATTATATAGTTTAATTCATGTAGATTACTAATCTAGGAAACAAATTTGGATCTGAAGGATATTTTCCAAGATATTAAAGATTTAAAAATATAGTCCGGAAGCGGAGCCGGAAGCGGGGAATCAAAAACTTATACAAATAATGGAGATAAAAAATTGCTGATAGCATCAATCGATTAGGCATACTATATTCTATTATTGTTCCAAATTTCAAAGCGATTGGTCTAGAATTACAGATTCTATAGAGAAAAATCTCAGAATAGGCAAAATCCTGAACTCAAAGCGAAGAGTGAGCCATGATAAAAAAAATTAAATTTTTTTGATCCCAATTATTTTGAGTTTGGCATGGAATTATATAGTTTAATTCATGTAGATTACTAGTATAAGAAACAAATTTGGATCTGAAAGATATTTTCCAAGATATTAAAGATTTAAAAATATAGTCCGGAAGCGGAGCCGGAAGCGGGGAGTCAAAAACTCATACAAATAATGGAGATAAAAAATTGCTGATAGCATCAATCGATTAGGCATACTATATTCTATTATTGTTCCAAATTTCAAAGCGATTGGTCTAGAATTACAGATTCTATAGAGAAAAATCTCAGAATAGGCAAAATCCTGAACTCAAAGCGAAGAGTGAGCCATGATAAAAAAAATTAAATTTTTTTGATCCCAATTATTTTGAGTTTGGCATGGAATTATATAGTTTAATTCATGTAGATTACTAATCTAGGAAACAAATTTGGATCTGAAAGATATTTTCCAAGATATTAAAGATTTAAAAATATAGTCCGGAAGCGGAGCCGGAAGCGAGGAGTCAAAAACTCATACAAATAATGGAGATAAAAAATTGCTGATAGCATCAATCGATTAGGCATACTATATTCTATTATTGTTCCAAATTTCAAAGCGATTGGTCTAGAATTACAGATTCTATAGAGAAAAATCTCAGAATAGGCAAAATCCTGAACTCAAAGCGAAGAGTGAGCCATGATAAAAAAAATTAAATTTTTTTGATCCCAATTATTTTGAGTTTGGCATGGAATTATATAGTTTAATTCATGTAGATTACTAGTATAAGAAACAAATTTGGATCTGAAAGATATTTTCCAAGATATTAAAGATTTAAAAATATAGTCCGGAAGCGGAGCCGGAAGCGGGGAGTCAAAAACTCATACAAATAATGGAGATAAAGAATTGCTGATAGCATCAATCGATTAGGCATACTATATTCTATTATTGTTCCAAATTTCAAAGCGATTGGTCTAGAATTACAGATTCTATAGAGAAAAATCTCAGAATAGGCAAAATCCTGAACTCAAAGCGAAGAGTGAGCCATGATAAAAAAAATTAAATTTTTTTGATCCCAATTATTTCGAGTTTGGCATGGAATTATATAGTTTAATTCATGTAGATTACTAATCTAGGAAACAAATTTGGATCTGAAAGATATTTTCCAAGATATTAAAGATTTAAAAATATAGTCCGGAAGCGGAGCCGGAAGCGGGGAGTCAAAAACTCATACAAATAATGGAGATAAAGAATTGCTGATAGCATCAATCGATTAGGCATACTATATTCTATTATTGTTCCAAATTTCAAAGCGATTGGTCTAGAATTACAGATTCTATAGAGAAAAATCTCAGAATAGGCAAAATCCTGAACTCAAAGCGAAGAGTGAGCCATGATAAAAAAAAATAAATTTTTTTGATCCCAATTATTTTGAGTTTGGCATGGAATTATATAGTTTAATTCATGTAGATTACTAATCTAGGAAACAAATTTGGATCTGAAAGATATTTTCCAAGATATTAAAGATTTAAAAATATAGTCCGGAAGCGGAGCCGGAAGCGGGGAGTCAAAAACTCATACAAATAATGGAGATAAAAAATTGCTGATAGCATCAATCGATTAGGCATACTATATTCTATTATTGTTCCAAATTTCAAAGCGATTGGTCTAGAATTACAGATTCTATAGAGAAAAATCTCAGAATAGGCAAAATCCTGAACTCAAAGCGAAGAGTGAGCCATGATAAAAAAAATTAAATTTTTTTGATCCCAATTATTTTGAGTTTGGCATGGAATTATATAGTTTAATTCATGTAGATCACTAATCTAGGAAACAAATTTGGATCTGAAAGATATTTTCCAAGATATTAAAGATTTAAAAATATAGTCCGGAAGCGGAGCCGGAAGCGGGGAGTCAAAAACTCATACAAATAATGGAGATAAAAAATTGCTGATAGCATCAATCGATTAGGCATACTATATTCTATTATTGTTCCAAATTTCAAAGCGATTGGTCTAGAATTACAGATTCTATAGAGAAAAATCTCAGAATAGGCAAAATCCTGAACTCAAAGCGAAGAGTGAGCCATGATAAAAAAAAATAAATTTTTTTGATCCCAATTATTTTGAGTTTGGCATGGAATTATATAGTTTAATTCATGTAGATCACTAATCTAGGAAACAAATTTGGATCTGAAAGATATTTTCCAAGATATTAAAGATTTAAAAATATAGTCCGGAAGCGGAGCCGGAAGCGGGGAGTCAAAAACTCATACAAATAATGGAGATAAAAAATTGCTGATAGCATCAATCGATTAGGCATACTATATTCTATTATTGTTCCAAATTTCAAAGCGATTGGTCTAGAATTACAGATTCTATAGAGAAAAATCTCAGAATAGGCAAAATCCTGAACTCAAAGCGAAGAGTGAGCCATGATAAAAAAAAATAAATTTTTTTGATCCCAATTATTTTGAGTTTGGCATGGAATTATATAGTTTAATTCATGTAGATTACTAATCTAGGAAACAAATTTGGATCTGAAAGATATTTTCCAAGATATTAAAGATTTAAAAATATAGTCCGGAAGCGGAGCCGGAAGCGGGGAGTCAAAAACTCATACAAATAATGGAGATAAAAAATTGCTGATAGCATCAATCGATTAGGCATACTATATTCTATTATTGTTCCAAATTTCAAAGCGATTGGTCTAGAATTACAGATTCTATAGAGAAAAATCTCAGAATAGGCAAAATCCTGAACTCAAAGCGAAGAGTGAGCCATGATAAAAAAAAATAAATTTTTTTGATCCCAATTATTTTGAGTTTGGCATGGAATTATATAGTTTAATTCATGTAGATTACTAATCTAGGAAACAAATTTGGATCTGAAAGATATTTTCCAAGATATTAAAGATTTAAAAATATAGTCCGGAAGCGGAGCCGGAAGCGGGGAGTCAAAAACTCATACAAATAATGGAGATAAAAAATTGCTGATAGCATCAATCGATTAGGCATACTATATTCTATTATTGTTCCAAATTTCAGAGCGATTGGTCTAGAATTACAGATTCTATAGAGAAAAATCTCAGAATAGGCAAAATCCTGAACTCAAAGCGAAGAGTGAGCCATGATAAAAAAAATTAAATTTTTTTGATCCCAATTATTTTGAGTTTGGCATGGAATTATATAGTTTAATTCATGTAGATTACTAATCTAGGAAACAAATTTGGATCTGAAAGATATTTTCCAAGATATTAAAGATTTAAAAATATAGTCCGGAAGCGGAGCCGGAAGCGGGGAGTCAAAAACTCATACAAATAATGGAGATAAAAAATTGCTGATAGCATCAATCGATTAGGCATACTATATTCTATTATTGTTCCAAATTTCAAAGCGATTGGTCTAGAATTACAGATTCTATAGAGAAAAATCTCAGAATAGGCAAAATCCTGAACTCAAAGCGAAGAGTGAGCCATGATAAAAAAAATTAAATTTTTTTGATCCCAATTATTTTGAGTTTGGCATGGAATTATATAGTTTAATTCATGTAGATTACTAGTATAAGAAACAAATTTGGATCTGAAAGATATTTTCCAAGATATTAAAGATTTAAAAATATAGTCCGGAAGCGGAGCCGGAAGCGGGGAGTCAAAAACTCATACAAATAATGGAGATAAAGAATTGCTGATAGCATCAATCGATTAGGCATACTATATTCTATTATTGTTCCAAATTTCAAAGCGATTGGTCTAGAATTACAGATTCTATAGAGAAAAATCTCAGAATAGGCAAAATCCTGAACTCAAAGCGAAGAGTGAGCCATGATAAAAAAAATTAAATTTTTTTGATCCCAATTATTTTGAGTTTGGCATGGAATTATATAGTTTAATTCATGTAGATTACTAATCTAGGAAACAAATTTGGATCTGAAAGATATTTTCCAAGATATTAAAGATTTAAAAATATAGTCCGGAAGCGGAGCCGGAAGCGGGGAGTCAAAAACTCATACAAATAATGGAGATAAAGAATTGCTGATAGCATCAATCGATTAGGCATACTATATTCTATTATTGTTCCAAATTTCAAAGCGATTGGTCTAGAATTACAGATTCTATAGAGAAAAATCTCAGAATAGGCAAAATCCTGAACTCAAAGCGAAGAGTGAGCCATGATAAAAAAAATTAAATTTTTTTGATCCCAATTATTTTGAGTTTGGCATGGAATTATATAGTTTAATTCATGTAGATTACTAATCTAGGAAACAAATTTGGATCTGAAAGATATTTTCCAAGATATTGAAGATTTAAAAATATAGTCCGGAAGCGGAGCCGGAAGCGGGGAGTCAAAAACTTATACAAATAATGGAGATAAAAAATTGCTGATAGCATCAATCGATTAGGCATACTATATTCTATTATTGTTCCAAATTTCAAAGCGATTGGTCTAGAATTACAGATTCTATAGAGAAAAATCTCAGAATAGGCAAAATCCTGAACTCAAAGCGAAGAGTGAGCCATGATAAAAAAAAATAAATTTTTTTGATCCCAATTATTTTGAGTTTGGCATGGAATTATATAGTTTAATTCATGTAGATTACTAATCTAGGAAACAAATTTGGATCTGAAGGATATTTTCCAAGATATTAAAGATTTAAAAATATAGTCCGGAAGCGGAGCCGGAAGCGGGGAATCAAAAACTTATACAAATAATGGAGATAAAAAATTGCTGATAGCATCAATCGATTGGGCATACTATATTCTATTATTGTTCCAAATTTCAAAGCGATTGGTCTAGAATTACAGATTCTATAGAGAAAAATCTCAGAATAGGCAAAATCCTGAACTCAAAGCGAAGAGTGAGCCATGATAAAAAAAAATAAATTTTTTTGATCCCAATTATTTTGAGTTTGGCATGGAATTATATAGTTTAATTCATGTAGATTACTAATATAGGAAACAAATTTGGATCTGAAAGATATTTTCCAAGATATTGAAGATTTAAAAATATAGTCCGGAAGCGGAGCCGGAAGCGGGGAGTCAAAAACTCATACAAATAATGGAGATAAAAATTGCTGATAGCATCAATCGATTAGGCATACTATATTCTATTATTGTTCCAAATTTCAAAGCGATTGGTCTAGAATTACAGATTCTATAGAGAAAAATCTCAGAATAGGCAAAATCCTGAACTCAAAGCGAAGAGTGAGCCATGATAAAAAAAAATAAATTTTTTTGATCCCAATTATTTTGAGTTTGGCATGGAATTATATAGTTTAATTCATGTAGATTACTAATCTAGGAAACAAATTTGGATCTGAAAGATATTTTCCAAGATATTAAAGATTTAAAAATATAGTCCGGAAGCGGAGCCGGAAGCGGGGAGTCAAAAACTCATACAAATAATGGAGATAAAAAATTGCTGATAGCATCAATCGATTAGGCATACTATATTCTATTATTGTTCCAAATTTCAAAGCGATTGGTCTAGAATTACAGATTCTATAGAGAAAAATCTCAGAATAGGCAAAATCCTGAACTCAAAGCGAAGAGTGAGCCATGATAAAAAAAAATAAATTTTTTTGATCCCAATTATTTTGAGTTTGGCATGGAATTATATAGTTTAATTCATGTAGATTACTAATCTAGGAAACAAATTTGGATCTGAAAGATATTTTCCAAGATATTAAAGATTTAAAAATATAGTCCGGAAGCGGAGCCGGAAGCGGGGAGTCAAAAACTCATACAAATAATGGAGATAAAAAATTGCTGATAGCATCAATCGATTAGGCATACTATATTCTATTATTGTTCCAAATTTCAAAACGATTGGTCTAGAATTACAGATTCTATAGAGAAAAATCTCAGAATAGGCAAAATCCTGAACTCAAAGCGAAGAGTGAGCCATGATAAAAAAAAATAAATTTTTTTGATCCCAATTATTTTTAATTTGGCATGGAATTATATAGTTTAATTCATGTAGATTACTAATCTAGGGAACAAATTTGGATCTGAAAGATATTTTCCAAGATATTAAAGATTTAAAAATATAGTCCGGAAGCGGAGCCGGAAGCGGGGAGTCAGAAACTCATACAAATAATGGAGATAAAAAATTGCTGATAGCATCAATCGATTAGGCATACTATATTCTATTATTGTTCCAAATTTCAAAGCGATTGGTCTAGAATTACAGATTCTATAGAGAAAAATCTCAGAATAGGCAAAATCCTGAACTCAAAGCGAAGAGTGAGCCATGATAAAAAAAATTAAATTTTTTTGATCCCAATTATTTTGAGTTTGGCATGAAATTATATAGTTTAATTCATGTAGATTACGAATCTAGGAAACAAATTTGGATCTGAAGGATATTTTCCAAGATATTAAAGATTTAAAAATATAGTCCGGAAGCGGAGCCGGAAGCGGGGAGTCAAAAACTCATACAAATAATGGAGATAAAAAATTGCTGATAGCATCAATCGATTAGGCATACTATATTCTATTATTGTTCCAAATTTCAAAGCGATTGGTCTAGAATTACAGATTCTATAGAGAAAAATCTCAGAATAGGCAAAATCCTGAACTCAAAGCGAAGAGTGAGCCATGATAAAAAAAATAAATTTTTTTGATCCCAATTATTTTGAGTTTGGCATGGAATTATATAGTTTAATTCATGTAGATCACTAATCTAGGAAACAAATTTGGATCTGAAAGATATTTTCCAAGATATTAAAGATTTAAAAATATAGTCCGGAAGCGGAGCCGGAAGCGGGGAGTCAAAAACTCATACAAATAATGGAGATAAAAAATTGCTGATAGCATCAATCGATTAGGCATACTATATTCTATTATTGTTCCAAATTTCAAAGCGATTGGTCTAGAATTACAGATTCTATAGAGAAAAATCTCAGAATAGGCAAAATCCTGAACTCAAAGCGAAGAGTGAGCCATGATAAAAAAAAATAAATTTTTTTGATCCCAATTATTTTGAGTTTGGCATGGAATTATATAGTTTAATTCATGTAGATTACTAATCTAGGAAACAAATTTGGATCTGAAAGATATTTTCCAAGATATTAAAGATTTAAAAATATAGTCCGGAAGCGGAGCCGGAAGCGGGGAGTCAAAAACTCATACAAATAATGGAGATAAAAAATTGCTGATAGCATCAATCGATTAGGCATACTATATTCTATTATTGTTCCAAATTTCAAAGCGATTGGTCTAGAATTACAGATTCTATAGAGAAAAATCTCAGAATAGGCAAAATCCTGAACTCAAAGCGAAGAGTGAGCCATGATAAAAAAAATTAAATTTTTTTGATCCCAATTATTTTGAGTTTGGCATGGAATTATATAGTTTAATTCATGTAGATTACTAGTATAAGAAACAAATTTGGATCTGAAAGATATTTTCCAAGATATTAAAGATTTAAAAATATAGTCCGGAAGCGGAGCCGGAAGCGGGGAGTCAAGACCTCATACAAATAATGGAGATAAAAAATTGCTGATAGCATCAATCGATTAGGCATACTATATTCTATTATTGTTCCAAATTTCAAAGCGATTGGTCTAGAATTACAGATTCTATAGAGAAAAATCTCAGAATAGGCAAAATCCTGAACTCAAAGCGAAGAGTGAGCCATGATAAAAAAAATAAATTTTTTTGATCCCAATTATTTTGAGTTTGGCATGGAATTATATAGTTTAATTCATGTAGATCACTAATCTAGGAAACAAATTTGGATCTGAAAGATATTTTCCAAGATATTAAAGATTTAAAAATATAGTCCGGAAGCGGAGCCGGAAGCGGGGAGTCAAAAACTCATACAAATAATGGAGATAAAAAATTGCTGATAGCATCAATCGATTAGGCATACTATATTCTATTATTGTTCCAAATTTCAAAGCGATTGGTCTAGAATTACAGATTCTATAGAGAAAAATCTCAGAATAGGCAAAATCCTGAACTCAAAGCGAAGAGTGAGCCATGATAAAAAAAATTAAATTTTTTTGATCCCAATTATTTTGAGTTTGGCATGGAATTATATAGTTTAATTCATGTAGATTACTAGTATAAGAAACAAATTTGGATCTGAAAGATATTTTCCAAGATATTAAAGATTTAAAAATATAGTCCGGAAGCGGAGCCGGAAGCGGGGAGTCAAGACCTCATACAAATAATGGAGATAAAAAATTGCTGATAGCATCAATCGATTAGGCATACTATATTCTATTATTGTTCCAAATTTCAAAGCGATTGGTCTAGAATTACAGATTCTATAGAGAAAAATCTCAGAATAGGCAAAATCCTGAACTCAAAGCGAAGAGTGAGCCATGATAAAAAAAAATAAATTTTTTTGATCCCAATTATTTTGAGTTTGGCATGGAATTATATAGTTTAATTCATGTAGATTACTAATCTAGGAAACAAATTTGGATCTGAAAGATATTTTCCAAAATATTAAAGATTTAAAAATATAGTCCGGAAGCGGAGCCGGAAGCGGGGAGTCAAAAACTCATACAAATAATGGAGATAAAAAATTGCTGATAGCATCAATCGATTAGGCATACTATATTCTATTATTGTTCCAAATTTCAAAGCGATTGGTCTAGAATTACAGATTCTATAGAGAAAAATCTCAGAATAGGCAAAATCCTGAACTCAAAGCGAAGAGTGAGCCATGATAAAAAAAATTAAATTTTTTTGATCCCAATTATTTTGAGTTTGGCATGGAATTATATAGTTTAATTCATGTAGATTACTAATCTAGGAAACAAATTTGGATCTGAAAGATATTTTCCAAGATATTAAAGATTTAAAAATATAGTCCGGAAGCGGAGCCGGAAGCGGGGAGTCAAAAACTCATACAAATAATGGAGATAAAAAATTGCTGATAGCATCAATCGATTAGGCATACTATATTCTATTATTGTTCCAAATTTCAAAGCGATTGGTCTAGAATTACAGATTCTATAGAGAAAAATCTCAGAATAGGCAAAATCCTGAACTCAAAGCGAAGAGTGAGCCATGATAAAAAAAAATAAATTTTTTTGATCCCAATTATTTTGAGTTTGGCATGGAATTATATAGTTTAATTCATGTAGATTACTAATCTAGGAAACAAATTTGGATCTGAAAGATATTTTCCAAGATATTAAAGATTTAAAAATATAGTCCGGAAGCGGAGCCGGAAGCGGGGAGTCAAAAACTCATACAAATAATGGAGATAAAAAATTGCTGATAGCATCAATCGATTAGGCATACTATATTCTATTATTGTTCCAAATTTCAAAGCGATTGGTCTAGAATTACAGATTCTATAGAGAAAAATCTCAGAATAGGCAAAATCCTGAACTCAAAGCGAAGAGTGAGCCATGATAAAAAAAATTAAATTTTTTTGATCCCAATTATTTTGAGTTTGGCATGGAATTATATAGTTTAATTCATGTAGATTACTAATCTAGGAAACAAATTTGGATCTGAAAGATATTTTCCAAGATATTAAAGATTTAAAAATATAGTCCGGAAGCGGAGCCGGAAGCGGGGAGTCAAAAACTCATACAAATAATGGAGATAAAAAATTGCTGATAGCATCAATCGATTAGGCATACTATATTCTATTATTGTTCCAAATTTCAAAGCGATTGGTCTAGAATTACAGATTCTATAGAGAAAAATCTCAGAATAGGCAAAATCCTGAACTCAAAGCGAAGAGTGAGCCATGATAAAAAAAATTAAATTTTTTTGATCCCAATTATTTTGAGTTTGGCATGGAATTATATAGTTTAATTCATGTAGATTACTAATCTAGGAAACAAATTTGGATCTGAAAGATATTTTCCAAGATATTGAAGATTTAAAAATATAGTCCGGAAGCGGAGCCGGAAGCGGGGAGTCAAAAACTCATACAAATAATGGAGATAAAAAATTGCTGATAGCATCAATCGATTAGGCATACTATATTTTATTATTGTTCCAAATTTCAAAGCGATTGGTCTAGAATTACAGATTCTATAGAGAAAAATCTCAGAATAGGCAAAATCCTGAACTCAAAGCGAAGAGTGAGCCATGATAAAAAAAATTAAATTTTTTTGATCCCAATTATTTTGAGTTTGGCCAGGAATTATATAGTTTAATTCATGTAGATTACTAATCTAGGAAACAAATTTGGATCTGAAAGATATTTTCCAAGATATTGAAGATTTAAAAATATAGTCCGGAAGCGGAGCCGGAAGCGGGGAGTCAAAAACTCATACAAATAATGGAGATAAAAAATTGCTGATAGCATCAATCGATTAGGCATACTATATTCTATTATAGTTCCAAATTTCAAAGCGATTGGTCTAGAATTACAGATTCTATAGAGAAAAATCTCAGAATAGGCAAAATCCTGAACTCAAAGCGAAGAGTGAGCCATGATAAAAAAAATTAAATTTTTTTGATCCCAATTATTTTGAGTTTGGCATGGAATTATATAGTTTAATTCATGTAGATTACTAATCTAGGAAACAAATTTGGATCTGAAAGATATTTTCCAAGATATTAAAGATTTAAAAATATAGTCCGGAAGCGGAGCCGGAAGCGAGGAGTCAAAAACTCATACAAATAATGGAGATAAAAAATTGCTGATAGCATCAATCGATTAGGCATACTATATTCTATTATTGTTTCAAATTTCAAAGCGATTGGTCTAGAATTACAGATTCTATAGAGAAAAATCTCAGAATAGGCAAAATCCTGAACTCAAAGCGTAGAGTGAGCCATGATAAAAAAAATTAAATTTTTTTGATCCCAATTATTTTGAGTTTGGCATGGAATTATATAGTTTAATTCATGTAGATTACTAATCTAGGAAACAAATTTGGATCTGAAAGATATTTTCCAAGATATTAAAGATTTAAAAATATAGTCCGGAAGCGGAGCCGGAAGCGGGGAGTCAAAAACTCATACAAATAATGGAGATAAAAAATTGCTGATAGCATCAATCGATTAGGCATACTATATTCTATTATTGTTCCAAATTTCAAAGCGATTGGTCTAGAATTACAGATTCTATAGAGAAAAATCTCAGAATAGGCAAAATCCTGAACTCAAAGCGAAGAGTGAGCCATGATAAAAAAAATTAAATTTTTTTGATCCCAATTATTTTGAGTTTGGCATGGAATTATATAGTTTAATTCATGTAGATTACTAATCTAGGAAACAAATTTGGATCTGAAAGATATTTTCCAAGATATTAAAGATTTAAAAATATAGTCCGGAAGCGGAGCCGGAAGCGGGGAGTCAAAAACTCATACAAATAATGGAGATAAAAAATTGCTGATAGCATCAATCGATTAGGCATACTATATTCTATTATTGTTCCAAATTTCAAAGCGATTGGTCTAGAATTACAGATTCTATAGAGAAAAATCTCAGAATAGGCAAAATCCTGAACTCAAAGCGAAGAGTGAGCCATGATAAAAAAAATTAAATTTTTTTGATCCCAATTATTTTGAGTTTGGCATGGAATTATATAGTTTAATTCATGTAGATTACTAATCTAGGAAACAAATTTGGATCTGAAAGATATTTTCCAAGATATTGAAGATTTAAAAATATAGTCCGGAAGCGGAGCCGGAAGCGGGGAGTCAAAAACTCATACAAATAATGGAGATAAAAAATTGCTGATAGCATCAATCGATTAGGCATACTATATTTTATTATTGTTCCAAATTTCAAAGCGATTGGTCTAGAATTACAGATTCTATAGAGAAAAATCTCAGAATAGGCAAAATCCTGAACTCAAAGCGAAGAGTGAGCCATGATAAAAAAAATTAAATTTTTTTGATCCCAATTATTTTGAGTTTGGCATGGAATTATATAGTTTAATTCATGTAGATTACTAATCTAGGAAACAAATTTGGATCTGAAAGATATTTTCCAAGATATTGAAGATTTAAAAATATAGTCCGGAAGCGGAGCCGGAAGCGGGGAGTCAAAAACTCATACAAATAATGGAGATAAAAAATTGCTGATAGCATCAATCGATTAGGCATACTATATTCTATTATTGTTCCAAATTTCAAAGCGATTGGTCTAGAATTACAGATTCTATAGAGAAAAATCTCAGAATAGGCAAAATCCTGAACTCAAAGCGAAGAGTGAGCCATGATAAAAAAAATTAAATTTTTTTGATCCCAATTATTTTGAGTTTGGCATGGAATTATATAGTTTAATTCATGTAGATTACTAATCTAGGAAACAAATTTGGATCTGAAAGATATTTTCCAAGATATTAAAGATTTAAAAATATAGTCCGGAAGCGGAGCCGGAAGCGAGGAGTCAAAAACTCATACAAATAATGGAGATAAAAAATTGCTGATAGCATCAATCGATTAGGCATACTATATTCTATTATTGTTCCAAATTTCAAAGCGATTGGTCTAGAATTACAGATTCTATAGAGAAAAATCTCAGAATAGGCAAAATCCTGAACTCAAAGCGAAGAGTGAGCCATGATAAAAAAAAATAAATTTTTTTGATCCCAATTATTTTGAGTTTGGCATGGAATTATATAGTTTAATTCATGTAGATTACTAATCTAGGAAACAAATTTGGATCTGAAAGATATTTTCCAAGATATTAAAGATTTAAAAATATAGTCCGGAAGCGGAGCCGGAAGCGGGGAGTCAAAAACTCATACAAATAATGGAGATAAAAAATTGCTGATAGCATCAATCGATTAGGCATACTATATTCTATTATTGTTCCAAATTTCAAAGCGATTGGTCTAGAATTACAGATTCTATAGAGAAAAATCTCAGAATAGGCAAAATCCTGAACTCAAAGCGAAGAGTGAGCCATGATAAAAAAAATTAAATTTTTTTGATCCCAATTATTTTGAGTTTGGCATGGAATTATATAGTTTAATTCATGTAGATTACTAATCTAGGAAACAAATTTGGATCTGAAAGATATTTTCCAAGATATTAAAGATTTAAAAATATAGTCCGGAAGCGGAGCCGGAAGCGGGGAGTCAAAAACTCATACAAATAATGGAGATAAAAAATTGCTGATAGCATCAATCGATTAGGCATACTATATTCTATTATTGTTCCAAATTTCAAAGCGATTGGTCTAGAATTACAGATTCTATAGAGAAAAATCTCAGAATAGGCAAAATCCTGAACTCAAAGCGAAGAGTGAGCCATGATAAAAAAAATTAAATTTTTTTGATCCCAATTATTTTGAGTTTGGCATGAAATTATATAGTTTAATTCATGTAGATTACGAATCTAGAAAACAAATTTGGATCTGAAGAATATTTTCCAAGATATCGAGAAATTAAAAATATATTCCGGAAGCGGAGCCGGAAGCGGGGAGTCGAAAACTCATACAAATAATAGAGATAAAAAATTGCTGATAGCATTGATCGGTTGGTCATACTATATACTATAAATATTTCAAATTTCAAAGCGATTTGTCTAGAATTACAGATTCTATGGAGAAGAATCTCAGAATCGGCAAAATCCTTAACTCAAAGCGAAGAGTGAGCCATGATAAAAAAAAATTAAATTTTTTTGATCCCAATTATTTTGAGTTTGGCATGAAAATATATAGTTTAATTCATGTAGATTACGAATCTAGAAAACAAATTTGGATCTGAAGGATATTTTCTAAGATATCGAGAAATTAAAAATATATTCCGGAAGCGGAGCCGGAAGCGGGGAGTCGAAAACTCATACAAATAATGGAGATAAAAAATTGCTGATAGCATCGATCGGTTGATCATACTATATACTATGGATGTTCCAAATTTCAAAGCGATTGGTTCAGAATTACAGATTCTATGGAGAAGAATCTCAGAATCGGCAAAATCCTTAACTCAAAGCGAAGAGTGAGCCATGATAAAAAAAATTAAATTTTTTTGATCCCAATTATTTTGAGTTTGGCATGAAATTATATAGTTTAATTCATGTAGATTACGAATCTAGAAAACAAATTTGGATCTGAAGGATATTTTCCAAGATATCGAGAAATTAAAAATATATTCCGGAAGCGGAGCCGGAAGCGGGAAGTCGAAAACTCATACAAATAATAGAGATAAAAAATTGCTGATAGCATCGATCGGTTGGTCATACTATATACTATAAATGTTTCAAATTTCAAAGCGATTGGTTCAGAATTACAGATTCTATGGAGAAGAATCTCAGAATCGGCAAAATCCTTAACTCAAAGCGAAGAGTGAGCCATGATAAAAAAAAAATTAAATTTTTTTGATCCCAATTATTTTGAGTTTGGCATGAAATTATATAGTTTAATTCATGTAGATTACGAATCTAGAAAACAAATTTGGATCTTAAGGATATTTTCCAAGATATCGAGAAATTAAAAATATATTCCGGAAGCGGAGCCGGAAGCGGGGAGTCGAAAACTAATACAAATAATAGAGATAAAAAATTGCTGATAGCATCGATCGGTTGGTCATACTATATACTATGAATGTTTCAAATTTCAAAGCGATTGGTTCAGAATTACAGATTCTATGGAGAAGAATCTCAGAATCGGCAAAATCCTTAACTCGAAGCGAAGAGTGAGCCATGATAAAAAAAATTAAATTTTTTTGATCCCAATTATTTTGAGTTTGGCATGAAATTATATATTTTAATTCATGTAGATCACGAATCTAGAAGACAAATTTGGATCTGAAGGATATTTTCCAAGATATCGAGAAATTAAAAATATATTCCGGAAGCGGAGCCGGAAGCGGGGAGTCAAAAACTCATACAAATAATAGAGATAAAAAATTGCTGATAGCATCGATCGGTTGGTCATACTATATACTATAAATGTTTCAAATTTCAAAGCGATTGGTTCAGAATTACAGATTCTATGGAGAAGAATCTCAGAATCGGCAAAATCCTTAACTCAAAGCGAAGAGTGAGCCATGATAAAAAAAATTAAATTATTAAATTTTTTTGATCTCAATTATTCTGAGTTTGGCATGAAATTATATAGTTTGATTCATGTAGATTACGAATCTAGAAAACAAATTTGGATCTGAAGGATATTTTCCAAGATATCGAGAAATTAAAAATATATTCCGGAAGCGGAGCCGGAAGCGGGGAGTCGAAAACTCATACAAATAATGGCGATAAAAAATTGCTGATAGCATCGATCGGTTGGTCATACTATATACTATGAATGTTTCAAATTTCAAAGCGATTGGTTCAGAATTACAGATTCTATGGAGAAGAATCTCAGAATCGGCAAAATCCTTAACTCAAAGCGAAGAGTGAGCCATGATAAAAAAAATTAAATTATTAAATTTTTTTGATCCCAATTATTTTGAGTTTGGCATGAAATTATATAGTTTGATTCATGTAGATTACGAATCTAGAAAACAAATTTGGATCTGAAGGATATTTTCCAAGATATCGAGAAATTAAAAATATATTCCGGAAGCGGAGCCGGAAGCGGGGAGTCGAAAACTCATACAAATAATGGCGATAAAAAATTGCTGATAGCATCGATCGGTTGGTCATACTATATACTATAAATGTTTCAAATTTCAAAGCGATTGGTTCAGAATTACAGATTCTATGGAGAAGAATCTCAGAATCGGCAAAATCCTTAACTCAAAGCGAAGAGTGAGCCATGATAAAAAAAATTAAATTATTAAATTTTTTTGATCCCAATTATTTTGAGTTTGGCATGGAATTATATAGTTTGATTCATGTAGATTACGAATCTAGAAAACAAATTTGGATCTGAAGGATATTTTCCAAGATATCGAGAAATTAAAAATATATTCCGGAAGCGGAGCCGGAAGCGGGGAGTCGAAAACTCATACAAATAATGGCGATAAAAAATTGCTGATAGCATCGATCGGTTGGTCATACTATATACTATAAATGTTTCAAATTTCAAAGCGATTGGTTCAGAATTACAGATTCTATGGAGAAGAATCTCAGAATCGGCAAAATCCTTAACTCAAAGCGAAGAGTGAGCCATGATAAAAAAAATTAAATTTTTTTGATCCCAATTATTTTGAGTTTGGCATGAAATTATATAGTTTAATTCATGTAGATTACGAATCTAGAAAACAAATTTGGATCTGAAGAATATTTTCCAAGATATCGAGAAATTAAAAATATATTCCGGAAGCGGAGCCGGAAGCGGGGAGTCGAAAACTCATACAAATAATGGCGATAAAAAATTGCTGATAGCATCGATCGGTTGGTCATACTATATACTATGAATGTTTCAAATTTCAAAGCGATTGGTTCAGAATTACAGATTCTATGGAGAAGAATCTCAGAATCGGCAAAATCCTTAACTCAAAGCGAAGAGTGAGCCATGATAAAAAAAATTAAATTTTTTTGATCCCAATTATTTTGAGTTTGGCATGAAATTATATAGTTTGATTCATGTAGATTACGAATCTAGAAAACAAATTTGGATCTGAAGGATATTTTCCAAGATATCGAGAAATTAAAAATATATTCCGGAAGCGGAGCCGGAAGCGGGGAGTCGAAAACTCATACAAATAATAGAGATAAAAAATTGCTGATAGCATCGATCGGTTGATCATACTATATACTATAAATGTTTCAAATTTCAAAGCGATTGGTTCAGAATTACAGATTCTATGGAGAAGAATCTCAGAATCGGCAAAATCCTTAACTCAAAGCGAAGAGTGAGCCATGATGAAAAAAATTAAATTTTTTTGATCCCAATTATTTTGAGTTTGGCATGAAATTATATAGTTTAATTCATGTAGATTACGAATCTAGAAAACAAATTTGGATCTGAAGGATATTTTCCAAGATATCGAAAATTTAAAAATCCAGTCCGGAAGCGGAGCTGGAAGCGGGGAGTCAAAAACTCTTACAAATAATAGAGATAAAAAATTGCTGATAGCATCGATCGGTTGGTCATACTATATACTATAAATGTTTCAAATTTCAAAGCGATTGGTTCAGAATTACAGATTCTATGGAGAAGAATCTCAGAATCGGCAAAATCCTTAACTCAAAGCGAAGAGTGAGCCATGATAAAAAAAATTAAATTTTTTTGATCCCAATTATTTTGAGTTTGGCATGAAATTATATAGTTTAATTCATGTAGATCACGAATCTAGAAGACAAATTTGGATCTGAAGGATATTTTCCAAGATATCGAGAAATTAAAAATATATTCCGGAAGCGGAGCCGGAAGCGGGGAGTCAAAAACTCATACAAATAATAGAGATAAAAAATTGCTGATAGCATCGATCGGTTGGTCATACTATATACTATAAATGTTCCAAATTTCAAAGCGATTGGTTTAGAATTACAGATTCTATGGAGAAGAATCTCAGAATCGGCAAAATCCTTAACTCAAAGCGAAGAGTGAGCCATGATAAAAAAAAATTAAATTTTTTTGATCCCAATTATTTTGAGTTTGGCATGAAATTATATAGTTCAATTCATGTAGATTACGAATCTAGAAAACAAATTTGGATCTGAAGAATATTTTCCAAGATATCGAGAAATTAAAAATATATTCCGGAAGCGGAGCCGGAAGCGGGGAGTCGAAAACTCATACAAATAATGGCGATAGAAAATTGCTGATAGCATCGATCGGTTGGTCATACTATATACTATAAATGTTTCAAATTTCAAAGCGATTGGTTCAGAATTACAGATTCTATGGAGAAGAATCTCAGAATCGGCAAAATCCTTAACTCAAAGCGAAGAGTGAGCCATGATAAAAAAAATTAAATTATTAAATTTTTTTGATCCCAATTATTTTGAGTTTGGCATGAAATTATATAGTTTGATTCATGTAGATTACGAATCTAGAAAACAAATTTGGATCTGAAGGATATTTTCCAAGATATCGAGAAATTAAAAATATATTCCGGAAGCGGAGCCGGAAGCGGGGAGTCGAAAACTCATACAAATAATGGCGATAAAAAATTGCTGATAGCATCGATCGGTTGGTCATACTATATACTATAAATGTTTCAAATTTCAAAGCGATTGGTTCAGAATTACAGATTCTATGGAGAAGAATCTCAGAATCGGCAAAATCCTTAACTCAAAGCGAAGAGTGAGCCATGATAAAAAAAAATTAAATTTTTTTGATCCCAATTATTTTGAGTTTGGCATGAAATTATATAGTTTAATTCATGTAGATTACGAATCTAGAAAACAAATTTGGATCTGAAGGATATTTTCCAAGATATCGAAAATTTAAAAATCCAGTCCGGAAGCGGAGCTGGAAGCGGGGAGTCAAAGACTCTTATAAATAATAGAGATAAAAAATTGCTGATAGCATCGATCGGTTGGTCATACTATATACTATGAATTTTTCAAATTTCAAAGCGATTGGTTCAGAATTACAGATTCTATGGAGAAGAATCTCAGAATCGGCAAAATCCTTAACTCAAAGCGAAGAGTGAGCCATGATAAAAAAAATTAAATTTTTTTGATCCCAATTATTTTGAGTTTGGCATGAAATTATATAGTTTAATTCATGTAGATTACGAATCTAGAAAACAAATTTGGATCTGAAGAATATTTTCCAAGATATCGAGAGATTAAAAATATATTCCGGAAGCGGAGCCGGAAGCGGGGAGTCGAAAACTCATACAAATAATAGAGATAAAAAATTGTTGATAGCATCGATCGGTTGGTCATACTATATACTATAAATGTTTCAAATTTCAAAGCGATTGGTTTAGAATTACAGATTCTATGGAGAAGAATCTCAGAATCGGCAAAATCCTCAACTCAAAGCGAAGAGTGAGCCATGATAAAAAAAAATTAAATTTTTTTGATCCCAATTATTTTGAGTTTGGCATGAAATTATATAGTTTAATTCATGTAGATTACGAATCTAGAAAACAAATTTGGATCTGAAGGATATTTTCCAAGATATCGAAAATTTAAAAATCCAGTCCGGAAGCGGAGCTGGAAGCGGGGAGTCAAAAACTCTCACAAATAATAGAGATAAAAAATTGCTGATAGCATCGATCGGTTGGTCATACTATATACTATAAATGTTTCAAATTTCAAAGCGATTGGTTCAGAAATACAGATTCTATGGAGAAGAATCTCAGAATCGGCAAAATCCTTAACTCAAAGCGAAGAGTGAGCCATGATAAAAAAAAAATAAATTTTTTTGATCACAATTATTTTGAGTTTGGCATGAAATTATATAGTTTAATTCATGTAGATTACGAATCTAGAAAACAAATTTGGATCTGAAGGATATTTTCCAAGATATCGAGAAATTAAAAATATATTCCGGAAGCGGAGCCGGAAGCGGGGAGTCGAAAACTCATACAAATAATAGAGATAAAAAATTGCTGATAGCATCGATCGGTTGGTCATACTATATACTATAAATGTTTCAAATTTCAAAGCGATTGGTTCAGAATTACAGATTCTATGGAGAAGAATCTCAGAATCGGCAAAATCCTTAACTCAAAGCGAAGAGTGAGCCATGATAAAAAAAATTAAATTTTTTTGATCCCAATTATTTTGAGTTTGGCATGAAATTATATAGTTCAATTCATGTAGATTACGAATCTAGAAAACAAATTTGGATCTGAAGGATATTTTCCAAGATATCGAAAATTTAAAAATCCAGTCCGGAAGCGGAGCTGGAAGCGGGGAGTCAAAAACTCTTATAAATAATAGAGATAAAAAATTGCTGATAGCATCGATCGGTTGGTCATACTATATACTATGAATTTTTCAAATTTCAAAGCGATTGGTTCAGAATTACAGATTCTATGGAGAAGAATCTCAGAATCGGCAAAATCCTTAACTCAAAGCGAAGAGTGAGCCATGATAAAAAAAATTAAATTTTTTTGATCCCAATTATTTTGAGTTTGGCATGAAATTATATAGTTTAATTCATGTAGATTACGAATCTAGAAAACAAATTTGGATCTGAAGGATATTTTCCAAGATATCGAGAAATTAAAAATATATTCCGGAAGCGGAGCTGGAAGCGGGGAGTCGAAAACTCATACAAATAATGGCGATAAAAAATTGCTGATAGCATCGATCGGTTGGTCATACTATATACTATGAATGTTTCAAATTTCAAAGCGATTGGTTCAGAATTACAGATTCTATGGAGAAGAATCTCAGAATCGGCAAAATCCTTAACTCAAAGCGAAGAGTGAGCCATGATAAAAAAAATTACATTTTTTTGATCCCAATTATTTTGAGTTTGGCATGAAATTATATAGTTTAATTCATGTAGATTACGAATCTAGAAAACAAATTTGGATCTGAAGGATATTTTCCAAGATATCGAGAAATTAAAAATATATTCCGGAAGCGGAGCCGGAAGCGGGGAGTCGAAAACTCATACAAATAATAGAGATAAGAAATTGCTGATAGCATCGATCGGTTGGTCATACTATATACTATAAATGTTTCAAATTTCAAAGCGATTGGTTCAGAATTACAGATTCTATGGAGAAGAATCTCAGAATCGGCAAAATCCTTAACTCAAAGCGAAGAGTGAGCCATGATAAAAAAAATTAAATTTTTTTGATCCCAATTATTTTGAGTTTGGCATGAAATTATATAGTTTGATTCATGTAGATTACGAATCTAGAAAACAAATTTGGATCTGAAGGATATTTTCCAAGATATCGAGAAATTAAAAATATATTCCGGAAGCGGAGCCGGAAGCGGGGAGTCGAAAACTCATACAAATAATGGCGATAAAAAATTGCTGAAAGCATCGATCGGTTGGTCATACTATATACTATGAATGTTTCAAATTTCAAAGCGATTGGTTCAGAATTACAGATTCTATGGAGAAGAATCTCAGAATCGGCAAAATCCTTAACTCAAAGCGAAGAGTGAGCCATGATAAAAAAAATTAAATTATTAAATTTTTTTGATCCCAATTATTTTGAGTTTGGCATGAAATTATATAGTTTGATTCATGTAGATTACGAATCTAGAAAACAAATTTGGATCTGAAGGATATTTTCCAAGATATCGAGAAATTAAAAATATATTCCGGAAGCGGAGCCGGAAGCGGGGAGTCGAAAACTCATACAAATAATAGAGATAAAAAATTGCTGATAGCATCGATCGGTTGATCATACTATATACTATAAATGTTTCAAATTTCAAAGCGATTGGTTCAGAATTACAGATTCTATGGAGAAGAATCTCAGAATCGGCAAAATCCTTAACTCAAAGCGAAGAGTGAGCCATGATAAAAAAAATTAAATTTTTTTGATCCCAATTATTTTGAGTTTGGCATGAAATTATATAGTTTAATTCAAGTAGATTACGAATCTAGAAAACAAATTTGGATCTGAAGGATATTTTCCAAGATATCGAGAAATTAAAAATATATTCCGGAAGCGGAGCCGGAAGCGGGGAGTCGAAAACTCATACAAATAATAGAGATGAGAAATTGCTGATAGCATCGATCGGTTGGTCATACTATATACTATAAATGTTTCAAATTTCAAAGCGATTGGTTCAGAATTACAGATTCTATGGAGAAGAATCTCAGAATCGGCAAAATCCTTAACTCAAAGCGAAGAGTGAGCCATGATAAAAAAAAATAAATTTTTTTGATCCCAATTATTTTGAGTTTGGCATGAAATTATATAGTTCAATTCATGTAGATTACGAATCTAGAAAACAAATTTGGATCTGAAGGATATTTTCCAAGATATCGAGAAATTAAAAATATATTCCGGAAGCGGAGCCGGAAGCGGGGAGTCGAAAACTCATACAAATAATAGAGATAAAAAATTGCTGATAGCATCGATCGGTTGGTCATACTATATACTATAAATATTTCAAATTTCAAAGCGATTGGTTTAGAATTACAGATTCTATGGAGAAGAATCTCAGAATCGGCAAAATCCTTAACTCAAAGCGAAGAGTGAGCCATGATAAAAAAAAATTAAATTTTTTTGATCTCAATTATTTTGAGTTTGGCATGAAATTATATAGTTTAATTCATGTAGATTACGAATCTAGAAAACAAATTTGGATCTAAAGGATATTTTCCAAGATATCGAGAAATTAAAAATATATTCCGGAAGCGGAGCCGGAAGCGGGGAGTCGAAAACTCATACAAATAATGGCGATAAAAAATTGCTGATAGCATCGATCGGTTGATCATACTATATACTATAAATGTTTCAAATTTCAAAGCGATTGGTTCAGAATTACAGATTCTATGGAGAAGAATCTCAGAATCGGCAAAATCCTTAACTCAAAGCGAAGAGTGAGCCATAATAAAAAAAATTGAATTATTAAATTTTTTTGATCCCAATTATTTTGAGTTTGGCATGAAATTATATAGTTTGATTCATGTAGATTACGAATCTAGAAAACAAATTTGGATCTGAAGGATATTTTCCAAGATATCGAGAAATTAAAAATATATTCCGGAAGCGGAGCCGGAAGCGGGGAGTCGAAAACTCATACAAATAATGGCGATAAAAAATTGCTGATTGCATCGATCGGTTGGTCATACTATATACTATAAATGTTTCAAATTTCAAAGCGATTGGTTCAGAATTACAGATTCTATGGAGAAGAATCTCAGAATCGGCAAAATCCTTAACTCAAAGCGAAGAGTGAGCCATGATAAAAAAAATTAAATTATTAAATTTTTTTGATCCCAATTATTTTGAGTTTGGCATGGAATTATATAGTTTGATTCATGTAGATTACGAATCTAGAAAACAAATTTGGATCTGAAGGATATTTTCCAAGATATCGAGAAATTAAAAATATATTCCGGAAGCGGAGCCGGAAGCGGGGAGTCGAAAACTCATACAAATAATAGAGATAAAAAATTGCTGATAGCATCGATCGGTTGATCATACTATATACTATAAATGTTTCAAATTTCAAAGCGATTGGTTCAGAATTACAGATTCTATGGAGAAGAATCTCAGAATCGGCAAAATCCTTAACTCAAAGCGAAGAGTGAGCCATGATAAAAAAAAATTAAATTTTTTTGATCTCAATTATTTTGAGTTTGGCATGAAATTATATAGTTTAATTCATGTAGATTACGAATCTAGAAAACAAATTTGGATCTAAAGGATATTTTCCAAGATATCAAGAAATTAAAAATATATTCCGGAAGCGGAGCCGGAAGCGGGGAGTCGAAAACTCATACAAATAATGGCGATAAAAAATTGCTGATAGCATCGATCGGTTGATCATACTATATACTATAAATGTTTCAAATTTCAAAGCGATTGGTTCAGAATTACAGATTCTATGGAGAAGAATCTCAGAATCGGCAAAATCCTTAACTCAAAGCGAAGAGTGAGCCATGATAAAAAAAATTAAATTATTAAATTTTTTTGATCCCAATTATTTTGAGTTTGGCATGGAATTATATAGTTTGATTCATGTAAATTACGAATCTAGAAAACAAATTTGGATCTGAAGGATATTTTCCAAGATATCGAGAAATTAAAAATATATTCCGGAAGCGGAGCCGGAAGCGGGGAGTCGAAAACTCATACAAATAATGGCGATAAAAAATTGCTGATAGCATCGATCGGTTGGTCATACTATATACTATAAATGTTTCAAATTTCAAAGCGATTGGTTCAGAATTACAGATTCTATGGAGAAGAATCTCAGAATCGGCAAAATCCTTAACTCAAAGCGAAGAGTGAGCCATGATAAAAAAAATTAAATTTTTTTGATCCCAATTATTTTGAGTTTGGCATGAAATTATATAGTTTAATTCATGTAGATTACGAATCTAGTAAACAAATTTGGATCTAAAGGATATTTTCCAAGATATCGAGAAATTAATAATATATTCCGGAAGCGGAGCCGGAAGCGGAGAGTCAAAAACTCATACAAATAATAGAGATAAAAAATTGCTGATAGCATCGATCGGTTGGTCATACTATATACTATAAATGTTTCAAATTTCAAAGCGATTGGTTCAGAATTACAGATTCTATGGAGAAGAATCTCAGAATCGGCAAAATCCTTAACTCAAAGCGAAGAGTGAGCCATGATAAAAAAAATTAAATTTTTTTGATCCCAATTATTTTGAGTTTGGCATGAAATTATATAGTTTGATTCATGTAGATTACGAATCTAGAAAACAAATTTGGATCTGAAGGATATTTTCCAAGATATCGAGAAATTAAAAATATATTCCGGAAGCGGAGCCGGAAGCGGGGAGTCGAAAACTCATACAAATAATGGCGATAAAAAATTGCTGATAGCATCGATCGGTTGGTCATACTATATACTATAAATGTTCCAAATTTCAAAGCGATTGGTTCAGAATTACAGATTCTATGGAGAAGAATCTCAGAATCGGCAAAATCCTTAACTCAAAGCGAAGAGTGAGCCATGATAAAAAAAATTAAATTATTAAATTTTTTTGATCCCAATTATTTTGAGTTTGGCATGAAATTATATAGTTTGATTCATGTAGATTACGAATCTAGAAAACAAATTTGGATCTGAAGGATATTTTCCAAGATATCGAGAAATTAAAAATATATTCCGGAAGCGGAGCCGGAAGCGGGGAGTCGAAAACTCATACAAATAATAGAGATAAAAAATTGCTGATAGCATCGATCGGTTGGTCATACTATATACTATAAATGTTTCAAATTTCAAAGCGATTGGTTCAGAATTACAGATTCTATGGAGAAGAATCTCAGAATCGGCAAAATCCTTAACTCAAAGCGAAGAGTGAGCCATGATAAAAAAAATTAAATTTTTTTGATCCCAATTATTTTGAGTTTGGCATGAAATTATATAGTTCAATTCATGTAGATTACGAATCTAGAAAACAAATTTGGATCTGAAGGATATTTTCCAAGATATCGAAAATTTAAAAATCCAGTCCGGAAGCGGAGCTGGAAGCGGGGAGTCAAAAACTCTTACAAATAATAGAGATAAAAAATTGCTGATAGCATCGATCGGTTGGTCATACTATATACTATGAATGTTTTAAATTTCAAAGCGATTGGTTCAGAATTACAGATTCTATGGAGAAGAATCTCAGAATCGGCAAAATCCTTAACTCAAAGCGAAGAGTGAGCCATGATAAAAAAAAAAAAATTTTTTTGATCCCAATTATTTTGAGTTTGGCATGAAATTATATAGTTTGATTCATGTAGATTACGAATCTAGAAAACAAATTTGGATCTGAAGGATATTTTCCAAGATATCGAGAAATTAAAAATATATTCCGGAAGCGGAGCCGGAAGCGGGGAGTCGAAAACTCATACAAATAATGGCGATAAAAAATTGCTGATAGCATCGATCGGTTGGTCATACTATATACTATGAATGTTTTAAATTTCAAAGCGATTGGTTCAGAATTACAGATTCTATGGAGAAGAATCTCAGAATCGGCAAAATCCTTAACTCAAAGCGAAGAGTGAGCCATGATAAAAAAAATTAAATTTTTTTGATCCCAATTATTTTGAGTTTGGCATGAAATTATATAGTTTGATTCATGTAGATTACGAATCTAGAAAACAAATTTGGATCTGAAGGATATTTTCCAAGATATCGAGAAATTAAAAATATATTCCGGAAGCGGAGCCGGAAGCGGGGAGTCGAAAACTCATACAAATAATGGCGATAAAAAATTGCTGATAGCATCGATCGGTTGGTCATACTATATACTATGAATGTTTCAAATTTCAAAGCGATTGGTTCAGAATTACAGATTCTATGGAGAAGAATCTCAGAATCGGCAAAATCCTTAACTCAAAGCGAAGAGTGAGCCATGATAAAAAAAATTAAATTTTTTTGATCCCAATTATTTTGAGTTTGGCATGAAATTATATAGTTTAATTCATGTAGATTACGAATCTAGAAAACAAATTTGGATCTGAAGAATATTTTCCAAGATATCGAGAGATTAAAAATATATTCCGGAAGCGGAGCCGGAAGCGGGGAGTCGAAAACTCATACAAATAATAAAGATAAAAAATTGTTGATAGCATCGATCGGTTGGTCATACTATATACTATAAATGTTTCAAATTTCAAAGCGATTGGTTTAGAATTACAGATTCTATGGAGAAGAATCTCAGAATCGGCAAAATCCTTAACTCAAAGCGAAGAGTGAGCCATGATAAAAAAAATTAAATTTTTTTGATCCCAATTATTTTGAGTTTGGCATGAAATTATATAGTTTAATTCATGTAGATTACGAATCTAGAAAACAAATTTGGATCTGAAGGATATTTTCCAAGATATCGAGAAATTAAAAATATATTCCGGAAGCGGAGCCGGAAGCGGGGAGTCGAAAACTCATACAAATAATGGCGATAAAAAATTGCTGATAGCATCGATCGGTTGGTCATACTATATACTATAAATGTTTCAAATTTCAAAGCGATTGGTTCAGAATTACAGATTCTATGGAGAAGAATCTCAGAATCGGCAAAATCCTTAACTCAAAGCGAAGAGTGAGCCATGATAAAAAAAATTAAATTTTTTTGATCCCAATTATTTTGAGTTTGGCATGAAATTATATAGTTTGATTCATGTAGATTACGAATCTAGAAAACAAATTTGGATCTGAAGGATATTTTCCAAGATATCGAGAAATTAAAAATATATTCCGGAAGCGGAGCCGGAAGCGGGGAGTCGAAAACTCATACAAATAATGGCGATAAAAAATTGCTGATAGCATCGATCGGTTGGTCATACTATATACTATGAATGTTTTAAATTTCAAAGCGATTGGTTCAGAATTACAGATTCTATGGAGAAGAATCTCAGAATCGGCAAAATCCTTAACTCAAAGCGAAGAGTGAGCCATGATAAAAAAAATTAAATTTTTTTGATCCCAATTATTTTGAGTTTGGCATGAAATTATATAGTTTGATTCATGTAGATTACGAATCTAGAAAACAAATTTGGATCTGAAGGATATTTTCCAAGATATCGAGAAATTAAAAATATATTCCGGAAGCGGAGCCGGAAGCGGGGAGTCGAAAACTCATACAAATAATGGCGATAAAAAATTGCTGATAGCATCGATCGGTTGGTCATACTATATACTATGAATGTTTCAAATTTCAAAGCGATTGGTTCAGAATTACAGATTCTATGGAGAAGAATCTCAGAATCGGCAAAATCCTTAACTCAAAGCGAAGAGTGAGCCATGATAAAAAAAATTAAATTTTTTTGATCCCAATTATTTTGAGTTTGGCATGAAATTATATAGTTTAATTCATGTAGATTACGAATCTAGAAAACAAATTTGGATCTGAAGAATATTTTCCAAGATATCGAGAGATTAAAAATATATTCCGGAAGCGGAGCCGGAAGCGGGGAGTCGAAAACTCATACAAATAATAAAGATAAAAAATTGTTGATAGCATCGATCGGTTGGTCATACTATATACTATAAATGTTTCAAATTTCAAAGCGATTGGTTTAGAATTACAGATTCTATGGAGAAGAATCTCAGAATCGGCAAAATCCTTAACTCAAAGCGAAGAGTGAGCCATGATAAAAAAAATTAAATTTTTTTGATCCCAATTATTTTGAGTTTGGCATGAAATTATATAGTTTAATTCATGTAGATTACGAATCTAGAAAACAAATTTGGATCTGAAGGATATTTTCCAAGATATCGAGAAATTAAAAATATATTCCGGAAGCGGAGCCGGAAGCGGGGAGTCGAAAACTCATACAAATAATGGCGATAAAAAATTGCTGATAGCATCGATCGGTTGGTCATACTATATACTATAAATGTTTCAAATTTCAAAGCGATTGGTTCAGAATTACAGATTCTATGGAGAAGAATCTCAGAATCGGCAAAATCCTTAACTCAAAGCGAAGAGTGAGCCATGATAAAAAAAATTAAATTTTTTTGATCCCAATTATTTTGAGTTTGGCATGAAATTATATAGTTTGATTCATGTAGATTACGAATCTAGAAAACAAATTTGGATCTGAAGGATATTTTCCAAGATATCGAGAAATTAAAAATATATTCCGGAAGCGGAGCCGGAAGCGGGGAGTCGAAAACTCATACAAATAATGGCGATAAAAAATTGCTGATAGCATCGATCGGTTGGTCATACTATATACTATGAATGTTTCAAATTTCAAAGCGATTGGTTCAGAATTACAGATTCTATGGAGAAGAATCTCAGAATCGGCAAAATCCTTAACTCAAAGCGAAGAGTGAGCCATGATAAAAAAAATTAAATTTTTTTGATCCCAATTATTTTGAGTTTGGCATGAAATTATATAGTTTAATTCATGTAGATTACGAATCTAGAAAACAAATTTGGATCTGAAGAATATTTTCCAAGATATCGAGAGATTAAAAATATATTCCGGAAGCGGAGCCGGAAGCGGGGAGTCGAAAACTCATACAAATAATAAAGATAAAAAATTGTTGATAGCATCGATCGGTTGGTCATACTATATACTATAAATGTTTCAAATTTCAAAGCGATTGGTTTAGAATTACAGATTCTATGGAGAAGAATCTCAGAATCGGCAAAATCCTTAACTCAAAGCGAAGAGTGAGCCATGATAAAAAAAAATTAAATTTTTTTGATCCCAATTATTTTGAGTTTGGCATGAAATTATATAGTTTAATTCATGTAGATTACGAATCTAGAAAACAAATTTGGATCTGAAGGATATTTTCCAAGATATCGAGAAATTAAAAATATATTCCGGAAGCGGAGCCGGAAGCGGGGAGTCGAAAACTCATACAAATAATGGCGATAAAAAATTGCTGATAGCATCGATCGGTTGGTCATACTATATACTATAAATGTTTCAAATTTCAAAGCGATTGGTTCAGAATTACAGATTCTATGGAGAAGAATCTCAGAATCGGCAAAATCCTTAACTCAAAGCGAAGAGTGAGCCATGATAAAAAAAATTAAATTTTTTTGATCCCAATTATTTTGAGTTTGGCATGAAATTATATAGTTTAATTCATGTAGATTACGAATCTAGAAAACAAATTTGGATCTGAAGGATATTTTCCAAGATATCGAAAATTTAAAAATCCAGTCCGGAAGCGGAGCTGGAAGCGGGGAGTCAAAAACTCTTACAAATAATAGAGATAAAAAATTGCTGATAGCATCGATCGGTTGGTCATACTATATACTATAAATGTTTCAAATTTCAAAGCGATTGGTTCAGAATTACAGATTCTATGGAGAAGAATCTCAGAATCGGCAAAATCCTTAACTCAAAGCGAAGAGTGAGCCATGATAAAAAAAATTAAATTTTTTTGATCCCAATTATTTTGAGTTTGGCATGAAATTATATAGTTTAATTCATGTAGATTACGAATCTAGAAAACAAATTTGGATCTGAAGGATATTTTCCAAGATATCGAGAAATTAAAAATATATTCCGGAAGCGGAGCCGGAAGCGGGGAGTCGAAAACTCATACAAATAATAGAGATAAAAAATTGCTGATAGCATCGATCGGTTGGTCATACTATATACTATAAATATTTCAAATTTCAAAGCGATTGGTTCAGAATTACAGATTCTATGGAGAAGAATCTCAGAATCGGCAAAATCCTTAACTCAAAGCGAAGAGTGAGCCATGATAAAAAAAATTAAATTTTTTTGATCCCAATTATTTTGAGTTTGGCATGAAATTATATAGTTTAATTCAAGTTGATTACGAATCTAGAAAACAAATTTGGATCTGAAGGATATTTTCCAAGATATCGAGAAATTAAAAATATATTCCGGAAGCAGAGCCGGAAGCGGGGAGTCGAAAACTCATACAAATAATAGAGATAAAAAATTGCTGATAGCATCGATCGGTTGATCATACTATATACTATAAATGTTTCAAATTTCAAAGCGATTGGTTCAGAATTACAGATTCTATGGAGAAGAATCTCAGAATCGGCAAAATCCTTAACTCAAAGCGAAGAGTGAACCATAATAAAAAAAATTGAATTATTAATTTTTTTTGATCCCAATTATTTTGAGTTTGGCATGAAATTATATAGTTTGATTCATGTAGATTACGAATCTAGAAAACAAATTTGGATCTGAAGGATATTTTCCAAGATATCGAGAAATTAAAAATATATTCCGGAAGCGGAGCCGGAAGCGGGGAGTCGAAAACTCATACAAATAATGGCGATAAAAAATTGCTGATTGCATCGATCGGTTGGTCATACTATATACTATAAATGTTTCAAATTTCAAAGCGATTGGTTCAGAATTACAGATTCTATGGAGAAGAATCTCAGAATCGGCAAAATCCTTAACTCAAAGCGAAGAGTGAGCCATGATAAAAAAAATTAAATTTTTTTGATCCCAATTATTTTGAGTTTGGCATGAAATTATATAGTTCAATTCATGTAGATTACGAATCTAGAAAACAAATTTGGATCTGAAGGATATTTTCCAAGATATCGAGAAATTAAAAATATATTCCGGAAGCGGAGCCGGAAGCGGGGAGTCGAAAACTCATACAAATAATAGAGATAAAAAATTGCTGATAGCATCGATCGGTTGATCATACTATATACTATAAATATTTCAAATTTCAAAGCGATTGGTTTAGAATTACAGATTCTATGGAGAAGAATCTCAGAATCGGCAAAATCCTTAACTCAAAGCGAAGAGTGAGCCATGATAAAAAAAAATTAAATTTTTTTGATCTCAATTATTTTGAGTTTGGCATGAAATTATATAGTTTAATTCATGTAGATTACGAATCTAGAAAACAAATTTGGATCTAAAGGATATTTTCCAAGATATCAAGAAATTAAAAATATATTCCGGAAGCGGAGCCGGAAGCGGGGAGTCGAAAACTCATACAAATAATGGCGATAAAAAATTGCTGATAGCATCGATCGGTTGATCATACTATATACTATAAATGTTTCAAATTTCAAAGCGATTGGTTCAGAATTACAGATTCTATGGAGAAGAATCTCAGAATCGGCAAAATCCTTAACTCAAAGCGAAGAGTGAGCCATGATAAAAAAAATTAAATTATTAAATTTTTTTGATCCCAATTATTTTGAGTTTGGCATGGAATTATATAGTTTGATTCATGTAAATTACGAATCTAGAAAACAAATTTGGATCTGAAGGATATTTTCCAAGATATCGAGAAATTAAAAATATATTCCGGAAGCGGAGCCGGAAGCGGGGAGTCGAAAACTCATACAAATAATGGCGATAAAAAATTGCTGATAGCATCGATCGGTTGGTCATACTATATACTATAAATGTTTCAAATTTCAAAGCGATTGGTTCAGAATTACAGATTCTATGGAGAAGAATCTCAGAATCGGCAAAATCCTTAACTCAAAGCGAAGAGTGAGCCATGATAAAAAAAATTAAATTTTTTTGATCCCAATTATTTTGAGTTTGGCATGAAATTATATAGTTTAATTCATGTAGATTACGAATCTAGTAAACAAATTTGGATCTAAAGGATATTTTCCAAGATATCGAGAAATTAATAATATATTCCGGAAGCGGAGCCGGAAGCGGGGAGTCAAAAACTCATACAAATAATAGAGATAAAAAATTGCTGATAGCATCGATCGGTTGGTCATACTATATACTATAAATGTTTCAAATTTCAAAGCGATTGGTTCAGAATTACAGATTCTATGGAGAAGAATCTCAGAATCGGCAAAATCCTTAACTCAAAGCGAAGAGTGAGCCATGATAAAAAAAATTAAATTTTTTTGATCCCAATTATTTTGAGTTTGGCATGAAATTATATAGTTTGATTCATGTAGATTACGAATCTAGAAAACAAATTTGGATCTGAAGGATATTTTCCAAGATATCGAGAAATTAAAAATATATTCCGGAAGCGGAGCCGGAAGCGGGGAGTCGAAAACTCATACAAATAATGGCGATAAAAAATTGCTGATAGCATCGATCGGTTGGTCATACTATATACTATAAATGTTCCAAATTTCAAAGCGATTGGTTCAGAATTACAGATTCTATGGAGAAGAATCTCAGAATCGGCAAAATCCTTAACTCAAAGCGAAGAGTGAGCCATGATAAAAAAAATTAAATTATTAAATTTTTTTGATCCCAATTATTTTGAGTTTGGCATGAAATTATATAGTTTGATTCATGTAGATTACGAATCTAGAAAACAAATTTGGATCTGAAGGATATTTTCCAAGATATCGAGAAATTAAAAATATATTCCGGAAGCGGAGCCGGAAGCGGGGAGTCGAAAACTCATACAAATAATAGAGATAAAAAATTGCTGATAGCATCGATCGGTTGGTCATACTATATACTATAAATGTTTCAAATTTCAAAGCGATTGGTTCAGAATTACAGATTCTATGGAGAAGAATCTCAGAATCGGCAAAATCCTTAACTCAAAGCGAAGAGTGAGCCATGATAAAAAAAATTAAATTTTTTTGATCCCAATTATTTTGAGTTTGGCATGAAATTATATAGTTCAATTCATGTAGATTACGAATCTAGAAAACAAATTTGGATCTGAAGGATATTTTCCAAGATATCGAAAATTTAAAAATCCAGTCCGGAAGCGGAGCTGGAAGCGGGGAGTCAAAAACTCTTACAAATAATAGAGATAAAAAATTGCTGATAGCATCGATCGGTTGGTCATACTATATACTATGAATGTTTCAAATTTCAAAGCGATTGGTTCAGAATTACAGATTCTATGGAGAAGAATCTCAGAATCGGCAAAATCCTTAACTCAAAGCGAAGAGTGAGCCATGATAAAAAAAAATAAATTTTTTTGATCCCAATTATTTTGAGTTTGGCATGAAATTATATAGTTTGATTCATGTAGATTACGAATCTAGAAAACAAATTTGGATCTGAAGGATATTTTCCAAGATATCGAGAAATTAAAAATATATTCCGGAAGCGGAGCCGGAAGCGGGGAGTCGAAAACTCATACAAATAATGGCGATAAAAAATTGCTGATAGCATCGATCGGTTGGTCATACTATATACTATGAATGTTTTAAATTTCAAAGCGATTGGTTCAGAATTACAGATTCTATGGAGAAGAATCTCAGAATCGGCAAAATCCTTAACTCAAAGCGAAGAGTGAGCCATGATAAAAAAAATTAAATTTTTTTGATCCCAATTATTTTGAGTTTGGCATGAAATTATATAGTTTAATTCATGTAGATTACGAATCTAGAAAACAAATTTGGATCTGAAGGATATTTTCCAAGATATCGAGAAATTAAAAATATATTCCGGAAGCGGAGCCGGAAGCGGGGAGTCGAAAACTCATACAAATAATGGCGATAAAAAATTGCTGATAGCATCGATCGGTTGGTCATACTATATACTATAAATGTTTCAAATTTCAAAGCGATTGGTTCAGAATTACAGATTCTATGGAGAAGAATCTCAGAATCGGCAAAATCCTTAACTCAAAGCGAAGAGTGAGCCATGATAAAAAAAATTAAATTTTTTTGATCCCAATTATTTTGAGTTTGGCATGAAATTATATAGTTTGATTCATGTAGATTACGAATCTAGAAAACAAATTTGGATCTGAAGGATATTTTCCAAGATATCGAGAAATTAAAAATATATTCCGGAAGCGGAGCCGGAAGCGGGGAGTCGAAAACTCATACAAATAATGGCGATAAAAAATTGCTGATAGCATCGATCGGTTGGTCATACTATATACTATGAATGTTTCAAATTTCAAAGCGATTGGTTCAGAATTACAGATTCTATGGAGAAGAATCTCAGAATCGGCAAAATCCTTAACTCAAAGCGAAGAGTGAGCCATGATAAAAAAAATTAAATTTTTTTGATCCCAATTATTTTGAGTTTGGCATGAAATTATATAGTTTAATTCATGTAGATTACGAATCTAGAAAACAAATTTGGATCTGAAGAATATTTTCCAAGATATCGAGAGATTAAAAATATATTCCGGAAGCGGAGCCGGAAGCGGGGAGTCGAAAACTCATACAAATAATAAAGATAAAAAATTGTTGATAGCATCGATCGGTTGGTCATACTATATACTATAAATGTTTCAAATTTCAAAGCGATTGGTTTAGAATTACAGATTCTATGGAGAAGAATCTCAGAATCGGCAAAATCCTTAACTCAAAGCGAAGAGTGAGCCATGATAAAAAAAAATTAAATTTTTTTGATCCCAATTATTTTGAGTTTGGCATGAAATTATATAGTTTAATTCATGTAGATTACGAATCTAGAAAACAAATTTGGATCTGAAGGATATTTTCCAAGATATCGAGAAATTAAAAATATATTCCGGAAGCGGAGCCGGAAGCGGGGAGTCGAAAACTCATACAAATAATGGCGATAAAAAATTGCTGATAGCATCGATCGGTTGGTCATACTATATACTATAAATGTTTCAAATTTCAAAGCGATTGGTTCAGAATTACAGATTCTATGGAGAAGAATCTCAGAATCGGCAAAATCCTTAACTCAAAGCGAAGAGTGAGCCATGATAAAAAAAATTAAATTTTTTTGATCCCAATTATTTTGAGTTTGGCATGAAATTATATAGTTTAATTCATGTAGATTACGAATCTAGAAAACAAATTTGGATCTGAAGGATATTTTCCAAGATATCGAAAATTTAAAAATCCAGTCCGGAAGCGGAGCTGGAAGCGGGGAGTCAAAAACTCTTACAAATAATAGAGATAAAAAATTGCTGATAGCATCGATCGGTTGGTCATACTATATACTATAAATGTTTCAAATTTCAAAGCGATTGGTTCAGAATTACAGATTCTATGGAGAAGAATCTCAGAATCGGCAAAATCCTTAACTCAAAGCGAAGAGTGAGCCATGATAAAAAAAATTAAATTTTTTTGATCCCAATTATTTTGAGTTTGGCATGAAATTATATAGTTTAATTCATGTAGATTACGAATCTAGAAAACAAATTTGGATCTGAAGGATATTTTCCAAGATATCGAGAAATTAAAAATATATTCCGGAAGCGGAGCCGGAAGCGGGGAGTCGAAAACTCATACAAATAATAGAGATAAAAAATTGCTGATAGCATCGATCGGTTGGTCATACTATATACTATAAATATTTCAAATTTCAAAGCGATTGGTTCAGAATTACAGATTCTATGGAGAAGAATCTCAGAATCGGCAAAATCCTTAACTCAAAGCGAAGAGTGAGCCATGATAAAAAAAATTAAATTTTTTTGATCCCAATTATTTTGAGTTTGGCATGAAATTATATAGTTTAATTCAAGTTGATTACGAATCTAGAAAACAAATTTGGATCTGAAGGATATTTTCCAAGATATCGAGAAATTAAAAATATATTCCGGAAGCAGAGCCGGAAGCGAGGAGTCGAAAACTCATACAAATAATAGAGATAAAAAATTGCTGATAGCATCGATCGGTTGATCATACTATATACTATAAATGTTTCAAATTTCAAAGCGATTGGTTCAGAATTACAGATTCTATGGAGAAGAATCTCAGAATCGGCAAAATCCTTAACTCAAAGCGAAGAGTGAGCCATGATAAAAAAAATTAAATTTTTTTGATCCCAATTATTTTGAGTTTGGCATGAAATTATATAGTTTAATTCATGTAGATTACGAATCTAGAAAACAAATTTGGATCTGAAGGATATTTTCCAAGATATCGAGAAATTAAAAATATATTCCGGAAGCGGAGCCGGAAGCGGGGAGTCGAAAACTCATACAAATAATAGAGATAAAAAATTGCTGATAGCATCGATCGGTTGATCATACTATATACTATAAATGTTTCAAATTTCAAAGCGATTGGTTCAGAATCACAGATTCTATGGAGAAGAATCTCAGAATCGGCAAAATCCTTAACTCAAAGCGAAGAGTGAGCCATGATAAAAAAAAATTAAATTTTTTTGATCTCAATTATTTTGGTTTTGGCATGAAATTATATAGTTTAATTCATGTAGATTACGAATCTAGAAAACAAATTTGGATCTGAAGAATATTTTCCAAGATATCGAGAAATTAAAAATATATTCCGGAAGCGGAGCCGGAAGCGGGGAGTCGAAAACTCATACAAATAATAAAGATAAAAAATTGCTGATAGCATCGATCGGTTGGTCATACTATATACTATGAATGTTTCAAATTTCAAAGCGATTGGTTCAGAATTACAGATTCTATGGAGAAGAATCTCAGAATCGGCAAAATCCTTAACTCAAAGCGAAGAGTGAGCCATGATAAAAAAAATTAAATTTTTTTGATCCCAATTATTTTGAGTTTGGCATGAAATTATATAGTTTAATTCATGTAGATTACGAATCTAGAAAACAAATTTGGATCTGAAGGATATTTTCCAAGATATCAAAAATTTAAAAATCCAGTCCGGAAGCGGAGCTGGAAGCGGGGAGTCAAAAACTCTTACAAATAATAGAGATAAAAAATTGCTGATAGCATCGATCGGTTGGTCATACTATATACTATAAATGTTTCAAATTTCAAAGCGATTGGTTTAGAATTACAGATTCTATGGAGAAGAATCTCAGAATCGGCAAAATCCTCAACTCAAAGCGAAGAGTGAGCCATGATAAAAAAAATTAAATTTTTTTGATCCCAATTATTTTGAGTTTGGCATGAAATTATATAGTTCAATTCATGTAGATTACGAATCTAGAAAACAAATTTGGATCTGAAGGATATTTTCCAAGATATCGAGAAATTAAAAATATATTCCGGAAGCGGAGCCGGAAGCGGGGAGTCGAAAACTCATACAAATAATAGAGATAAAAAATTGCTGATAGCATCGATCGGTTGGTCATACTATATACTATAAATATTTCAAATTTCAAAGCGATTGGTTCAGAATTACAGATTCTATGGAGAAGAATCTCAGAATCGGCAAAATCCTTAACTAAAAGCGAAGAGTGAGCCATGATAAAAAAAAATTAAATTTTTTTGATCTCAATTATTTTGAGTTTGGCATGAAATTATATAGTTTAATTCATGTAGATTACGAATCTAGAAAACAAATTTGGATCTGAAGGATATTTTCCAAGATATCGAGAAATTAAAAATATATTCCGGAAGCGGAGCCGGAAGCGGGGAGTCGAAAACTCATACAAATAATGGCGATAAAAAATTGCTGATAGCATCGATCGGTTGGTCATACTATATACTATAAATGTATCAAATTTCAAAGCGATTGGTTCAGAATTACAGATTCTATGGAGAAGAATCTCAGAATCGGCAAAATCCTTAACTCAAAGCGAAGAGTGAGCCATGATAAAAAAAATTAAATTTTTTTGATCCCAATTATTTTGAGTTTGGCATGAAATTATATAGTTTAATTCATGTAGATTACGAATCTAGAAAACAAATTTGGATCTGAAGAATATTTTCCAAGATATCGAGAAATTAAAAATATATTCCGGAAGCGGAGCCGGAAGCGGGGAGTCGAAAACTCATACAAATAATAGAGATAAAAAATTGCTGATAGCATCGATCGGTTGGTCATACTATATACTATAAATGTTTCAAATTTCAAAGCGATTGGTTTAGAATTACAGATTCTATGGAGAAGAATCTCAGAATCGGCAAAATCCTTAACTCAAAGCGAAGAGTGAGCCATGATAAAAAAAAATTAAATTTTTTTGATCCCAATTATTTTGAGTTTGGCATGAAATTATATAGTTTAATTCATGTAGATTACGAATCTAGAAAACAAATTTGGATCTGAAGGATATTTTCCAAGATATCGAGAAATTAAAAATATATTCCGGAAGCGGAGCCGGAAGCGGGGAGTCGAAAACTCATACAAATAATAGAGATAAAAAATTGCTGATAGCATCGATCGGTTGGTCATACTATATACTATAAATGTTTCAAATTTCAAAGCGATTGGTTCAGAATTACAGATTCTATGGAGAAGAATCTCAGAATCGGCAAAATCCTTAACTCAAAGCGAAGAGTGAGCCATGATAAAAAAAAATAAATTTTTTTGATCCCAATTATTTTGAGTTTGGCATGAAATTATATAGTTTAATTCATGTAGATTACGAATCTAGAAAACAAATTTGAATCTGAAGGATATTTTCCAAGATATCGAGAAATTAAAAATATATTCCGGAAGCGGAGCCGGAAGCGGGGAGTCAAAAACTCATACAAATAATCGAGATAAAAAATTGCTGATAGCATCGATCGGTTGGTCATACTATATACTATAAATGTTTCAAATTTCAAAGCGATTGGTTCAGAATTACAGATTCTATGGAGAAGAATCTCAGAATCGGCAAAATCCTTAACTCAAAGCGAAGAGTGAGCCATGATAAAAAAAAATAAATTTTTTTGATCCCAATTATTTTGAGTTTGGCATGAAATTATATAGTTTAATTCATGTAGATTACGAATCTAGAAAACAAATTTGGATCTGAAGGATATTTTCCAAGATATCGAGAAATTAAAAATATATTCCGGAAGCGGAGCCGGAAGCGGGGAGTCAAAAACTCATACAAATAATAGAGATAAAAAATTGCTGATAGCATCGATCGGTTGGTCATACTATATACTATAAATGTTGCAAATTTCAAAGCGATTGGTTCAGAATTACAGATTCTATGGAGAAGAATCTCAGAATCGGCAAAATCCTTAACTCAAAGCGAAGAGTGAGCCATGATAAAAAAAAAATAAATTTTTTTGATCCCAATTATTTTGAGTTTGGCATGAAATTATATAGTTTAATTCATGTAGATTACGAATCTAGAAAACAAATTTGGATCTAAAGGATATTTTCCAAGATATCGAGAAATTAAAAATATATTCCGGAAGCGGAGCCGGAAGCGGGGAGTCGAAAACTCATACAAATAATAGAGATAAAAAATTGCTGATAGCATCGATCGGTTGGTCATACTATATACTATAAATGTTTCAAATTTCAAAGCGATTGGTTCAGAATTACAGATTCTATGGAGAAGAATCTCAGAATCGGCTAAAACCTTAACTCAAAGCGAAGAGTGAGCCATGATAAAAAAAAATTAAATTTTTTTGATCCCAATTATTTTGAGTTTGGCATGAAATTATATAGTTTAATTCATGTAGATTACGAATCTAGAAAACAAATTTGGATCTGAAGGATATTTTCCAAGATATCGAGAAATTAAAAATATATTCCGGAAGCGGAGCCGGAAGCGGGGAGTCGAAAACTCATACAAATAATAGAGATAAAAAATTGCTGATAGCATCGATCGGTTGGTCATACTATATACTATAAATGTTCCAAATTTCAGAGCGATTGGTTCAGAATTACAGATTCTATGGAGAAGAATCTCAGAATCGGCAAAATCCTTAACTCAAAGCGAAGAGTGAGCCATGATAAAAAAAAAAAAAATTTTTTTGATCCCAATTATTTTGAGTTTGGCATGAAATTATATAGTTTAATTCATGTAGATTACGAATCTAGAGAACAAATTTTGGATCTGAGGGATATTTTCCAAGATATCGAGAAATTAAAAATATATTCCGGAAGCGGAGCCGGAAGCGGGGAGTCGAAAACTCATACAAATAATAGAGATAAAAAATTGCTGATAGCATCGATCGGTTGGTCATACTATATACTATAAATGTTTCAAATTTCAAAGCGATTGGTTCAGAATTACAGATTCTATGGAGAAGAATCTCAGAATCGGCAAAATCCTTAACTCAAAGCGAAGAGTGAGCCATGATAAAAAAAATTAAATTTTTTTGATCCCAATTATTTTGAGTTTGGCATGAAATTATATAGTTTAATTCATGTAGATTACGAATCTAGAAAACAAATTTGGATCTGAAGGATATTTTCCAAGATATCGAAAATTTAAAAATCCAGTCCGGAAGCGGAGCTGGAAGCGGGGAGTCAAAAACTCTTACAAATAATAGAGATGAAAAATTGCTGATAGCATCGATCGGTTGGTCATACTATATACTATAAATGTTTCAAATTTCAAAGCGATTGGTTCAGAATTACAGATTCTATGGAGAAGAATCTCAGAATCGGCAAAATCCTTAACTCAAAGCGAAGAGTGAGCCATGATAAAAAAAATTAAATTTTTTTGATCCCAATTATTTTGAGTTTGGCATGAAATTATATAGTCTAATTCATGTAGATTACGAATCTAGAAAACAAATTTGGATCTGAAGGATATTTTCCAAGATATCGAGAAATTAAAAATATATTCCGGAAGCGGAGCCGGAAGCGGGGAGTCGAAAACTTATACAAATAATAGAGATAAAAAATTGCTGATAGCATCGATCGGTTGGTCATACTATATACTATAAATGTTTCAAATTTCAAAGCGATTGGTTCAGAATTACAGATTCTATGGAGAAGAATCTCAGAATCGGCTAAAACCTTAACTCAAAGCGAAGAGTGAGCCATGATAAAAAAAAATTAAATTTTTTTGATCCCAATTATTTTGAGTTTGGCATGAAATTATATAGTTTAATTCATGTAGATTACGAATCTAGAAAACAAATTTGGATCTGAAGGATATTTTCCAAGATATCGAGAAATTAAAAATATATTCCGGAAGCGGAGCCGGAAGCGGGGAGTCGAAAACTCATACAAATAATAGAGATAAAAAATTGCTGATAGCATCGATCGGTTGGTCATACTATATACTGTAAATGTTCCAAATTTCAGAGCGATTGGTTCAGAATTACAGATTCTATGGAGAAGAATCTCAGAATCGGCAAAATCCTTAACTCAAAGCGAAGAGTGAGCCATGATAAAAAAAAAATAAATTTTTTTGATCCCAATTATTTTGAGTTTGGCATGAAATTATATAGTTTAATTCATGTAGATTACGAATCTAGAAAACAAATTTTGGATCTGAGGGATATTTTCCAAGATATCGAGAAATTAAAAATATATTCCGGAAGCGGAGCCGGAAGCGGGGAGTCGAAAACTCATACAAATAATAGAGATAAAAAATTGCTGATAGCATCGATCGGTTGGTCATACTATATACTATAAATGTTTCAAATTTCAAAGCGATTGGTTCAGAATTACAGATTCTATGGAGAAGAATCTCAGAATCGGCAAAATCCTTAACTAAAAGCGAAGAGTGAGCCATGATAAAAAAAAAATTAAATTTTTTTGATCTCAATTATTTTGAGTTTGGCATGAAATTATATAGTTTAATTCATGTAGATTACGAATCTAGAAAACAAATTTGGATCTGAAGGATATTTTCCAAGATATCGAGAAATTAAAAATATATTCCGGAAGCGGAGCCGGAAGCGGGGAGTCGAAAACTCATACAAATAATAGAGATAAAAAATTGCTGATAGCATCGATCGGTTGGTCATACTATATACTATAAATGTTTCAAATTTCAAAGCGATTGGTTCAGAATTACAGATTCTATGGAGAAGAATCTCAGAATCGGCAAAATCCTTAACTCAAAGCGAAGAGTGAGCCATGATAAAAAAAATTAAATTTTTTTGATCCCAATTATTTTGAGTTTGGCATGAAATTATATAGTTTAATTCATGTAGATTACGAATCTAGAAAACAAATTTGGATCTGAAGGATATTTTCCAAGATATCGAGAAATTAAAAATATATTCCGGAAGCGGAGCCGGAAGCGGGGAGTCGAAAACTCATACAAATAATAGAGATAAAAAATTGCTGATAGCATCGATCGGTTGGTCATACTATATACTATAAATGTTTCAAATTTCAAAGCGATTGGTTCAGAATTACAGATTCTATGGAGAAGAATCTCAGAATCGGCAAAATCCTTAACTAAAAGCGAAGAGTGAGCCATGATAAAAAAAAATTAAATTTTTTTGATCTCAATTATTTTGAGTTTGGCATGAAATTATATAGTTTAATTCATGTAGATTACGAATCTAGAAAACAAATTTGGATCTGAAGGATATTTTCCAAGATATCGAGAAATTAAAAATATATTCCGGAAGCGGAGCCGGAAGCGGGGAGTCGAAAACTCATACAAATAATGGCGATAAAAAATTGCTGATAGCATCGATCGGTTGGTCATACTATATACTATAAATGTATCAAATTTCAAAGCGATTGGTTCAGAATTACAGATTCTATGGAGAAGAATCTCAGAATCGGCAAAATCCTTAACTCAAAGCGAAGAGTGAGCCATGATAAAAAAAATTAAATTTTTTTGATCCCAATTATTTTGAGTTTGGCATGAAATTATATAGTTTAATTCATGTAGATTACGAATCTAGAAAACAAATTTTGGATCTGAGGGATATTTTCCAAGATATCGAGAAATTAAAAATATATTCCGGAAGCGGAGCCGGAAGCGGGGAGTCGAAAACTCATACAAATAATAGAGATAAAAAATTGCTGATAGCATCGATCGGTTGGTCATACTATATACTATAAATGTTTCAAATTTCAAAGCGATTGGTTCAGAATTACAGATTCTATGGAGAAGAATCTCAGAATCGGCAAAATCCTTAACTAAAAGCGAAGAGTGAGCCATGATAAAAAAAAATTAAATTTTTTTGATCTCAATTATTTTGAGTTTGGCATGAAATTATATAGTTTAATTCATGTAGATTACGAATCTAGAAAACAAATTTGGATCTGAAGGATATTTTCCAAGATATCGAGAAATTAAAAATATATTCCGGAAGCGGAGCCGGAAGCGGGGAGTCGAAAACTCATACAAATAATAGAGATAAAAAATTGCTGATAGCATCGATCGGTTGGTCATACTATATACTATAAATGTTTCAAATTTCAAAGCGATTGGTTCAGAATTACAGATTCTATGGAGAAGAATCTCAGAATCGGCAAAATCCTTAACTCAAAGCGAAGAGTGAGCCATGATAAAAAAAAAATAAATTTTTTTGATCCCAATTATTTTGAGTTTGGCATGAAATTATATAGTTTAATTCATGTAGATTACGAATCTAGAAAACAAATTTGGATCTAAAGGATATTTTCCAAGATATCGAGAAATTAAAAATATATTCCGGAAGCGGAGCCGGAAGCGGGGAGTCGAAAACTCATACAAATAATAGAGATAAAAAATTGCTGATAGCATCGATCGGTTGGTCATACTATATACTATAAATGTTCCAAATTTCAGAGCGATTGGTTCAGAATTACAGATTCTATGGAGAAGAATCTCAGAATCGGCAAAATCCTTAACTCAAAGCGAAGAGTGAGCCATGATAAAAAAAAAAAAAAATTTTTTTGATCCCAATTATTTTGAGTTTGGCATGAAATTATATAGTTTAATTCATGTAGATTACGAATCTAGAAAACAAATTTTGGATCTGAGGGATATTTTCCAAGATATCGAGAAATTAAAAATATATTCCGGAAGCGGAGCCGGAAGCGGGGAGTCGAAAACTCATACAAATAATAGAGATAAAAAATTGCTGATAGCATCGATCGGTTGGTCATACTATATACTATAAATGTTTCAAATTTCAAAGCGATTGGTTCAGAATTACAGATTCTATGGAGAAGAATCTCAGAATCGGCAAAATCCTTAACTCAAAGCGAAGAGTGAGCCATGATAAAAAAAATTAAATTTTTTTGATCCCAATTATTTTGAGTTTGGCATGAAATTATATAGTCTAATTCATGTAGATTACGAATCTAGAAAACAAATTTGGATCTGAAGGATATTTTCCAAGATATCGAGAAATTAAAAATATATTCCGGAAGCGGAGCCGGAAGCGGGGAGTCGAAAACTTATACAAATAATAGAGATAAAAAATTGCTGATAGCATCGATCGGTTGGTCATACTATATACTATAAATGTTTCAAATTTCAAAGCGATTGGTTCAGAATTACAGATTCTATGGAGAAGAATCTCAGAATCGGCAAAATCCTTAACTCAAAGCGAAGAGTGAGCCATGATAAAAAAAATTAAATTTTTTTGATCCCAATTATTTTGAGTTTGGCATGAAATTATATAGTTTAATTCATGTAGATTACGAATCTAGAAAACAAATTTGGATCTGAAGGATATTTTCCAAGATATCGAAAATTTAAAAATCCAGTCCGGAAGCGGAGCTGGAAGCGGGGAGTCAAAAACTCTTACAAATAATAGAGATAAAAAATTGCTGATAGCATCGATCGGTTGGTCATACTATATACTATAAATGTTTCAAATTTCAAAGCGATTGGTTCAGAATTACAGATTCTATGGAGAAGAATCTCAGAATCGGCAAAATCCTTAACTCAAAGCGAAGAGTGAGCCATGATAAAAAAAATTAAATTTTTTTGATCCCAATTATTTTGAGTTTGGCATGAAATTATATAGTTTAATTCATGTAGATTACGAATCTAGAAAACAAATTTGGATCTGAAGGATATTTTCCAAGATATCGAGAAATTAAAAATATATTCCGGAAGCGGAGCCGGAAGCGGGGAGTCGAAAACTCATACAAATAATAGAGATAAAAAATTGCTGATAGCATCGATCGGTTGGTCATACTATATACTATAAATGTTTCAAATTTCAAAGCGATTGGTTCAGAATTACAGATTCTATGGAGAAGAATCTCAGAATCGGCAAAATCCTTAACTCAAAGCGAAGAGTGAGCCATGATAAAAAAAATTAAATTTTTTTGATCCCAATTATTTTGAGTTTGGCATGAAATTATATAGTTTAATTCATGTAGATTACGAATCTAGAAAACAAATTTGGATCTGAAGGATATTTTCCAAGATATCGAAAATTTAAAAATCCAGTCCGGAAGCGGGGAGTCAAAAACTCTTACAAATAATAGAGATAAAAAATTGCTGATAGCATCGATCGGTTGGTCATACTATATACTATAAATGTTTCAAATTTCAAAGCGATTGGTTCAGAATTACAGATTCTATGGAGAAGAATCTCAGAATCGGCAAAATCCTTAACTCAAAGCGAAGAGTGAGCCATGATAAAAAAAATTAAATTTTTTTGATCCCAATTATTTTGAGTTTGGCATGAAATTATATAGTTTAATTCATGTAGATTACGAATCTAGAAAACAAATTTGGATCTGAAGGATATTTTCCAAGATATCGAGAAATTAAAAATATATTCCGGAAGCGGAGCCGGAAGCGGGGAGTCGAAAACTCATACAAATAATAGAGATAAAAAATTGCTGATAGCATCGATCGGTTGGTCATACTATATACTATAAATGTTTCAAATTTCAAAGCGATTGGTTCAGAATTACAGATTCTATGGAGAAGAATCTCAGAATCGGCAAAATCCTTAACTCAAAGCGAAGAGTGAGCCATGATAAAAAAAATTAAATTTTTTTGATCCCAATTATTTTGAGTTTGGCATGAAATTATATAGTTTAATTCATGTAGATTACGAATCTAGAAAACAAATTTGGATCTGAAGGATATTTTCCAAGATATCGAGAAATTAAAAATATATTCCGGAAGCGGAGCCGGAAGCGGGGAGTCGAAAACTCATACAAATAATAGAGATAAAAAATTGCTGATAGCATCGATCGGTTGGTCATACTATATACTATAAATGTTTCAAATTTCAAAGCGATTGGTTCAGAATTACAGATTCTATGGAGAAGAATCTCAGAATCGGCAAAATCCTTAACTCAAAGCGAAGAGTGAGCCATGATAAAAAAAATTAAATTTTTTTGATCCCAATTATTTTGAGTTTGGCATGAAATTATATAGTTTAATTCATGTAGATTACGAATCTAGAAAACAAATTTGGATCTGAAGGATATTTTCCAAGATATCGAGAAATTAAAAATATATTCCGGAAGCGGAGCCGGAAGCGGGGAGTCGAAAACTCATACAAATAATAGAGATAAAAAATTGCTGATAGCATCGATCGGTTGGTCATACTATATACTATAAATGTTTCAAATTTCAAAGCGATTGGTTCAGAATTACAGATTCTATGGAGAAGAATCTCAGAATCGGCAAAATCCTTAACTCAAAGCGAAGAGTGAGCCATGATAAAAAAAATTAAATTTTTTTGATCCCAATTATTTTGAGTTTGGCATGAAATTATATAGTTTAATTCATGTAGATTACGAATCTAGAAAACAAATTTGGATCTGAAGGATATTTTCCAAGATATCGAAAATTTAAAAATCCAGTCCGGAAGCGGAGCTGGAAGCGGGGAGTCAAAAACTCTTACAAATAATAGAGATAAAAAATTGCTGATAGCATCGATCGGTTGGTCATACTATATACTATAAATGTTTCAAATTTCAAAGCGATTGGTTCAGAATTACAGATTCTATGGAGAAGAATCTCAGAATCGGCAAAATCCTTAACTCAAAGCGAAGAGTGAGCCATGATAAAAAAAAATAAATTTTTTTGATCCCAATTATTTTGAGTTTGGCATGAAATTATATAGTTTAATTCATGTAGATTACGAATCTAGAAAACAAATTTGAATCTGAAGGATATTTTCCAAGATATCGAGAAATTAAAAATATATTCCGGAAGCGGAGCCGGAAGCGGGGAGTCAAAAACTCATACAAATAATAGAGATAAAAAATTGCTGATAGCATCGATCGGTTGGTCATACTATATACTATAAATGTTGCAAATTTCAAAGCGATTGGTTCAGAATTACAGATTCTATGGAGAAGAATCTCAGAATCGGCAAAATCCTTAACTCAAAGCGAAGAGTGAGCCATGATAAAAAAAAAATAAATTTTTTTGATCCCAATTATTTTGAGTTTGGCATGAAATTATATAGTTTAATTCATGTAGATTACGAATCTAGAAAACAAATTTGGATCTAAAGGATATTTTCCAAGATATCGAGAAATTAAAAATATATTCCGGAAGCGGAGCCGGAAGCGGGGAGTCGAAAACTCATACAAATAATAGAGATAAAAAATTGCTGATAGCATCGATCGGTTGGTCATACTATATACTATAAATGTTTCAAATTTCAAAGCGATTGGTTCAGAATTACAGATTCTATGGAGAAGAATCTCAGAATCGGCAAAATCCTTAACTCAAAGCGAAGAGTGAGCCATGATAAAAAAAATTAAATTTTTTTGATCCCAATTATTTTGAGTTTGGCATGAAATTATATAGTTTAATTCATGTAGATTACGAATCTAGAAAACAAATTTGGATCTGAAGGATATTTTCCAAGATATCGAGAAATTAAAAATATATTCCGGAAGCGGAGCCGGAAGCGGGGAGTCGAAAACTCATACAAATAATAGAGATAAAAAATTGCTGATAGCATCGATCGGTTGGTCATACTATATACTATAAATGTTTCAAATTTCAAAGCGATTGGTTCAGAATTACAGATTCTATGGAGAAGAATCTCAGAATCGGCAAAATCCTTAACTCAAAGCGAAGAGTGAGCCATGATAAAAAAAATTAAATTTTTTTGATCCCAATTATTTTGAGTTTGGCATGAAATTATATAGTTTAATTCATGTAGATTACGAATCTAGAAAACAAATTTGGATCTGAAGGATATTTTCCAAGATATCGAAAATTTAAAAATCCAGTCCGGAAGCGGAGCTGGAAGCGGGGAGTCAAAAACTCTTACAAATAATAGAGATAAAAAATTGCTGATAGCATCGATCGGTTGGTCATACTATATACTATAAATGTTTCAAATTTCAAAGCGATTGGTTCAGAATTACAGATTCTATGGAGAAGAATCTCAGAATCGGCAAAATCCTTAACTCAAAGCGAAGAGTGAGCCATGATAAAAAAAATTAAATTTTTTTGATCCCAATTATTTTGAGTTTGGCATGAAATTATATAGTTTAATTCATGTAGATTACGAATCTAGAAAACAAATTTGGATCTGAAGGATATTTTCCAAGATATCGAGAAATTAAAAATATATTCCGGAAGCGGAGCCGGAAGCGGGGAGTCGAAAACTCATACAAATAATAGAGATAAAAATTGCTGATAGCATCTATCGGTTGGTCATACTATATACTATAAATGTTTCAAAATTCAAAGCGATTGGTTCAGAATTACAGATTCTATGGAGAAGAATCTCAGAATCGGCAAAATCCTTAACTCAAAGCGAAGAGTGAGCCATGATAAAAAAAATTAAATTTTTTTGATCCCAATTATTTTGAGTTTGGCATGAAATTATATAGTTTAATTCATGTAGATTACGAATCTAGAAAACAAATTTGGATCTGAAGGATATTTTCCAAGATATCGAAAATTTAAAAATCCAGTCCGGAAGCGGAGCTGGAAGCGGGGAGTCAAAAACTCTTACAAATAATAGAGATAAAAAATTGCTGATAGCATCGATCGGTTGGTCATACTATATACTATAAATGTTTCAAATTTCAAAGCGATTGGTTCAGAATTACAGATTCTATGGAGAAGAATCTCAGAATCGGCAAAATCCTTAACTCAAAGCGAAGAGTGAGCCATGATAAAAAAAATTAAATTTTTTTGATCCCAATTATTTTGAGTTTGGCATGAAATTATATAGTTTAATTCATGTAGATTACGAATCTAGAAAACAAATTTGGATCTGAAGGATATTTTCCAAGATATCGAGAAATTAAAAATATATTCCGGAAGCGGAGCCGGAAGCGGGGAGTCGAAAACTCATACAAATAATAGAGATAAAAAATTGCTGATAGCATCGATCGGTTGGTCATACTATATACTATAAATGTTTCAAATTTCAAAGCGATTGGTTCAGAATTACAGATTCTATGGAGAAGAATCTCAGAATCGGCAAAATCCTTAACTCAAAGCGAAGAGTGAGCCATGATAAAAAAAATTAAATTTTTTTGATCCCAATTATTTTGAGTTTGGCATGAAATTATATAGTTTAATTCATGTAGATTACGAATCTAGAAAACAAATTTGGATCTGAAGGATATTTTCCAAGATATCGAAAATTTAAAAATCCAGTCCGGAAGCGGAGCTGGAAGCGGGGAGTCAAAAACTCTTACAAATAATAGAGATAAAAAATTGCTGATAGCATCGATCGGTTGGTCATACTATATACTATAAATGTTTCAAATTTCAAAGCGATTGGTTCAGAATTACAGATTCTATGGAGAAGAATCTCAGAATCGGCAAAATCCTTAACTCAAAGCGAAGAGTGAGCCATGATAAAAAAAATTAAATTTTTTTGATCCCAATTATTTTGAGTTTGGCATGAAATTATATAGTTTAATTCATGTAGATTACGAATCTAGAAAACAAATTTGGATCTGAAGGATATTTTCCAAGATATCGAAAATTTAAAAATCCAGTCCGGAAGCGGAGCTGGAAGCGGGGAGTCAAAAACTCTTACAAATAATAGAGATAAAAAATTGCTGATAGCATCGATCGGTTGGTCATACTATATACTACAAATGTTTCAAATTTCAAAGCGATTGGTTCAGAATTACAGATTCTATGGAGAAGAATCTCAGAATCGGCAAAATCCTTAACTCAAAGCGAAGAGTGAGCCATGATAAAAAAAAATAAATTTTTTTGATCCCAATTATTTTGAGTTTGGCATGAAATTATATAGTTTAATTCATGTAGATTACGAATCTAGAAAACAAATTTGGATCTGAAGGATATTTTCCAAGATATCGAAAATTTAAAAATCCAGTCCGGAAGCGGAGCTGGAAGCGGGGAGTCAAAAACTCTTACAAATAATAGAGATAAAAAATTGCTGATAGCATCGATCGGTTGGTCATACTATATACTATAAATGTTTCAAATTTCAAAGCGATTGGTTCAGAATTACAGATTCTATGGAGAAGAATCTCAGAATCGGCAAAATCCTTAACTCAAAGCGAAGAGTGAGCCATGATAAAAAAAATTAAATTTTTTTGATCCCAATTATTTTGAGTTTGGCATAAAATTATATAGTTTAATTCATGTAGATTACGAATCTAGAAAACAAATTTGGATCTGAAGGATATTTTCCAAGATATCGAGAAATTAAAAATATATTCCGGAAGCGGAGCCGGAAGCGGGGAGTCGAAAACTCATACAAATAATAGAGATAAAAAATTGCTGATAGCATCGATCGGTTGATCATACTATATACTATAAATGTTTCAAATTTCAAAGCGATTGGTTCAGAATTACAGATTCTATGGAGAAGAATCTCAGAATCGGCAAAATCCTTAACTCAAAGCGAAGAGTGAGCCATGATAAAAAAAATTAAATTTTTTTGATCCCAATTATTTTGAGTTTGGCATGAAATTATATAGTTTAATTCATGTAGATTACGAATCTAGAAAACAAATTTGGATCTGAAGGATATTTTCCAAGATATCGAAAATTTAAAAATCCAGTCCGGAAGCGGAGCTGGAAGCGGGGAGTCAAAAACTCTTACAAATAATAGAGATAAAAAATTGCTGATAGCATCGATCGGTTGGTCATACTATATACTATAAATGTATCAAATTTCAAAGCGATTGGTTCAGAATTACAGATTCTATGGAGAAGAATCTCAGAATCGGCAAAATCCTTAACTCAAAGCGAAGAGTGAGCCATGATAAAAAAAATTAAATTTTTTTGATCCCAATTATTTTGAGTTTGGCATGAAATTATATAGTTTAATTCATGTAGATTACGAATCTAGAAAACAAATTTGGATCTGAAGGATATTTTCCAAGATATCGAGAAATTAAAAATATATTCCGGAAGCGGAGCCGGAAGCGGGGAGTCGAAAACTCATACAAATAATAGAGATAAAAAATTGCTGATAGCATCGATCGGTTGGTCATACTATATACTATAAATGTTTCAAATTTCAAAGCGATTGGTTCAGAATTACAGATTCTATGGAGAAGAATCTCAGAATCGGCAAAATCCTTAACTCAAAGCGAAGAGTGAGCCATGATAAAAAAAATTAAATTTTTTTGATCCCAATTATTTTGAGTTTGACATGAAATTATATAGTTTAATTCATGTAGATTACGAATCTAGAAAACAAATTTGGATCTGAAGGATATTTTCCAAGATATCGAGAAATTAAAAATATATTCCGGAAGCGGAGCCGGAAGCGGGGAGTCGAAAACTCATACAAATAATAGGGATAAAAAATTGCTGATAGCATCGATCGGTTGGTCATACTATATACTATGAATGTTTCAAATTTCAAAGCGATTGGTTCAGAATTACAGATTCTATGGAGAAGAATCTCAGAATCGGCAAAATCCTTAACTCAAAGCGAAGAGTGAGCCATGATAAAAAAAATTAAATTTTTTTGATCCCAATTATTTTGAGTTTGACATGAAATTATATAGTTTAATTCATGTAGATTACGAATCTAGAAAACAAATTTGGATCTGAAGGATATTTTCCAAGATATCGAGAAATTAAAAATATATTCCGGAAGCGGAGCCGGAAGCGGGGAGTCGAAAACTCATACAAATAATAGAGATAAAAAATTGCTGATAGCATCGATCGGTTGGTCATACTATATACTATAAATGTTTCAAATTTCAAAGCGATTGGTTCAGAATTACAGATTCTATGGAGAAGAATCTCAGAATCGGCAAAATCCTTAACTCAAAGCGAAGAGTGAGCCATGATAAAAAAAATTAAATTTTTTTGATCCCAATTATTTTGAGTTTGGCATGAAATTATATAGTTTAATTCATGTAGATTACGAATCTAGGAAACAAATTTGGATCTGAAGGATATTTTCCAAGATATCGAAAATTTAAAAATCCAGTCCGGAAGCGGAGCTGGAAGCGGGGAGTCAAAAACTCTTACAAATAATAGAGATAAAAAATTGCTGATAGCATCGATCGGTTGGTCATACTATATACTAGAAATGTTTCAAATTTCAAAGCGATTGGTTCAGAATTACAGATTCTATGGAGAAGAATCTCAGAATCGGCAAAATCCTTAACTCAAAGCGAAGAGTGAGCCATGATAAAAAAAATTAAATTTTTTTGATCCCAATTATTTTGAGTTTGGCATGAAATTATATAGTTTAATTCATGTAGATTACGAATCTAGAAAACAAATTTGGATCTAAAGGATATTTTCCAAGATATCGAGAAATTAAAAATATATTCCGGAAGCGGAGCCGGAAGCGGGGAGTCGAAAACTCATACAAATAATAGAGATAAAAAATTGCTGATAGCATCGATCGGTTGGTCATACTATATACTATAAATGTTACAAATTTCAAAGCGATTGGTTCAGAATTACAGATTCTATGGAGAAGAATCTCAGAATCGGCAAAATCCTTAACTCAAAGCGAAGAGTGAGCCATGATAAAAAAAATTAAATTTTTTTGATCCCAATTATTTTGAGTTTGGCATGAAATTATATAGTTTAATTCATGTAGATTACGAATCTAGAAAACAAATTTGGATCTGAAGGATATTTTCCAAGATATCGAGAAATTAAAAATATATTCCGGAAGCGGAGCCGGAAGCGGGGAGTCGAAAACTCATACAAATAATAGAGATAAAAAATTGCTGATAGCATCGATCGGTTGGTCATACTATATACTATAAATGTTTCAAATTTCAAAGCGATTGGTTCAGAATTACAGATTCTATGGAGAAGAATCTCAGAATCGGCAAAATCCTTAACTCAAAGCGAAGAGTGAGCCATGATAAAAAAAATTAAATTTTTTTGATCCCAATTATTTTGAGTTTGGCATGAAATTATATAGTTTAATTCATGTAGATTACGAATCTAGAAAACAAATTTGGATCTGAAGGATATTTTCCAAGATATCGAAAATTTAAAAATCCAGTCCGGAAGCGGAGCTGGAAGCGGGGAGTCAAAAACTCTTACAAATAATAGAGATAAAAAATTGCTGATAGCATCGATCGGTTGGTCATACTATATACTATAAATGTTTCAAATTTCAAAGCGATTGGTTCAGAATTACAGATTCTATGGAGAAGAATCTCAGAATCGGCAAAATCCTTAACTCAAAGCGAAGAGTGAGCCATGATAAAAAAAATTAAATTTTTTTGATCCCAATTATTTTGAGTTTGGCATGAAATTATATAGTTTAATTCATGTAGATTACGAATCTAGAAAACAAATTTGGATCTGAAGGATATTTTCCAAGATATCGAGAAATTAAAAATATATTCCGGAAGCGGAGCCGGAAGCGGGGAGTCGAAAACTCATACAAATAATAGAGATAAAAAATTGCTGATAGCATCGATCGGTTGGTCATACTATATACTATAAATGTTTCAAATTTCAAAGCGATTGGTTCAGAATTACAGATTCTATGGAGAAGAATCTCAGAATCGGCAAAATCCTCAACTCAAAGCGAAGAGTGAGCCATGATAAAAAAAATTAAATTTTTTTGATCCCAATTATTTTGAGTTTGGCATGAAATTATATAGTTTAATTCATGTAGATTACGAATCTAGAAAACAAATTTGGATCTGAAGGATATTTTCCAAGATATCGAGAAATTAAAAATATATTCCGGAAGCGGAGCCGGAAGCGGGGAGTCGAAAACTCATACAAATAATAGAGATAAAAAATTGCTGATAGCATCGATCGGTTGGTCATACTATATACTATGAATGTTTCAAATTTCAAAGCGATTGGTTCAGAATTACAGATTCTATGGAGAAGAATCTCAGAATCGGCAAAATCCTTAACTCAAAGCGAAGAGTGAGCCATGATAAAAAAAATTAAATTTTTTTGATCCCAATTATTTTGAGTTTGGCATGAAATTATATAGTTTAATTCATGTAGATTACGAATCTAGAAAACAAATTTGGATCTGAAGGATATTTTCCAAGATATCGAGAAATTAAAAATATATTCCGGAAGCGGAGCCGGAAGCGGGGAGTCGAAAACTCATACAAATAATAGAGATAAAAAATTGCTGATAGCATCGATCGGTTGGTCATACTATATACTATAAATGTTTCCAATTTCAAAGCGATTGGTTCAGAATTACAGATTCTATGGAGAAGAATCTCAGAATCGGCAAAATCCTTAACTCAAAGCGAAGAGTGAGCCATGATAAAAAAAATTAAATTTTTTTGATCCCAATTATTTTGAGTTTGGCAAGAAATTATATAGTTTAATTCATGTAGATTACGAATCTAGAAAACAAATTTGGATCTGAAGGATATTTTCCAAGATATCGAGAAATTAAAAATATATTCCGGAAGCGGAGCCGGAAGCGGGGAGTCGAAAACTCATACAAATAATAGAGATAAAAAATTGCTGATAGCATCGATCGGTTGGTCATACTATATACTATAAATGTTTCAAATTTCAAAGCGATTGGTTCAGAATTACAGATTCTATGGAGAAGAATCTCAGAATCGGCAAAATCCTTAACTCAAAGCGAAGAGTGAGCCATGATAAAAAAAATTAAATTTTTTTGATCCCAATTATTTTGAGTTTGGCATGAAATTATATAGTTTAATTCATGTAGATTACGAATCTAGAAAACAAATTTGGATCTGAAGGATATTTTCCAAGATATCGAAAATTTAAAAATCCAGTCCGGAAGCGGAGCTGGAAGCGGGGAGTCAAAAACTCTTACAAATAATAGAGATAAAAAATTGCTGATAGCATCGATCGGTTGGTCATACTATATACTATAAATGTTTCAAATTTCAAAGCGATTGGTTCAGAATTACAGATTCTATGGAGAAGAATCTCAGAATCGGCAAAATCCTTAACTCAAAGCGAAGAGTGAGCCATGATAAAAAAAATTAAATTTTTTTGATCCCAATTATTTTGAGTTTGGCATGAAATTATATAGTTTAATTCATGTAGATTACGAATCTAGAAAACAAATTTGGATCTGAAGGATATTTTCCAAGATATCGAGAAATTAAAAATATATTCCGGAAGCGGAGCCGGAAGCGGGGAGTCGAAAACTCATACAAATAATAGAGATAAAAAATTGCTGATAGCATCGATCGGTTGGTCATACTATATACTATAAATGTTTTAAATTTCAAAGCGATTGGTTCAGAATTACAGATTCTATGGAGAAGAATCTCAGAATCGGCAAAATCCTTAACTCAAAGCGAAGAGTGAGCCATGATAAAAAAAATTAAATTTTTTTGATCCCAATTATTTTGAGTTTGGCATGAAATTATATAGTTTAATTCATGTAGATTACGAATCTAGAAAACAAATTTGGATCTGAAGGATATTTTCCAAGATATCGAGAAATTAAAAATATATTCCGGAAGCGGAGCTGGAAGCGGGGAGTCGAAAACTCATACAAATAATAGAGATAAAAAATTGCTGATAGCATCGATCGGTTGGTCATACTATATACTATAAATGTTTCAAATTTCAAAGCGATTGGTTCAGAATTACAGATTCTATGGAGAAGAATCTCAGAATCGGCAAAATCCTTAACTCAAAGCGAAGAGTGAGCCATGATAAAAAAAATTAAATTTTTTTGATCCCAATTATTTTGAGTTTGGCATGAAATTATATAGTTTAATTCATGTAGATTACGAATCTAGAAAACAAATTTGGATCTGAAGGATATTTTCCAAGATATCGAAAATTTAAAAATCCAGTCCGGAAGCGGAGCTGGAAGCGGGGAGTCAAAAACTCTTACAAATAATAGAGATAAAAAATTGCTGATAGCATCGATCGGTTGGTCATACTATATACTATAAATGTTTCAAATTTCAAAGCGATTGGTTCAGAATTACAGATTCTATGGAGAAGAATCTCAGAATCGGCAAAATCCTTAACTCAAAGCGAAGAGTGAGCCATGATAAAAAAAATTAAATTTTTTTGATCCCAATTATTTTGAGTTTGGCATGAAATTATATAGTTTAATTCATGTAGATTACGAATCTAGAAAACAAATTTGGATCTGAAGGATATTTTCCAAGATATCGAGAAATTAAAAATATATTCCGGAAGCGGAGCCGGAAGCGGGGAGTCGAAAACTCATACAAATAATAGAGATAAAAAATTGCTGATAGCATCGATCGGTTGATCATACTATATACTATGAATGTTTTAAATTTCAAAGCGATTGGTTCAGAATTACAGATTCTATGGAGAAGAATCTCAGAATCGGCAAAATCCTTAACTCAAAGCGAAGAGTGAGCCATGATAAAAAAAATTAAATATTTTTGATCCCAATTATTTTGAGTTTGGCATGAAATTATATAGTTTAATTCATGTAGATTACGAATCTAGAAAACAAATTTGGATCTGAAGGATATTTTCCAAGATATCGAAAATTTAAAAATCCAGTCCGGAAGCGGAGCTGGAAGCGGGGAGTCAAAAACTCTTACAAATAATAGAGATAAAAAATTGCTGATAGCATCGATCGGTTGGTCATACTATATACTATAAATGTTTCAAATTTCAAAGCGATTGGTTCAGAATTACAGATTCTATGGAGAAGAATCTCAGAATCGGCAAAATCCTTAACTCAAAGCGAAGAGTGAGCCATGATAAAAAAAATTAAATTTTTTTGATCCCAATTATTTTGAGTTTGGCATGAAATTATATAGTTTAATTCATGTAGATTACGAATCTAGAAAACAAATTTGGATCTGAAGGATATTTTCCAAGATATCGAAAATTTAAAAATCCAGTACGGAAGCGGAGCTGGAAGCGGGGAGTCAAAAACTCTTACAAATAATAGAGATAAAAAATTGCTGATAGCATCGATCGGTTGGTCATACTATATACTATGAATGTTTCCAATTTCAAAGCGATTGGTTCAGAATTACAGATTCTATGGAGAAGAATCTCAGAATCGGCAAAATCCTTAACTCAAAGCGAAGAGTGAGCCATGATAAAAAAAATTAAATTTTTTTGATCCCAATTATTTTGAGTTTGGCATGAAATTCTATAGTTTAATTCATGTAGATTACGAATCTAGAAAACAAATTTGGATCTGAAGGATATTTTCCAAGATATCGAGATATTAAAAATATATTCCGGAAGCGGAGCCGGAAGCGGGGAGTCGAAAACTCATACAAATAATAGAGATAAATAATTGCTGATAGCATCGATCGGTTGGTCATACTATATACTATAAATGTTTCAAATTTCAAAGCGATTGGTTCAGAATTACAGATTCTATGGAGAAGAATCTCAGAATCGGCAAAATCCTTAACTCAAAGCGAAGAGTGAGCCATGATAAAAAAAAAAAAATTTTTTTGATCCCAATTATTTTGAGTTTGGCATGAAATTATATAGTTTAATTCATGTAGATTACGAATCTAGAAAACAAATTTGGATCTGAAGGATATTTTCCAAGATATCGAGAAATTAAAAATATATTCCGGAAGCGGAGCCGGAAGCGGGGAGTCGAAAACTCATACAAATAATAGAGATAAAAAATTGCTGATAGCATCGATCGGTTGGTCATACTATATACTATAAATGTTTCCAATTTCAAAGCGATTGGTTCAGAATTACAGATTCTATGGAGAAGAATCTCAGAATCGGCAAAATCCTTAACTCAAAGCGAAGAGTGAGCCATGATAAAAAAAATTAAATTTTTTTGATCCCAATTATTTTGAGTTTGGCAAGAAATTATATAGTTTAATTCATGTAGATTACGAATCTAGAAAACAAATTTGGATCTGAAGGATATTTTCCAAGATATCGAGAAATTAAAAATATATTCCGGAAGCGGAGCCGGAAGCGGGGAGTCGAAAACTCATACAAATAATAGAGATAAAAAATTGCTGATAGCATCGATCGGTTGGTCATACTATATACTATAAATGTTTCAAATTTCAAAGCGATTGGTTCAGAATTACAGATTCTATGGAGAAGAATCTCAGAATCGGCAAAATCCTTAACTCAAAGCGAAGAGTGAGCCATGATAAAAAAAATTAAATTTTTTTGATCCCAATTATTTTGAGTTTGGCATGAAATTATATAGTTTAATTCATGTAGATTACGAATCTAGAAAACAAATTTGGATCTGAAGGATATTTTCCAAGATATCGAAAATTTAAAAATCCAGTCCGGAAGCGGAGCTGGAAGCGGGGAGTCAAAAACTCTTACAAATAATAGAGATAAAAAATTGCTGATAGCATCGATCGGTTGGTCATACTATATACTATAAATGTTTCAAATTTCAAAGCGATTGGTTCAGAATTACAGATTCTATGGAGAAGAATCTCAGAATCGGCAAAATCCTTAACTCAAAGCGAAGAGTGAGCCATGATAAAAAAAATTAAATTTTTTTGATCCCAATTATTTTGAGTTTGGCATGAAATTATATAGTTTAATTCATGTAGATTACGAATCTAGAAAACAAATTTGAATCTGAAGGATATTTTCCAAGATATCGAGAAATTAAAAATATATTCCGGAAGCGGAGCCGGAAGCGGGGAGTCGAAAACTCATACTAATAATAGAGATAAAAAATTGCTGATAGCATCGATCGGTTGGTCATACTATATACTATAAATGTTTCAAATTTCAAAGCGATTGGTTCAGAATTACAGATTCTATGGAGAAGAATCTCAGAATCGGCAAAATCCTTAACTCAAAGCGAAGAGTGAGCCATGATAAAAAAAATTAAATTTTTTTGATCCCAATTATTTTGAGTTTGGCATGAAATTATATAGTTTAATTCATGTAGATTACGAATCTAGAAAACAAATTTGGATCTGAAGGATATTTTCCAAGATATCGAAAATTTAAAAATCCAGTCCGGAAGCGGAGCTGGAAGCGGGGAGTCAAAAACTCTTACAAATAATAGAGATAAAAAATTGCTGATAGCATCGATCGGTTGGTCATACTATATACTATAAATGTTTCAAATTTCAAAGCGATTGGTTCAGAATTACAGATTCTATGGAGAAGAATCTCAGAATCGGCAAAATCCTTAACTCAAAGCGAAGAGTGAGCCATGATAAAAAAAATTAAATTTTTTTGATCCCAATTATTTTGAGTTTGGCATGAAATTATATAGTTTAATTCATGTAGATTACGAATCTAGAAAACAAATTTGGATCTGAAGGATATTTTCCAAGATATCGAAAATTTAAAAATCCAGTCCGGAAGCGGAGCTGGAAGCGGGGAGTCAAAAACTCTTACAAATAATGGAGATAAAAAATTGCTGATAGCATCGATCGGTTGGTCATACTATATACTATAAATGTTTCAAATTTCAAAGCGATTGGTTCAGAATTACAGATTCTATGGAGAAGAATCTCAGAATCGGCAAAATCCTTAACTCAAAGCGAAGAGTGAGCCATGATAAAAAAAATTAAATTTTTTTGATCCCAATTATTTTGAGTTTGGCATGAAATTATATAGTTTAATTCATGTAGATTACGAATCTAGAAAACAAATTTGAATCTGAAGGATATTTTCCAAGATATCGAGAAATTAAAAATATATTCCGGAAGCGGAGCCGGAAGCGGGGAGTCGAAAACTCATACTAATAATAGAGATAAAAAATTGCTGATAGCATCGATCGGTTGGTCATACTATATACTATAAATGTTTCAAATTTCAAAGCGATTGGTTCAGAATTACAGATTCTATGGAGAAGAATCTCAGAATCGGCAAAATCCTTAACTCAAAGCGAAGAGTGAGCCATGATAAAAAAAATTAAATTTTTTTGATCCCAATTATTTTGAGTTTGGCATGAAATTATATAGTTTAATTCATGTAGATTACGAATCTAGAAAACAAATTTGGATCTGAAGGATATTTTCCAAGATATCGAAAATTTAAAAATCCAGTCCGGAAGCGGAGCTGGAAGCGGGGAGTCAAAAACTCTTACAAATAATAGAGATAAAAAATTGCTGATAGCATCGATCGGTTGGTCATACTATATACTATAAATGTTTCAAATTTCAAAGCGATTGGTTCAGAATTACAGATTCTATGGAGAAGAATCTCAGAATCGGCAAAATCCTTAACTCAAAGCGAAGAGTGAGCCATGATAAAAAAAATTAAATTTTTTTGATCCCAATTATTTTGAGTTTGGCATGAAATTATATAGTTTAATTCATGTAGATTACGAATCTAGAAAACAAATTTGGATCTGAAGGATATTTTCCAAGATATCGAGAAATTAAAAATATATTCCGGAAGCGGAGCCGGAAGCGGGGAGTCGAAAACTCATACAAATAATAGAGATAAAAAATTGCTGATAGCATCGATCGGTTGATCATACTATATACTATAAATGTTTCAAATTTCAAAGCGATTGGTTCAGAATTACAGATTCTATGGAGAAGAATCTCAGAATCGGCAAAATCCTTAACTCAAAGCGAAGAGTGAGCCATGATAAAAAAAATTAAATTTTTTTGATCCCAATTATTTTGAGTTTGGCATGAAATTATATAGTTTAATTCATGTAGATTACGAATCTAGAAAACAAATTTGGATCTGAAGGATATTTTCCAAGATATCGAAAATTTAAAAATCCAGTCCGGAAGCGGAGCTGGAAGCGGGGAGTCAAAAACTCTTACAAATAATAGAGATAAAAAATTGCTGATAGCATCGATCGGTTGGTCATACTATATACTATAAATGTTTCAAATTTCAAAGCGATTGGTTCAGAATTACAGATTCTATGGAGAAGAATCTCAGAATCGGCAAAATCCTTAACTCAAAGCGAAGAGTGAGCCATGATAAAAAAAATTAAATTTTTTTGATCCCAATTATTTTGAGTTTGGCATGAAATTATATAGTTTAATTCATGTAGATTACGAATCTAGAAAACAAATTTGGATCTGAAGGATATTTTCCAAGATATCGAAAATTTAAAAATCCAGTCCGGAAGCGGAGCTGGAAGCGGGGAGTCAAAAACTCTTACAAATAATAGAGATAAAAAATTGCTGATAGCATCGATCGGTTGGTCATACTATATACTATAAATGTTTCAAATTTCAAAGCGATTGGTTCAGAATTACAGATTCTATGGAGAAGAATCTCAGAATCGGCAAAATCCTTAACTCAAAGCGAAGAGTGAGCCATGATAAAAAAAATTAAATTTTTTTGATCCCAATTATTTTGAGTTTGGCATGAAATTATATAGTTTAATTCATGTAGATTACGAATCTAGAAAACAAATTTGGATCTGAAGGATATTTTCCAAGATATCGAGAAATTAAAAATATATTCCGGAAGCGGAGCCGGAAGCGGGGAGTCGAAAACTCATACAAATAATAGATATAAAAAATTGCTGATAGCATCGATCGGTTGATCATACTATATACTATAAATGTTTCAAATTTCAAAGCGATTGGTTCAGAATTACAGATTCTATGGAGAAGAATCTCAGAATCGGCAAAATCCTTAACTCAAAGCGAAGAGTGAGCCATGATAAAAAAAATTAAATTTTTTTGATCCCAATTATTTTGAGTTTGGCATGAAATTATATAGTTTAATTCATGTAGATTACGAATCTAGAAAACAAATTTGGATCTGAAGGATATTTTCCAAGATATCGAGAAATTAAAAATATATTCCGGAAGCGGAGCCGGAAGCGGGGAGTCGAAAACTCATACAAATAATAGAGATAAAAAATTGCTGATAGCATCGATCGGTTGATCATACTATATACTATAAATGTTCCAAATTTCAAAGCGATTGGTTCAGAATTACAGATTCTATGGAGAAGAATCTCAGAATCGGCAAAATCCTTAACTCAAAGCGAAGAGTGAGCCATGATAAAAAAAATTAAATTTTTTTGATCCCAATTATTTTGAGTTTGGCATGAAATTATATAGTTTAATTCATGTAGATTACGAATCTAGAAAACAAATTTGGATCTGAAGGATATTTTCCAAGATATCGAAAATTTAAAAATCCAGTCCGGAAGCGGAGCTGGAAGCGGGGAGTCAAAAACTCTTACAAATAATAGAGATAAAAAATTGCTGATAGCATCGATCGGTTGGTCATACTATATACTATAAATGTTTCAAATTTCAAAGCGATTGGTTCAGAATTACAGATTCTATGGAGAAGAATCTCAGAATCGGCAAAATCCTTAACTCAAAGCGAAGAGTGAGCCATGATAAAAAAAATTAAATTTTTTTGATCCCAATTATTTTGAGTTTGGCATGAAATTATATAGTTTAATTCATGTAGATTACGAATCTAGAAAACAAATTTGGATCTGAAGGATATTTTCCAAGATATCGAGAAATTAAAAATATATTCCGGAAGCGGAGCCGGAAGCGGGGAGTCGAAAACTCATACAAATAATAGAGATAAAAAATTGCTGATAGCATCGATCGGTTAGTCATACTATATACTATAAATGTTTCAAATTTCAAAGCGATTGGTTCAGAATTACAGATTCTATGGAGAAGAATCTCAGAATCGGCAAAATCCTTAACTCAAAGCGAAGAGTGAGCCATGATAAAAAAAATTAAATTTTTTTGATCCCAATTATTTCGAGTTTGGCATGAAATTATATAGTTTAATTCATGTAGATTACGAATCTAGAAAACAAATTTGAATCTGAAGGATATTTTCCAAGATATCGAGAAATTAAAAATATATTCCGGAAGCGGAGCCGGAAGCGGGGAGTCGAAAACTCATACAAATAATAGAGATAAAAAACTGCTGATAGCATCGATCGGTTGATCATACTATATACTATAAATGTTCCAAATTTCAAAGCGATTGGTTCAGAATTACAGATTCTATGGAGAAGAATCTCAGAATCGGCAAAATCCTTAACTCAAAGCGAAGAGTGAGCCATGATAAAAAAAATTAAATTTTTTTGATCCCAATTATTTTGAGTTTGGCATGAAATTATATAGTTTAATTCATGTAGATTACGAATCTAGAAAACAAATTTGGATCTGAAGGATATTTTCCAAGATATCGAGAAATTAAAAATATATTCCGGAAGCGGAGCCGGAAGCGGGGAGTCGAAAACTCATACAAATAATAGAGATAAAAAATTGCTGATAGCATCGATCGGTTGGTCATACTATATACTATAAATGTTTCAAATTTCAAAGCGATTGGTTCAGAATTACAGATTCTATGGAGAAGAATCTCAGAATCGGCAAAATCCTTAACTCAAAGCGAAGAGTGAGCCATGATAAAAAAAATTAAATTTTTTTGATCCCAATTATTTTGAGTTTGGCATGAAATTATATAGTTTAATTCATGTAGATTACGAATCTAGAAAACAAATTTGGATCTGAAGGATATTTTCCAAGATATCGAAAATTTAAAAATCCAGTCCGGAAGCGGAGCTGGAAGCGGGGAGTCAAAAACTCTTACAAATAATAGAGATAAAAAATTGCTGATAGCATCGATCGGTTGGTCATACTATATACTATAAATGTTCCAAATTTCAAAGCGATTGGTTCAGAATTACAGATTCTATGGAGAAGAATCTCAGAATCGGCAAAATCCTTAACTCAAAGCGAAGAGTGAGCCATGATAAAAAAAATTAAATTTTTTTGATCCCAATTATTTTGAGTTTGGCATGAAATTATATAGTTTAATTCATGTAGATTACGAATCTAGGAAACAAATTTGAATCTGAAGGATATTTTCCAAGATATCGAGAAATTAAAAATATATTCCGGAAGCGGAGCCGGAAGCGGGGAGTCGAAAACTCATACAAATAATAGAGATAAAAAATTGCTGATAGCATCGATCGGTTGATCATACTATATACTATAAATGTTTCAAATTTCAAAGCGATTGGTTCAGAATTACAGATTCTATGGAGAAGAATCTCAGAATCGGCAAAATCCTTAACTCAAAGCGAAGAGTGAGCCATGATAAAAAAAATTAAATTTTTTTGATCCCAATTATTTTGAGTTTGGCATGAAATTATATAGTTTAATTCATGTAGATTACGAATCTAGAAAACAAATTTGGATCTGAAGGATATTTTCCAAGATATCGAGAAATTAAAAATATATTCCGGAAGCGGAGCCGGAAGCGGGGAGTCGAAAACTCATACAAATAATAGAGATAAAAAATTGCTGATAGCATCGATCGGTTGGTCATACTATATACTATAAATGTTTCAAATTTCAAAGCGATTGGTTCAGAATTACAGATTCTATGGAGAAGAATCTCAGAATCGGCAAAATCCTTAACTCAAAGCGAAGAGTGAGCCATGATAAAAAAAATTAAATTTTTTTGATCCCAATTATTTTGAGTTTGGCATGAAATTATATAGTTCAATTCATGTAGATTACGAATCTAGAAAACAAATTTGGATCTGAAGGATATTTTCCAAGATATCGAGAAATTAAAAATATATTCCGGAAGCGGAGCCGGAAGCGGGGAGTCGAAAACTCATACAAATAATAGAGATAAAAAATTGCTGATAGCATCGATCGGTTGGTCATACTATATACTATAAATGTTTCAAATTTCAAAGCGATTGGTTCAGAATTACAGATTCTATGGAGAAGAATCTCAGAATCGGCAAAATCCTTAACTCAAAGCGAAGAGTGAGCCATGATAAAAAAAATGAAATTTTTTTGATCTCAATTATTTTGAGTTTGGCATGAAATTATATAGTTTAATTCATGTAGATTACGAATCTAGAAAACAAATTTGGATCTGAAGGATATTTTCCAAGATATCGAGAAATTAAAAATATATTCCGGAAGCGGAGCCGGAAGCGGGGAGTCGAAAACTCATACAAATAATAGAGATAAAAAATTGCTGATAGCATCGATCGGTTAGTCATACTATATACTATAAATGTTTCAAATTTCAAAGCGATTGGTTCAGAATTACAGATTCTATGGAGAAGAATCTCAGAATCGGCAAAATCCTTAACTCAAAGCGAAGAGTGAGCCATGATGAAAAAAATTAAATTTTTTTGATCCCAATTATTTTGAGTTTGGCATGAAATTATATAGTTTAATTCATGTAGATTACGAATCTAGAAAACAAATTTGGATCTGAAGGATATTTTCCAAGATATCGAGAAATTAAAAATATATTCCGGAAGCGGAGCCGGAAGCGGGGAGTCGAAAACTCATACAAATAATAGAGATAAAAAATTGCTGATAGCATCGATCGGTTGGTCATACTATATACTATAAATGTTTCAAATTTCAAAGCGATTGGTTCAGAATTACAGATTCTATGGAGAAGAATCTCAGAATCGGCAAAATCCTTAACTCAAAGCGAAGAGTGAGCCATGATAAAAAAAATTAAATTTTTTTGATCCCAATTATTCTGAGTTTGGCATGAAATTATATAGTTTAATTCATGTAGATTACGAATCTAGAGAACAAATTTGGATCTGAAGGATATTTTCCAAGATATCGAGAAATTAAAAATATATTCCGGAAGCGGAGCCGGAAGCGGGGAGTCGAAAACTCATACAAATAATAGAGATAGAAAATTGCTGATAGCATCGATCGGTTGATCATACTATATACTATAAATGTTTCAAATTTCAAAGCGATTGGTTCAGAATTACAGATTCTATGGAGAAGAATCTCAGAATCGGCAAAATCCTTAACTCAAAGCGAAGAGTGAGCCATGATAAAAAAAATTAAATTTTTTTGATCCCAATTATTTTGAGTTTGGCATGAAATTATATAGTTTAATTCATGTAGATTACGAATCTAGAAAACAAATTTGGATCTGAAGGATATTTTCCAAGATATCGAGAAATTAAAAATATATTCCGGAAGCGGAGCCGGAAGCGGGGAGTCGAAAACTCATACAAATAATAGAGATAAAAAATTGCTGATAGCATCGATCGGTTGGTCATACTATATACTATGAATGTTTCAAATTTCAAAGCGATTGGTTCAGAATTACAGATTCTATGGAGAAGAATCTCAGAATCGGCAAAATCCTTAACTCAAAGCGAAGAGTGAGCCATGATAAAAAAAATTAAATTTTTTTGATCCCAATTATTTTGAGTTTGGCATGAAATTATATAGTTTAATTCATGTAGATTACGAATCTAGAAAACAAATTTGGATCTGAAGGATATTTTCCAAGATATCGAGAAATTAAAAATATATTCCGGAAGCGGAGCCGGAAGCGGGGAGTCGAAAACTCATACAAATAATAGAGATAAAAAATTGCTGATAGCATCGATCGGTTGATCATACTATATACTATAAATGTTTCAAATTTCAAAGCGATTGGTTCAGAATTACAGATTCTATGGAGAAGAATCTCAGAATCGGCAAAATCCTTAACTCAAAGCGAAGAGTGAGCCATGATAAAAAAAATTAAATTTTTTTGATCCCAATTATTTTGAGTTTGGCATGAAATTATATAGTTTAATTCATGTAGATTACGAATCTAGAAAACAAATTTGGATCTGAAGGATATTTTCCAAGATATCGAAAATTTAAAAATCCAGTCCGGAAGCGGAGCTGGAAGCGGGGAGTCAAAAACTCTTACAAATAATAGAGATAAAAAATTGCTGATAGCATCGATCGGTTGGTCATACTATATACTATGAATGTTTCAAATTTCAAAGCGATTGGTTCAGAATTACAGATTCTATGGAGAAGAATCTCAGAATCGGCAAAATCCTTAACTCAAAGCGAAGAGTGAGCCATGATAAAAAAAATTAAATTTTTTTGATCCCAATTATTTTGAGTTTGGCATGAAATTATATAGTTTAATTCATGTAGATTACGAATCTAGAAAACAAATTTGGATCTGAAGGATATTTTCCAAGATATCGAAAATTTAAAAATCCAGTCCGGAAGCGGAGCTGGAAGCGGGGAGTCAAAAACTCTTACAAATAATAGAGATAAAAAATTGCTGATAGCATCGATCGGTTGGTCATACTATATACTATAAATGTTTCAAATTTCAAAGCGATTGGTTCAGAATTACAGATTCTATGGAGAAGAATCTCAGAATCGGCAAAATCCTTAACTCAAAGCGAAGAGTGAGCCATGATAAAAAAAATTAAATTTTTTTGATCCCAATTATTTTGAGTTTGGCATGAAATTATATAGTTTAATTCATGTAGATTACGAATCTAGAAAACAAATTTGGATCTGAAGGATATTTTCCAAGATATCGAGAAATTAAAAATATATTCCGGAAGCGGAGCCGGAAGCGGGGAGTCGAAAACTCATACAAATAATAGAGATAAAAAATTGCTGATAGCATCGATCGGTTGATCATACTATATACTATAAATGTTTCAAATTTCAAAGCGATTGGTTCAGAATTACAGATTCTATGGAGAAGAATCTCAGAATCGGCAAAATCCTTAACTCAAAGCGAAGAGTGAGCCATGATAAAAAAAATTAAATTTTTTTGATCCCAATTATTTTGAGTTTGGCATGAAATTATATAGTTTAATTCATGTAGATTACGAATCTAGAAAACAAATTTGGATCTGAAGGATATTTTCCAAGATATCGAGAAATTAAAAATATATTCCGGAAGCGGAGCCGGAAGCGGGGAGTCGAAAACTCATACAAATAATAGAGATAAAAAATTGCTGATAGCATCGATCGGTTGGTCATACTATATACTATGAATGTTTCAAATTTCAAAGCGATTGGTTCAGAATTACAGATTCTATGGAGAAGAATCTCAGAATCGGCAAAATCCTTAACTCAAAGCGAAGAGTGAGCCATGATAAAAAAAATTAAATTTTTTTGATCCCAATTATTTTGAGTTTGGCATGAAATTATATAGTTTAATTCATGTAGATTACGAATCTAGAAAACAAATTTGGATCTGAAGGATATTTTCCAAGATATCGAGAAATTAAAATTATATTCCGGAAGCGGAGCCGGAAGCGGGGAGTCGAAAACTCATACAAATAATAGAGATAAAAAATTGCTGATAGCATCGATCGGTTGATCATACTATATACTATAAATGTTTCAAATTTCAAAGCGATTGGTTCAGAATTACAGATTCTATGGAGAAGAATCTCAGAATCGGCAAAATCCTTAACTCAAAGCGAAGAGTGAGCCATGATAAGAAAAATTAAATTTTTTTGATCCCAATTATTTTGAGTTTGGCATGAAATTATATAGTTTAATTCATGTAGATTACGAATCTAGAAAACAAATTTGGATCTGAAGGATATTTTCCAAGATATCGAAAATTTAAAAATCCAGTCCGGAAGCGGAGCTGGAAGCGGGGAGTCAAAAACTCTTACAAATAATAGAGATAAAAAATTGCTGATAGCATCGATCGGTTGGTCATACTATATACTATAAATGTTTCAAATTTCAAAGCGATTGGTTCAGAATTACAGATTCTATGGAGAAGAATCTCAGAATCGGCAAAATCCTTAACTCAAAGCGAAGAGTGAGCCATGATAAAAAAAATTAAATTTTTTTGATCCCAATTATTTTGAGTTTGGCATGAAATTATATAGTTTAATTCATGTAGATTACGAATCTAGAGAACAAATTTGGATCTGAAGGATATTTTCCAAGATATCGAGAAATTAAAAATATATTCCGGAAGCGGAGCCGGAAGCGGGGAGTCGAAAACTCATACAAATAATAGAGATAAAAAATTGCTGATAGCATCGATCGGTTGGTCATACTATATACTATAAATGTTCCAAATTTCAAAGCGATTGGTTCAGAATTACAGATTCTATGGAGAAGAATCTCAGAATCGGCAAAATCCTTAACTCAAAGCGAAGAGTGAGCCATGATAAAAAAAATTAAATATTTTTGATCCCAATTATTTTGAGTTTGGCATGAAATTATATAGTTTAATTCATGTAGATTACGAATCTAGAAAACAAATTTGGATCTGAAGGATATTTTCCAAGATATCGAAAATTTAAAAATCCAGTCCGGAAGCGGAGCTGGAAGCGGGGAGTCAAAAACTCTTACAAATAATAGAGATAAAAAATTGCTGATAGCATCGATCGGTTGGTCATACTATATACTATAAATGTTTCAAATTTCAAAGCGATTGGTTCAGAATTACAGATTCTATGGAGAAGAATCTCAGAATCGGCAAAATCCTTAACTCAAAGCGAAGAGTGAGCCATGATAAAAAAAATTAAATTTTTTTGATCCCAATTATTTTGAGTTTGGCATGAAATTATATAGTTTAATTCATGTAGATTACGAATCTAGAAAACAAATTTGGATCTGAAGGATATTTTCCAAGATATCGAGAAATTAAAAATATATTCCGGAAGCGGAGCCGGAAGCGGGGAGTCGAAAACTCATACAAATAATAGAGATAAAAAATTGCTGATAGCATCGATCGGTTGGTCATACTATATACTATAAATGTTTCAAATTTCAAAGCGATTGGTCCAGAATTACAGATTCTATGGAGAAGAATCTCAGAATCGGCAAAATCCTTAACTCAAAGCGAAGAGTGAGCCATGATAAAAAAAATTAAATTTTTTTGATCCCAATTATTTTGAGTTTGGCATGAAATTATATAGTTTAATTCATGTAGATTACGAATCCAGAAAACAAATTTGGATCTGAAGGATATTTTCCAAGATATCGAGAAATTAAAAATATATTCCGGAAGCGGAGCCGGAAGCGGGGAGTCGAAAACTCATACAAATAATAGAGATAAAAAATTGCTGATAGCATCGATCGGTTAGTCATACTATATACTATAAATATTCCAAATTTCAAAGCGATTGGTTCAGAATTACAGATTCTATGGAGAAGAATCTCAGAATCGGCAAAATCCTTAACTCAAAGCGAAGAGTGAGCCATGATAAAAAAAATTAAATTTTTTTGATCCCAATTATTTTGAGTTTGGCATGAAATTATATAGTTTAAGTCATGTAGATTACGAATCTAGAGAACAAATTTGGATCTGAAGGATATTTTCCAAGATATCGAGAATTTAAAAATCCAGTCCGGAAGCGGAGCTGGAAGCGGGGAGTCAAAAACTCTTACAAATAATAGAGATAAAAAATTGCTGATAGCATCGATCGGTTGGTCATACTATATACTATAAATGTTTCAAATTTCAAAGCGATTGGTTCAGAATTACAGATTCTATGGAGAAGAATCTCAGAATCGGCAAAATCCTTAACTCAAAGCGAAGAGTGAGCCATGATAAAAAAAATTAAATTTTTTTGATCCCAATTATTTCAAGTTTGGCATGAAATTATATAGTTTAATTCATGTAGATTACGAATCTAGAAAACAAATTTGGATCTGAAGGATATTTTCCAAGATATCGAGAAATTAAAAATATATTCCGGAAGCGGAGCCGGAAGCGGGGAGTCGAAAACTCATACAAATAATAGAGATAAAAAATTGCTGATAGCATCGGTCGGTTGATCGTACTATATACTATAAATGTTTCAAATTTCAAAGCGATTGATTCAGAATTACAGATTCTATGGAGAAGAATCTCAGAATCGGCAAAATCCTTAACTCAAAGCGAAGAGTGAGCCATGATAAAAAAAATTAAATTTTTTTGATCCCAATTATTTTGAGTTTGGCATGAAATTATATAGTTTAATTCATGTAGATTACGAATCTAGAAAACAAATTTGGATCTGAAGGATATTTTCCAAGATATCGAAAATTTAAAAATCCAGTCCGGAAGCGGAGCTGGAAGCGGGGAGTCAAAAACTCTTACAAATAATAGAGATAAAAAATTGCTGATAGCATCGATCGGTTGGTCATACTATATACTATAAATGTTTCAAATTTCAAAGCGATTGGTTCAGAATTACAGATTCTATGGAGAAGAATCTCAGAATCGGCAAAATCCTTAACTCAAAGCGAAGAGTGAGCCATGATAAAAAAAATTAAATTTTTTTGATCCCAATTATTTTGAGTTTGGCATGAAATTATATAGTTTAATTCATGTAGATTACGAATCTAGAAAACAAATTTGGATCTGAAGGATATTTTCCAAGATATCGAAAATTTAAAAATCCAGTCCGGAAGCGGAGCTGGAAGCGGGGAGTCAAAAACTCTTACAAATAATAGAGATAAAAAATTGCTGATAGCATCGATCGGTTGGTCATACTATATACTATAAATGTTTCAAATTTCAAAGCGATTGGTTCAGAATTACAGATTCTATGGAGAAGAATCTCAGAATCGGCAAAATCCTTAACTCAAAGCGAAGAGTGAGCCATGATAAAAAAAAAAAAATTTTTTCGATCCCAATTATTTTGAGTTTGGCATGAAATTATATAGTTTAATTCATGTAGATTACGAATCTAGAAAACAAATTTGGATCTGAAGGATATTTTCCAAGATATCGAGAAATTAAAAATATATTCCGGAAGCGGAGCCGGAAGCGGGGAGTCGAAAACTCATACAAATAATAGAGATAAAAAATTGCTGATAGCATCGATCGGTTGTTCATACTATATACTATAAATGTTCCAAATTTCAAAGCGATTGGTTCAGAATTACAGATTCTATGGAGAAGAATCTCAGAATCGGCAAAATCCTTAACTCAAAGCGAAGAATGAGCCATGATAAAAAAAAATAAATTTTTTTGATCCCAATTATTTTGAGTTTGGCATGAAATTATATAGTTTAATTCATGTAGATTACGAATCTAGAAAACAAATTTGGATCTGAAGGATATTTTCCAAGATATCGAAAATTTAAAAATCCAGTCCGGAAGCGGAGCTGGAAGCGGGGAGTCAAAAACTCTTACAAATAATAGAGATAAAAAATTGCTGATAGCATCGATCGGTTGGTAATACTATATACTATAAATGTTTCAAATTTCAAAGCGATTGGTTCAGAATTACAGATTCTATGGAGAAGAATCTCAGAATCGGCAAAATCCTTAACTCAAAGCGAAGAGTGAGCCATGATAAAAAAAATTAAATTTTTTTGATCCCAATTATTTTGAGTTTGGCATGAAATTATATAGTTTAATTCATGTAGATTACGAATCTAGAAAACAAATTTGGATCTGAAGGATATTTTCCAAGATATCGAGAAATTAAAAATATATTCCGGAAGCGGAGCCAGAAGCGGGGAGTCGAAAACTCATACAAATAATAGAGATAAAAAATTGCTGATAGCATCGATCGGTTGGTCATACTATATACTATAAATGTTCCAAATTTCAAAGCGATTGGTTCAGAATTACAGATTCTATGGAGAAGAATCTCAGAATCGGCAAAATCCTTAACTCAAAGCGAAGAGTGAGCCATGATAAAAAAAAATAAATTTTTTTGATCCCAATTATTTTGAGTTTGGCATGAAATTATATAGTTTAATTCATGTAGATTACGAATCTAGAAAACAAATTTGGATCTGAAGGATATTTTCCAAGATATCGAAAATTTAAAAATCCAGTCCGGAAGCGGAGCTGGAAGCGGGGAGTCAAAAACTCTTACAAATAATAGAGATAAAAAATTGCTGATAGCATCGATCGGTTGGTAATACTATATACTATAAATGTTCCAAATTTCAAAGCGATTGGTTCAGAATTACAGATTCTATGGAGAAGAATCTCAGAATCGGCAAAATCCTTAACTCAAAGCGAAGAGTGAGCCATGATAAAAAAAATTAAATTTTTTTGATCCCAATTATTTTGAGTTTGGCATGAAATTATATAGTTTAATTCATGTAAATTACGAATCTAGAAAACAAATTTGGATCTGAAGGATATTTTCCAAGATATCGAGAAATTAAAAATATATTCCGGAAGCGGAGCCGGAAGCGGGGAGTCGAAAACTCATACAAATAATAGAGATAAAAAATTGCTGATAGCATCGATCGGTTGGTCATACTATATACTATCAATGTTTCAAATTTCAAAGCGATTGGTTCAGAATTACAGATTCTATGGAGAAGAATCTCAGAATCGGCAAAATCCTTAACTCAAAGCGAAGAGTGAGCCATGATAAAAAAAAATAAATTTTTTTGATCCCAATTATTTTGAGTTTGGCATGAAATTATATAGTTTAATTCATGTAGATTACGAATCTAGAAAACAAATTTGGATCTGAAGGATATTTTCCAAGATATCGAAAATTTAAAAATCCAGTCCGGAAGCGGAGCTGGAAGCGGGGAGTCAAAAACTCTTACAAATAATAGAGATAAAAAATTGCTGATAGCATCGATCGGTTGGTCATACTATATACTATAAATGTTTCAAATTTCAAAGCGATTGGTTCAGAATTACAGATTCTATGGAGAAGAATCTCAGAATCGGCAAAATCCTTAACTCAAAGCGAAGAGTGAGCCATGATAAAAAAAATGAAATTTTTTTGATCCCAATTATTTTGAGTTTGGCATGAAATTATATAGTTTAATTCATGTAGATTACGAATCTAGAAAACAAATTTGGATCTGAAGGATATTTTCCAAGATATCGAGAAATTAAAAATATATTCCGGAAGCGGAGCCGGAAGCGGGGAGTCGAAAACTCATACAAATAATAGAGATAAAAAATTGCTGATAGCATCGATCGGTTGGTCATACTATATACTATAAATGTTTCAAATTTAAAAGCGATTGGTTCAGAATTACAGATTCTATGGAGAAGAATCTCAGAATCGGCAAAATCCTTAACTCAAAGCGAAGAGTGAGCCATGATAAAAAAAAATAAATTTTTTTGATCCCAATTATTTTGAGTTTGGCATGAAATTATATAGTTTAATTCATGTAGATTACGAATCTAGAAAACAAATTTGGATCTGAAGGATATTTTCCAAGATATCGAAAATTTAAAAATCCAGTCCGGAAGCGGAGCTGGAAGCGGGGAGTCAAAAACTCTTACAAATAATAGAGATAAAAAATTGCTGATAGCATCGATCGGTTGGTAATACTATATACTATAAATGTTTCAAATTTCAAAGCGATTGGTTCAGAATTACAGATTCTATGGAGAAGAATCTCAGAATCGGCAAAATCCTTAACTCAAAGCGAAGAGTGAGCCATGATAAAAAAAATTAAATTTTTTTGATCCCAATTATTTTGAGTTTGGCATGAAATTATATAGTTTAATTCATGTAGATTACGAATCTAGGAAACAAATTTGGATCTGAAGGATATTTTCCAAGATATCGAGAAATTAAAAATATATTCCGGAAGCGGAGCCAGAAGCGGGGAGTCGAAAACTCATACAAATAATAGAGATAAAAAATTGCTGATAGCATCGATCGGTTGGTCATACTATATACTATGAATGTTTCCAATTTCAAAGCGATTGGTTCAGAATTACAGATTCTATGGAGAAGAATCTCAGAATCGGCAAAATCCTTAACTCAAAGCGAAGAGTGAGCCATGATAAAAAAAAATAAATTTTTTTGATCCCAATTATTTTGAGTTTGGCATGAAATTATATAGTTTAATTCATGTAGATTTCGAATCTAGAAAACAAATTTGGATCTGAAGGATATTTTCCAAGATATCGAAAATTTAAAAATCCAGTCCGGAAGCGGAGCTGGAAGCGGGGAGTCAAAAACTCTTACAAATAATAGAGATAAAAAATTGCTGATAGCATCGATCGGTTGGTCATACTATATACTATAAATGTTTCAAATTTCAAAGCGATTGGTTCAGAATTACAGATTCTATGGAGAAGAATCTCAGAATCGGCAAAATCCTTAACTCAAAGCGAAGAGTGAGCCATGATAAAAAAAATTAAATTTTTTTGATCCCAATTATTTTGAGTTTGGCATGAAATTATATAGTTTAATTCATGTAGATTACGAATCTAGAAAACAAATTTGGATCTGAAGGATATTTTCCAAGATATCGAAAATTTAAAAATCCAGTCCGGAAGCGGAGCTGGAAGCGGGGAGTCAAAAACTCTTACAAATAATAAAGATAAAAAATTGCTGATAGCATCGATCGGTTGGTCATACTATATACTATAAATGTTTCAAATTTCAAAGCGATTGGTTCAGAATTACAGATTCTATGGAGAAGAATCTCAGAATCGGCAAAATCCTTAACTCAAAGCGAAGAGTGAGCCATGATAAAAAAAATTAAATTTTTTTGATCCCAATTATTTTGAGTTTGGCATGAAATTATATAGTTTAATTCATGTAGATTACGAATCTAGAAAACAAATTTGGATCTGAAGGATATTTTCCATGATATCGAAAATTTAAAAATCCAGTCCGGAAGCGGAGCTGGAAGCGGGGAGTCAAAAACTCTTACAAATAATAGAGATAAAAAATTGCTGATAGCATCGATCGGTTGGTCATACTATATACTATAAATGTTTCAAATTTCAAAGCGATTGGTTCAGAATTACAGATTCTATGGAGAAGAATCTCAGAATCGGCAAAATCCTTAACTCAAAGCGAAGAGTGAGCCATGATAAAAAAAATTAAATTTTTTTGATCCCAATTATTTTGAGTTTGGCATGAAATTATATAGTTTAATTCATGTAGATTACGAATCTAGAAAACAAATTTGGATCTGAAGGATATTTTCCAAGATATCGAAAATTTAAAAATCCAGTAAGGAAGCGGAGCTGGAAGCGGGGAGTCAAAAACTCTTACAAATAATAGAGATAAAAAATTGCTGATAGCATCGATCGGTTGGTCATACTATATACTATAAATGTTTCAAATTTCAAAGCGATTGGTTCAGAATTACAGATTCTATGGAGAAGAATCTCAGAATCGGCAAAATCCTTAACTCAAAGCGAAGAGTGAGCCATGATAAAAAAAATTAAATTTTTTTGATCCCAATTATTTTGAGTTTGGCATGAAATTATATAGTTTAATTCATGTAGATTACGAATCTAGAAAACAAATTTGGATCTGAAGGATATTTTCCAAGATATCGAGAAATTAAAAATATATTCCGGAAGCGGAGCCGGAAGCGGGGAGTCGAAAACTCATACAAATAATAGAGATAAAAAATTGCTGATAGCATCGATCGGTTGGTCATACTATATACTATAAATGTTTCAAATTTCAAAGCGATTGGTTCAGAATTACAGATTCTATGGAGAAGAATCTCAGAATCGGCAAAATCCTTAACTCAAAGCGAAGAGTGAGCCATGATAAAAAAAATTAAATTTTTTTGATCCCAATTATTTTGAGTTTGGCATGAAATTATATAGTTTAATTCATGTAGATTACGAATCTAGAAAACAAATTTGGATCTGAAGGATATTTTCCAAGATATCGAAAATTTAAAAATCCAGTCCGGAAGCGGAGCTGGAAGCGGGGAGTCAAAAACTCTTACAAATAATAAAGATAAAAAATTGCTGATAGCATCGATCGGTTGGTCATACTATATACTATAAATGTTTCAAATTTCAAAGCGATTGGTTCAGAATTACAGATTCTATGGAGAAGAATCTCAGAATCGGCAAAATCCTTAACTCAAAGCGAAGAGTGAGCCATGATAAAAAAAATTAAATTTTTTTGATCCCAATTATTTTGAGTTTGGCATGAAATTATATAGTTTAATTCATGTAGATTACGAATCTAGAAAACAAATTTGGATCTGAAGGATATTTTCCATGATATCGAAAATTTAAAAATCCAGTCCGGAAGCGGAGCTGGAAGCGGGGAGTCAAAAACTCTTACAAATAATAGAGATAAAAAATTGCTGATAGCATCGATCGGTTGGTCATACTATATACTATAAATGTTTCAAATTTCAAAGCGATTGGTTCAGAATTACAGATTCTATGGAGAAGAATCTCAGAATCGGCAAAATCCTTAACTCAAAGCGAAGAGTGAGCCATGATAAAAAAAATTAAATTTTTTTGATCCCAATTATTTTGAGTTTGGCATGAAATTATATAGTTTAATTCATGTAGATTACGAATCTAGAAAACAAATTTGGATCTGAAGGATATTTTCCAAGATATCGAGAAATTAAAAATATATTCCGGAAGCGGAGCCGGAAGCGGGGAGTCGAAAACTCATACAAATAATAGAGATAAAAAATTGCTGATAGCATCGATCGGTTGGTCATACTATATACTATAAATGTTTCAAATTTCAAAGCGATTGGTTCAGAATTACAGATTCTATGGAGAAGAATCTCAGAATCGGCAAAATCCTTAACTCAAAGCGAAGAGTGAGCCATGATAAAAAAAATTAAATTTTTTTGATCCCAATTATTCTGAGTTTGGCATGAAATTATATAGTTTAATTCATGTAGATTACGAATCTAGAAAACAAATTTGGATCTGAAGGATATTTTCCAAGATATCGAGAAATTAAAAATATATTCCGGAAGCGGAGCCGGAAGCGGGGAGTCGAAAACTCATACAAATAATAGAGATAGAAAATTGCTGATAGCATCGATCGGTTGATCATACTATATACTATAAATGTTTCAAATTTCAAAGCGATTGGTTCAGAATTACAGATTCTATGGAGAAGAATCTCAGAATCGGCAAAATCCTTAACTCAAAGCGAAGAGTGAGCCATGATAAAAAAAATTAAATTTTTTTGATCCCAATTATTTTGAGTTTGGCATGAAATTATATAGTTTAATTCATGTAGATTACGAATCTGGAAAACAAATTTGGATCTGAAGGATATTTTCCAAGATATCGAAAATTTAAAAATCCAGTCCGGAAGCGGAGCTGGAAGCGGGGAGTCAAAAACTCTTACAAATAATAGAGATAAAAAATTGCTGATAGCATCGATCGGTTGGTCATACTATATACTATAAATGTTTCAAATTTCAAAGCGATTGGTTCAGAATTACAGATTCTATGGAGAAGAATCTCAGAATCGGCAAAATCCTTAACTCAAAGCGAAGAGTGAGCCATGATAAAAAAAATTAAATTTTTTTGATCCCAATTATTTTGAGTTTGGCATGAAATTATATAGTTTAATTCATGTAGATTACGAATCTAGAAAACAAATTTGGATCTGAAGGATATTTTCCAAGATATCGAGAAATTAAAAATATATTCCGGAAGCGGAGCCGGAAGCGGGGAGTCGAAAACTCATACAAATAATAGAGATAAAAAATTGCTGATAGCATCGATCGGTTGATCATACTATATACTATAAATGTTTCAAATTTCAAAGCGATTGGTTCACAATTACAGATTCTATGGAGAAGAATCTCAGAATCGGCAAAATCCTTAACTCAAAGCGAAGAGTGAGCCATGATAAAAAAAATTAAATTTTTTTGATCCCAATTATTTTGAGTTTGGCATGAAATTATATAGTTTAATTCATGTAGATTACGAATCTAGAAAACAAATTTGGATCTGAAGGATATTTTCCAAGATATCGAGAAATTAAAAATATATTCCGGAAGCGGAGCCGGAAGCGGGGAGTCGAAAACTCATACAAATAATAGAGATAAAAAATTGCTGATAGCATCGATCGGTTGGTCATACTATATACTATGAATGTTTCAAATTTCAAAGCGATTGGTTCAGAATTACAGATTCTATGGAGAAGAATCTCAGAATCGGCAAAATCCTTAACTCAAAGCGAAGAGTGAGCCATGATAAAAAAAATTAAATTTTTTTGATCCCAATTATTTTGAGTTTGGCATGAAATTATATAGTTTAATTCATGTAGATTACGAATCTAGAAAACAAATTTGGATCTGAAGGATATTTTCCAAGATATCGAGAAATTAAAAATATATTCCGGAAGCGGAGCCGGAAGCGGGGAGTCGAAAACTCATACAAATAATAGAGATAAAAAATTGCTGATAGCATCGATCGGTTGATCATACTATATACTATAAATGTTTCAAATTTCAAAGCGATTGGTTCAGAATTACAGATTCTATGGAGAAGAATCTCAGAATCGGCAAAATCCTTAACTCAAAGCGAAGAGTGAGCCATGATAAGAAAAATTAAATTTTTTTGATCCCAATTATTTTGAGTTTGGCATGAAATTATATAGTTTAATTCATGTAGATTACGAATCTAGAAAACAAATTTGGATCTGAAGGATATTTTCCAAGATATCGAAAATTTAAAAATCCAGTCCGGAAGCGGAGCTGGAAGCGGGGAGTCAAAAACTCTTACAAATAATAGAGATAAAAAATTGCTGATAGCATCGATCGGTTGGTCATACTATATACTATGAATGTTTCAAATTTCAAAGCGATTGGTTCAGAATTACAGATTCTATGGAGAAGAATCTCAGAATCGGCAAAATCCTTAACTCAAAGCGAAGAGTGAGCCATGATAAAAAAAATTAAATTTTTTTGATCCCAATTATTTTGAGTTTGGCATGAAATTATATAGTTTAATTCATGTAGATTACGAATCTAGAGAACAAATTTGGATCTGAAGGATATTTTCCAAGATATCGAGAAATTAAAAATATATTCCGGAAGCGGAGCCGGAAGCGGGAAGTCGAAAACTCATACAAATAATAGAGATAAAAAATTGCTGATAGCATCGATCGGTTGGTCATACTATATACTATAAATGTTTTAAATTTCAAAGCGATTGGTTCAGAATTACAGATTCTATGGAGAAGAATCTCAGAATCGGCAAAATCCTTAACTCAAAGCGAAGAGTGAGCCATGATAAAAAAAATTAAATTTTTTTGATCCCAATTATTTTGAGTTTGGCATGAAATTATATAGTTTAATTCATGTAGATTACGAATCTAGAAAACAAATTTGGATCTGAAGGATATTTTCCAAGATATCGAAAATTTAAAAATCCAGTCCGGAAGCGGAGCTGGAAGCGGGGAGTCAAAAACTCTTACAAATAATAGAGATAAAAAATTGCTGATAGCATCGATCGGTTGGTCATACTATATACTATAAATGTTTCAAATTTCAAAGCGATTGGTTCAGAATTACAGATTCTATGGAGAAGAATCTCAGAATCGGCAAAATCCTTAACTCAAAGCGAAGAGTGAGCCATGATAAAAAAAATTAAATTTTTTTGATCCCAATTATTTTGAGTTTGGCATGAAATTATATAGTTTAATTCATGTAGATTACGAATCTAGAAAACAAATTTGGATCTGAAGGATATTTTCCAAGATATCGAGAAATTAAAAATATATTCCGGAAGCGGAGCCGGAAGCGGGGAGTCGAAAACTCATACAAATAATAGAGATAAAAAATTGCTGATAGCATCGATCGGTTGGTCATACTATATACTATAAATGTTTCAAATTTCAAAGCGATTGGTCCAGAATTACAGATTCTATGGAGAAGAATCTCAGAATCGGCAAAATCCTTAACTCAAAGCGAAGAGTGAGCCATGATAAAAAAAATTAAATTTTTTTGATCCCAATTATTTTGAGTTTGGCATGAAATTATATAGTTTAATTCATGTAGATTACGAATCTAGAAAACAAATTTGGATCTGAAGGATATTTTCCAAGATATCGAGAAATTAAAAATATATTCCGGAAGCGGAGCCGGAAGCGGGGAGTCGAAAACTCATACAAATAATAGAGATAAAAAATTGCTGATAGCATCGATCGGTTAGTCATACTATATACTATAAATATTCCAAATTTCAAAGCGATTGGTTCAGAATTACAGATTCTATGGAGAAGAATCTCAGAATCGGCAAAATCCTTAACTCAAAGCGAAGAGTGAGCCATGATAAAAAAAATTAAATTTTTTTGATCCCAATTATTTTGAGTTTGGCATGAAATTATATAGTTTAATTCATGTAGATTACGAATCTAGAGAACAAATTTGGATCTGAAGGATATTTTCCAAGATATCGAGAATTTAAAAATCCAGTCCGGAAGCGGAGCTGGAAGCGGGGAGTCAAAAACTCTTACAAATAATAGAGATAAAAAATTGCTGATAGCATCGATCGGTTGGTCATACTATATACTATAAATGTTTCAAATTTCAAAGCGATTGGTTCAGAATTACAGATTCTATGGAGAAGAATCTCAGAATCGGCAAAATCCTTAACTCAAAGCGAAGAGTGAGCCATGATAAAAAAAATTAAATTTTTTTGATCCCAATTATTTCGAGTTTGGCATGAAATTATATAGTTTAATTCATGTAGATTACGAATCTAGAAAACAAATTTGGATCTGAAGGATATTTTCCAAGATATCGAGAAATTAAAAATATATTCCGGAAGCGGAGCCGGAAGCGGGGAGTCGAAAACTCATACAAATAATAGAGATAAAAAATTGCTGATAGCATCGGTCGGTTGATCGTACTATATACTATAAATGTTTCAAATTTCAAAGCGATTGGTTCAGAATTACAGATTCTATGGAGAAGAATCTCAGAATCGGCAAAATCCTTAACTCAAAGCGAAGAGTGAGCCATGATAAAAAAAATTAAATTTTTTTGATCCCAATTATTTTGAGTTTGGCATGAAATTATATAGTTTAATTCATGTAGATTACGAATCTAGAAAACAAATTTGGATCTGAAGGATATTTTCCAAGATATCGAAAATTTAAAAATCCAGTCCGGAAGCGGAGCTGGAAGCGGGGAGTCAAAAACTCTTACAAATAATAGAGATAAAAAATTGCTGATAGCATCGATCGGTTGGTCATACTATATACTATAAATGTTTCAAATTTCAAAGCGATTGGTTCAGAATTACAGATTCTATGGAGAAGAATCTCAGAATCGGCAAAATCCTTAACTCAAAGCGAAGAGTGAGCCATGATAAAAAAAATTAAATTTTTTTGATCCCAATTATTTTGAGTTTGGCATGAAATTATATAGTTTAATTCATGTAGATTACGAATCTAGAAAACAAATTTGGATCTGAAGGATATTTTCCAAGATATCGAAAATTTAAAAATCCAGTCCGGAAGCGGAGCTGGAAGCGGGGAGTCAAAAACTCTTACAAATAATAGAGATAAAAAATTGCTGATAGCATCGATCGGTTGGTCATACTATATACTATAAATGTTCCAAATTTCAAAGCGATTGGTTCAGAATTACAGATTCTATGGAGAAGAATCTCAGAATCGGCAAAATCCTTAACTCAAAGCGAAGAGTGAGCCATGATAAAAAAAATTAAATTTTTTTGATCCCAATTATTTTGAGTTTGGCATGAAATTATATAGTTTAATTCATGTAGATTACGAATCTAGAAAACAAATTTGGATCTGAAGGATATTTTCCAAGATATCGAAAATTTAAAAATCCAGTCCGGAAGCGGAGCTGGAAGCGGGGAGTCAAAAACTCTTACAAATAATAGAGATAAAAAATTGCTGATAGCATCGATCGGTTGGTCATACTATATACTATAAATGTTTCAAATTTCAAAGCGATTGGTTCAGAATTACAGATTCTATGGAGAAGAATCTCAGAATCGGCAAAATCCTTAACTCAAAGCGAAGAGTGAGCCATGATAAAAAAAAATAAATTTTTTCGATCCCAATTATTTTGAGTTTGGCATGAAATTATATAGTTTAATTCATGTAGATTACGAATCTAGAAAACAAATTTGGATCTGAAGGATATTTTCCAAGATATCGAGAAATTAAAAATATATTCCGGAAGCGGAGCCGGAAGCGGGGAGTCGAAAACTCATACAAATAATAGAGATAAAAAATTGCTGATAGCATCGATCGGTTGGTCATACTATATACTATAAATGTTCCAAATTTCAAAGCGATTGGTTCAGAATTACAGATTCTATGGAGAAGAATCTCAGAATCGGCAAAATCCTTAACTCAAAGCGAAGAGTGAGCCATGATAAAAAAAATTAAATTTTTTTGATCCCAATTATTTTGAGTTTGGCATGAAATTATATAGTTTAATTCATGTAAATTACGAATCTAGAAAACAAATTTGGATCTGAAGGATATTTTCCAAGATATCGAGAAATTAAAAATATATTCCGGAAGCGGAGCCGGAAGCGGGGAGTCGAAAACTCATACAAATAATAGAGATAAAAAATTGCTGATAGCATCGATCGGTTGGTCATACTATATACTATAAATGTTTCAAATTTCAAAGCGATTGGTTCAGAATTACAGATTCTATGGAGAAGAATCTCAGAATCGGCAAAATCCTTAACTCAAAGCGAAGAGTGAGCCATGATAAAAAAAAATAAATTTTTTTGATCCCAATTATTTTGAGTTTGGCATGAAATTATATAGTTTAATTCATGTAGATTACGAATCTAGAAAACAAATTTGGATCTGAAGGATATTTTCCAAGATATCGAAAATTTAAAAATCCAGTCCGGAAGCGGAGCTGGAAGCGGGGAGTCAAAAACTCTTACAAATAATAGAGATAAAAAATTGCTGATAGCATCGATCGGTTGGTCATACTATATACTATAAATGTTTCAAATTTCAAAGCGATTGGTTCAGAATTACAGATTCTATGGAGAAGAATCTCAGAATCGGCAAAATCCTTAACTCAAAGCGAAGAGTGAGCCATGATAAAAAAAATGAAATTTTTTTGATCCCAATTATTTTGAGTTTGGCATGAAATTATATAGTTTAATTCATGTAGATTACGAATCTAGAGAACAAATTTGGATCTGAAGGATATTTTCCAAGATATCGAGAAATTAAAAATATATTCCGGAAGCGGAGCCGGAAGCGGGGAGTCGAAAACTCATACAAATAATAGAGATAAAAAATTGCTGATAGCATCGATCGGTTGGTCATACTATATACTATAAATGTTTCAAATTTAAAAGCGATTGGTTCAGAATTACAGATTCTATGGAGAAGAATCTCAGAATCGGCAAAATCCTTAACTCAAAGCGAAGAGTGAGCCATGATAAAAAAAAATAAATTTTTTTGATCCCAATTATTTTGAGTTTGGCATGAAATTATATAGTTTAATTCATGTAGATTACGAATCTAGAAAACAAATTTGGATCTGAAGCATATTTTCCAAGATATCGAAAATTTAAAAATCCAGTCCGGAAGCGGAGCTGGAAGCGGGGAGTCAAAAACTCTTACAAATAATAGAGATAAAAAATTGCTGATAGCATCGATCGGTTGGTAATACTATATACTATAAATGTTTCAAATTTCAAAGCGATTGGTTCAGAATTACAGATTCTATGGAGAAGAATCTCAGAATCGGCAAAATCCTTAACTCAAAGCGAAGAGTGAGCCATGATAAAAAAAATTAAATTTTTTTGATCCCAATTATTTTGAGTTTGGCATGAAATTATATAGTTTAATTCATGTAGATTACGAATCTAGAAAACAAATTTGGATCTGAAGGATATTTTCCAAGATATCGAGAAATTAAAAATATATTCCGGAAGCGGAGCCAGAAGCGGGGAGTCGAAAACTCATACAAATAATAGAGATAAAAAATTGCTGATAGCATCGATCGGTTGGTCATACTATATACTATGAATGTTTCCAATTTCAAAGCGATTGGTTCAGAATTACAGATTCTATGGAGAAGAATCTCAGAATCGGCAAAATCCTTAACTCAAAGCGAAGAGTGAGCCATGATAAAAAAAAATAAATTTTTTTGATCCCAATTATTTTGAGTTTGGCATGAAATTATATAGTTTAATTCATGTAGATTACGAATCTAGAAAACAAATTTGGATCTGAAGGATATTTTCCAAGATATCGAAAATTTAAAAATCCAGTCCGGAAGCGGAGCTGGAAGCGGGGAGTCAAAAACTCTTACAAATAATAGAGATAAAAAATTGCTGATAGCATCGATCGGTTGGTCATACTATATACTATAAATGTTTCAAATTTCAAAGCGATTGGTTCAGAATTACAGATTCTATGGAGAAGAATCTCAGAATCGGCAAAATCCTTAACTCAAAGCGAAGAGTGAGCCATGATAAAAAAAATTAAATTTTTTTGATCCCAATTATTTTGAGTTTGGCATGAAATTATATAGTTTAATTCATGTAGATTACGAATCTAGAAAACAAATTTGGATCTGAAGGATATTTTCCAAGATATCGAAAATTTAAAAATCCAGTCCGGAAGCGGAGCTGGAAGCGGGGAGTCAAAAACTCTTACAAATAATAAAGATAAAAAATTGCTGATAGCATCGATCGGTTGGTCATACTATATACTATAAATGTTTCAAATTTCAAAGCGATTGGTTCAGAATTACAGATTCTATGGAGAAGAATCTCAGAATCGGCAAAATCCTTAACTCAAAGCGAAGAGTGAGCCATGATAAAAAAAATTAAATTTTTTTGATCCCAATTATTTTGAGTTTGGCATGAAATTATATAGTTTAATTCATGTAGATTACGAATCTAGAAAACAAATTTGGATCTGAAGGATATTTTCCATGATATCGAAAATTTAAAAATCCAGTCCGGAAGCGGAGCTGGAAGCGGGGAGTCAAAAACTCTTACAAATAATAGAGATAAAAAATTGCTGATAGCATCGATCGGTTGGTCATACTATATACTATAAATGTTTCAAATTTCAAAGCGATTGGTTCAGAATTACAGATTCTATGGAGAAGAATCTCAGAATCGGCAAAATCCTTAACTCAAAGCGAAGAGTGAGCCATGATAAAAAAAAATTAAATTTTTTTGATCCCAATTATTTTGAGTTTGGCATGAAATTATATAGTTTAATTCATGTAGATTACGAATCTAGAAAACAAATTTGGATCTGAAGGATATTTTCCAAGATATCGAAAATTTAAAAATCCAGTAAGGAAGCGGAGCTGGAAGCGGGGAGTCAAAAACTCTTACAAATAATAGAGATAAAAAATTGCTGATAGCATCGATCGGTTGGTCATACTATATACTATAAATGTTTCAAATTTCAAAGCGATTGGTTCAGAATTACAGATTCTATGGAGAAGAATCTCAGAATCGGCAAAATCCTTAACTCAAAGCGAAGAGTGAGCCATGATAAAAAAAATTAAATTTTTTTGATCCCAATTATTTTGAGTTTGGCATGAAATTATATAGTTTAATTCATGTAGATTACGAATCTAGAAAACAAATTTGGATCTGAAGGATATTTTCCAAGATATCGAGAAATTAAAAATATATTCCGGAAGCGGAGCCGGAAGCGGGGAGTCGAAAACTCATACAAATAATAGAGATAAAAAATTGCTGATAGCATCGATCGGTTGGTCATACTATATACTATGAATGTTTCAAATTTCAAAGCGATTGGTTCAGAATTACAGATTCTATGGAGAAGAATCTCAGAATCGGCAAAATCCTTAACTCAAAGCGAAGAGTGAGCCATGATAAAAAAAATTAAATATTTTTGATCCCAATTATTTTAAGTTTGGCATGAAATTATATAGTTTAATTCATGTAGATTACGAATCTAGAAAACAAATTTGGATCTGAAGGATATTTTCCAAGATATCGAAAATTTAAAAATCCAGTCCGGAAGCGGAGCTGGAAGCGGGGAGTCAAAAACTCTTACAAATAATAGAGATAAAAAATTGCTGATAGCATCGATCGGTTGGTCATACTATATACTATGAATGTTTCAAATTTCAAAGCGATTGGTTCAGAATTACAGATTCTATGGAGAAGAATCTCAGAATCGGCAAAATCCTTAACTCAAAGCGAAGAGTGAGCCATGATAAAAAAAATTAAATTTTTTTGATCCCAATTATTTTGAGTTTGGCATGAAATTATATAGTTTAATTCATGTAGATTACGAATCTAGAAAACAAATTTGGATCTGAAGGATATTTTCCAAGATATCGAGAAATTAAAAATATATTCCGGAAGCGGAGCCGGAAGCGGGGAGTCGAAAACTCATACAAATAATAGAGATAAAAAATTGCTGATAGCATCGATCGGTTGGTCATACTATATACTATAAATGTTTCAAATTTCAAAGCGATTGGTTCAGAATTACAGATTCTATGGAGAAGAATCTCAGAATCGGCAAAATCCTTAACTCAAAGCGAAGAGTGAGCCATGATAAAAAAAATTAAATTTTTTTGATCCCAATTATTTTAAGTTTGGCATGAAATTATATAGTTTAATTCATGTAGATTACGAATCTAGAAAACAAATTTGGATCTGAAGGATATTTTCCAAGATATCGAAAATTTAAAAATCCAGTCCGGAAGCGGAGCTGGAAGCGGGGAGTCAAAAACTCTTACAAATAATAGAGATAAAAAATTGCTGATAGCATCGATCGGTTGGTCATACTATATACTATGAATGTTTCAAATTTCAAAGCGATTGGTTCAGAATTACAGATTCTATGGAGAAGAATCTCAGAATCGGCAAAATCCTTAACTCAAAGCGAAGAGTGAGCCATGATAAAAAAAATTAAGTTTTTTTGATCCCAATTATTTTGAGTTTGGCATGAAATTATATAGTTTGATTCATGTAGATTACGAATCTAGAAAACAAATTTGGATCTGAAGGATATTTTCCAAGATATCGAGAAATTAAAAATATATTCCGGAAGCGGAGCCGGAAGCGGGGAGTCGAAAACTCATACAAATAATGGAGATAAAAAATTGCTGATAGCATCGATCGGTTGGTCATACTATATACTATGAATGTTTCAAATTTCAAAGCGATTGGTTCAGAATTACAGATTCTATGGAGAAGAATCTCAGAATCGGCAAAATCCTTAACTCAAAGCGAAGAGTGTGCCATGATAAAAAAAATTAAATTTTTTTGATCTCAATTATTTTGAGTTTGGCATGAAATTATATAGTTTAATTCATGTAGATTACGAATCTAGAAAACAAATTTGGATCTGAAGGATATTTTCCAAGATATCGAGAAATTAAAAATATATTCCGGAAGCGGAGCCGGAAGCGGGGAGTCGAAAACTCATACAAATAATAGAGATAAAAAATTGCTGATAGCATCGATCGGTTGGTCATACTATATACTATAAATGTTTCAAATTTCAAAGCGATTGGTCCAGAATTACAGATTCTATGGAGAAGAATCTCAGAATCGGCAAAATCCTTAACTCAAAGCGAAGAGTGAGCCATGATAAAAAAAATTAAATTTTTTTGATCCCAATTATTTTGAGTTTGGCATGAAATTATATAGTTTAATTCATGTAGATTACGAATCCAGAAAACAAATTTGGATCTGAAGGATATTTTCCAAGATATCGAGAAATTAAAAATATATTCCGGAAGCGGAGCCGGAAGCGGGGAGTCGAAAACTCATACAAATAATAGAGATAAAAAATTGCTGATAGCATCGATCGGTTAGTCATACTATATACTATAAATATTCCAAATTTCAAAGCGATTGGTTCAGAATTACAGATTCTATGGAGAAGAATCTCAGAATCGGCAAAATCCTTAACTCAAAGCGAAGAGTGAGCCATGATAAAAAAAATTAAATTTTTTTGATCCCAATTATTTTGAGTTTGGCATGAAATTATATAGTTTAATTCATGTAGATTACGAATCTAGAAAACAAATTTGGATCTGAAGGATATTTTCCAAGATATCGAGAAATTAAAAATATATTCCGGAAGCGGAGCCGGAAGCGGGGAGTCGAAAACTCATACAAATAATAGAGATAAAAAATTGCTGATAGCATCGATCGGTTGGTCATACTATATACTATAAATGTTTCAAATTTCAAAGCGATTGGTTCAGAATTACAGATTCTATGGAGAAGAATCTCAGAATCGGCAAAATCCTTAACTCAAAGCGAAGAGTGAGCCATGATAAAAAAAATTAAATTTTTTTGATCCCAATTATTTTAAGTTTGGCATGAAATTATATAGTTTAATTCATGTAGATTACGAATCTAGAAAACAAATTTGGATCTGAAGGATATTTTCCAAGATATCGAAAATTTAAAAATCCAGTCCGGAAGCGGAGCTGGAAGCGGGGAGTCAAAAACTCTTACAAATAATAGAGATAAAAAATTGCTGATAGCATCGATCGGTTGGTCATACTATATACTATGAATGTTTCAAATTTCAAAGCGATTGGTTCAGAATTACAGATTCTATGGAGAAGAATCTCAGAATCGGCAAAATCCTTAACTCAAAGCGAAGAGTGAGCCATGATAAAAAAAATTAAGTTTTTTTGATCCCAATTATTTTGAGTTTGGCATGAAATTATATAGTTTGATTCATGTAGATTACGAATCTAGAAAACAAATTTGGATCTGAAGGATATTTTCCAAGATATCGAGAAATTAAAAATATATTCCGGAAGCGGAGCCGGAAGCGGGGAGTCGAAAACTCATACAAATAATGGAGATAAAAAATTGCTGATAGCATCGATCGGTTGGTCATACTATATACTATGAATGTTTCAAATTTCAAAGCGATTGGTTCAGAATTACAGATTCTATGGAGAAGAATCTCAGAATCGGCAAAATCCTTAACTCAAAGCGAAGAGTGTGCCATGATAAAAAAAATTAAATTTTTTTGATCTCAATTATTTTGAGTTTGGCATGAAATTATATAGTTTAATTCATGTAGATTACGAATCTAGAAAACAAATTTGGATCTGAAGGATATTTTCCAAGATATCGAGAAATTAAAAATATATTCCGGAAGCGGAGCCGGAAGCGGGGAGTCAAAAACTCATACAAATAATAGAGATAAAAAATTGCTGATAGCATCGATCGGTTGGTCATACTATATACTATAAATGTTTCAAATTTCAAAGCGATTGGTTCAGAATTACAGATTCTATGGAGAAGAATCTCAGAATCGGCAAAATCCTTAACTCAAAGCGAAGAGTGAGCCATGATAAAAAAAATTAAATTTTTTTGATCCCAATTATTTTGAGTTTGGCATGAAATTATATAGTTTAATTCATGTAGATTACGAATCTAGAAAACAAATTTGGATCTGAAGGATATTTTCCAAGATATCGAGAAATTAAAAATATATTCCGGAAGCGGAGCCGGAAGCGGGGAGTCAAAAACTCATACAAATAATAGAGATAAAAAATTGCTGATAGCATCGATCGGTTGGTCATACTATATACTATAAATGTTTTAAATTTCAAAGCGATTGGTTCAGAATTACAGATTCTATGGAGAAGAATCTCAGAATCGGCAAAATCCTTAACTCAAAGCGAAGAGTGAGCCATGATAAAAAAAAATAAATTTTTTTGATCCCAATTATTTTGAGTTTGGCATGAAATTATATAGTTTAATTCATGTAGATTACGAATCTAGAAAACAAATTTGGATCTGAAGGATATTTTCCAAGATATCGAGAAATTAAAAATATATTCCGGAAGCGGAGCCGGAAGCGGGGAGTCGAAAACTCATACAAATAATAGAGATAAAAAATTGCTGATAGCATCGATCGGTTGATCATACTATATACTATAAATGTTTCAAATTTCAAAGCGATTGGTTCAGAATTACAGATTCTATGGAGAAGAATCTCAGAATCGGCAAAATCCTTAACTCAAAGCGAAGAGTGAGCCATGATAAAAAAAATTAAATTTTTTTGATCCCAATTATTTTGAGTTTGGCATGAAATTATATAGTTTAATTCATGTAGATTACGAATCTAGAAAACAAATTTGGATCTGAAGGATATTTTCCAAGATATCGAGAAATTAAAAATATATTCCGGAAGCGGAGCCGGAAGCGGGGAGTCGAAAACTCATACAAATAATAGAGATAAAAAATTGCTGATAGCATCGATCGGTTGATCATACTATATACTATAAATGTTTCAAATTTCAAAGCGATTGGTTCAGAATTACAGATTCTATGGAGAAGAATCTCAGAATCGGCAAAATCCTTAACTCAAAGCGAAGAGTGAGCCATGATAAAAAAAATTAAATTTTTTTGATCCCAATTATTTTGAGTTTGGCATGAAATTATATAGTTTAATTCATGTAGATTACGAATCTAGAAAACAAATTTGGATCTGAAGGATATTTTCCAAGATATCGAAAATTTAAAAATCCAGTCCGGAAGCGGAGCTGGAAGCGGGGAGTCAAAAACTCTTACAAATAATAGAGATAAAAAATTGCTGATAGCATCGATCGGTTGGTCATACTATATACTATAAATGTTTCAAATTTCAAAGCGATTGGTTCAGAATTACAGATTCTATGGAGAAGAATCTCAGAATCGGCAAAATCCTTAACTCAAAGCGAAGAGTGAGCCATGATAAAAAAAATTAAATTTTTTTGATCCCAATTATTTTGAGTTTGGCATGAAATTATATAGTTTAATTCATGTAGATTACGAATCTAGAAAACAAATTTGGATCTGAAGGATATTTTCCAAGATATCGAGAAATTAAAAATATATTCCGGAAGCGGAGCCGGAAGCGGGGAGTCGAAAACTCATACAAATAATAGAGATAAAAAATTGCTGATAGCATCGATCGGTTGATCATACTATATACTATAAATGTTTCAAATTTCAAAGCGATTGGTTCAGAATTACAGATTCTATGGAGAAGAATCTCAGAATCGGCAAAATCCTTAACTCAAAGCGAAGAGTGAGCCATGATAAAAAAAATTAAATTTTTTTGATCCCAATTATTTTGAGTTTGGCATGAAATTATATAGTTTAATTCATGTAGATCACGAATCTAGAAAACAAATTTGGATCTGAAGGATATTTTCCAAGATATCGAGAAATTAAAAATATATTCCGGAAGCGGAGCCGGAAGCGGGGAGTCGAAAACTCATACAAATAATAGAGATAAAAAATTGCTGATAGCATCGATCGGTTGATCATACTATATACTATAAATGTTTCAAATTTCAAAGCGATTGGTTCAGAATTACAGATTCTATGGAGAAGAATCTCAGAATCGGCAAAATCCTTAACTCAAAGCGAAGAGTGAGCCATGATAAAAAAAATTAAATTTTTTTGATCCCAATTATTTTGAGTTTGGCATGAAATTATATAGTTTAATTCATGTAGATTACGAATCTAGAAAACAAATTTGGATCTGAAGGATATTTTCCAAGATATCGAAAATTTAAAAATATATTCCGGAAGCGGAGCCGGAAGCGGGGAGTCGAAAACTCATACAAATAATAGAGATAAAAAATTGCTGATAGCATCGATCGGTTGGTCATACTATATACTATAAATGTTTCAAATTTCAAAGCGATTGGTTCAGAATCACAGATTCTATGGAGAAGAATCTCAGAATCGGCAAAATCCTTAACTCAAAGCGAAGAGTGAGCCATGATAAAAAAAATTAAATTTTTTTGATCCCAATTATTTTGAGTTTGGCATGAAATTATATAGTTCAATTCATGTAGATTACGAATCTAGAAAACAAATTTGGATCTGAAGGATATTTTCCAAGATATCGAGAAATTAAAAATATATTCCGGAAGCGGAGCCGGAAGCGGGGAGTCAAAAACTCATACAAATAATAGAGATGAAAAATTGCTGATAGCATCGATCGGTTGGTCATACTATATACTATAAATGTTTTAAATTTCAAAGCGATTGGTTCAGAATTACAGATTCTATGGAGAAGAATCTCAGAATCGGCAAAATCCTTAACTCAAAGCGAAGAGTGAGCCATGATAAAAAAAAATAAATTTTTTTGATCCCAATTATTTTGAGTTTGGCATGAAATTATATAGTTTAATTCATGTAGATTACGAATCTAGAAAACAAATTTGGATCTGAAGGATATTTCCCAAGATATCGAGAAATTAAAAATATATTCCGGAAGCGGAGCCGGAAGCGGGGAGTCGAAAACTCATACAAATAATAGAGATAAAAAATTGCTGATAGCATCGATCGGTTGACCATACTATATACTATAAATGTTTCAAATTTCAAAGCGATTGGTTCAGAATTACAGATTCTATGGAGAAGAATCTCAGAATCGGCAAAATCCTTAACTCAAAGCGAAGAGTGAGCCATGATAAAAAAAATTAAATTTTTTTGATTCCAATTATTTTGAGTTTGGCATGAAATTATATAGTTTAATTCATGTAGATTACGAATCTAGAAAACAAATTTGGATCTGAAGGATATTTTCCAAGATATCGAAAATTTAAAAATCCAGTCCGGAAGCGGAGCTGGAAGCGGGGAGTCAAAAACTCTTACAAATAATAGAGATAAAAAATTGCTGATAGCATCGATCGGTTGGTCATACTATATACTACAAATGTTCCAAATTTCAAAGCGATTGGTTCAGAATTACAGATTCTATGGAGAAGAATCTCAGAATCGGCAAAATCCTTAACTCAAAGCGAAGAGTGAGCCATGATAAAAAAAATTAAATTTTTTTGATCCCAATTATTTTGAGTTTGGCATGAAATTATATAGTTTAATTCATGTAGATTACGAATCTAGAAAACAAATTTGGATCTGAAGGATATTTTCCAAGATATCGAGAAATTAAAAATATATTCCGGAAGCGGAGCCGGAAGCGGGGAGTCGAAAACTCATACAAATAATAGAGATAAAAAATTGCTGATAGCATCGATCGGTTGATCATACTATATACTATAAATGTTTCAAATTTCAAAGCGATTGGTTCAGAATTACAGATTCTATGGAGAAGAATCTCAGAATCGGCAAAATCCTTAACTCAAAGCGAAGAGTGAGCCATGATAAAAAAAATTAAATTTTTTTGATCCCAATTATTTTGAGTTTGGCATGAAATTATATAGTTTAATTCATGTAGATTACGAATCTAGAAAACAAATTTGGATCTGAAGGATATTTTCCAAGATATCGAGAAATTAAAAATATATTCCGGAAGCGGAGCCGGAAGCGGGGAGTCGAAAACTCATACAAATAATAGAGATAAAAAATTGCTGATAGCATCGATCGGTTGATCATACTATGTACTATAAATGTTTCAAATTTCAAAGCGATTGGTTCAGAATTACAGATTCTATGGAGAAGAATCTCAGAATCGGCAAAATCCTTAACTCAAAGCGAAGAGTGAGCCATGATAAAAAAAATTAAATTTTTTTGATCCCAATTATTTTGAGTTTGGCATGAAATTATATAGTTTAATTCATGTAGATTACGAATCTAGAAAACAAATTTGGATCTGAAGGATATTTTCCAAGATATCGAGAAATTAAAAATATATTCCGGAAGCGGAGCCGGAAGCGGGGAGTCGAAAACTCATACAAATAATAGAGATAAAAAATTGCTGATAGCATCGATCGGTTGGTCATACTATATACTATAAATGTTTCAAATTTCAAAGCGATTGGTTCAGAATTACAGATTCTATGGAGAAGAATCTCAGAATCGGCAAAATCCTTAACTCAAAGCGAAGAGTGAGCCATGATAAAAAAAATTAAATTTTTTTGATCCCAATTATTTTGAGTTTGGCATGAAATTATATAGTTTAATTCATGTAGATTACGAATCTAGAAAACAAATTTGGATCTGAAGGATATTTTCCAAGATATCGAAAATTTAAAAATCCAGTCCGGAAGCGGAGCTGGAAGCGGGGAGTCAAAAACTCTTACAAATAATAGAGATAAAAAATTGCTGATAGCATCGATCGGTTGGTCATACTATATACTATGAATGTTTCAAATTTCAAAGCGATTGGTTCAGAATTACAGATTCTATGGAGAAGAATCTCAGAATCGGCAAAATCCTTAACTCAAAGCGAAGAGTGAGCCATGATAAAAAAAATTAAATTTTTTTGATCCCAATTATTTTGAGTTTGGCATGAAATTATATAGTTTAATTCATGTAGATTACGAATCTAGAAAACAAATTTGGATCTGAAGAATATTTTCCAAGATATCGAAAATTTAAAAATCCAGTCCGGAAGCGGAGCTGGAAGCGGGGAGTCAAAAACTCTTACAAATAATAGGGATAAAAAATTGCTGATAGCATCGATCGGTTGGTCATACTATATACTATAAATGTTCCAAATTTCAAAGCGATTGGTTCAGAATTACAGATTCTATGGAGAAGAATCTCAGAATCGGCAAAATCCTTAACTCAAAGCGAAGAGTGAGCCATGATAAAAAAAATTAAATTTTTTTGATCCCAATTATTTTGAGTTTGGCATGAAATTATATAGTTTAATTCATGTAGATTACGAATCTAGAAAACAAATTTGGATCTGAAGGATATTTTCCAAGATATCGAAAATTTAAAAATCCAGTCCGGAAGCGGAGCTGGAAGCGGGGAGTCAAAAACTCTTACAAATAATAGAGATAAAAAATTGCTGATAGCATCGATCGGTTGGTCATACTATATACTATAAATGTTTCGAATTTCAAAGCGATTGGTTCAGAATTACAGATTCTATGGAGAAGAATCTCAGAATCGGCAAAATCCTTAACTCAAAGCGAAGAGTGAGCCATGATAAAAAAAATTAAATTTTTTTGATCCCAATTATTTTGAGTTTGGCATGAAATTATATAGTTTAATTCATGTAGATTACGAATCTAGAAAACAAATTTGGATCTGAAGGATATTTTCCAAGATATCGAAAATTTAAAAATCCAGTCCGGACGCGGAGCTGGAAGCGGGGAGTCAAAAACTCTTACAAATAATAGAGATAAAAAATTGCTGATAGCATCGATCGGTTGGTCATACTATATACTATAAATGTTTCAAATTTCAAAGCGATTGGTTCAGAATTACAGATTCTATGGAGAAGAATCTCAGAATCGGCAAAATCCTTAACTCAAAGCGAAGAGTGAGCCATGATAAAAAAAATTAAATTTTTTTGATCCCAATTATTTTGAGTTTGGCATGAAATTATATAGTTTAATTCATGTAGATTACGAATCTAGAAAACAAATTTGGATCTGAAGGATATTTTCCAAGATATCGAAAATTTAAAAATCCAGTCCGGAAGCGGAGCTGGAAGCGGGGAGTCAAAAACTCTTACAAATAATAGAGATAAAAAATTGCTGATAGCATCGATCGGTTGGTCATACTATATACTACAAATGTTTCAAATTTCAAAGCGATTGGTTCAGAATTACAGATTCTATGGAGAAGAATCTCAGAATCGGCAAAATCCTTAACTCAAAGCGAAGAGTGAGCCATGATAAAAAAAATTAAATTTTTTTGATCCCAATTATTTTGAGTTTGGCATGAAATTATATAGTTTAATTCATGTAGATTACGAATCTAGAAAACAAATTTGGATCTGAAGGATATTTTCCAAGATATCGAAAATTTAAAAATCCAGTCCGGAAGCGGAGCTGGAAGCGGGGAGTCAAAAACTCTTACAAATAATAGAGATAAAAAATTGCTGATAGCATCGATCGGTTGGTCATACTATATACTATAAATGTTTCAAATTTCAAAGCGATTGGTTCAGAATTACAGATTCTATGGAGAAGAATCTCAGAATCGGCAAAATCCTTAACTCAAAGCGAAGAGTGAGCCATGATAAAAAAAATTAAATTTTTTTGATCCCAATTATTTTGAGTTTGGCATGAAATTATATATTTTAATTCATGTAGATTACGAATCTAGAAAACAAATTTGGATCTGAAGGATATTTTCCAAGATATCGAAAATTTAAAAATCCAGTCCGGAAGCGGAGCTGGAAGCGGGGAGTCAAAAACTCTTACAAATAATAGAGATAAAAAATTGCTGATAGCATCGATCGGTTGGTCATACTATATACTACAAATGTTTCAAATTTCAAAGCGATTGGTTCAGAATTACAGATTCTATGGAGAAGAATCTCAGAATCGGCAAAATCCTTAACTCAAAGCGAAGAGTGAGCCATGATAAAAAAAAATAAATTTTTTTGATCCCAATTATTTTGAGTTTGGCATGAAATTATATAGTTTAATTCATGTAGATTACGAATCTAGAAAACAAATTTGGATCTGAAGGATATTTTCCAAGATATCGAGAAATTAAAAATATATTCCGGAAGCGGAGCCGGAAGCGGGGAGTCGAAAACTCATACAAATAATAGAGATAAAAAATTGCTGATAGCATCGATCGGTTGATCATACTATATACTATAAATGTTTCAAATTTCAAAGCGATTGGTTCAGAATTACAGATTCTATGGAGAAGAATCTCAGAATCGGCAAAATCCTTAACTCAAAGCGAAGAGTGAGCCATGATAAAAAAAATTAAATTTTTTTGATCCCAATTATTTTGAGTTTGGCATGAAATTATATAGTTTAATTCATGTAGATTACGAATCTAGAAAACAAATTTGGATCTGAAGGATATTTTCCAAGATATCGAGAAATTAAAAATATATTCCGGAAGCGGAGCCGGAAGCGGGGAGTCGAAAACTCATACAAATAATAGAGATAAAAAATTGCTGATAGCATCGATCGGTTGGTCATACTATATACTATGAATGTTTCAAATTTCAAAGCGATTGGTTCAGAATTACAGATTCTATGGAGAAGAATCTCAGAATCGGCAAAATCCTTAACTCAAAGCGAAGAGTGAGCCATGATAAAAAAAATTAAATTTTTTTGATCCCAATTATTTTGAGTTTGGCATGAAATTATATAGTTTAATTCATGTAGATTACGAATCTAGAAAACAAATTTGGATCTGAAGGATATTTTCCAAGATATCGAAAATTTAAAAATCCAGTCCGGAAGCGGAGCTGGAAGCGGGGAGTCAAAAACTCTTACAAATAATAGAGATAAAAAATTGCTGATAGCATCGATCGGTTGGTCATACTATATACTATAAATGTTTCAAATTTCAAAGCGATTGGTTCAGAATTACAGATTCTATGGAGAAGAATCTCAGAATCGGCAAAATCCTTAACTCAAAGCGAAGAGTGAGCCATGATAAAAAAAATTAAATTTTTTTGATCCCAATTATTTTGAGTTTGGCATGAAATTATATAGTTTAATTCATGTAGATTACGAATCTAGAAAACAAATTTGGATCTGAAGGATATTTTCCAAGATATCGAGAAATTAAAAATATATTCCGGAAGCGGAGCCGGAAGCGGGGAGTCGAAAACTCATACAAATAATAGAGATAAAAAATTGCTGATAGCATCGATCGGTTGGTCATACTATATACTATAAATGTTTCAATTTTCAAAGCGATTGGTTCAGAATTACAGATTCTATGGAGAAGAATCTCAGAATCGGCAAAATCCTTAACTCAAAGCGAAGAGTGAGCCATGATAAAAAAAAATAAATTTTTTTGATCCCAATTATTTTGAGTTTGGCATGAAATTATATAGTTTAATTCATGTAGATTACGAATCTAGAAAACAAATTTGGATCTGAAGGATATTTTCCAAGATATCGAAAATTTAAAAATCCAGTCCGGAAGCGGAGCTGGAAGCGGGGAGTCAAAAACTCTTACAAATAATAGAGATAAAAAATTGCTGATAGCATCGATCGGTTGGTCATACTATATACTATGAATGTTTCAAATTTCAAAGCGATTGGTTCAGAATTACAGATTCTATGGAGAAGAATCTCAGAATCGGCAAAATCCTTAACTCAAAGCGAAGAGTGAGCCATGATAAAAAAAATTAAATTTTTTTGATCCCAATTATTTTGAGTTTGGCATGAAATTATATAGTTTAATTCATGTAGATTACGAATCTAGAAAACAAATTTGGATCTGAAGAATATTTTCCAAGATATCGAAAATTTAAAAATCCAGTCCGGAAGCGGAGCTGGAAGCGGGGAGTCAAAAACTCTTACAAATAATAGGGATAAAAAATTGCTGATAGCATCGATCGGTTGGTCATACTATATACTATAAATGTTCCAAATTTCAAAGCGATTGGTTCAGAATTACAGATTCTATGGAGAAGAATCTCAGAATCGGCAAAATCCTTAACTCAAAGCGAAGAGTGAGCCATGATAAAAAAAATTAAATTTTTTTGATCCCAATTATTTTGAGTTTGGCATGAAATTATATAGTTTAATTCATGTAGATTACGAATCTAGAAAACAAATTTGGATCTGAAGGATATTTTCCAAGATATCGAAAATTTAAAAATCCAGTCCGGAAGCGGAGCTGGAAGCGGGGAGTCAAAAACTCTTACAAATAATAGAGATAAAAAATTGCTGATAGCATCGATCGGTTGGTCATACTATATACTATAAATGTTTCGAATTTCAAAGCGATTGGTTCAGAATTACAGATTCTATGGAGAAGAATCTCAGAATCGGCAAAATCCTTAACTCAAAGCGAAGAGTGAGCCATGATAAAAAAAATTAAATTTTTTTGATCCCAATTATTTTGAGTTTGGCATGAAATTATATAGTTTAATTCATGTAGATTACGAATCTAGAAAACAAATTTGGATCTGAAGGATATTTTCCAAGATATCGAAAATTTAAAAATCCAGTCCGGACGCGGAGCTGGAAGCGGGGAGTCAAAAACTCTTACAAATAATAGAGATAAAAAATTGCTGATAGCATCGATCGGTTGGTCATACTATATACTATAAATGTTTCAAATTTCAAAGCGATTGGTTCAGAATTACAGATTCTATGGAGAAGAATCTCAGAATCGGCAAAATCCTTAACTCAAAGCGAAGAGTGAGCCATGATAAAAAAAATTAAATTTTTTTGATCCCAATTATTTTGAGTTTGGCATGAAATTATATAGTTTAATTCATGTAGATTACGAATCTAGAAAACAAATTTGGATCTGAAGGATATTTTCCAAGATATCGAAAATTTAAAAATCCAGTCCGGAAGCGGAGCTGGAAGCGGGGAGTCAAAAACTCTTACAAATAATAGAGATAAAAAATTGCTGATAGCATCGATCGGTTGGTCATACTATATACTACAAATGTTTCAAATTTCAAAGCGATTGGTTCAGAATTACAGATTCTATGGAGAAGAATCTCAGAATCGGCAAAATCCTTAACTCAAAGCGAAGAGTGAGCCATGATAAAAAAAATTAAATTTTTTTGATCCCAATTATTTTGAGTTTGGCATGAAATTATATAGTTTAATTCATGTAGATTACGAATCTAGAAAACAAATTTGGATCTGAAGGATATTTTCCAAGATATCGAAAATTTAAAAATCCAGTCCGGAAGCGGAGCTGGAAGCGGGGAGTCAAAAACTCTTACAAATAATAGAGATAAAAAATTGCTGATAGCATCGATCGGTTGGTCATACTATATACTATAAATGTTTCAAATTTCAAAGCGATTGGTTCAGAATTACAGATTCTATGGAGAAGAATCTCAGAATCGGCAAAATCCTTAACTCAAAGCGAAGAGTGAGCCATGATAAAAAAAATTAAATTTTTTTGATCCCAATTATTTTGAGTTTGGCATGAAATTATATATTTTAATTCATGTAGATTACGAATCTAGAAAACAAATTTGGATCTGAAGGATATTTTCCAAGATATCGAAAATTTAAAAATCCAGTCCGGAAGCGGAGCTGGAAGCGGGGAGTCAAAAACTCTTACAAATAATAGAGATAAAAAATTGCTGATAGCATCGATCGGTTGGTCATACTATATACTACAAATGTTTCAAATTTCAAAGCGATTGGTTCAGAATTACAGATTCTATGGAGAAGAATCTCAGAATCGGCAAAATCCTTAACTCAAAGCGAAGAGTGAGCCATGATAAAAAAAAAAAAATTTTTTTGATCCCAATTATTTTGAGTTTGGCATGAAATTATATAGTTTAATTCATGTAGATTACGAATCTAGAAAACAAATTTGGATCTGAAGGATATTTTCCAAGATATCGAGAAATTAAAAATATATTCCGGAAGCGGAGCCGGAAGCGGGGAGTCGAAAACTCATACAAATAATAGAGATAAAAAATTGCTGATAGCATCGATCGGTTGATCATACTATATACTATAAATGTTTCAAATTTCAAAGCGATTGGTTCAGAATTACAGATTCTATGGAGAAGAATCTCAGAATCGGCAAAATCCTTAACTCAAAGCGAAGAGTGAGCCATGATAAAAAAAATTAAATTTTTTTGATCCCAATTATTTTGAGTTTGGCATGAAATTATATAGTTTAATTCATGTAGATTACGAATCTAGAAAACAAATTTGGATCTGAAGGATATTTTCCAAGATATCGAGAAATTAAAAATATATTCCGGAAGCGGAGCCGGAAGCGGGGAGTCGAAAACTCATACAAATAATAGAGATAAAAAATTGCTGATAGCATCGATCGGTTGGTCATACTATATACTATGAATGTTTCAAATTTCAAAGCGATTGGTTCAGAATTACAGATTCTATGGAGAAGAATCTCAGAATCGGCAAAATCCTTAACTCAAAGCGAAGAGTGAGCCATGATAAAAAAAATTAAATTTTTTTGATCCCAATTATTTTGAGTTTGGCATGAAATTATATAGTTTAATTCATGTAGATTACGAATCTAGAAAACAAATTTGGATCTGAAGGATATTTTCCAAGATATCGAAAATTTAAAAATCCAGTCCGGAAGCGGAGCTGGAAGCGGGGAGTCAAAAACTCTTACAAATAATAGAGATAAAAAATTGCTGATAGCATCGATCGGTTGGTCATACTATATACTATAAATGTTTCAAATTTCAAAGCGATTGGTTCAGAATTACAGATTCTATGGAGAAGAATCTCAGAATCGGCAAAATCCTTAACTCAAAGCGAAGAGTGAGCCATGATAAAAAAAATTAAATTTTTTTGATCCCAATTATTTTGAGTTTGGCATGAAATTATATAGTTTAATTCATGTAGATTACGAATCTAGAAAACAAATTTGGATCTGAAGGATATTTTCCAAGATATCGAGAAATTAAAAATATATTCCGGAAGCGGAGCCGGAAGCGGGGAGTCGAAAACTCATACAAATAATAGAGATAAAAAATTGCTGATAGCATCGATCGGTTGGTCATACTATATACTATAAATGTTTCAATTTTCAAAGCGATTGGTTCAGAATTACAGATTCTATGGAGAAGAATCTCAGAATCGGCAAAATCCTTAACTCAAAGCGAAGAGTGAGCCATGATAAAAAAAAATAAATTTTTTTGATCCCAATTATTTTGAGTTTGGCATGAAATTATATAGTTTAATTCATGTAGATTACGAATCTAGAAAACAAATTTGGATCTGAAGGATATTTTCCAAGATATCGAAAATTTAAAAATCCAGTCCGGAAGCGGAGCTGGAAGCGGGGAGTCAAAAACTCTTACAAATAATAGAGATAAAAAATTGCTGATAGCATCGATCGGTTGGTAATACTATATACTATAAATGTTTCAAATTTCAAAGCGATTGGTTCAGAATTACAGATTCTATGGAGAAGAATCTCAGAATCGGCAAAATCCTTAACTCAAAGCGAAGAGTGAGCCATGATAAAAAAAATTAAATTTTTTTGATCCCAATTATTTTGAGTTTGGCATGAAATTATATAGTTTAATTCATGTAGATTACGAATCTAGAAAACAAATTTGGATCTGAAGGATATTTTCCAAGATATCGAGAAATTAAAAATATATTCCGGAAGCGGAGCCGGAAGCGGGGAGTCGAAAACTCATACAAATAATAGAGATAAAAAATTGCTGATAGCATCGATCGGTTGATCATACTATATACTATAAATGTTTCAAATTTCAAAGCGATTGGTTCAGAATTACAGATTCTATGGAGAAGAATCTCAGAATCGGCAAAATCCTTAACTCAAAGCGAAGAGTGAGCCATGATAAAAAAAATTAAATTTTTTTGATCCCAATTATTTTGAGTTTGGCATGAAATTATATAGTTTAATTCATGTAGATTACGAATCTAGAAAACAAATTTGGATCTGAAGGATATTTTCCAAGATATCGAGAAATTAAAAATATATTCCGGAAGCGGAGCCGGAAGCGGGGAGTCGAAAACTCATACAAATAATAGAGATAAAAAATTGCTGATAGCATCGATCGGTTGATCATACTATGTACTATAAATGTTTCAAATTTCAAAGCGATTGGTTCAGAATTACAGATTCTATGGAGAAGAATCTCAGAATCGGCAAAATCCTTAACTCAAAGCGAAGAGTGAGCCATGATAAAAAAAATTAAATTTTTTTGATCCCAATTATTTTGAGTTTGGCATGAAATTATATAGTTTAATTCATGTAGATTACGAATCTAGAAAACAAATTTGGATCTGAAGGATATTCTCCAAGATATCGAGAAATTAAAAATATATTCCGGAAGCGGAGCCGGAAGCGGGGAGTCGAAAACTCATACAAATAATAGAGATAAAAAATTGCTGATAGCATCGATCGGTTGGTCATACTATATACTATAAATGTTTCAATTTTCAAAGCGATTGGTTCAGAATTACAGATTCTATGGAGAAGAATCTCAGAATCGGCAAAATCCTTAACTCAAAGCGAAGAGTGAGCCATGATAAAAAAAAATAAATTTTTTTGATCCCAATTATTTTGAGTTTGGCATGAAATTATATAGTTTAATTCATGTAGATTACGAATCTAGAAAACAAATTTGGATCTGAAGGATATTTTCCAAGATATCGAAAATTTAAAAATCCAGTCCGGAAGCGGAGCTGGAAGCGGGGAGTCAAAAACTCTTACAAATAATAGAGATAAAAAATTGCTGATAGCATCGATCGGTTGGTAATACTATATACTATAAATGTTTCAAATTTCAAAGCGATTGGTTCAGAATTACAGATTCTATGGAGAAGAATCTCAGAATCGGCAAAATCCTTAACTCAAAGCGAAGAGTGAGCCATGATAAAAAAAATTAAATTTTTTTGATCCCAATTATTTTGAGTTTGGCATGAAATTATATAGTTTAATTCATGTAGATTACGAATCTAGAAAACAAATTTGGATCTGAAGGATATTTTCCAAGATATCGAGAAATTAAAAATATATTCCGGAAGCGGAGCCGGAAGCGGGGAGTCGAAAACTCATACAAATAATAGAGATAAAAAATTGCTGATAGCATCGATCGGTTGGTTATACTATATACTATAAATGTTCCAAATTTCAAAGCGATTGGTTCAGAATTACAGATTCTATGGAGAAGAATCTCAGAATCGGCAAAATCCTTAACTCAAAGCGAAGAGTGAGCCATGATAAAAAAAATTAAATTTTTTTGATCCCAATTATTTTGAGTTTGGCATGAAATTATATAGTTTAATTCATGTAGATTACGAATCTAGAAAACAAATTTGGATCTGAAGGATATTTTCCAAGATATCGAAAATTTAAAAATCCAGTCCGGAAGCGGAGCTGGAAGCGGGGAGTCAAAAACTCTTACAAATAATAGAGATAAAAAATTGCTGATAGCATTGATCGGTTGGTCATACTATATACTATGAATGTTTCAAATTTCAAAGCGATTGGTTCAGAATTACAGATTCTATGGAGAAGAATCTCAGAATCGGCAAAATCCTTAACTCAAAGCGAAGAGTGAGCCATGATAAAAAAAATTAAATTTTTTTGATCCCAATTATTTTGAGTTTGGCATGAAATTATATAGTTTAATTCATGTAGATTACGAATCTAGAAAACAAATTTGGATCTGAAGGATATTTTCCAAGATATCGAGAAATTAAAAATATATTCCGGAAGCGGAGCCGGAAGCGGGGAGTCGAAAACTCATACAAATAATAGAGATAAAAAATTGCTGATAGCATCGATCGGTTGGTCATACTATATACTATAAATGTTTCAATTTTCAAAGCGATTGGTTCAGAATTACAGATTCTATGGAGAAGAATCTCAGAATCGGCAAAATCCTTAACTCAAAGCGAAGAGTGAGCCATGATAAAAAAAAATAAATTTTTTTGATCCCAATTATTTTGAGTTTGGCATGAAATTATATAGTTTAATTCATGTAGATTACGAATCTAGAAAACAAATTTGGATCTGAAGGATATTTTCCAAGATATCGAAAATTTAAAAATCCAGTCCGGAAGCGGAGCTGGAAGCGGGGAGTCAAAAACTCTTACAAATAATAGAGATAAAAAATTGCTGATAGCATCGATCGGTTGGTCATACTATATACTATGAATGTTTCAAATTTCAAAGCGATTGGTTCAGAATTACAGATTCTATGGAGAAGAATCTCAGAATCGGCAAAATCCTTAACTCAAAGCGAAGAGTGAGCCATGATAAAAAAAATTAAATTTTTTTGATCCCAATTATTTTGAGTTTGGCATGAAATTATATAGTTTAATTCATGTAGATTACGAATCTAGAAAACAAATTTGGATCTGAAGGATATTTTCCAAGATATCGAGGAATTAAAAATATATTCCGGAAGCGGAGCCGGAAGCGGGGAGTCGAAAACTCATACAAATAATAGAGATAAAAAATTGCTGATAGCATCGATCGGTTGGTTATACTATATACTATAAATGTTTCAAATTTCAAAGCGATTGGTTCAGAATTACAGATTCTATGGAGAAGAATCTCAGAATCGGCAAAATCCTTAACTCAAAGCGAAGAGTGAGCCATGATAAAAAAAATTAAATTTTTTTGATCCCAATTATTTTGAGTTTGGCATGAAATTATATAGTTTAATTCATGTAGATTACGAATCTAGAAAACAAATTTGGATCTGAAGGATATTTTCCAAGATATCGAAAATTTAAAAATCCAGTCCGGAAGCGGAGCTGGAAGCGGGGAGTCAAAAACTCTTACAAATAATAGAGATAAAAAATTGCTGATAGCATCGATCGGTTGGTCATACTATATACTATGAATGTTTCAAATTTCAAAGCGATTGGTTCAGAATTACAGATTCTATGGAGAAGAATCTCAGAATCGGCAAAATCCTTAACTCAAAGCGAAGAGTGAGCCATGATAAAAAAAATTAAATTTTTTTGATCCCAATTATTTTGAGTTTGGCATGAAATTATATAGTTTAATTCATGTAGATTACGAATCTAGAAAACAAATTTGGATCTGAAGGATATTCTCCAAGATATCGAGAAATTAAAAATATATTCCGGAAGCGGAGCCGGAAGCGGGGAGTCGAAAACTCATACAAATAATAGAGATAAAAAATTGCTGATAGCATCGATCGGTTGGTCATACTATATACTATAAATGTTTCAATTTTCAAAGCGATTGGTTCAGAATTACAGATTCTATGGAGAAGAATCTCAGAATCGGCAAAATCCTTAACTCAAAGCGAAGAGTGAGCCATGATAAAAAAAAATAAATTTTTTTGATCCCAATTATTTTGAGTTTGGCATGAAATTATATAGTTTAATTCATGTAGATTACGAATCTAGAAAACAAATTTGGATCTGAAGGATATTTTCCAAGATATCGAAAATTTAAAAATCCAGTCCGGAAGCGGAGCTGGAAGCGGGGAGTCAAAAACTCTTACAAATAATAGAGATAAAAAATTGCTGATAGCATCGATCGGTTGGTAATACTATATACTATAAATGTTTCAAATTTCAAAGCGATTGGTTCAGAATTACAGATTCTATGGAGAAGAATCTCAGAATCGGCAAAATCCTTAACTCAAAGCGAAGAGTGAGCCATGATAAAAAAAATTAAATTTTTTTGATCCCAATTATTTTGAGTTTGGCATGAAATTATATAGTTTAATTCATGTAGATTACGAATCTAGAAAACAAATTTGGATCTGAAGGATATTTTCCAAGATATCGAGAAATTAAAAATATATTCCGGAAGCGGAGCCGGAAGCGGGGAGTCGAAAACTCATACAAATAATAGAGATAAAAAATTGCTGATAGCATCGATCGGTTGGTTATACTATATACTATAAATGTTCCAAATTTCAAAGCGATTGGTTCAGAATTACAGATTCTATGGAGAAGAATCTCAGAATCGGCAAAATCCTTAACTCAAAGCGAAGAGTGAGCCATGATAAAAAAAATTAAATTTTTTTGATCCCAATTATTTTGAGTTTGGCATGAAATTATATAGTTTAATTCATGTAGATTACGAATCTAGAAAACAAATTTGGATCTGAAGGATATTTTCCAAGATATCGAAAATTTAAAAATCCAGTCCGGAAGCGGAGCTGGAAGCGGGGAGTCAAAAACTCTTACAAATAATAGAGATAAAAAATTGCTGATAGCATTGATCGGTTGGTCATACTATATACTATGAATGTTTCAAATTTCAAAGCGATTGGTTCAGAATTACAGATTCTATGGAGAAGAATCTCAGAATCGGCAAAATCCTTAACTCAAAGCGAAGAGTGAGCCATGATAAAAAAAATTAAATTTTTTTGATCCCAATTATTTTGAGTTTGGCATGAAATTATATAGTTTAATTCATGTAGATTACGAATCTAGAAAACAAATTTGGATCTGAAGGATATTTTCCAAGATATCGAGAAATTAAAAATATATTCCGGAAGCGGAGCCGGAAGCGGGGAGTCGAAAACTCATACAAATAATAGAGATAAAAAATTGCTGATAGCATCGATCGGTTGGTCATACTATATACTATAAATGTTTCAATTTTCAAAGCGATTGGTTCAGAATTACAGATTCTATGGAGAAGAATCTCAGAATCGGCAAAATCCTTAACTCAAAGCGAAGAGTGAGCCATGATAAAAAAAAATAAATTTTTTTGATCCCAATTATTTTGAGTTTGGCATGAAATTATATAGTTTAATTCATGTAGATTACGAATCTAGAAAACAAATTTGGATCTGAAGGATATTTTCCAAGATATCGAAAATTTAAAAATCCAGTCCGGAAGCGGAGCTGGAAGCGGGGAGTCAAAAACTCTTACAAATAATAGAGATAAAAAATTGCTGATAGCATCGATCGGTTGGTCATACTATATACTATGAATGTTTCAAATTTCAAAGCGATTGGTTCAGAATTACAGATTCTATGGAGAAGAATCTCAGAATCGGCAAAATCCTTAACTCAAAGCGAAGAGTGAGCCATGATAAAAAAAATTAAATTTTTTTGATCCCAATTATTTTGAGTTTGGCATGAAATTATATAGTTTAATTCATGTAGATTACGAATCTAGAAAACAAATTTGGATCTGAAGGATATTTTCCAAGATATCGAGGAATTAAAAATATATTCCGGAAGCGGAGCCGGAAGCGGGGAGTCGAAAACTCATACAAATAATAGAGATAAAAAATTGCTGATAGCATCGATCGGTTGGTTATACTATATACTATAAATGTTTCAAATTTCAAAGCGATTGGTTCAGAATTACAGATTCTATGGAGAAGAATCTCAGAATCGGCAAAATCCTTAACTCAAAGCGAAGAGTGAGCCATGATAAAAAAAATTAAATTTTTTTGATCCCAATTATTTTGAGTTTGGCATGAAATTATATAGTTTAATTCATGTAGATTACGAATCTAGAAAACAAATTTGGATCTGAAGGATATTTTCCAAGATATCGAAAATTTAAAAATCCAGTCCGGAAGCGGAGCTGGAAGCGGGGAGTCAAAAACTCTTACAAATAATAGAGATAAAAAATTGCTGATAGCATCGATCGGTTGGTCATACTATATACTATGAATGTTTCAAATTTCAAAGCGATTGGTTCAGAATTACAGATTCTATGGAGAAGAATCTCAGAATCGGCAAAATCCTTAACTCAAAGCGAAGAGTGAGCCATGATAAAAAAAATTAAATTTTTTTGATCCCAATTATTTTGAGTTTGGCATGAAATTATATAGTTTAATTCATGTAGATTACGAATCTAGAAAACAAATTTGGATCTGAAGGATATTCTCCAAGATATCGAGAAATTAAAAATATATTCCGGAAGCGGAGCCGGAAGCGGGGAGTCGAAAACTCATACAAATAATAGAGATAAGAAATTGCTGATAGCATCGATCGGTTGGTCATACTATATACTATAAATGTTTCAAATTTCAAAGCGATTGGTTCAGAATTACAGATTCTATGGAGAAGAATCTCAGAATCGGCAAAATCCTTAACTCAAAGCGAAGAGTGAGCCATGATAAAAAAAATTAAATTTTTTTGATCCCAATTATTTTGAGTTTGGCATGAAATTATATAGTTTAATTCATGTAGATTACGAATCTAGAAAACAAATTTGGATCTGAAGGATATTTTCCAAGATATCGAAAATTTAAAAATCCAGTCCGGAAGCGGAGCTGGAAGCGGGGAGTCAAAAACTCTTACAAATAATAGAGATAAAAAATTGCTGATAGCATCGATCGGTTGGTCATACTATATACTATAAATGTTTCAAATTTCAAAGCGATTGGTTCAGAATTACAGATTCTATGGAGAAGAATCTCAGAATCGGCAAAATCCTTAACTCAAAGCGAAGAGTGAGCCATGATAAAAAAAATTAAATTTTTTTGATCCCAATTATTTTGAGTTTGGCATGAAATTATATAGTTTAATTCATGTAGATTACGAATCTAGAAAACAAATTTGGATCTGAAGAATATTTTCCAAGATATCGAAAATTTAAAAATCCAGTCCGGAAGCGGAGCTGGAAGCGGGGAGTCAAAAACTCTTACAAATAATAGAGATAAAAAATTGCTGATAGCATCGATCGGTTGGTCATACTATATACTATAAATGTTTCAAATTTCAAAGCGATTGGTTCAGAATTACAGATTCTATGGAGAAGAATCTCAGAATCGGCAAAATCCTTAACTCAAAGCGAAGAGTGAGCCATGATAAAAAAAATTAAATTTTTTTGATCCCAATTATTTTGAGTTTGGCATGAAATTATATAGTTTAATTCATGTAGATTACGAATCTAGAAAACAAATTTGGATCTGAAGGATATTTTCCAAGATATCGAAAATTTAAAAATCCAGTCCGGAAGCGGAGCTGGAAGCGGGGAGTCAAAAACTCTTACAAATAATAGAGATAAAAAATTGCTGATAGCATCGATCGGTTGGTCATACTATATACTATAAATGTTTCAAATTTCAAAGCGATTGGTTCAGAATTACAGATTCTATGGAGAAGAATCTCAGAATCGGCAAAATCCTTAACTCAAAGCGAAGAGTGAGCCATGATAAAAAAAATTAAATTTTTTTGATCCCAATTATTTTGAGTTTGGCATGAAATTATATAGTTTAATTCATGTAGATTACGAATCTAGAAAACAAATTTGGATCTGAAGGATATTTTCCAAGATATCGAGAAATTAAAAATATATTCCGGAAGCGGAGCCGGAAGCGGGGAGTCGAAAACTCATACAAATAATAGAGATAAAAAATTGCTGATAGCATCGATCGGTTGGTCATACTATATACTATGAATGTTCCAAATTTCAAAGCGATTGGTTCAGAATTACAGATTCTATGGAGAAGAATCTCAGAATCGGCAAAATCCTTAACTCAAAGCGAAGAGTGAGCCATGATAAAAAAAATTAAATTTTTTTGATCCCAATTATTTTGAGTTTGGCATGAAATTATATAGTTTAATTCATGTAGATTACGAATCTAGAAAACAAATTTGGATCTGAAGGATATTTTCCAAGATATCGAAAATTTAAAAATCCAGTCCGGAAGCGGAGCTGGAAGCGGGGAGTCAAAAACTCTTACAAATAATGGAGATAAAAAATTGCTGATAGCATCGATCGGTTGGTCATACTATATACTATAAATGTTTCAAATTTCAAAGCGATTGGTTCAGAATTACAGATTCTATGGAGAAGAATCTCAGAATCGGCAAAATCCTTAACTCAAAGCGAAGAGTGAGCCATGATAAAAAAAATTAAATTTTTTTGATCCCAATTATTTTGAGTTTGGCATGAAATTATATAGTTCAATTCATGTAGATTACGAATATAGAAAACAAATTTGGATCTGAAGGATATTTTCCAAGATATCGAGAAATTAAAAATATATTCCGGAAGCGGAGCCGGAAGCGGGGAGTCGAAAACTCATACAAATGATAGAGATAAAAAATTGCTGATAGCATCGATCGGTTGGTCATACTATATACTATAAATGTTCCAAATTTCAAAGCGATTGGTTCAGAATTACAGATTCTATGGAGAAGAATCTCAGAATCGGCAAAATCCTTAACTCAAAGCGAAGAGTGAGCCATGATAAAAAAAATTAAATTTTTTTGATCCCAATTATTTTAAGTTTAGCATGAAATTATATAGTTTAATTCATGTAGATTACGAATCTAGAAAACAAATTTGGATCTGAAGGATATTTTCCAAGATATCGAAAATTTAAAAATCCAGTCCGGAAGCGGAGCTGGAAGCGGGGAATCAAAAACTCTTACAAATAATAGAGATAAAAAATTGCTGATAGCATCGATCGGTTGGTCATACTATATACTATGAATGTTTCAAATTTCAAAGCGATTGGTTCAGAATTACAGATTCTATGGAGAAGAATCTCAGAATCGGCAAAATCCTTAACTCAAAGCGAAGAGTGAGCCATGATAAAAAAAATTAAATTTTTTTGATCCCAATTATTTTGAGTTTGGCATGAAATTATATAGTTTAATTCATGTAGATTACGAATCTAGAAAACAAATTTGGATCTGAAGGATATTTTCCAAGATATCAAGAAATTAAAAATATATTCCGGAAGCGGAGCCGGAAGCGGGGAGTCGAAAACTCATACAAATAATAGAGATAAAAAATTGCTGATAGCATCGATCGGTTGGTCATACTATATACTATGAATGTTTCAAATTTCAAAGCGATTGGTTCAGAATTACAGATTCTATGGAGAAGAATCTCAGAATCGGCAAAATCCTTAACTCAAAGCGAAGAGTGAGCCATGATAAAAAAAATTAAATTTTTTTGATCCCAATTATTTTGAGTTTGGCATGAAATTATATAGTTTAATTCATGTAGATTACGAATCTAGAAAACAAATTTGGATCTGAAGGATATTTCCCAAGATATCGAGAAATTAAAAATATATTCCGGAAGCGGAGCCGGAAGCGGGGAGTCAAAAACTCATACAAATAATAGAGATAAAAAATTGCTGATAGCATCGATCGGTTGGTCATACTATATACTATAAATGTTTCAAATTTCAAAGCGATTGGTTCAGAATTACAGATTCTATGGAGAAGAATCTCAGAATCGGCAAAATCATTAACTCAAAGCGAAGAGTGAGCCATGATAAAAAAAATTAAATTTTTTTGATCCCAATTATTTTGAGTTTGGCATGAAATTATATAGTTTAATTCATGTAGATTACGAATCTAGAAAACAAATTTGGATCTGAAGGATATTTTCCAAGATATCGAAAATTTAAAAATCCAGTCCGGAAGCGGAGCTGGAAGCGGGGAGTCAAAAACTCTTACAAATAATAGAGATAAAAAATTGCTGATAGCATCGATCGGTTGGTCATACTATATACTATGAATGTTTCAAATTTCAAAGCGATTGGTTCAGAATTACAGATTCTATGGAGAAGAATCTCAGAATCGGCAAAATCCTTAACTCAAAGCGAAGAGTGAGCCATGATAAAAAAAATTAAATTTTTTTGATCCCAATTATTTTGAGTTTGGCATGAAATTATATAGTTCAATTCATGTAGATTACGAATCTAGAAAACAAATTTGGATCTGAAGGATATTTTCCAAGATATCGAGAAATAAAAATATATTCCGGAAGCGGAGCCGGAAGCGGGGAGTCGAAAACTCATACAAATAATAGAGATAAAAAATTGCTGATAGCATCGATCGGTTGGTCATACTATATACTATAAATGTTTCAAATTTCAAAGCGATTGGTTCAGAATTACAGATTCTATGGAGAAGAATCTCAGAATCGGCAAAATCCTTAACTCAAAGCGAAGAGTGAGCCATGATAAAAAAAATTAAATTTTTTTGATCCCAATTATTTTGAGTTTGGCATGAAATTATATAGTTTAATTCATGTAGATTACGAATCTAGAAAACAAATTTGGATCTGAAGGATATTTTCCAAGATATCGACAAATTAAAAATATATTCCGGAAGCGGAGCCGGAAGCGGGGAGTCGAAAACTCATACAAATAATAGAGATAAAAAATTGCTGATAGCATCGATCGGTTGATCATACTATATACTATAAATGTTTCAAATTTCAAAGCGATTGGTTCAGAATTACAGATTCTATGGAGAAGAATCTCAGAATCGGCAAAATCCTTAACTCAAAGCGAAGAGTGAGCCATGATAAAAAAAATTAAATTTTTTTGATCCCAATTATTTTGAGTTTGGCATGAAATTATATAGTTCAATTCATGTAGATTACGAATCTAGAAAACAAATTTGGATCTGAAGGATATTTTCCAAGATATCGAGAAATTAAAAATATATTCCGGAAGCGGAGCCGGAAGCGGAGAGTCAAAAACTCATACAAATAATAGAGATAAAAAATTGCTGATAGCATCGATCGGTTGGTCATACTATATACTATAAATGTTTCAAATTTCAAAGCGATTGGTTCAGAATTACAGATTCTATGGAGAAGAATCTCAGAATCGGCAAAATCCTTAACTCAAAGCGAAGAGTGAGCCATGATAAAAAAAATTAAATTTTTTTGATCCCAATTATTTTGAGTTTGGCATGAAATTATATAGTTTAATTCATGTAGATTACGAATCTAGAAAACAAATTTGGATCTGAAGGATATTTTCCAAGATATCGAGAAATTAAAAATATATTCCGGAAGCGGAGCCGGAAGCGGGGAGTCGAAAACTCATACAAATAATAGAGATAAAAAATTGCTGATAGCATCGATCGGTTGATCATACTATATACTATAATTGCTTTAAATTTCAAAGCGATTGGTTCAGAATTACAGATTCTATGGAGAAGAATCTCAGAATCGGCAAAATCCTTAACTCAAAGCGAAGAGTGAGCCATGATAAAAAAAATTAAATTTTTTTGATCCCAATTATTTTGAGTTTGGCATGAAATTATATAGTTTAATTCATGTAGATTACGAATCTAGAAAACAAATTTGGATCTGAAGGATATTTTCCAAGATATCGAGAAATTAAAAATATATTCCGGAAGCGGAGCCGGAAGCGGGGAGTCAAAAACTCATACAAATAATAGAGATAAAAAATTGCTGATAGCATCGATCGGTTGGTCATACTATATACTATAAATGTTTCAAATTTCAAAGCGATTGGTTCAGAATTACAGATTCTATGGAGAAGAATCTCAGAATCGGCAAAATCCTTAACTCAAAGCGAAGAGTGAGCCATGATAAAAAAAATTAAATTTTTTTGATCCCAATTATTTTGAGTTTGGCATGAAATTATAAAGTTTAATTCATGTAGATTACGAATCTAGAAAACAAATTTGGATCTGAAGGATATTTTCCAAGATATCGAGAAATTAAAAATATATTCCGGAAGCGGAGCCGGAAGCGGGGAGTCAAAAACTCATACAAATAATAGAGATAAAAAATTGCTGATAGCATCGATCGGTTGGTCATACTATATACTATAAATGTTTCAAATTTCAAAGCGATTGGTTCAGAATTACAGATTCTATGGAGAAGAATCTCAGAATCGGCAAAATCCTTAACTCAAAGCGAAGAGTGAGCCATGATAAAAAAAATTAAATTTTTTTGATCCCAATTATTTTGAGTTTGGCATGAAATTATATAGTTTAATTCATGTAGATTACGAATCTAGAAAACAAATTTGGATCTGAAGGATATTTTCCAAGATATCGAGAAATTAAAAATATATTCCGGAAGCGGAGCCGGAAGCGGGGAGTCGAAAACTCATACAAATAATAGAGATAAAAAATTGCTGATAGCATCGATCGGTTGATCATACTATATACTATAAATGTTTTAAATTTCAAAGCGATTGGTTCAGAATTACAGATTCTATGGAGAAGAATCTCAGAATCGGCAAAATCCTTAACTCAAAGCGAAGAGTGAGCCATGATAAAAAAAATTAAATTTTTTTGATCCCAATTATTTTGAGTTTGGCATGAAATTATATAGTTCAATTCATGTAGATTACGAATCTAGAAAACTAATTTGGATCTGGAGGATATTTTCCAAGATATCGAGAAATTAAAAATATATTCCGGAAGCGGATCCGGAAGCGGGGAGTCGAAAACTCATACAAATAATAGAGATAAAAAATTGCTGATAGCATCGATCGGTTGATCATACTATATACTATAAATGTTTCAAATTTCAAAGCGATTGGTTCAGAATTACAGATTCTATGGAGAAGAATCTCAGAATCGGCAAAATCCTTAACTCAAAGCGAAGAGTGAGCCATGATAAAAAAAATAAATTTTTTTGATCCCAATTATTTTGAGTTTGGCATGAAATTATATAGTTTAATTCATGTAGATTACGAATCTAGAAAACAAATTTGGATCTGAAGGATATTTTCCAAGATATCGAAAATTTAAAAATCCAGTCCGGAAGCGGAGCTGGAAGCGGGGAGTCAAAAACTCTTACAAATAATAGAGATAAAAAATTGCTGATAGCATCGATCGGTTGGTCATACTATATACTATAAATGTTTCAAATTTCAAAGCGATTGGTTCAGAATTACAGATTCTATGGAGAAGAATCTCAGAATCGGCAAAATCCTTAACTCAAAGCGAAGAGTGAGCCATGATAAAAAAAATTAAATTTTTTTGATCCCAATTATTTTGAGTTTGGCATGAAATTATATAGTTTAATTCATGTAGATTACGAATCTAGAAAACAAATTTGGATCTGAAGGATATTTTCCAAGATATCGAGAAATTAAAAATATATTCCGGAAGCGGAGCCGGAAGCGGGGAGTCGAAAACTCATACAAATAATAGAGATAAAAAATTGCTGATAGCATCGATCGGTTGATCATACTATATACTATAATTGCTTTAAATTTCAAAGCGATTGGTTCAGAATTACAGATTCTATGGAGAAGAATCTCAGAATCGGCAAAATCCTTAACTCAAAGCGAAGAGTGAGCCATGATAAAAAAAATTAAATTTTTTTGATCCCAATTATTTTGAGTTTGGCATGAAATTATATAGTTTAATTCATGTAGATTACGAATCTAGAAAACAAATTTGGATCTGAAGGATATTTTCCAAGATATCGAAAATTTAAAAATCCAGTCCGGAAGCGGAGCTGGAAGCGGGGAGTCAAAAACTCTTACAAATAATAGAGATAAAAAATTGCTGATAGCATCGATCGGTTGGTCATACTATATACTATAAATGTTTTAAATTTCAAAGCGATTGGTTCAGAATTACAGATTCTATGGAGAAGAATCTCAGAATCGGCAAAATCCTTAACTCAAAGCGAAGAGTGAGCCATGATAAAAAAAATTAAATTTTTTTGATCCCAATTATTTTGAGTTTGGCATGAAATTATATAGTTTAATTCATGTAGATTACGAATCTAGAAAACAAATTTGGATCTGAAGGATATTTTCCAAGATATCGAGAAATTAAAAATATATTCCGGAAGCGGAGCCGGAAGCGGGGAGTCGAAAACTCATACAAATAATAGAGATAAAAAATTGCTGATAGCATCGATCGGTTGATCATACTATATACTATAATTGTTTCAAATTTCAAAGCGATTGGTTCAGAATTACAGATTCTATGGAGAAGAATCTCAGAATCGGCAAAATCCTTAACTCAAAGCGAAGAGTGAGCCATGATAAAAAAAATTAAATTTTTTTGATCCCAATTATTTTGAGTTTGGCATGAAATTATATAGTTTAATTCATGTAGATTACGAATCTAGAAAACAAATTTGGATCTGAAGGATATTTTCCAAGATATCGAAAATTTAAAAATCCAGTCCGGAAGCGGAGCTGGAAGCGGGGAGTCAAAAACTCTTACAAATAATAGAGATAAAAAATTGCTGATAGCATCGATCGGTTGGTCATACTATATACTATAAATGTTTCAAATTTCAAAGCGATTGGTTCAGAATTACAGATTCTATGGAGAAGAATCTCAGAATCGGCAAAATCCTTAACTCAAAGCGAAGAGTGAGCCATGATAAAAAAAATTAAATTTTTTTGATCCCAATTATTTTGAGTTTGGCATGAAATTATATAGTTTAATTCATGTAGATTACGAATCTAGAGAACAAATTTGGATCTGAAGGATATTTTCCAAGATATCGAAAATTTAAAAATCCAGTCCGGAAGCGGAGCTGGAAGCGGGGAGTCAAAAACTCTTACAAATAATAGAGATAAAAAATTGCTGATGGCATCGATCGGTTGGTCATACTATATACTATAAATGTTTCAAATTTCAAAGCGATTGGTTCAGAATTACAGATTCTATGGAGAAGAATCTCAGAATCGGCAAAATCCTTAACTCAAAGCGAAGAGTGAGCCATTATAAAAAAAATTAAATTTTTTTGATCCCAATTATTTTGAGTTTGGCATGAAATTATATAGTTTAATTCATGTAGATTACGAATCTAGAAAACAAATTTGGATCTGAAGTATATTTTCCAAGATATCGAGAAATTAAAAATATATTCCGGAAGCGGAGCCGGAAGCGGGGAGTCGAAAACTCATACAAATAATAGAGATAAAAAATTGCTGATAGCATCGATCGGTTGGTCATACTATATACTATAAATGTTTCAAATTTCAAAGCGATTGGTTCAGAATTACAGATTCTATGGAGAAGAATCTCAGAATCGGCAAAATCCTTAACTCAAAGCGAAGAGTGAGCCATGATAAAAAAAATTAAATTTTTTTGATCCCAATTATTTTGAGTTTGGCATGAAATTATATAGTTTAATTCATGTAGATTACGAATCTAGAAAACAAATTTGGATCTGAAGGATATTTTCCAAGATATCGACAAATTAAAAATATATTCCGGAAGCGGAGCCGGAAGCGGGGAGTCGAAAACTCATACAAATAATAGAGATAAAAAATTGCTGATAGCATCGATCGGTTGATCATACTATATACTATAAATGTTTCAAATTTCAAAGCGATTGGTTCAGAATTACAGATTCTATGGAGAAGAATCTCAGAATCGGCAAAATCCTTAACTCAAAGCGAAGAGTGAGCCATGATAAAAAAAATTAAATTTTTTTGATCCCAATTATTTTGAGTTTGGCATGAAATTATATAGTTTAATTCATGTAGATTACGAATCTAGAAAACAAATTTGGATCTGAAGGATATTTTCCAAGATATCGAGAAATTAAAAATATATTCCGGAAGCGGAGCCGGAAGCGGAGAGTCAAAAACTCATACAAATAATAGAGATAAAAAATTGCTGATAGCATCGATCGGTTGGTCATACTATATACTATAAATGTTTCAAATTTCAAAGCGATTGGTTCAGAATTACAGATTCTATGGAGAAGAATCTCAGAATCGGCAAAATCCTTAACTCAAAGCGAAGAGTGAGCCATGATAAAAAAAATTAAATTTTTTTGATCCCAATTATTTTGAGTTTGGCATGAAATTATATAGTTTAATTCATGTAGATTACGAATCTAGAAAACAAATTTGGATCTGAAGGATATTTTCCAAGATATCGAAAATTTAAAAATCCAGTCCGGAAGCGGAGCTGGAAGCGGGGAGTCAAAAACTCTTACAAATAATAGAGATAAAAAATTGCTGATAGCATCGATCGGTTGGTCATACTATATACTATGAATGTTTCAAATTTCAAAGCGATTGGTTCAGAATTACAGATTCTATGGAGAAGAATCTCAGAATCGGCAAAATCCTTAACTCAAAGCGAAGAGTGAGCCATGATAAAAAAAATTAAATTTTTTTGATCCCAATTATTTTGAGTTTGGCATGAAATTATATAGTTTAATTCATGTAGATTACGAATCTAGAAAACAAATTTGGATCTGAAGGATATTTTCCAAGATATCGAGAAATTAAAAATATATTCCGGAAGCGGAGCCGGAAGCGGAGAGTCAAAAACTCATACAAATAATAGAGATAAAAAATTGCTGATAGCATCGATCGGTTGGTCATACTATATACTATAAATGTTTCAAATTTCAAAGCGATTGGTTCAGAATTACAGATTCTATGGAGAAGAATCTCAGAATCGGCAAAATCCTTAACTCAAAGCGAAGAGTGAGCCATTATAAAAAAAATTAAATTTTTTTGATCCCAATTATTTTGAGTTTGGCATGAAATTATATAGTTTAATTCATGTAGATTACGAATCTAGAAAACAAATTTGGATCTGAAGGATATTTTCCAAGATATCGAAAATTTAAAAATCCAGTCCGGAAGCGGAGCTGGAAGCGGGGAGTCAAAAACTCTTACAAATAATAGAGATAAAAAATTGCTGATAGCATCGATCGGTTGGTCATACTATATACTATGAATGTTTCAAATTTCAAAGCGATTGGTTCAGAATTACAGATTCTATGGAGAAGAATCTCAGAATCGGCAAAATCCTTAACTCAAAGCGAAGAGTGAGCCATGATAAAAAAAATTAAATTTTTTTGATCCCAATTATTTTGAGTTTGGCATGAAATTATATAGTTTAATTCATGTAGATTACGAATCTAGAAAACAAATTTGGATCTGAAGGATATTTTCCAAGATATCGAGAAATTAAAAATATATTCCGGAAGCGGAGCCGGAAGCGGGGAGTCGAAAACTCATACAAATAATAGAGATAAAAAATTGCTGATAGCATCGATCGGTTGGTCATACTATATACTATAAATGTTTCAAATTTCAAAGCGATTGGTTCAGAATTACAGATTCTATGGAGAAGAATCTCAGAATCGGCAAAGTCCTTAACTCAAAGCGAAGAGTGAGCCATGATAAAAAAAATTAAATTTTTTTGATCCCAATTATTTTGAGTTTGGCATGAAATTATATAGTTTAATTCATGTAGATTACGAATCTAGAAAACAAATTTGGATCTGAAGGATATTTTCCAAGATATCGAGAAATTAAAAATATATTCCGGAAGCGGAGCCGGAAGCGGGGAGTCGAAAACTCATACAAATAATAGAGATAAAAAATTGCTGATAGCATCGATCGGTTGGTCATACTATATACTATAAATGTTTCAAATTTCAAAGCGATTGGTTCAGAATTACAGATTCTATGGAGAAGAATCTCAGAATCGGCAAAATCCTTAACTCAAAGCGAAGAGTGAGCCATGATAAAAAAAATTAAATTTTTTTGATCCCAATTATTTTGAGTTTGGCATGAAATTATATAGTTTAATTCATGTAGATTACGAATCTAGAAAACAAATTTGGATCTGAAGGATATTTTCCAAGATATCGACAAATTAAAAATATATTCCGGAAGCGGAGCCGGAAGCGGGGAGTCGAAAACTCATACAAATAATAGAGATAAAAAATTGCTGATAGCATCGATCGGTTGGTCATACTATATACTATGAATGTTCCAAATTTCAAAGCGATTGGTTCAGAATTACAGATTCTATGGAGAAGAATCTCAGAATCGGCAAAATCCTTAACTCAAAGCGAAGAGTGAGCCATGATAAAAAAAATTAAATTTTTTTGATCCCAATTATTTTGAGTTTGGCATGAAATTACATAGTTTGATTCATGTAGATTACGAATCTAGAAAACAAATTTGGATCTGAAGGATATTTTCCAAGATATCGAGAAATTAAAAATATATTCCGGAAGCGGAGCCGGAAGCGGGGAGTCGAAAACTCATACAAATAATGGCGATAAAAAATTGCTGATAGCATCGATCGGTTGGTCATACTATATACTATGAATGTTTCAAATTTCAAAGCGATTGGTTCAGAATTACAGATTCTATGGAGAAGAATCTCAGAATCGGCAAAATCCTTAACTCAAAGCGAAGAGTGAGCCATGATAAAAAAAATTAAATTATTAAATTTTTTTGATCCCAATTATTTTGAGTTTGGCATGAAATTATATAGTTTGATTCATGTAGATTACGAATCTAGAAAACAAATTTGGATCTGAAGGATATTTTCCAAGATATCGAGAAATTAAAAATATATTCCGGAAGCGGAGCCGGAAGCGGGGAGTCGAAAACTCATACAAATAATAGAGATAAAAAATTGCTGATAGCATCGATCAGTTGGTCATACTATATACTATAAATGTTTCAAATTTCAAAGCGATTGGTTCAGAATTACAGATTCTATGGAGAAGAATCTCAGAATCGGCAAAATCCTTAACTCAAAGCGAAGAGTGAGCCATGATAAAAAAAATTAAATTTTTTTGATCCCAATTATTTTGAGTTTGGCATGAAATTATATAGTTTGATTCATGTAGATTACGAATCTAGAAAACAAATTTGGATCTGAAGGATATTTTCCAAGATATCGAGAAATTAAAAATATATTCCGGAAGCGGAGTCGGAAGCGGGGAGTCGAAAACTCATACAAATAATGGCGATAAAAAATTGCTGATAGCATCGATCGGTTGGTCATACTATATACTATGAATGTTTCAAATTTCAAAGCGATTGGTTCAGAATTACAGATTCTATGGAGAAGAATCTCAGAATCGGCAAAATCCTTAACTCAAAGCGAAGAGTGAGCCATGATAAAAAAAATTAAATTATTAAATTTTTTTGATCCCAATTATTTTGAGTTTGGCATGAAATTATATAGTTTGATTCATGTAGATTACGAATCTAGAAAACAAATTTGGATCTGAAGGATATTTTCCAAGATATCGAGAAATTAAAAATATATTCCGGAAGCGGAGCCGGAAGCGGGGAGTCGAAAACTCATACAAATAATAGAGATAAAAAATTGCTGATAGCATCGATCGGTTGGTCATACTATATACTATAAATGTTTCAAATTTCAAAGCGATTGGTTCAGAATTACAGATTCTATGGAGAAGAATCTCAGAATCGGCAAAATCCTTAACTCAAAGCGAAGAGTGAACCATGATAAAAAAAATTAAATTTTTTTGATCCCAATTATTTTGAGTTTGGCATGAAATTATATAGTTTAATTCATGTAGATTACGAATCTAGAAAACAAATTTGGATCTGAAGGATATTTTCCAAGATATCGAAAATTTAAAAATCCAGTCCGGAAGCGGAGCTGGAAGCGGGGAGTCAAAAACTCTTACAAATAATAGAGATAAAAATTGCTGATAGCATCGATCGGTTGGTCATACTATATACTATGAATGTTTTGAATTTCAAAGCGATTGGTTCAGAATTACAGATTCTATGGAGAAGAATCTCAGAATCGGCAAAATCCTTAACTCAAAGCGAAGAGTGAGCCATGATAAAAAAAATTAAATTTTTTTGATCCCAATTATTTTGAGTTTGGCATGAAATTATATAGTTTAATTCATGTAGATTACGGATCTAGAGAACAAATTTGGATCTGAAGGATATTTTCCAAGATATCGAGAAATTAAAAATATATTCCGGAAGCGGAGCCGGAAGCGGGGAGTCGAAAACTCATACAAATAATAGAGATAAAAAATTGCTGATAGCATCGATCGGTTGGTCATACTATATACTATGAATGTTTCAAATTTCAAAGCGATTGGTTCAGAATTACAGATTCTATGGAGAAGAATCTCAGAATCGGCAAAATCCTTAACTCAAAGCGAAGAGTGAGCCATGATAAAAAAAATTAAATTTTTTTGATCCCAATTATTTTGAGTTTGGCATGAAATTATATAGTTTAATTCATGTAGATTACGAATCTAGAAAACAAATTTGGATCTGAAGGATATTTTCCAAGATATCGAGAAATTAAAAATATATTCCGGAAGCGGAGCCGGAAGCGGGGAGTCGAAAACTCATACAAATAATAGAGATAAAAAATTGCTGATAGCATCGATCGGTTGGTTATACTATATACTATAAATGTTTTAAATTTCAAAGCGATTGGTTCAGAATTACAGATTCTATGGAGAAGAATCTCAGAATCGGCAAAATCCTTAACTCAAAGCGAAGAGTGAGCCATGATAAAAAAAATTAAATTATTAAAATTTTTTGATCCCAATTATTTTGAGTTTGGCATTAAATTATATAGTTTGATTCATGTAGATTACGAATCTAGAAAACAAATTTGGATCTGAAGGATATTTTCCAAGATATCGAGAAATTAAAAATATATTCCGGAAGCGGAGCCGGAAGCGGGGAGTCGAAAACTCATACAAATAATAGAGATAAAAAATTGCTGATAGCATCGATCGGTTGGTCATACTATATACTATAAATCTTTCAAATTTCAAAGCGATTGGTTCAGAATTACAGATTCTATGGAGAAGAATCTCAGAATCGGCAAAATCCTTAACTCAAAGCGAAGAGTGAGCCATGATAAAAAAAATTAAATTTTTTTGATCCCAATTATTTTGAGTTTGGCATGAAATTATATAGTTTAATTCATGTAGATTACGAATCTAGAAAACAAATTTGGATCTGAAGGATATTTTCCAAGATATCGAGAAATTAAAAATATATTCCGGAAGCGGAGCCGGAAGCGGGGAGTCGAAAACTCATACAAATAATAGAGATAAAAAATTGCTGATAGCATCGATCGGTTGGTCATACTATATACTATGAATGTTCCAAATTTCAAAGCGATTGGTTCAGAATTACAGATTCTATGGAGAAGAATCTCAGAATCGGCAAAATCCTTAACTCAAAGCGAAGAGTGAGCCATGATAAAAAAAATTAAATTTTTTTGATCCCAATTATTTTGAGTTTGGCATGAAATTATATAGTTTAATTCATGTAGATTACGAATCTAGAAAACAAATTTGGATCTGAAGGATATTTTCCAAGATATCGAGAAATTAAAAATATATTCCGGAAGCGGAGCCGGAAGCGGGGAGTCGAAAACTCATACAAATAATAGAGATAAAAAATTGCTGATAGCATCTATCGGTTGGTCATACTATATACTATAAATGTTTCAAATTTCAAAGCGATTGGTTCAGAATTACAGATTCTATGGAGAAGAATCTCAGAATCGGCAAAATCCTTAACTCAAAGCGAAGAGTGAGCCATGATAAAAAAAATTAAATTTTTTTGATCCCAATTATTTCGAGTTTGGCATGAAATTATATAGTTTAATTCATGTAGATTACGAATCTAGGAAACAAATTTGGATCTGAAGGATATTTTCCAAGATATCGAGAAATTAAAAATATATTCCGGAAGCGGAGCCGGAAGCGGGGAGTCGGAAACTCATACAAATAATAGAGATAAAAAATTGCTGATAGCATCGATCGGTTGGTCATACTATATACTATGAATGTTCCAAATTTCAAAGCGATTGGTTCAGAATTACAGATTCTATGGAGAAGAATCTCAGAATCGGCAAAATCCTTAACTCAAAGCGAAGAGTGAGCCATGATAAAAAAAAATTAAATTTTTTTGATCCCAATTATTTTGAGTTTGGCATGAAATTATATAGTTTGATTCATGTAGATTACGAATCTAGAAAACAAATTTGGATCTGAAGGATATTTTCCAAGATATCGAGAAATTAAAAATATATTCCGGAAGCGGAGCCGGAAGCGGGGAGTCGAAAACTCATACAAATAATAGAGATAAAAAATTGCTGATAGCATCGATCGGTTGGTCATACTATATACTATAAATGTTTCAAATTTCAAAGCGATTGGTTCAGAATTACAGATTCTATGGAGAAGAATCTCAGAATCGGCAAAATCCTTAACTCAAAGCGAAGAGTGAGCCATGATAAAAAAAATTAAATTTTTTTGATCCCAATTATTTTGAGTTTGGCATGAAATTATATAGTTTAATTCATGTAGATTACGAATCTAGAAAACAAATTTGGATCTGAAGGATATTTTCCAAGATATCGAGAAATTAAAAATATATTCCGGAAGCGGAGCCGGAAGCGGGGAGTCGAAAACTCATACAAATAATAGAGATAAAAAATTGCTGATAGCATCGATCGGTTGGTCATACTATATACTATGAATGTTCCAAATTTCAAAGCGATTGGTTCAGAATTACAGATTCTATGGAGAAGAATCTCAGAATCGGCAAAATCCTTAACTCAAAGCGAAGAGTGAGCCATGATAAAAAAAATTAAATTTTTTTGATCCCAATTATTTTGAGTTTGGCATGAAATTATATAGTTTGATTCATGTAGATTACGAATCTAGAAAACAAATTTGGATCTGAAGGATATTTTCCAAGATATCGAGAAATTAAAAATATATTCCGGAAGCGGAGCCGGAAGCGGGGAGTCGAAAACTCATACAAATAATAGAGATAAAAAATTGCTGATAGCATCGATCGGTTGGTCATACTATATACTATAAATGTTTCAAATTTCAAAGCGATTGGTTCAGAATTACAGATTCTATGGAGAAGAATCTCAGAATCGGCAAAATCCTTAACTCAAAGCGAAGAGTGAGCCATGATAAAAAAAATTAAATTTTTTTTATCCCAATTATTTCGAGTTTGGCATGAAATTATATAGTTTAATTCATGTAGATTACGAATCTAGAAAACAAATTTGGATCTGAAGGATATTTTCCAAGATATCGAGAAATTAAAAATATATTCCGGAAGCGGAGCCGGAAGCGGGGAGTCGAAAACTCATACAAATAATAGAGATAAAAAATTGCTGATAGCATCGATCGGTTGGTCATACTATATACTATGAATGTTCCAAATTTCAAAGCGATTGGTTCAGAATTACAGATTCTATGGAGAAGAATCTCAGAATCGGCAAAATCCTTAACTCAAAGCGAAGAGTGAGCCATGATAAAAAAAATTAAATTTTTTTGATCCCAATTATTTTGAGTTTGGCATGAAATTATATAGTTTGATTCATGTAGATTACGAATCTAGAAAACAAATTTGGATCTGAAGGATATTTTCCAAGATATCGAGAAATTAAAAATATATTCCGGAAGCGGAGCCGGAAGCGGGGAGTCGAAAACTCATACAAATAATAGAGATGAAAAATTGCTGATAGCATCGATCGGTTGGTCATACTATATACTATAAATGTTTCAAATTTCAAAGCGATTGGTTCAGAATTACAGATTCTATGGAGAAGAATCTCAGAATCGGCAAAATCCTTAACTCAAAGCGAAGAGTGAGCCATGATAAAAAAAATTAAATTTTTTTGATCCCAATTATTTTGAGTTTGGCATGAAATTATATAGTTTAATTCATGTAGATTACGAATCTAGAAAACAAATTTGGATCTGAAGGATATTTTCCAAGATATCGAAAATTTAAAAATCCAGTCCGGAAGCGGAGCTGGAAGCGGGGAGTCAAAAACTCTTACAAATAATAGAGATAAAAAATTGCTGATAGCATCGATCGGTTGGTCATACTATATACTATAAATGTTTCAAATTTCAAAGCGATTGGTTCAGAATTACAGATTCTATGGAGAAGAATCTCAGAATCGGCAAAATCCTTAACTCAAAGCGAAGAGTGAGCCATGATAAAAAAAATTAAATTTTTTTGATCCCAATTATTTTGAGTTTGGCATGAAATTATATAGTTTGATTCATGTAGATTACGAATCTAGAAAACAAATTTGGATCTGAAGGATATTTTCCAAGATATCGAGAAATTAAAAATATATTCCGGAAGCGGAGCCGGAAGCGGGGAGTCGAAAACTCATACAAATAATAGAGATAAAAAATTGCTGATAGCATCGATCGGTTGGTCATACTATATACTATAAATGTTTCAAATTTCAAAGCGATTGGTTCAGAATTACAGATTCTATGGAGAAGAATCTCAGAATCGGCAAAATCCTTAACTCAAAGCGAAGAGTGAGCCATGATAAAAAAAATTAAATTTTTTTGATCCTAATTATTTTGAGTTTGGCATGAAATTATATAGTTTAATTCATGTAGATTACGAATCTAGAAAACAAATTTGGATCTGAAGGATATTTTCCAAGATATCGAAAATTTAAAAATCCAGTCCGGAAGCGGAGCTGGAAGCGGGGAGTCAAAAACTCTCACAAATAATAGAGATAAAAAATTGCTGATAGCATCGATCGGTTGGTCATACTATATACTATGAATGTTTCAAATTTCAAAGCGATTGGTTCAGAATTACAGATTCTATGGAGAAGAATCTCAGAATCGGCAAAATCCTTAACTCAAAGCGAAGAGTGAGCCATGATAAAAAAAATTAAATTTTTTTTATCCCAATTATTTTGAGTTTGGCATGAAATTATATAGTTTAATTCATGTAGATTACGAATCTAGAAAACAAATTTGGATCTGAAGGATATTTTCCAAGATATCGAGAAATAAAAATATATTCCGGAAGCGGAGCCGGAAGCGGGGAGTCGAAAACTCATACAAATAATGGCGATAAAAAATTGCTGATAGCATCGATCGGTTGGTCATACTATATACTATAAATGTTTCAAATTTCAAAGCGATTGGTTCAGAATTACAGATTCTATGGAGAAGAATCTCAGAATCGGCAAAATCCTTAACTCAAAGCGAAGAGTGAGCCATGATAAAAAAAATTAAATTATTAAAATTTTTTGATCCCAATTATTTTGAGTTTGGCATGAAATTATATAGTTTGATTCATGTAGATTACGAATCTAGAAAACAAATTTGGATCTGAAGGATATTTTCCAAGATATCGAGAAATTAAAAATATATTCCGGAAGCGGAGCCGGAAGCGGGGAGTCGAAAACTCATACAAATAATAGAGATAAAAAATTGCTGATAGCATCGATCGGTTGGTCATACTATATACTATAAATGTTTCAAATTTCAAAGCGATTGGTTCAGAATTACAGATTCTATGGAGAAGAATCTCAGAATCGGCAAAATCCTTAACTCAAAGCGAAGAGTGAGCCATGATAAAAAAAATTAAATTTTTTTGATCCCAATTATTTTGAGTTTGGCATGAAATTATATAGTTTAATTCATGTAGATTACGAATCTAGAAAACAAATTTGGATCTGAAGGATATTTTCCAAGATATCGAAAATTTAAAAATCCAGTCCGGAAGCGGAGCTGGAAGCGGGGAGTCAAAAACTCTTACAAATAATAGAGATAAAAAATTGCTGATAGCATCGATCGGTTGGTCATACTATATACTATGAATGTTTCAAATTTCAAAGCGATTGGTTCAGAATTACAGATTCTATGGAGAAGAATCTCAGAATCGGCAAAATCCTTAACTCAAAGCGAAGAGTGAGCCATGATAAAAAAAATTAAATTGTTTTGATCCCAATTATTTTGAGTTTGGCATGAAATTATATAGTTTGATTCATGTAGATTACGAATCTAGAAAACAAATTTGGATCTGAAGGATATTTTCCAAGATATCGAGAAATTAAAAATATATTCCGGAAGCGGAGCCGGAAGCGGGGAGTCGAAAACTCATACAAATAATAGAGATAAAAAATTGCTGATAGCATCGATCGGTTGGTCATACTATATACTATAGATGTTTCAAATTTCAAAGCGATTGGTTCAGAATTACAGATTCTATGGAGAAGAATCTCAGAATCGGCAAAATCCTTAACTCAAAGCGAAGAGTGAGCCATGATAAAAAAAATTAAATTTTTTTGATCCTAATTATTTTGAGTTTGGCATGAAATTATATAGTTTAATTCATGTAGATTACGAATCTAGAAAACAAATTTGGATCTGAAGGATATTTTCCAAGATATCGAAAATTTAAAAATCCAGTCCGGAAGCGGAGCTGGAAGCGGGGAGTCAAAAACTCTTACAAATAATAGAGATAAAAAATTGCTGATAGCATCGATCGGTTGGTCATACTATATACTATAAATGTTTCAAATTTCAAAGCGATTGGTTCAGAATTACAGATTCTATGGAGAAGAATCTCAGAATCGGCAAAATCCTTAACTCAAAGCGAAGAGTGAGCCATGATAAAAAAAATTAAATTTTTTTGATCCCAATTATTTTGAGTTTGGCATGAAATTAAATAGTTTAATTCATGTAGATTACGAATCTAGAAAACAAATTTGGATCTGAAGGATATTTTCCAAGATATCGAGAAATAAAAATATATTCCGGAAGCGGAGCCGGAAGCGGGGAGTCGAAAACTCATACAAATAATGGCGATAAAAAATTGCTGATAGCATCGATCGGTTGGTCATACTATATACTATAAATGTTTCAAATTTCAAAGCGATTGGTTCAGAATTACAGATTCTATGGAGAAGAATCTCAGAATCGGCAAAATCCTTAACTCAAAGCGAAGAGTGAGCCATGATAAAAAAAATTAAATTATTAAAATTTTTTGATCCCAATTATTTTGAGTTTGGCATGAAATTAAATAGTTTAATTCATGTAGATTACGAATCTAGAAAACAAATTTGGATCTGAAGGATATTTTCCAAGATATCGAGAAATTAAAAATATATTCCGGAAGCGGAGCCGGAAGCGGGGAGTCGAAAACTCATACAAATAATGGCGATAAAAAATTGCTGATAGCATCGATCGGTTGGTCATACTATATACTATAAATGTTTTAAATTTCAAAGCGATTGGTTCAGAATTACAGATTCGATGGAGAAGAATCTCAGAATCGGCAAAATCCTTAACTCAAAGCGAAGAGTGAGCCATGATAAAAAAAATTAAATTATTAAAATTTTTTGATCCCAATTATTTTGAGTTTGGCAAGAAATTATATAGTTTGATTCATGTAGATTACGAATCTAGAAAACAAATTTGGATCTGAAGGATATTTTCCAAGATATCGAGAAATTAAAAATATATTCCGGAAGCGGAGCCGGAAGCGGGGAGTCGAAAACTCATACAAATAATAGAGATAAAAAATTGCTGATAGCATCGATCGGTTGGTCATACTATATACTATAAATGTTTCAAATTTCAAAGCGATTGGTTCAGAATTACAGATTCTATGGAGAAGAATCTCAGAATCGGCAAAATCCTTAACTCAAAGCGAAGAGTGAGCCATGATAAAAAAATTAAATTTTTTTGATCCCAATTATTTTGAGTTTGGCATGAAATTATATAGTTTAATTCATGTAGATTACGAATCTAGAAAACAAATTTGGATCTGAAGGATATTTTCCAAGATATCGAGAAATTAAAAATATATTCCGGAAGCGGAGCCGGAAGCGGGGAGTCGAAAACTTTAACAAATAATAGAGATAAAAAATTGCTGATAGCATCTATCGGTTGGTCATACTATATACTATAAATGTTTCAAATTTCAAAGCGATTGGTTCAGAATTACAGATTCTATGGAGAAGAATCTCAGAATCGGCAAAATCCTTAACTCAAAGCGAAGAGTGAGCCATGATAAAAAAAATTAAATTATTAAAATTTTTTGATCCCAATTATTTTGAGTTTGGCATGAAATTATATAGTTTGATTCATGTAGATTACGAATCTAGAAAACAAATTTGGATCTGAAGGATATTTTCCAAGATATCGAGAAATTAAAAATATATTCCGGAAGCGGAGCCGGAAGCGGGGAGTCGAAAACTCATACAAATAATAGAGATAAAAAATTGCTGATAGCATCGATCGGTTGGTCATACTATATACTATGAATGTTTCAAATTTCAAAGCGATTGGTTCAGAATTACAGATTCTATGGAGAAGAATCTCAGAATCGGCAAAATCCTTAACTCAAAGCGAAGAGTGAGCCATGATAAAAAAAAATAAATTTTTTTGATCTCAATTATTTTGAGTTTGGCATGAAATTATATAGTTTGATTCATGTAGATTACGAATCTAGAAAACAAATTTGGATCTGAAGGATATTTTCCAAGATATCGAGAAATTAAAAATATATTCCGGAAGCGGAGCCGGAAGCGGGGAGTCGAAAACTCATACAAATAATAGAGATAAAGAATTGCTGATAGCATCGATCGGTTGGTCATACTATATACTATGAATGTTTCAAATTTCAAAGCGATTGGTTCAGAAATACAGATTCTATGGAGAAGAATCTCAGAATCGGCAAAATCCTTAACTCAAAGCGAAGAGTGAGCCATGATAAAAAAAATTAAATTTTTTTGATCCCAATTATTTTGAGTTTGGCATGAAATTATATAGTTTAATTCATGTAGATTACGAATCTAGAAAACAAATTTGGATCTGAAGGATATTTTCCAAGATATCGAGAAATTAAAAATATATTCCGGAAGCGGAGCCGGAAGCGGGGAGTCGAAAACTCATACAAATAATAGAGATAAAAAATTGCTGATAGCATCGATCGGTTGGTCATACTATATACTATGAATGTTCCAAATTTCAAAGCGATTGGTTCAGAATTACAGATTCTATGGAGAAGAATCTCAGAATCGGCAAAATCCTTAACTCAAAGCGAAGAGTGAGCCATGATAAAAAAAATTAAATTTTTTTGATCCCAATTATTTTGAGTTTGGCATGAAATTATATAGTTTAATTCATGTAGATTACGAATCTAGAAAACAAATTTGGATCTGAAGGATATTTTCCAAGATATCGAGAAATTAAAAATATATTCTGGAAGCGGAGCCGGAAGCGGGAAGTCGAAAACTCATACAAATAATAAAGATAAAAAATTGCTGATAGCATCGATCGGTTGGTCATACTATATACTATGAATGTTCCAAATTTCAAAGCGATTGGTTCAGAATTACAGATTCTATGGAGAAGAATCTCAGAATCGGCAAAATCCTTAACTCAAAGCGAAGAGTGAGCCATGATAAAAAAAATTAAATTATTAAAATTTTTTGATCCCAATTATTTTGAGTTTGGCAAGAAATTATATAGTTTGATTCATGTAGATTACGAATCTAGAAAACAAATTTGGATCTGAAGGATATTTTCCAAGATATCGAGAAATTAAAAATATATTCCGGAAGCGGAGCCGGAAGCGGGGAGTCGAAAACTCATACAAATAATAGAGATAAAAAATTGCTGATAGCATCGATCGGTTGGTCATACTATATACTATAAATGTTTCAAATTTCAAAGCGATTGGTTCAGAATTACAGATTCTATGGAGAAGAATCTCAGAATCGGCAAAATCCTTAACTCAAAGCGAAGAGTGAGCCATGATAAAAAAAATTAAATTTTTTTGATCCCAATTATTTTGAGTTTGGCATGAAATTATATAGTTTAATTCATGTAGATTACGAATCTAGAAAACAAATTTGGATCTGAAGGATATTTTCCAAGATATCGAGAAATTAAAAATATATTCCGGAAGCGGAGCCGGAAGCGGGGAGTCGAAAACTTTAACAAATAATAGAGATAAAAAATTGCTGATAGCATCTATCGGTTGGTCATACTATATACTATAAATGTTTCAAATTTCAAAGCGATTGGTTCAGAATTACAGATTCTATGGAGAAGAATCTCAGAATCGGCAAAATCCTTAACTCAAAGCGAAGAGTGAGCCATGATAAAAAAAATTAAATTATTAAAATTTTTTGATCCCAATTATTTTGAGTTTGGCATGAAATTATATAGTTTGATTCATGTAGATTACGAATCTAGAAAACAAATTTGGATCTGAAGGATATTTTCCAAGATATCGAGAAATTAAAAATATATTCCGGAAGCGGAGCCGGAAGCGGGGAGTCGAAAACTCATACAAATAATAGAGATAAAAAATTGCTGATAGCATCGATCGGTTGGTCATACTATATACTATGAATGTTTCAAATTTCAAAGCGATTGGTTCAGAATTACAGATTCTATGGAGAAGAATCTCAGAATCGGCAAAATCCTTAACTCAAAGCAAAGAGTGAGCCATGATAAAAAAAAATAAATTTTTTTGATCTCAATTATTTTGAGTTTGGCATGAAATTATATAGTTTGATTCATGTAGATTACGAATCTAGAAAACAAATTTGGATCTGAAGGATATTTTCCAAGATATCGAGAAATTAAAAATATATTCCGGAAGCGGAGCCGGAAGCGGGGAGTCGAAAACTCATACAAATAATAGAGATAAAGAATTGCTGATAGCATCGATCGGTTGGTCATACTATATACTATGAATGTTTCAAATTTCAAAGCGATTGGTTCAGAATTACAGATTCTATGGAGAAGAATCTCAGAATCGGCAAAATCCTTAACTCAAAGCGAAGAGTGAGCCATGATAAAAAAAATTAAATTTTTTTGATCCCAATTATTTTGAGTTTGGCATGAAATTATATAGTTTAATTCATGTAGATTACGAATCTAGAAAACAAATTTGGATCTGAAGGATATTTTCCAAGATATCGAGAAATTAAAAATATATTCCGGAAGCGGAGCCGGAAGCGGGGAGTCGAAAACTCATACAAATAATAGAGATAAAAAATTGCTGATAGCATCGATCGGTTGGTCATACTATATACTATGAATGTTCCAAATTTCAAAGCGATTGGTTCAGAATTACAGATTCTATGGAGAAGAATCTCAGAATCGGCAAAATCCTTAACTCAAAGCGAAGAGTGAGCCATGATAAAAAAAATTAAATTTTTTTGATCCCAATTATTTTGAGTTTGGCATGAAATTATATAGTTTGATTCATGTTGATTACGAATCTAGAAAACAAATTTGGATCTGAAGGATATTTTCCAAGATATCGAGAAATTAAAAATATATTCCGGAAGCGGAGCCGGAAGCGGGGAGTCGAAAACTCATACAAATAATAGAGATAAGAAATTGCTGATAGCATCGATCGGTTGGTCATACTATATACTATGAATGTTCCAAATTTCAAAGCGATTGGTTCAGAATTACAGATTCTATGGAGAAGAATCTCAGAATCGGCAAAATCCTTAACTCAAAGCGAAGAGTGAGCCATGATAAAAAAAATTAAATTTTTTTGATCCCAATTATTTTGAGTTTGGCATGAAATTATATAGTTTGATTCATGTAGATTACGAATCTAGAAAACAAATTTGGATCTGAAGGATATTTTCCAAGATATCGAGAAATTAAAAATATATTCCGGAAGCGGAGCCGGAAGCGGGGAGTCGAAAACTCATACAAATAATAGAGATAAAAAATTGCTGATAGCATCGATCGGTTGGTCATACTATATACTATGAATGTTCCAAATTTCAAAGCGATTGGTTCAGAATTACAGATTCTATGGAGAAGAATCTCAGAATCGGCAAAATCCTTAACTCAAAGCGAAGAGTGAGTCATGATAAAAAAAATTAAATTTTTTTGATACCAATTATTTTGAGTTTGGCATGAAATTATATAGTTTGATTCATGTAGATTACGAATCTAGAAAACAAATTTGGATCTGAAGGATATTTTCCAAGATATCGAAAATTTAAAAATCCAGTCCGGAAGCGGAGCTGGAAGCGGAGAGTCAAAAACTCATACAAATAATAGAGATAAAAAATTGCTGATAGCATCGATCGGTTGGTCATACTATATACTATAAATGTTTCAAATTTCAAAGCGATTGGTTCAGAATTACAGATTCTATGGAGAAGAATCTCAGAATCGGCAAAATCCTTAACTCAAAGCGAAGAGTGAGCCATGATAAAAAAAATTAAATTTTTTTGATCCCAATTATTTTGAGTTTGGCATGAAATTATATAGTTTAATTCATGTAGATTACGAATCTAGAAAACAAATTTGGATCTGAAGGATATTTCCCAAGATATCGAGAAATTAAAAATATATTCCGGAAGCGGAGCCGGAAGCGGGGAGTCAAAAACTCATACAAATAATAGAGATAAAAAATTGCTGATAGCATCGATCGGTTGGTCATACTATATACTATAAATGTGTCAAATTTCAAAGCGATTGGTTCAGAATTACAGATTCTATGGAGAAGAATCTCAGAATCGGCAAAATCCTTAACTCAAAGCAAAGAGTGAGCCATGATAAAAAAAATTAAATTTTTTTGATCCCAATTATTTTGAGTTTGGCATGAAATTATATAGTTCAATTCATGTAGATTACGAATCTAGAAAACAAATTTGGATCTGAAGGATATTTTCCAAGATATCGAGAAATTAAAAATATATTCCGGAAGCGGAGCCGGAAGCGGGGAGTCGAAAACTCATACAAATAATAGAGATAAAAAATTGCTGATAGCATCGATCGGTTGGTCATACTATATACTATAAATGTTTCAAATTTCAAAGCGATTGGTTCAGAATTACAGATTCTATGGAGAAGAATCTCAGAATCGGCAAAATCCTTAACTCAAAGCGAAGAGTGAGCCATGATAAAAAAAATTAAATTTTTTTGATCCCAATTATTTTGAGTTTGGCATGAAATTATATAGTTTAATTCATGTAGATTACGAATCTAGAAAACAAATTTGGATCTGAAGGATATTTTCCAAGATATCGAGAAATTAAAAATATATTCCGGAAGCGGAGCCGGAAGCGGGGAGTCAAAAACTCATACAAATAATAGAGATAAAAAATTGCTGATAGCATCGATCGGTTGGTCATACTATATACTATGAATGTTTCAAATTTCAAAGCGATTGGTTCAGAATTACAGATTCTATGGAGAAGAATCTCAGAATCGGCAAAATCCTTAACTCAAAGCGAAGAGTGAGCCATGATAAAAAAAATTAAATTTTTTTGATATCAATTATTTTGAGTTTGGCATGAAATTATATAGTTTAATTCATGTAGATTACGAATCTAGAAAACAAATTTGGATCTGAAGGATATTTTCCAAGATATCGAGAAATTAAAAATATATTCCGGAAGCGGAGCCAGAAGCGGGGAGTCAAAAACTCATACAAATGATAGAGATAAAAAATTGCTGATAGCATCGATCGGTTGGTCATACTATATACTATGAATGTTTCAAATTTCAAAGCGATTGGTTCAGAATTACAGATTCTATGGAGAAGAATCTCAGAATCGGCAAAATCCTTAACTCAAAGCGAAGAGTGAGCCATGATAAAAAAAATTAAATTTTTTTGATCCCAATTATTTTGAGTTTGGCATGAAATTATATAGTTCAATTCATGTAGATTACGAATCTAGAAAACAAATTTGGATCTGAAGGATATTTTCCAAGATATCGAGAAATTAAAAATATATTCCGGAAGCGGAGCCGGAAGCGGGGAGTCGAAAACTCATACAAATAATAGAGATAAAAAATTGCTGATAGCATCGATCGGTTGGTCATACTATATACTATAAATGTTTCAAATTTCAAAGCGATTGGTTCAGAATTACAGATTCTATGGAGAAGAATCTCAGAATCGGCAAAATCCTTAACTCAAAGCGAAGAGTGAGCCATGATAAAAAAAATTAAATTTTTTTGATCCCAATTATTTTGAGTTTGGCATGAAATTATATAGTTTAATTCATGTAGATTACGAATCTAGAAGACAAATTTGGATCTGAAGGATATTTTCCAAGATATCGAGAAATTAAAAATATATTCCGGAAGCGGAGCCGGAAGCGGGGAGTCAAAAACTCATACGAATGATAGAGATAAAAAATTGCTGATAGCATCGATCGGTTGGTCATACTATATACTATAAATGTTTCAAATTTCAAAGCGATTGGTTCAGAATTACAGATTCTATGGAGAAGAATCTCAGAATCGGCAAAATCCTTAACTCAAAGCGAAGAGTGAGCCATGATAAAAAAAATTAAATTTTTTTGATCCCAATTATTTTGAGTTTGGCATGAAATTATATAGTTTAATTCATGTAGATTACGAATCTAGAAAACAAATTTGGATCTGAAGGATATTTTCCAAGATATCGAGAAATTAAAAATATATTCCGGAAGCGGAGCCGGAAGCGGGGAGTCAAAAACTCATACAAATAATAGAGATAAAAAATTGCTGATAGCATCGATCGGTTGGTCATACTATATACTATAAATGTGTCAAATTTCAAAGCGATTGGTTCAGAATTACAGATTCTATGGAGAAGAATCTCAGAATCGGCAAAATCCTTAACTCAAAGCGAAGAGTGAGCCATGATAAAAAAAAATAAATTTTTTTGATCCCAATTATTTTGAGTTTGGCATGAAATTATATAGTTTGATTCATGTAGATTACGAATCTAGAAAACAAATTTGGATCTGAAGGATATTTTCCAAGATATCGAAAATTTAAAAATCCAGTCCGGAAGCGGAGCTGGAAGCGGAGAGTCAAAAACTCATACAAATAATAGAGATAAAAAATTGCTGATAGCATCGATCGGTTGGTCATACTATATACTATAAATGTTTCAAATTTCAAAGCGATTGGTTCAGAATTACAGATTCTATGGAGAAGAATCTCAGAATCGGCAAAATCCTTAACTCAAAGCGAAGAGTGAGCCATGATAAAAAAAATTAAATTTTTTTGATCCCAATTATTTTGAGTTTGGCATGAAATTATATAGTTTAATTCATGTAGATTACGAATCTAGAAAACAAATTTGGATCTGAAGGATATTTTCCAAGATATCGAGAAATTAAAAATATATTCCGGAAGCGGAGCCAGAAGCGGGGAGTCAAAAACTCATACGAATGATAGAGATAAAAAATTGCTGATAGCATCTACTACTATATACTATGAATGTTTCAAATTTCAAAGCGATTGGTTCAGAATTACAGATTCTATGGAGAAGAATCTCAGAATCGGCAAAATCCTTAACTCAAAGCGAAGAGTGAGCCATGATAAAAAAAATTAAATTTTTTTGATATCAATTATTTTGAGTTTGGCATGAAATTATATAGTTTAATTCATGTAGATTACGAATCTAGAAAACAAATTTGGATCTGAAGGATATTTTCCAAGATATCGAGAAATTAAAAATATATTCCGGAAGCGGAGCCAGAAGCGGGGAGTCAAAAACTCATACAAATGATAGAGATAAAAAATTGCTGATAGCATCGATCGGTTGGTCATACTATATACTATGAATGTTCCAAATTTCAAAGCGATTGGTTCAGAATTACAGATTCTATGGAGAAGAATCTCAGAATCGGCAAAATCCTTAACTCAAAGCGAAGAGTGAGCCATGATAAAAAAAATTAAATTTTTTTGATCCCAATTATTTTGAGTTTGGCATGAAATTATATAGTTCAATTCATGTAGATTACGAATCTAGAAAACAAATTTGGATCTGAAGGATATTTTCCAAGATATCGAGAAATTAAAAATATATTCCGGAAGCGGAGCCGGAAGCGGGGAGTCGAAAACTCATACAAATAATAGAGATAAAAAATTGCTGATAGCATCGATCGGTTGGTCATACTATATACTATAAATGTTTCAAATTTCAAAGCGATTGGTTCAGAATTACAGATTCTATGGAGAAGAATCTCAGAATCGGCAAAATCCTTAACTCAAAGCGAAGAGTGAGCCATGATAAAAAAAATTAAATTTTTTTGATCCCAATTATTTTGAGTTTGGCATGAAATTATATAGTTTAATTCATGTAGATTACGAATCTAGAAAACAAATTTGGATCTGAACGATATTTTCCAAGATATCGAGAAATTAAAAATATATTCCGGAAGCGGAGCCGGAAGCGGGGAGTCGAAAACTCATACAAATAATAGAGATAAAAAATTGCTGATAGCATCGATCGGTTGGTCATACTATATACTATAAATGTTTCAAATTTCAAAGCGATTGGTTCAGAATTACAGATTCTATGGAGAAGAATCTCAGAATCGGCAAAATCTTTAACTCAAAGCGAAGAGTGAGCATGATAAAAAAAATTAAATTTTTTTGATCCCAATTATTTTGAGTTTGGCATGAAGTTATATAGTTTGATTCATGTAGATTACGAATCTAGAAAACAAATTTGGATCAGAAGGATATTTTCCAAGATATCGAGAAATTAAAAATATATTCCGGAAGCGGAGCCGGAAGCGGGGAGTCGAAAACTCATACAAATAATAGAGATAAAAAATTGCTGATAGCATCGATCGGTTGGTCATACTATATACTATAAATGTATCAAATTTCAAAGCGATTGGTTCAGAATTACAGATTCTATGGAGAAGAATCTCAGAATCGGCAAAATCCTTAACTCAAAGCGAAGAGTGAGCCATGATAAAAAAAATTAAATTTTTTTGATCCCAATTATTTTGAGTTTGGCATGAAATTATATAGTTTAATTCATGTAGATTACGAATCTAGAAGACAAATTTGGATCTGAAGGATATTTTCCAAGATATCGAGAAATTAAAAATATATTCCGGAAGCGGAGCCGGAAGCGGGGAGTCAAAAACTCATACGAATGATAGAGATAAAAAATTGCTGATAGCATCGATCGGTTGGTCATACTATATACTATAAATGTTTCAAATTTCAAAGCGATTGGTTCAGAATTACAGATTCTATGGAGAAGAATCTCAGAATCGGCAAAATCCTTAACTCAAAGCGAAGAGTGAGCCATGATAAAAAAAATTAAATTTTTTTGATCCCAATTATTTTGAGTTTGGCATGAAATTATATAGTTTAATTCATGTAGATTACGAATCTAGAAAACAAATTTGGATCTGAAGGATATTTTCCAAGATATCGAGAAATTAAAAATATATTCCGGAAGCGGAGCCGGAAGCGGGGAGTCAAAAACTCATACAAATAATAGAGATAAAAAATTGCTGATAGCATCGATCGGTTGGTCATACTATATACTATAAATGTTTCAAATTTCAAAGCGATTGGTTCAGAATTACAGATTCTATGGAGAAGAATCTCAGAATCGGCAAAATCATTAACTCAAAGCGAAGAGTGAGCCATGATAAAAAAAATTAAATTTTTTTGATCCCAATTATTTTGAGTTTGGCATGAAATTATATAGTTTAATTCATGTAGATTACGAATCTAGAAAACAAATTTGGATCTGAAGGATATTTTCCAAGATATCGAGAAATTAAAAATATATTCCGGAAGCGGAGCCAGAAGCGGGGAGTCAAAAACTCATACGAATGATAGAGATAAAAAATTGCTGATAGCATCTACTACTATATACTATGAATGTTTCAAATTTCAAAGCGATTGGTTCAGAATTACAGATTCTATGGAGAAGAATCTCAGAATCGGCAAAATCCTTAACTCAAAGCGAAGAGTGAGCCATGATAAAAAAAATTAAATTTTTTTGATATCAATTATTTTGAGTTTGGCATGAAATTATATAGTTTAATTCATGTAGATTACGAATCTAGAAAACAAATTTGGATCTGAAGGATATTTTCCAAGATATCGAGAAATTAAAAATATATTCCGGAAGCGGAGCCAGAAGCGGGGAGTCAAAAACTCATACAAATGATAGAGATAAAAAATTGCTGATAGCATCGATCGGTTGGTCATACTATATACTATGAATGTTTCAAATTTCAAAGCGATTGGTTCAGAATTACAGATTCTATGGAGAAGAATCTCAGAATCGGCAAAATCCTTAACTCAAAGCGAAGAGTGAGCCATGATAAAAAAAATTAAATTTTTTTGATCCCAATTATTTTGAGTTTGGCATGAAATTATATAGTTCAATTCATGTAGATTACGAATCTAGAAAACAAATTTGGATCTGAAGGATATTTTCCAAGATATCGAGAAATTAAAAATATATTCCGGAAGCGGAGCCGGAAGCGGGGAGTCGAAAACTCATACAAATAATAGAGATAAAAAATTGCTGATAGCATCGATCGGTTGGTCATACTATATACTATAAATGTTTCAAATTTCAAAGCGATTGGTTCAGAATTACAGATTCTATGGAGAAGAATCTCAGAATCGGCAAAATCCTTAACTCAAAGCGAAGAGTGAGCCATGATAAAAAAAATTAAATTTTTTTGATCCCAATTATTTTGAGTTTGGCATGAAATTATATAGTTCAATTCATGTAGATTACGAATCTAGAAAACAAATTTGGATCTGAAGGATATTTTCCAAGATATCGAAAATTTAAAAATCCAGTCCGGAAGCGGAGCTGGAAGCGGGGAGTCAAAAACTCTTACAAATAATAGAGATAAAAAATTGCTGATAGCATCGATCGGTTGGTCATACTATATACTATGAATGTTCCAAATTTCAAAGCGATTGGTTCAGAATTACAGATTCTATGGAGAAGAATCTCAGAATCGGCAAAATCCTTAACTCAAAGCGAAGAGTGAGCCATGATAAAAAAAATTAAATTTTTTTGATCCCAATTATTTTGAGTTTGGCATGAAATTATATAGTTTGATTCATGTTGATTACGAATCTAGAAAACAAATTTGGATCTGAAGGATATTTTCCAAGATATCGAGAAATTAAAAATATATTCCGGAAGCGGAGCCGGAAGCGGGGAGTCGAAAACTCATACAAATAATAGAGATAAGAAATTGCTGATAGCATCGATCGGTTGGTCATACTATATACTATGAATGTTCCAAATTTCAAAGCGATTGGTTCAGAATTACAGATTCTATGGAGAAGAATCTCAGAATCGGCAAAATCCTTAACTCAAAGCGAAGAGTGAGCCATGATAAAAAAAATTAAATTTTTTTGATCCCAATTATTTTGAGTTTGGCATGAAATTATATAGTTTGATTCATGTAGATTACGAATCTAGAAAACAAATTTGGATCTGAAGGATATTTTCCAAGATATCGAGAAATTAAAAATATATTCCGGAAGCGGAGCCGGAAGCGGGGAGTCGAAAACTCATACAAATAATAGAGATAAAAAATTGCTGATAGCATCGATCGGTTGGTCATACTATATACTATGAATGTTCCAAATTTCAAAGCGATTGGTTCAGAATTACAGATTCTATGGAGAAGAATCTCAGAATCGGCAAAATCCTTAACTCAAAGCGAAGAGTGAGTCATGATAAAAAAAATTAAATTTTTTTGATACCAATTATTTTGAGTTTGGCATGAAATTATATAGTTTGATTCATGTAGATTACGAATCTAGAAAACAAATTTGGATCTGAAGGATATTTTCCAAGATATCGAAAATTTAAAAATCCAGTCCGGAAGCGGAGCTGGAAGCGGAGAGTCAAAAACTCATACAAATAATAGAGATAAAAAATTGCTGATAGCATCGATCGGTTGGTCATACTATATACTATAAATGTTTCAAATTTCAAAGCGATTGGTTCAGAATTACAGATTCTATGGAGAAGAATCTCAGAATCGGCAAAATCCTTAACTCAAAGCGAAGAGTGAGCCATGATAAAAAAAATTAAATTTTTTTGATCCCAATTATTTTGAGTTTGGCATGAAATTATATAGTTTAATTCATGTAGATTACGAATCTAGAAAACAAATTTGGATCTGAAGGATATTTTCCAAGATATCGAGAAATTAAAAATATATTCCGGAAGCGGAGCCGGAAGCGGGGAGTCAAAAACTCATACAAATAATAGAGATAAAAAATTGCTGATAGCATCGATCGGTTGGTCATACTATATACTATAAATGTTTCAAATTTCAAAGCGATTGGTTCAGAATTACAGATTCTATGGAGAAGAATCTCAGAATCGGCAAAATCCTTAACTCAAAGCGAAGAGTGAGCCATGATAAAAAAAATTAAATTTTTTTGATCCCAATTATTTTGAGTTTGGCATGAAATTATATAGTTTAATTCATGTAGATTACGAATCTAGAAAACAAATTTGGATCTGAAGGATATTTCCCAAGATATCGAGAAATTAAAAATATATTCCGGAAGCGGAGCCGGAAGCGGGGAGTCAAAAACTCATACAAATAATAGAGATAAAAAATTGCTGATAGCATCGATCGGTTGGTCATACTATATACTATAAATGTGTCAAATTTCAAAGCGATTGGTTCAGAATTACAGATTCTATGGAGAAGAATCTCAGAATCGGCAAAATCCTTAACTCAAAGCAAAGAGTGAGCCATGATAAAAAAAATTAAATTTTTTTGATCCCAATTATTTTGAGTTTGGCATGAAATTATATAGTTCAATTCATGTAGATTACGAATCTAGAAAACAAATTTGGATCTGAAGGATATTTTCCAAGATATCGAGAAATTAAAAATATATTCCGGAAGCGGAGCCGGAAGCGGGGAGTCGAAAACTCATACAAATAATAGAGATAAAAAATTGCTGATAGCATCGATCGGTTGGTCATACTATATACTATAAATGTTTCAAATTTCAAAGCGATTGGTTCAGAATTACAGATTCTATGGAGAAGAATCTCAGAATCGGCAAAATCCTTAACTCAAAGCGAAGAGTGAGCCATGATAAAAAAAATTAAATTTTTTTGATCCCAATTATTTTGAGTTTGGCATGAAATTATATAGTTTAATTCATGTAGATTACGAATCTAGAAAACAAATTTGGATCTGAAGGATATTTTCCAAGATATCGAGAAATTAAAAATATATTCCGGAAGCGGAGCCGGAAGCGGGGAGTCAAAAACTCATACAAATAATAGAGATAAAAAATTGCTGATAGCATCGATCGGTTGGTCATACTATATACTATGAATGTTTCAAATTTCAAAGCGATTGGTTCAGAATTACAGATTCTATGGAGAAGAATCTCAGAATCGGCAAAATCCTTAACTCAAAGCGAAGAGTGAGCCATGATAAAAAAAATTAAATTTTTTTGATATCAATTATTTTGAGTTTGGCATGAAATTATATAGTTTAATTCATGTAGATTACGAATCTAGAAAACAAATTTGGATCTGAAGGATATTTTCCAAGATATCGAGAAATTAAAAATATATTCCGGAAGCGGAGCCAGAAGCGGGGAGTCAAAAACTCATACAAATGATAGAGATAAAAAATTGCTGATAGCATCGATCGGTTGGTCATACTATATACTATGAATGTTTCAAATTTCAAAGCGATTGGTTCAGAATTACAGATTCTATGGAGAAGAATCTCAGAATCGGCAAAATCCTTAACTCAAAGCGAAGAGTGAGCCATGATAAAAAAAATTAAATTTTTTTGATCCCAATTATTTTGAGTTTGGCATGAAATTATATAGTTCAATTCATGTAGATTACGAATCTAGAAAACAAATTTGGATCTGAAGGATATTTTCCAAGATATCGAGAAATTAAAAATATATTCCGGAAGCGGAGCCGGAAGCGGGGAGTCGAAAACTCATACAAATAATAGAGATAAAAAATTGCTGATAGCATCGATCGGTTGGTCATACTATATACTATAAATGTTTCAAATTTCAAAGCGATTGGTTCAGAATTACAGATTCTATGGAGAAGAATCTCAGAATCGGCAAAATCCTTAACTCAAAGCGAAGAGTGAGCCATGATAAAAAAAATTAAATTTTTTTGATCCCAATTATTTTGAGTTTGGCATGAAATTATATAGTTTAATTCATGTAGATTACGAATCTAGAAGACAAATTTGGATCTGAAGGATATTTTCCAAGATATCGAGAAATTAAAAATATATTCCGGAAGCGGAGCCGGAAGCGGGGAGTCAAAAACTCATACGAATGATAGAGATAAAAAATTGCTGATAGCATCGATCGGTTGGTCATACTATATACTATAAATGTTTCAAATTTCAAAGCGATTGGTTCAGAATTACAGATTCTATGGAGAAGAATCTCAGAATCGGCAAAATCCTTAACTCAAAGCGAAGAGTGAGCCATGATAAAAAAAATTAAATTTTTTTGATCCCAATTATTTTGAGTTTGGCATGAAATTATATAGTTTAATTCATGTAGATTACGAATCTAGAAAACAAATTTGGATCTGAAGGATATTTTCCAAGATATCGAGAAATTAAAAATATATTCCGGAAGCGGAGCCGGAAGCGGGGAGTCAAAAACTCATACAAATAATAGAGATAAAAAATTGCTGATAGCATCGATCGGTTGGTCATACTATATACTATAAATGTGTCAAATTTCAAAGCGATTGGTTCAGAATTACAGATTCTATGGAGAAGAATCTCAGAATCGGCAAAATCCTTAACTCAAAGCGAAGAGTGAGCCATGATAAAAAAAAATAAATTTTTTTGATCCCAATTATTTTGAGTTTGGCATGAAATTATATAGTTTGATTCATGTAGATTACGAATCTAGAAAACAAATTTGAATCTGAAGGATATTTTCCAAGATATCGAAAATTTAAAAATCCAGTCCGGAAGCGGAGCTGGAAGCGGAGAGTCAAAAACTCATACAAATAATAGAGATAAAAAATTGCTGATAGCATCGATCGGTTGGTCATACTATATACTATAAATGTTTCAAATTTCAAAGCGATTGGTTCAGAATTACAGATTCTATGGAGAAGAATCTCAGAATCGGCAAAATCCTTAACTCAAAGCGAAGAGTGAGCCATGATAAAAAAAATTAAATTTTTTTGATCCCAATTATTTTGAGTTTGGCATGAAATTATATAGTTTAATTCATGTAGATTACGAATCTAGAAAACAAATTTGGATCTGAAGGATATTTTCCAAGATATCGAGAAATTAAAAATATATTCCGGAAGCGGAGCCAGAAGCGGGGAGTCAAAAACTCATACGAATGATAGAGATAAAAAATTGCTGATAGCATCTACTACTATATACTATGAATGTTTCAAATTTCAAAGCGATTGGTTCAGAATTACAGATTCTATGGAGAAGAATCTCAGAATCGGCAAAATCCTTAACTCAAAGCGAAGAGTGAGCCATGATAAAAAAAATTAAATTTTTTTGATATCAATTATTTTGAGTTTGGCATGAAATTATATAGTTTAATTCATGTAGATTACGAATCTAGAAAACAAATTTGGATCTGAAGGATATTTTCCAAGATATCGAGAAATTAAAAATATATTCCGGAAGCGGAGCCAGAAGCGGGGAGTCAAAAACTCATACAAATGATAGAGATAAAAAATTGCTGATAGCATCGATCGGTTGGTCATACTATATACTATGAATGTTCCAAATTTCAAAGCGATTGGTTCAGAATTACAGATTCTATGGAGAAGAATCTCAGAATCGGCAAAATCCTTAACTCAAAGCGAAGAGTGAGCCATGATAAAAAAAATTAAATTTTTTTGATCCCAATTATTTTGAGTTTGGCATGAAATTATATAGTTCAATTCATGTAGATTACGAATCTAGAAAACAAATTTGGATCTGAAGGATATTTTCCAAGATATCGAGAAATTAAAAATATATTCCGGAAGCGGAGCCGGAAGCGGGGAGTCGAAAACTCATACAAATAATAGAGATAAAAAATTGCTGATAGCATCGATCGGTTGGTCATACTATATACTATAAATGTTTCAAATTTCAAAGCGATTGGTTCAGAATTACAGATTCTATGGAGAAGAATCTCAGAATCGGCAAAATCCTTAACTCAAAGCGAAGAGTGAGCCATGATAAAAAAAATTAAATTTTTTTGATCCCAATTATTTTGAGTTTGGCATGAAATTATATAGTTTAATTCATGTAGATTACGAATCTAGAAAACAAATTTGGATCTGAACGATATTTTCCAAGATATCGAGAAATTAAAAATATATTCCGGAAGCGGAGCCGGAAGCGGGGAGTCGAAAACTCATACAAATAATAGAGATAAAAAATTGCTGATAGCATCGATCGGTTGGTCATACTATATACTATAAATGTTTCAAATTTCAAAGCGATTGGTTCAGAATTACAGATTCTATGGAGAAGAATCTCAGAATCGGCAAAATCTTTAACTCAAAGCGAAGAGTGAGCATGATAAAAAAAATTAAATTTTTTTGATCCCAATTATTTTGAGTTTGGCATGAAGTTATATAGTTTGATTCATGTAGATTACGAATCTAGAAAACAAATTTGGATCAGAAGGATATTTTCCAAGATATCGAGAAATTAAAAATATATTCCGGAAGCGGAGCCGGAAGCGGGGAGTCGAAAACTCATACAAATAATAGAGATAAAAAATTGCTGATAGCATCGATCGGTTGGTCATACTATATACTATAAATGTATCAAATTTCAAAGCGATTGGTTCAGAATTACAGATTCTATGGAGAAGAATCTCAGAATCGGCAAAATCCTTAACTCAAAGCGAAGAGTGAGCCATGATAAAAAAAATTAAATTTTTTTGATCCCAATTATTTTGAGTTTGGCATGAAATTATATAGTTTAATTCATGTAGATTACGAATCTAGAAGACAAATTTGGATCTGAAGGATATTTTCCAAGATATCGAGAAATTAAAAATATATTCCGGAAGCGGAGCCGGAAGCGGGGAGTCAAAAACTCATACGAATGATAGAGATAAAAAATTGCTGATAGCATCGATCGGTTGGTCATACTATATACTATAAATGTTTCAAATTTCAAAGCGATTGGTTCAGAATTACAGATTCTATGGAGAAGAATCTCAGAATCGGCAAAATCCTTAACTCAAAGCGAAGAGTGAGCCATGATAAAAAAAATTAAATTTTTTTGATCCCAATTATTTTGAGTTTGGCATGAAATTATATAGTTTAATTCATGTAGATTACGAATCTAGAAAACAAATTTGGATCTGAAGGATATTTTCCAAGATATCGAGAAATTAAAAATATATTCCGGAAGCGGAGCCGGAAGCGGGGAGTCAAAAACTCATACAAATAATAGAGATAAAAAATTGCTGATAGCATCGATCGGTTGGTCATACTATATACTATAAATGTTTCAAATTTCAAAGCGATTGGTTCAGAATTACAGATTCTATGGAGAAGAATCTCAGAATCGGCAAAATCCTTAACTCAAAGCGAAGAGTGAGCCATGATAAAAAAAATTAAATTTTTTTGATCCCAATTATTTTGAGTTTGGCATGAAATTATATAGTTTAATTCATGTAGATTACGAATCTAGAAAACAAATTTGGATCTGAAGGATATTTTCCAAGATATCGAGAAATTAAAAATATATTCCGGAAGCGGAGCCAGAAGCGGGGAGTCAAAAACTCATACGAATGATAGAGATAAAAAATTGCTGATAGCATCTACTACTATATACTATGAATGTTTCAAATTTCAAAGCGATTGGTTCAGAATTACAGATTCTATGGAGAAGAATCTCAGAATCGGCAAAATCCTTAACTCAAAGCGAAGAGTGAGCCATGATAAAAAAAATTAAATTTTTTTGATATCAATTATTTTGAGTTTGGCATGAAATTATATAGTTTAATTCATGTAGATTACGAATCTAGAAAACAAATTTGGATCTGAAGGATATTTTCCAAGATATCGAGAAATTAAAAATATATTCCGGAAGCGGAGCCAGAAGCGGGGAGTCAAAAACTCATACAAATGATAGAGATAAAAAATTGCTGATAGCATCGATCGGTTGGTCATACTATATACTATGAATGTTTCAAATTTCAAAGCGATTGGTTCAGAATTACAGATTCTATGGAGAAGAATCTCAGAATCGGCAAAATCCTTAACTCAAAGCGAAGAGTGAGCCATGATAAAAAAAATTAAATTTTTTTGATCCCAATTATTTTGAGTTTGGCATGAAATTATATAGTTCAATTCATGTAGATTACGAATCTAGAAAACAAATTTGGATCTGAAGGATATTTTCCAAGATATCGAGAAATTAAAAATATATTCCGGAAGCGGAGCCGGAAGCGGGGAGTCGAAAACTCATACAAATAATAGAGATAAAAAATTGCTGATAGCATCGATCGGTTGGTCATACTATATACTATAAATGTTTCAAATTTCAAAGCGATTGGTTCAGAATTACAGATTCTATGGAGAAGAATCTCAGAATCGGCAAAATCCTTAACTCAAAGCGAAGAGTGAGCCATGATAAAAAAAATTAAATTTTTTTGATCCCAATTATTTTGAGTTTGGCATGAAATTATATAGTTTAATTCATGTAGATTACGAATCTAGAAAACAAATTTGGATCTGAACGATATTTTCCAAGATATCGAGAAATTAAAAATATATTCCGGAAGCGGAGCCGGAAGCGGGGAGTCGAAAACTCATACAAATAATAGAGATAAAAAATTGCTGATAGCATCGATCGGTTGGTCATACTATATACTATAAATGTTTTAAATTTCAAAGCGATTGGTTCAGAATTACAGATTCTATGGAGAAGAATCTCAGAATCGGCAAAATCTTTAACTCAAAGCGAAGAGTGAGCCATGATAAAAAAAATTAAATTTTTTTGATCCCAATTATTTTGAGTTTGGCATGAAGTTATATAGTTTAATTCATGTAGATTACGAATCTAGAAAACAAATTTGGATCAGAAGGATATTTTCCAAGATATCGAGAAATTAAAAATATATTCCGGAAGCGGAGCCGGAAGCGGGGAGTCGAAAACTCATACAAATAATAGAGATAAAAAATTGCTGATAGCATCGATCGGTTGGTCATACTATATACTATAAATGTATCAAATTTCAAAGCGATTGGTTCAGAATTACAGATTCTATGGAGAAGAATCTCAGAATCGGCAAAATCCTTAACTCAAAGCGAAGAGTGAGCCATGATAAAAAAAATTAAATTTTTTTGATCCCAATTATTTTGAGTTTGGCATGAAATTATATAGTTTAATTCATGTAGATTACGAATCTAGAAGACAAATTTGGATCTGAAGGATATTTTCCAAGATATCGAGAAATTAAAAATATATTCCGGAAGCGGAGCCGGAAGCGGGGAGTCAAAAACTCATACGAATGATAGAGATAAAAAATTGCTGATAGCATCGATCGGTTGGTCATACTATATACTATAAATGTTTCAAATTTCAAAGCGATTGGTACAGAATTACAGATTCTATGGAGAAGAATCTCAGAATCGGCAAAATCCTTAACTCAAAGCGAAGAGTGAGCCATGATAAAAAAAATTAAATTTTTTTGATCCCAATTATTTTGAGTTTGGCATGAAATTATATAGTTTAATTCATGTAGATTACGAATCTAGAAAACAAATTTGGATCTGAAGGATATTTTCCAAGATATCGAGAAATTAAAAATATATTCCGGAAGCGGAGCCGGAAGCGGGGAGTCAAAAACTCATACAAATAATAGAGATAAAAAATTGCTGATAGCATCGATCGGTTGGTCATACTATATACTATAAATGTGTCAAATTTCAAAGCGATTGGTTCAGAATTACAGATTCTATGGAGAAGAATCTCAGAATCGGCAAAATCCTTAACTCAAAGCGAAGAGTGAGCCATGATAAAAAAAAATAAATTTTTTTGATCCCAATTATTTTGAGTTTGGCATGAAATTATATAGTTTGATTCATGTAGATTACGAATCTAGAAAACAAATTTGGATCTGAAGGATATTTTCCAAGATATCGAAAATTTAAAAATCCAGTCCGGAAGCGGAGCTGGAAGCGGAGAGTCAAAAACTCATACAAATAATAGAGATAAAAAATTGCTGATAGCATCGATCGGTTGGTCATACTATATACTATAAATGTTTCAAATTTCAAAGCGATTGGTTCAGAATTACAGATTCTATGGAGAAGAATCTCAGAATCGGCAAAATCCTTAACTCAAAGCGAAGAGTGAGCCATGATAAAAAAAATTAAATTTTTTTGATCCAAATTATTTTGAGTTTGGCATGAAATTATATAGTTTAATTCATGTAGATTACGAATCTAGAAAACAAATTTGGATCTGAAGGATATTTTCCAAGATATCGAGAAATTAAAAATATATTCCGGAAGCGGAGCCGGAAGCGGGGAGTCGAAAACTCATACAAATAATGGCGATAGAAAATTGCTGATAGCATCGATCGGTTGGTCATACTATATACTATGAATGTTTCAAATTTCAAAGCGATTGGTTCAGAATTACAGATTCTATGGAGAAGAATCTCAGAATCGGCAAAATCCTTAACTCAAAGCGAAGAGTGAGCCATGATAAAAAAAATTAAATTTTTTTGATCCCAATTATTTTGAGTTTGGCATGAAATTATATAGTTTAATTCATGTAGATTACGAATCTAGAAAACAAATTTAGATCTGAAGGATATTTTCCAAGATATCGAGAAATTAAAAATATATTCCGGAAGCGGAGCCGGAAGCGGGGAGTCGAAAACTCATACAAATAATGGCGATAAAAAATTGCTGATAGCATCTATCGGTTGGTCATACTATATACTATAAATGTTTCAAATTTCAAAGCGATTGGTTCAGAATTACAGATTCTATGGAGAAGAATCTCAGAATCGGCAAAATCCTCAACTCAAAGCGAAGAGTGAGCCATGATAAAAAAAATTAAATTTTTTTGATCCCAATTATTTTGAGTTTGGCATGAAATTATATAGTTTAATTCATATAGATTACGAATCTAGAAAACAAATTTGGATCTGAAGGATATTTTCCAAGATATCGAGAAATTAAAAATATATTCCGGAAGCGGAGCCGGAAGCGGGGAGTCGAAAACTCATACAAATAATAGAGATAAAAAATTGCTGATAGCATCGATCGGTTGGTCATACTATATACTATAAATGTTTCAAATTTCAAAGCGATTGGTTCAGAATTACAGATTCTATGGAGAAGAATCTCAGAATCGGCAAAATCCTTAACTCAAAGCGAAGAGTGAGCCATGATAAAAAAAATTAAATTTTTTTGATCCCAATTATTTTGAGTTTGGCATGAAATTATATAGTTTAATTCATGTAGATTACGAATCTAGAAAACAAATTTGGATCTGAAGGATATTTTCCAAGATATCGAAAATTTAAAAATCCAGTCCGGAAGCGGAGCTGGAAGCGGGGAGTCAAAAACTCTTACAAATAATAGAGATAAAAAATTGCTGATAGCATCGATCGGTTGGTCATACTATATACTATAAATGTTTCAAATTTCAAAGCGATTGGTTCAGAATTACAGATTCTATGGAGAAGAATCTCAGAATCGGCAAAATCCTTAACTCAAAGCGAAGAGTGAGCCATGATAAAAAAAATTAAATTTTTTTGATCCCAATTATTTTGAGTTTGGCATGAAATTATATAGTTTAATTCATGTAGATTACGAATCTAGAAAACAAATTTGGATCTGAAGGATATTTTCCAAGATATCGAGAAATTAAAAATATATTCCGGAAGCGGGGAGTCGAAAACTCATACAAATAATAGAGATAAAAAATTGCTGATAGCATCTATCGGTTGGTCTAACTATATACTATGAATGTTTCAAATTTCAAAGCGATTGGTTCAGAATTACAGATTCTATGGAGAAGAATCTCAGAATCGGCAAAATCCTTAACTCAAAGCGAAGAGTGAGCCATGATAAAAAAAATTAAATTTTTTTGATCCCAATTATTTTGAGTTTGGCATGAAATTATATAGTTTAATTCATGTAGATTACGAATCTAGAGAACAAATTTGGATTTGAAGGATATTTTCCAAGATATCGAGAAATTAAAAATATATTCCGGAAGCGGAGCCGGAAGCGGGGAGTCGAAAACTCATACAAATAATAGAGATAAAAAATTGCTGATAGCATCTATCGGTTGGTCATACTATATACTATGAATGTTTCAAATTTCAAAGCGATTGGTTCAGAATTACAGATTCTATGGAGAAGAATCTCAGAATCGGCAAAATCCTTAACTCAAAGCGAAGAGTGAGCCATGATAAAAAAAATTAAATTTTTTTGATCCCAATTATTTTGAGTTTGGCATGAAATTATATAGTTTAATTCATGTAGATTACGAATCTAGGAAACAAATTTGGATCTGAAGGATATTTTCCAAGATATCGAGAAATTAAAAATATATTCCGGAAGCGGAGCCGGAAGCGGGGAGTCGAAAACTCATACAAATAATAGAGATAAAAAATTGCTGATAGCATCTATCGGTTGGTCATACTATATACTATAAATGTTCCAAATTTCAAAGCGATTGGTTCAGAATTACAGATTCTATGGAGAAGAATCTCAGAATCGGCAAAATCCTTAACTCAAAGCGAAGAGTGAGCCATGATAAAAAAAATTAAATTTTTTTGATCCCAATTATTTTGAGTTTGGCATGAAATTATATAGTTTAATTCATGTAGATTACAAATCTAGAAAACAAATTTGGATCTGAAGGATATTTTCCAAGATATCGAGAAATTAAAAATATATTCCGGAAGCGGAGCCGAAAGCGGGGATTCGAAAACTCATACAAATAATAGAGATAAAAAATTGCTGATAGCATCGATCGGTTGGTCATACTATATACTATAAATGTTTCAAATTTCAAAGCGATTGGTTCAGAATTACAGATTCTATGGAGAAGAATCTCAGAATCGGCAAAATCCTTAACTCAAAGCGAAGAGTGAGCCATGATAAAAAAAATTAAATTTTTTTGATCCCAAATATTTTGAGTTTGGCATGAAATTATATAGTTTAATTCATGTAGATTACGAATCTAGAAAACAAATTTGGATCTGAAGGATATTTTCCAAGATATCGAGAAATTAAAAATATATTCCGGAAGCGGAGCCGGAAGCGGGGAGTCGAAAACTTTAACAAATAATAGAGATAAAAAATTGCTGATAGCATCTATCGGTTGGTCATACTATATACTATAAATGTTTCAAATTTCAAAGCGATTGGTTCAGAATTACAGATTCTATGGAGAAGAATCTCAGAATCGGCAAAATCCTTAACTCAAAGCGAAGAGTGAGCCATGATAAAAAAAAATAAATTTTTTTGATCCCAATTATTTTGAGTTTGGCATGAAATTATATAGTTTAATTCATGTAGATTACGAATCTAGAAAACAAATTTGGATCTGAAGGATATTTTCCAAGATATCGAGAAATTAAAAATATATTCCGGAAGCGGAGCCGGAAGCGGGGAGTCGAAAACTCATACAAATAATGGCGATAAAAAATTGCTGATAGCATCGATCGGTTGGTCATACTATATACTATGAATGTTTCAAATTTCAAAGCGATTGGTTCAGAATTACAGATTCTATGGAGAAGAATCTCAGAATCGGCAAAATCCTTAACTCAAAGCGAAGAGTGAGCCATGATAAAAAAAATTAAATTTTTTTGATCCCAATTATTTTGAGTTTGGCATGAAATTATATAGTTTAATTCATGTAGATTACGAATCTAGAAAACAAATTTGGATCTGAAGAATATTTTCCAAGATATCGAGAAATTAAAAATATATTCCGGAAGCGGAGCCGGAAGCGGGGAGTCGAAAACTCATACAAATAATAGAGATAAAAAATTGCTGATAGCATCGATCGGTTGGTCATACTATATACTATAAATGTTTCAAATTTCAAAGCGATTGAATCAGAATTACAGATTCTATGGAGAAGAATCTCAGAATCGGCAGTATCCTTAACTCAAAGCGAAGAGTGAGCCATGATAAAAAAAATTAAATTTTTTTGATCCCAATTATTTTGAGTTTGGCATGAAATTATATAGTTTAATTCATGTAGATTACGAATCTAGAAAACAAATTTGGATCTGAAGGATATTTTCCAAGATATCGAGAAATTAAAAATATATTCCGGAAGCGGAGCCGGAAGCGGGGAGTCAAAAACTCATACAAATAATAGAGATAAAAAATTGCTGATAGCATCGATCGGTTGGTCATACTATATACTATGGATGTTTCAAATTTCAAAGCGATTGGTTCAGAATTACAGATTCTATGGAGAAGAATCTCAGAATCGGCAAAATCCTTAACTCAAAGCGAAGAGTGAGCCATGATAAAAAAAATTAAATTTTTTAGATCCGAATTATTTTGAGTTTGGCATGAAATTATATAGTCGGAGCTGGAAGCGGGGAGTCAAAAACTCATACAAATAATAGAGATAAAAAATTGCTGATAGCATCGATCGGTTGGTCATACTATATACTATAAAAGTTTCAAATTTCAAAGCGATTGGTTCAGAATTACAGATTCTATGGAGAAGAATCTCAGAATCGGCAAAATCCTTAACTCAAAGCGAAGAGTGAGCCATGATAAAAAAAATTAAATTTTTTTGATCCCAATTATTTTGAGTTTGGCATGAAATTATATAGTTCAATCCATGTAGATAACGAATCTAGAAAACAAATTTGGATCTGAACGATATTTTCCAAGATATCGAGAAATTAAAAATATATTCCGGAAGCGGAGCCGGAAGCGGGGAGTCGAAAACTCATACAAATGATAGCGATAAAAAATTGCTGATAGCATCGATCGGTTGGTCATACTATATACTATGAATGTTTCAAATTTCAAAGCGATTGGTTCAGAATTACAGATTCTATGGAGAAGAATCTCAGAATTGGCAAAATCCTTAACTCAAAGCGAAGAGTGAGCCATGATAAAAAAAATTAAATTTTTTTGATCCCAATTATTTTGAGTTTGGCATGAAATTATATAGTTTAATTCATGTAGATTACGAATCTAGAAAATAAATTTGGATCTGAAGGATATTTTCCAAGATATCGAAAATTTAAAAATCCAGTCCGGAAGCGGAGCTGGAAGCGGAGAGTCAAAAACTCATACAAATAATAGAGATAAAAAATTGCTGATAGCATCGATCGGTTGGTCATACTATATACTATAAATGTTTTAAATTTCAAAGCGATTGGTTCAGAATTACAGATTCTATGGAGAAGAATCTCAGAATCGGCAAAATCCTGAACTCAAAGCGAAGAGTGAGCCATGATAAAAAAAATTAAATTTTTTTGATCCCAATTATTTTGAGTTTGGCATGAAATTATATAGTTTATATCATGTAGATTACGAATCTAGAAAACAAATTTGGATCTAAAGGATATTTTCCAAGATATCGAGAAATTAAAAATATATTCCGGAAGCGGAGCCGGAAGCGGGGAGTCGAAAACTCATACAAATAATAGAGATAAAAAATTGCTGATAGCATCGATCGGTTGGTCATACTATATACTATAGATGTTTCAAATTTCAAAGCGATTGGTTCAGAATTACAGATTCTATGGAGAAGAATCTCAGAATCGGCAAAATCCTTAACTCAAAGCGAAGAGTGAGCCATGATAAAAAAAATTAAATTTTTTTGATCCCAATTATTTTGAGTTTGGCATGAAATTATATAGTTTAATTCATGTAGATTACGAATCTAGAAAACAAATTTGGATCAGAAGGATATTTTCCAAGATATCGAGAAATTAAAAATATATTTCGGAAGCGGAGCCGGAAGCGGGGAGTCGAAAACTCATACAAATAATAGAGATAAAAAATTGCTGATAGCATCGATCGGTTGGTCATACTATATACTATGAATGTTTCAAATTTCAAAGCGATTAGTTCAGAATTACAGATTCTATGGAGAAGAATCTCAGAATCGGCAAAATCCTTAACTCAAAGCGAAGAGTGAGCCATGATAAAAAAAATTAAATTTTTTTGATCCCAATTATTTTGAGTTTGGCATGAAATTATATAGTTTAATTCATGTAGATTACGAATCTAGAAAACAAATTTGGATCTGAAGGATATTTTCCAAGATATCGAGAAATTAAAAATATATTCCGGAAGCGGAGCCGGAAGCGGGGAGTCAAAAACTCATACAAATAATAGAGATAAAAAATTGCTGATAGCATCGATCGGTTGGTCATACTATATACTATAAATGTTTCAAATTTCAAAGCGATTGGTTCAGAATTACAGATTCTATGGAGAAGAATCTCAGAATCGGCAAAATCCTTAACTCAAAGCGAAGAGTGAGCCATGAAAAAAAAATTAAATTTTTTTGATCTCAATTATTTTGAGTTTGGCATGAAATTATATAGTTTAATTCATGTAGATTACGAATCTAGAAAACAAATTTGGATCTGAAGGATATTTTCCAAGATATCGAGAAATTAAAAATATATTCCGGAAGCGGAGCCGGAAGCGGGGAGTCAAAAACTCATACAAATAATAGAGATAAAAAATTGCTGATAGCATCGATCGGTTGGTCATACTATATACTATAAATGTTTCAAATTTCAAAGCGATTGGTTCAGAATTACAGATTCTATGGAGAAGAATCTCAGAATCGGCAAAATCCTTAACTCAAAGCGAAGAGTGAGCCATGATAAAAAAAATTAAATTTTTTTGATCCCAATTATTTTGAGTTTGGCATGAAATTATATAGTTTAATTCATGTAGATTACGAATCTAGAAAACAAATTTGGATCTGAAGGATATTTTCCAAGATATCGAGAAATTAAAAATATATTCCGGAAGCGGAGCCGGAAGCGGGGAGTCAAAAACTCATACAAATAATAGAGATAAAAAATTGCTGATAGCATCGATCGGTTGGTCATACTATATACTATAAATGTGTCAAATTTCAAAGCGATTGGTTCAGAATTACAGATTCTATGGAGAAGAATCTCAGAATCGGCAAAATCCTTAACTCAAAGCAAAGAGTGAGCCATGATAAAAAAAATTAAATTTTTTTGATCCCAATTATTTTGAGTTTGGCATGAAATTATATAGTTCAATTCATGTAGATTACGAATCTAGAAAACAAATTTGGATCTGAAGGATATTTTCCAAGATATCGAGAAATTAAAAATATATTCCGGAAGCGGAGCCGGAAGCGGGGAGTCGAAAACTCATACAAATAATGGCGATAAAAATTGCTGATAGCATCGATCGGTTGGTCATACTATATACTATAAATGTGTCAAATTTCAAAGCGATTAGTTCAGAATTACAGATTCTATGGAGAAGAATCTCAGAATCGGCAAAATCCTTAACTCAAAGCGAAGAGTGAGCCATGATAAAAAAAATTAAATTTTTTTGATCCCAATTATTTTGAGTTTGGCATGAAATTATATAGTTTAATTCATGTAGATTACGAATCTAGAAAACAAATTTGGATCTGAAGGATATTTTCCAAGATATCGAGAAATTAAAAATATATTCCGGAAGCGGAGCCGGAAGCGGGGAGTCAAAAACTCATACAAATAATAGAGATAAAAAATTGCTGATAGCATCGATCGGTTGGTCATACTATATACTATGAATGTTTCAAATTTCAAAGCGATTGGTTCAGAATTACAGATTCTATGGAGAAGAATCTCAGAATCGGCAAAATCCTTAACTCAAAGCGAAGAGTGAGCCATGATAAAAAAAATTAAATTTTTTTGATCCCAATTATTTTGAGTTTGGCATGAAATTATATAGTTTAATTCATGTAGATTACGAATCTAGAAAACAAATTTGGATCTGAAGGATATTTTCCAAGATATCGAGAAATTAAAAATATATTCCGGAAGCGGAGCCGGAAGCGGGGAGTCGAAAACTCATACAAATAATAGAGATAAAAAATTGCTGATAGCATCGATCGGTTGGTCATACTATATACTATGAATGTTTCAAATTTCAAAGCGATTGGTTCAGAATTACAGATTCTATGGAGAAGAATCTCAGAATCGGCAAAATCCTTAACTCAAAGCAAAGAGTGAGCCATGATAAAAAAAATTAAATTTTTTTGATCCCAATTATTTTGAGTTTGGCATGAAATTATATAGTTCAATTCATGTAGATTACGAATCTAGAAAACAAATTTGGATCTGAAGGATATTTTCCAAGATATCGAGAAATTAAAAATATATTCCGGAAGCGGAGCCGGAAGCGGGGAGTCGAAAACTCATACAAATAATGGCGATAAAAATTGCTGATAGCATCGATCGGTTGGTCATACTATATACTATGAATGTTTCAAATTTCAAAGCGATTGGTTCAGAATTACAGATTCTATGGAGAAGAATCTCAGAATCGGCAAAATCCTTAACTCAAAGCGAAGAGTGAGCCATGATAAAAAAAATTAAATTTTTTTGATCCCAATTATTTTGAGTTTGGCATGAAATTATATAGTTCAATTCATGTAGATTACGAATCTAGAAAACAAATTTGGATCTGAAGGATATTTTCCAAGATATCGAGAGATTAAAAATATATTCCGGAAGCGGAGCCGGAAGCGGGGAGTCGAAAACTCATACAAATAATAGAGATAAAAAATTGCTGATAGCATCGATCGGTTGGTCATACTATATACTATAAATTTTTTAAATTTCAAAGCGATTGGTTCAGAATTACAGATTCTATGGAGAAGAATCTCAGAATCGGCAAAATCCTTAACTCAAAGCGAAGAGTGAGCCATGATAAAAAAAATTAAATTTTTTTGATCCCAATTATTTTGAGTTTGGCATGAAATTATATAGTTTAATTCATGTAGATTACGAATCTAGAAAACAAATTTGGATCTGAAGGATATTTTCCAAGATATCGAGAAATTAAAAATATATTCCGGAAGCGGAGCCGGAAGCGGGGAGTCGAAAACTCATACAAATAATGGCGATAAAAAATTGCTGATAGCATCTATCGGTTGGTCATACTATATACTATAAATGTTTCTAATTTCAAAGCGATTGGTTCAGAATTATAGATTCTATGGAGAAGAATCTCAGAATCGGCAAAATCCTTAACTCAAAGCGAAGAGTGAGCCATGATAAAAAAAATTAAATTTCTTTGATCCCAATTATTTTGAGTTTGGCATGAAATTATATAGTCGGAGCTGGAAGCGGGGAGTCAAAAACTCTTACAAATAATAGAGATAAAAAATTGCTGATAGCATCGATCGGTTGGTCATACTATATACTATAAATGTTTCAAATTTCAAAGCGATTGGTTCAGAATTACAGATTCTATGGAGAAGAATCTCAGAATCGGCAAAATCCTTAACTCAAAGCGAAGAGTGAGCCATGATAAAAAAAATTAAATTTTTTTGATCCCAATTATTTTGAGTTTGGCATGAAATTATATAGTTCAATCCATGTAGATAACGAATCTAGAAAACAAATTTGGATCTGAAGGATATTTTCAAAGATATCGAGAAAATAAAAATATATTCCGGAAGCGGAGCCGGAAGCGGGGAGTCGAAAACTCATACAAATAATAGCGATAAAAAATTGCTGATAGCATCGATCGGTTGGTCATACTATATACTATGAATGTTTCAAATTTCAAAGCGATTGGTTCAGAATTACAGATTCTATGGAGAAGAATCTCAGAATCGGCAAAATCTTTAACTCAAAGCGAAGAGTGAGCATGATAAAAAAAATTAAATTTTTTTGATCCCAATTATTTTGAGTTTGGCATGAAATTATATAGTTTAATTCATGTAGATTACGAATCTAGAAAACAAATTTGGATCTGAAGGATATTTTCCAAGATATCGAGAAATTAAAAATATATTCCGGAAGCGGAGCCGGAAGCGGGGAGTCGAAAACTCATACAAATAATGGCGATAAAAAATTGCTGATAGCATCTATCGGTTGGTCATACTATATACTATAAATGTTTCTAATTTCAAAGCGATTGGTTCAGAATTATAGATTCTATGGAGAAGAATCTCAGAATCGGCAAAATCCTTAACTCAAAGCGAAGAGTGAGCCATGATAAAAAAAATTAAATTTCTTTGATCCCAATTATTTTGAGTTTGGCATGAAATTATATAGTCGGAGCTGGAAGCGGGGAGTCAAAAACTCTTACAAATAATAGAGATAAAAAATTGCTGATAGCATCGATCGGTTGGTCATACTATATACTATAAATGTTTCAAATTTCAAAGCGATTGGTTCAGAATTACAGATTCTATGGAGAAGAATCTCAGAATCGGCAAAATCCTTAACTCAAAGCGAAGAGTGAGCCATGATAAAAAAAATTAAATTTTTTTGATCCCAATTATTTTGAGTTTGGCATGAAATTATATAGTTAAATTCATATAGATAACGAATCTAGAAAACAAATTTGGATCTGAAGGATATTTTCAAAGATATCGAGAAAATAAAAATATATTCCGGAAGCGGAGCCGGAAGCGGGGAGTCGAAAACTCATACAAATAATAGCGATAAAAAATTGCTGATAGCATCGATCGGTTGGTCATACTATATACTATGAATGTTTCAAATTTCAAAGCGATTGGTTCAGAATTACAGATTCTATGGAGAAGAATCTCAGAATCGGCAAAATCTTTAACTCAAAGCGAAGAGTGAGCATGATAAAAAAAATTAAATTTTTTTGATCCCAATTATTTTGAGTTTGGCATGAAATTATATAGTTTAATTCATGTAGATTACGAATCTAGAAAACAAATTTGGATCTGAAGGATATTTTCCAAGATATCGAGAAATTAAAAATATATTCCGGAAGCGGAGCCGGAAGCGGGGAGTCGAAAACTCATACAAATAATGGCGATAAAAAATTGCTGATAGCATCTATCGGTTGGTCATACTATATACTATAAATGTTTCAAATTTCAAAGCGATTGGTTCAGAATAACAGATTCTATGGAGAAGAATCTCAGAATCGGCAAAATCCTTAACTCAAAGCGAAGAGTGAGCCATGATAAAAAAAATTAAATTTTTTTGATCCCAATTATTTTGAGTTTGGCATGAAATTATATAGTTTAATTCATATAGATTACGAATCTAGAAAACAAATTTGGATCTGAAGGATATTTTCCAAGATATCGAAAATTTAAAAATCCAGTCCGGGAGCGGAGCTGGAAGCGGGGAGTCAAAAACTCATACAAATAATAGAGATAAAAAATTGCTGATAGCATCGATCGGTTGGTCATACTATATACTATAAATGTTCCAAATTTCAAAGCGATTGGTTCAGAATTACAGATTCTATGGAGAAGAATCTCAGAATCGGCAAAATCCTTAACTCAAAGCGAAGAGTGAGCCATGATAAAAAAAAATAAATTTTTTTGATTCCAATTATTTTGAGTTTGGCATGAAATTATATAGTTTGATTCATGTAGATTACGAATCTAGAAAACAAATTTGGATCTGAAGGATATTTTCCAAGATATCGAAAATTTAAAAATCCAGTCCGGAAGCGGAGCTGGAAGCGGAGAGTCAAAAACTCATACAAATAATAGAGATAAAAAATTGCTGATAGCATCGATCGGTTGGTCATACTATATGCTATAAATGTTTCAAATTTCAAAGCGATTGGTTCAGAATTACAGATTCTATGGAGAAGAATCTCAGAATCGGCAAAATCCTTAACTCAAAGCGAAGAGTGAGCCATGATAAAAAAAATTAAATTTTTTTGATCCCAATTATTTTGAGTTTGGCATGAAATTATATAGTTTAATTCATGTAGATTACGAATCTAGAAAACAAATTTGGATCTGAAGGATATTTTCCAAGATATCGAAAAATTAAAAATATATTCCGGAAGCGGAGCCGGAAGCGGGGAGTCGAAAACTCATACAAATAATGGCGATAAAAAATTGCTGATAGCATCGATCGGTTGGTCATACTATATACTATGAATGTTTCAAATTTCAAAGCGATTGGTTCAGAATTACAGATTCTATGGAGAAGAATCTCAGAATCGGCAAAATCCTTAACTCAAAGCGAAGAGTGAGCCATGATAAAAAAAATTAAATTTTTTTGATCCCAATTATTTTGAGTTTGGCATGAAATTATATAGTTTAATTCATGTAGATTACGAATCTAGAAAACAAATTTAGATCTGAAGGATATTTTCCAAGATATCGAGAAATTAAAAATATATTCCGGAAGCGGAGCCGGAAGCGGGGAGTCGAAAACTCATACAAATAATGGCGATAAAAAATTGCTGATAGCATCTATCGGTTGGTCATACTATATACTATAAATGTTTCAAATTTCAAAGCGATTGGTTCAGAATTACAGATTCTATGGAGAAGAATCTCAGAATCGGCAAAATCCTTAACTCAAAGCGAAGAGTGAGCCATGATAAAAAAAATTAAATTTTTTTGATCCCAATTATTTTGAGTTTGGCATGAAATTATATAGTTTAATTCATGTAGATTACGAATCTAGAAAACAAATTTGGATCTGAAGGATATTTTCCAAGATATCGAGAAATTAAAAATATATTCCGGAAGCGGAGCCGGAAGCGGGGAGTCGAAAACTCATACAAATAATGGCGATAAAAAATTGCTGATAGCATCGATCGGTTGGTCATACTATATACTATGAATGTTTCAAATTTCAAAGCGATTGGTTCAGAATTACAGATTCTATGGAGAAGAATCTCAGAATCGGCAAAATCCTTAACTCAAAGCGAAGAGTGAGCCATGATAAAAAAAATTAAATTTTTTTGATCCCAATTATTTTGAGTTTGGCATGAAATTATATAGTTTAATTCATGTAGATTACGAATCTAGAAAACAAATTTGGATCTGAAGGATATTTTCCAAGATATCGAGAAATTAAAAATATATTCCGGAAGCGGAGCCGGAAGCGGGGAGTCGAAAACTCATACAAATAATGGCGATAAAAATTGCTGATAGCATCGATCGGTTGGTCATACTATATACTATGAATGTTTCAAATTTCAAAGCGATTGGTTCAGAATTACAGATTCTATGGAGAAGAATCTCAGAATCGGCAAAATCCTTAACTCAAAGCGAAGAGTGAGCCATGATAAAAAAAATTAAATTTTTTTGATCTAAATTATTTTGAGTTTGGCATGAAATTATATAGTTTAATTCATGTAGATTACGAATCTAGAAAACAAATTTGGATCTGAAGGATATTTTCCAAGATATCGAGAAATTGAAAATATCTTCCGGAAGCGGAGCCGGAAGCGGGGAGTCGAAAACTCATACAAATAATAGAGATAAAAAATTGCTGATAGCATCTATCGGTTGGTCATACTATATACTATAAATGTTTCAAATTTCAAAGCGATTGGTTCAGAATTACAGATTCTATGGAGAAGAATCTCAGAATCGGCAAAATCCTTAACTCAAAGCGAAGAGTGAGCCATGATAAAAAAAATTAAATTTTTTTGATCCCAATTATTTTGAGTTTGGCATGAAATTATATAGTTTAATTCATGTAGATTACGAATCTAGAAAACAAATTTGGATCTGAAGGATATTTTCCAAGATATCGAGAAATTAAAAATATATTCCGGAAGCGGAGCCGGAAGCGGGGAGTCGAAAACTCATACAAATAATAGAGATAAAAAATTGCTGATAGCATCTATCGGTTGGTCATACTATATACTATAAATGTTTCAAATTTCAAAGCGATTGGTTCAGAATTACAGATTCTATGGAGAAGAATCTCAGAATCGGCAAAATCCTTAACTCAAAGCGAAGAGTGAGCCATGATAAAAAAAAATAAATTTTTTTGATCCAAATTATTTTGAGTTTGGCATGAAATTATATAGTTTAATTCATGTAGATTACGAATCTAGAAAACAAATTTGGATCTGAAGGATATTTTCCAAGATATCGAGAAATTAAAAATATATTCCGGAAGCGGAGCCGGAAGCGGGGAGTCGAAAACTCATACAAATAATAGAGATAAAAAATTGCTGATAGCATCTATCGTTTGGTCATACTATATACTATAAATGTTTCAAATTTCAAAGCGATTGGTTCAGAATTACAGATTCTATGGAGAAGAATCTCAGAATCGGCAAAATCCTTAACTCAAAGCGAAGAGTGAGCCATGATAAAAAAAATTAAATTTTTTTGATCCCAATTATTTTGAGTTTGGCATGAAATTATATAGTTTAATTCATGTAGATTACGAATCTAGAAAACAAATTTGGATCTGAAGGATATTTTCCAAGATATCGAGAAATTAAAAATATATTCCGGAAGCGGAGCCGGAAGCGGGGAGTCGAAAACTCATACAAATAATAGAGATAAAAAATTGCTGATAGCATCTATCGGTTGGTCATACTATATACTATAAATGTTTCAAATTTCAAAGCGATTGGTTCAGAATTACAGATTCTATGGAGAAGAATCTCAGAATCGGCAAAATCCTTAACTCAAAGCGAAGAGTGAGCCATGATAAAAAAAATTAAATTTTTTTGATCCCAATTATTTTGAGTTTGGCATGAAATTATATAGTTTAATTCATGTAGATTACGAATCTAGAAAACAAATTTGGATCTGAAGGATATTTTCCAAGATATCGAGAAATTAAAAATATATTCCGGAAGCGGAGCCGGAAGCGGGGAGTCGAAAACTTTAACAAATAATAGAGATAAAAAATTGCTGATAGCATCTATCGGTTGGTCATACTATATACTATGAATGTTTCAAATTTCAAAGCGATTGGTTCAGAATTACAGATTCTATGGAGAAGAATCTCAGAATCGGCAAAATCCTTAACTCAAAGCGAAGAGTGAGCCATGATAAAAAAAAATAAATTTTTTTGATCCCAATTATTTTGAGTTTGGCATGAAATTATATAGTTTAATTCATGTAGATTACGAATCTAGAGAACAAATTTGGATCTGAAGGATATTTTCCAAGATATCGAGAAATTAAAAATATATTCCGGAAGCGGAGCCGGAAGCGGGGAGTCGAAAACTCATACAAATAATGGCGATAAAAAATTGCTGATAGCATCGATCGGTTGGTCATACTATATACTATGAATGTTTCAAATTTCAAAGCGATTGGTTCAGAATTACAGATTCTATGGAGAAGAATCTCAGAATCGGCAAAATCCTTAACTCAAAGCGAAGAGTGAGCCATGATAAAAAAAATTAAATTTTTTTGATCCCAATTATTTTGAGTTTGGCATGAAATTATATAGTTTAATTCATGTAGATTACGAATCTAGAAAACAAATTTGGATCTGAAGAATATTTTCCAAGATATCGAGAAATTAAAAATATATTCCGGAAGCGGAGCCGGAAGCGGGGAGTCGGAAACTCATACAAATAATAGAGATAAAAAATTGCTGATAGCATCGATCGGTTGGTCATACTATATACTATAAATGTTTCAAATTTCAAAGCGATTGGTTCAGAATTACAGATTCTATGGAGAAGAATCTCAGAATCGGCAAAATCCTTAACTCAAAGCGAAGAGTGAGCCATGATAAAAAAAATTAAATTTTTTTGATCCCAATTATTTTGAGTTTGGCATGAAATTATATAGTTTAATTCATGTAGATTACGAATCTAGAAAACAAATTTGGATCTGAAGGATATTTTCCAAGATATCGAGAAATTAAAAATATATTCCGGAAGCGGAGCCGGAAGCGGGGAGTCGAAAACTTTAACAAATAATAGAGATAAAAAATTGCTGATAGCATCGATCGGTTGGTCATACTATATACTATGAATGTTTCAAATTTCAAAGCGATTGGTTCAGAATTACAGATTCTATGGAGAAGAATCTCAGAATCGGCAAAATCCTTAACTCAAAGCGAAGAGTGAGCCATGATAAAAAAAATTAAATTTTTTTGATCCCAATTATTTTGAGTTTGGCATGAAATTATATAGTTTAATTCATGTAGATTACGAATCTAGAAAACAAATTTGGATCTGAAGAATATTTTCCAAGATATCGAGAAATTAAAAATATATTCCGGAAGCGGAGCCGGAAGCGGGGAGTCGGAAACTCATACAAATAATAGAGATAAAAAATTGCTGATAGCATCGATCGGTTGGTCATACTATATACTATAAATGTTTCAAATTTCAAAGCGATTGGTTCAGAATTACAGATTCTATGGAGAAGAATCTCAGAATCGGCAAAATCCTTAACTCAAAGCGAAGAGTGAGCCATGATAAAAAAAATTAAATTTTTTTGATCCCAATTATTTTGAGTTTGGCATGAAATTATATAGTTCAATCCATGTAGATAACGAATCTAGAAAACAAATTTGGATCTGAAGGATATTTTCAAAGATATCGAGAAAATAAAAATATATTCCGGAAGCGGAGCCGGAAGCGGGGAGTCGGAAACTCATACAAATAATAGCGATAAAAAATTGCTGATAGCATCGATCGGTTGGTCATACTATATACTATAAATGTTTCAAATTTCAAAGCGATTGGTTCAGAATTACAGATTCTATGGAGAAGAATCTCAGAATCGGCAAAATCCTTAACTCAAAGCGAAGAGTGAGCCATGATAAAAAAAATTAAATTTTTTTGATGCCAATTATTTTGAGTTTGGCATGAAATTATATAGTTTAATTCATGTAGATTACGAATCTAGAAAACAAATTTGGATCTGAAGGATATTTTCCAAGATATCGAGAAATTAAAAATATATTCCGGAAGCGGAGCCGGAAGCGGGGAGTCGAAAACTCATACAAATAATAGAGATAAAAAATTGCTGATAGCATCGATCGGTTGGTCATACTATATACTATAAATGTTTCAATTTTCAAAGCGATTGGTTCAGAATTACAGATTCTATGGAGAAGAATCTCAGAATCGGCAAAATCCTTAACTCAAAGCGAAGAGTGAGCCATGATAAAAAAAAATAAATTTTTTTGATCCCAATTATTTTGAGTTTGGCATGAAATTATATAGTTTAATTCATGTAGATTACGAATCTAGAAAACAAATTTGGATCTGAAGGATATTTTCCAAGATATCGAGAAATTAAAAATATATTCCGGAAGCGGAGCCGGAAGCGGGGAGTCGAAAACTCATACAAATAATAGAGATAAAAAATTGCTGATAGCATCGATCGGTTGGTCATACTATATACTATAAATGTTTCAAATTTCAAAGCGATTGGTTCAGAATTACAGATTCTATGGAGAAGAATCTCAGAATCGGCAAAATCCTTAACTCAAAGCGAAGAGTGAGCCATGATAAAAAAAATTAAATTTTTTTGATCCCAATTATTTTGAGTTTGGCATGAAATTATATAGTTTAATTCATGTAGATTACGAATCTAGAAAACAAATTTGGATCTGAAGGATATTTTCCAAGATATCGAGAAATTAAAAATATATTCCGGAAGCGGAGCCGGAAGCGGGGAGTCGAAAACTCATACAAATAATAGAGATAAAAAATTGCTGATAGCATCGATCGGTTGGTCATACTATATACTATAAATGTTTCAAATTTCAAAGCGATTGGTTCAGAATTACAGATTCTATGGAGAAGAATCTCAGAATCGGCAAAATCCTTAACTCAAAGCGAAGAGTGAGCCATGATAAAAAAAATTAAATTTTTTTGATCCCAATTATTTTGAGTTTGGCATGAAATTATATAGTTTAATTCATGTAGATTACGAATCTAGAAAACAAATTTGGATCTAAAGGATATTTTCCAGGATATCGAAAATTTAAAAATCCAGTCCGGAAGCGGAGCTGGAAGCGGGGAGTCAAAAACTCTTACAAATAATAGAGATAAAAAATTGCTGATAGCATCGATCGGTTGGTCATACTATATACTATAAATGTTTCAAATTTCAAAGCGATTGGTTCAGAATTACAGATTCTATGGAGAAGAATCTCAGAATCGGCAAAATCCTTAACTCAAAGCGAAGAGTGAGCCATGATAAAAAAAATTAAATTTTTTTGATCCCAATTATTTTGAGTTTGGCATGAAATTATATAGTTTAATTCATGTAGATTACGAATCTAGAAAACAAATTTGGATCTGAAGGATATTTTCCAAGATATCGAGAAATTAAAAATATATTCCGGAAGCGGAGCCGGAAGCGGGGAGTCGAAAACTCATACAAATAATAGAGATAAAAAATTGCTGATAGCATCGATCGGTTGGTCATACTATATACTATAAATGTTTCAAATTTCAAAGCGATTGGTTCAGAATTACAGATTCTATGGAGAAGAATCTCAGAATCGGCAAAATCCTTAACTCAAAGCGAAGAGTGAGCCATGATAAAAAAAATTAAATTTTTTTGATCCCAATTATTTTGAGTTTGGCATGAAATTATATAGTTTAATTCATGTAGATTACGAATCTAGAAAACAAATTTGGATCTGAAGGATATTTTCCAAGATATCGAGAAATTAAAAATATATTCCGGAAGCGGAGCCGGAAGCGGGGAGTCGAAAACTCATACAAATAATAGAGATAAAAAATTGCTGATAGCATCGATCGGTTGGTCATACTATATACTATAAATGTTTCAAATTTCAAAGCGATTGGTTCAGAATTACAGATTCTATGGAGAAGAATCTCAGAATCGGCAAAATCCTTAACTCAAAGCGAAGAGTGAGCCATGATAAAAAAAAATAAATTTTTTTGATCCCAATTATTTTGAGTTTGGCATGAAATTATATAGTTGATTTCATGTAGATTACGAATCTAGAAAACAAATTTGGATCTGAAGGATATTTTCCAAGATATCGAGAAATTAAAAATATATTCCGGAAGCGGAGCCGGAAGCGGGGAGTCGAAAACTCATACAAATAATAGAGATAAAAAATTGCTGATAGCATCGATCGGTTGGTCATACTATATACTATAAATGTTTCAAATTTCAAAGCGATTGGTTCAGAATTACAGATTCTATGGAGAAGAATCTCAGAATCGGCAAAATCCTTAACTCAAAGCGAAGAGTGAGCCATGATAAAAAAAATTAAATTTTTTTGATCCCAATTATTTTGAGTTTGGCATGAAATTATATAGTTTAATTCATGTAGATTACGAATCTAGAAAACAAATTTGGATCTGAAGGATATTTTCCAAGATATCGAGAAATTAAAAATATATTCCGGAAGCGGAGCCGGAAGCGGGGAGTCGAAAACTCATACAAATAATAGAGATAAAAAATTGCTGATAGCATCGATCGGTTGGTCATACTATATACTATGAATGTTCCAAATTTCAAAGCGATTGGTTCAGAATTACAGATTCTATGGAGAAGAATCTCAGAATCGGCAAAATCCTTAACTCAAAGCGAAGAGTGAGCCATGATAAAAAAAATTAAATTTTTTTGATCCCAATTATTTTGAGTTTGGCATGAAATTATATAGTTTGATTCATGTAGATTACGAATCTAGAAAACAAATTTGGATCTGAAGGATATTTTCCAAGATATCGAGAAATTAAAAATATATTCCGGAAGCGGAGCCGGAAGCGGGGAGTCGAAAACTCATACAAATAATAGAGATGAAAAATTGCTGATAGCATCGATCGGTTGGTCATACTATATACTATAAATGTTTCAAATTTCAAAGCGATTGGTTCAGAATTACAGATTCTATGGAGAAGAATCTCAGAATCGGCAAAATCCTTAACTCAAAGCGAAGAGTGAGCCATGATAAAAAAAATTAAATTTTTTTGATCCCAATTATTTTGAGTTTGGCATGAAATTATATAGTTTAATTCATGTAGATTACGAATCTAGAAAACAAATTTGGATCTGAAGGATATTTTCCAAGATATCGAAAATTTAAAAATCCAGTCCGGAAGCGGAGCTGGAAGCGGGGAGTCAAAAACTCTTACAAATAATAGAGATAAAAAATTGCTGATAGCATCGATCGGTTGGTAATACTATATACTATAAATGTTTCAAATTTCAAAGCGATTGGTTCAGAATTACAGATTCTATGGAGAAGAATCTCAGAATCGGCAAAATCCTTAACTCAAAGCGAAGAGTGAGCCATGATAAAAAAAATTAAATTTTTTTGATCCCAATTATTTTGAGTTTGGCATGAAATTATATAGTTTAATTCATGTAGATTACGAATCTAGAAAACAAATTTGGATCTGAAGGATATTTTCCAAGATATCGAGAAATTAAAAATATATTCCGGAAGCGGAGCCGGAAGCGGGGAGTCGAAAACTCATACAAATAATAGAGATAAAAAATTGCTGATAGCATCGATCGGTTGGTCATACTATATACTATAAATGTTTCAAATTTCAAAGCGATTGGTTCAGAATTACAGATTCTATGGAGAAGAATCTCAGAATCGGCAAAATCCTTAACTCAAAGCGAAGAGTGAGCCATGATAAAAAAAATTAAATTTTTTTGATCCCAATTATTTTGAGTTTGGCATGAAATTATATAGTTTAATTCATGTAGATTACGAATCTAGAAAACAAATTTGGATCTGAAGGATATTTTCCAAGATATCGAAAATTTAAAAATCCAGTCCGGAAGCGGAGCTGGAAGCGGGGAGTCAAAAACTCTTACAAATAATAGAGATAGAAAATTGCTGATAGCATCGATCGGTTGGTCATACTATATACTATGAATGTTTCAAATTTCAAAGCGATTGGTTCAGAATTACAGATTCTATGGAGAAGAATCTCAGAATCGGCAAAATCCTTAACTCAAAGCGAAGAGTGAGCCATGATAAAAAAAATTAAATTTTTTTGATCCCAATTATTTTGAGTTTGGCATGAAATTATATAGTTTAATTCATGTAGATTACGAATCTAGAGAACAAATTTGGATCTGAAGGATATTTTCCAAGATATCGAGAAATTAAAAATATATTCCGGAAGCGGAGCCGGAAGCGGGGAGTCGAAAACTTTAACAAATAATAGAGATAAAAAATTGCTGATAGCATCGATCGGTTGGTCATACTATATACTATGAATGTTTCAATTTTCAAAGCGATTGGTTCAGAATTACAGATTCTATGGAGAAGAATCTCAGAATCGGCAAAATCCTTAACTCAAAGCGAAGAGTGAGCCATGATAAAAAAAAATAAATTTTTTTGATCCCAATTATTTTGAGTTTGGCATGAAATTATATAGTTTAATTCATGTAGATTACGAATCTAGAAAACAAATTTGGATCTGAAGGATATTTTCCAAGATATCGAAAATTTAAAAATCCAGTCCGGAAGCGGAGCTGGAAGCGGGGAGTCAAAAACTCTTACAAATAATAGAGATAAAAAATTGCTGATAGCATCGATCGGTTGGTAATACTATATACTATAAATGTTCCAAATTTCAAAGCGATTGGTTCAGAATTACAGATTCTATGGAGAAGAATCTCAGAATCGGCAAAATCCTTAACTCAAAGCGAAGAGTGAGCCATGATAAAAAAAATTAAATTTTTTTGATCCCAATTATTTTGAGTTTGGCATGAAATTATATAGTTTAATTCATGTAGATTACGAATCTAGAAAACAAATTTGGATCTGAAGGATATTTTCCAAGATATCGAGAAATTAAAAATATATTCCGGAAGCGGAGCCGGAAGCGGGGAGTCGAAAACTCATACAAATAATAGAGATAAAAAATTGCTGATAGCATCGATCGGTTGGTTATACTATATACTATAAATGATTCAAATTTCAAAGCGATTGGTTCAGAATTACAGATTCTATGGAGAAGAATCTCAGAATCGGCAAAATCCTTAACTCAAAGCGAAGAGTGAGCCATGATAAAAAAAATTAAATTTTTTTGATCCCAATTATTTTGAGTTTGGCATGAAATTATATAGTTTAATTCATGTAGATTACGAATCTAGAAAACAAATTTGGATCTGAAGGATATTTTCCAAGATATCGAAAATTTAAAAATCCAGTCCGGAAGCGGAGCTGGAAGCGGGGAGTCAAAAACTCTTACAAATAATAGAGATAAAAAATTGCTGATAGCATCGATCGGTTGGTCATACTATATACTATGAATGTTTCAAATTTCAAAGCGATTGGTTCAGAATTACAGATTCTATGGAGAAGAATCTCAGAATCGGCAAAATCCTTAACTCAAAGCGAAGAGTGAGCCATGATAAAAAAAATTAAATTTTTTTGATCCCAATTATTTTGAGTTTGGCATGAAATTATATAGTTTAATTCATGTAGATTACGAATCTAGAAAACAAATTTGGATCTGAAGGATATTTTCCAAGATATCGAGAAATTAAAAATATATTCCGGAAGCGGAGCCGGAAGCGGGGAGTCGAAAACTCATACAAATAATAGAGATAAAAAATTGCTGATAGCATCGATCGGTTGGTCATACTATATACTATAAATGTTCCAAATTTCAAAGCGATTGGTTCAGAATTACAGATTCTATGGAGAAGAATCTCAGAATCGGCAAAATCCTTAACTCAAAGCGAAGAGTGAGCCATGATAAAAAAAATTAAATTTTTTAGATCCCAATTATTTTGAGTTTGGCATGAAATTATATAGTTTAATTCATGTAGATTACGAATCTAGAAAACAAATTTGGATCTGAAGGATATTTTCCAAGATATCGAAAATTTAAAAATCCAGTCCGGAAGCGGAGCTGGAAGCGGGGAGTCAAAAACTCTTACAAATAATAGAGATAAAAAATTGCTGATAGCATCGATCGATTGGTCATACTATATACTATAAATGTTTCAAATTTCAAAGCGATTGGTTCAGAATTACAGATTCTATGGAGAAGAATCTCAGAATCGGCAAAATCCTTAACTCAAAGCGAAGAGTGAGCCATGATAAAAAAAAATAAATTTTTTTGATCCCAATTATTTTGAGTTTGGCATGAAATTATATAGTTTAATTCATGTAGATTACGAATCTAGAAAACAAATTTGGATCTGAAGGATATTTTCCAAGATATCGAAAATTTAAAAATCCAGTCCGGAAGCGGAGCTGGAAGCGGGGAGTCAAAAACTCTTACAAATAATAGAGATAAAAAATTGCTGATAGCATCGATCGGTTGGTCATACTATATACTATAAATGTTTCAAATTTCAAAGCGATTGGTTCAGAATTACAGATTCTATGGAGAAGAATCTCAGAATCGGCAAAATCCTTAACTCAAAGCGAAGAGTGAGCCATGATAAAAAAAATTAAATTTTTTTGATCCCAATTATTTTGAGTTTGGCATGAAATTATATAGTTTAATTCATGTAGATTACGAATCTAGAAAACAAATTTGGATCTGAAGGATATTTTCCAAGATATCGAAAATTTAAAAATCCAGTCCGGAAGCGGAGCTGGAAGCGGGGAGTCAAAAACTCTTACAAATAATAGAGATAAGAAATTGCTGATAGCATCGATCGGTTGGTCATACTATATACTATAAATGTTTCAAATTTCAAAGCGATTGGTTCAGAATTACAGATTCTATGGAGAAGAATCTCAGAATCGGCAAAATCCTTAACTCAAAGCGAAGAGTGAGCCATGATAAAAAAAATTTAATTTTTTTGATCCCAATTATTTTGAGTTTGGCATGAAATTATATAGTTTAATTCATGTAGATTACGAATCTAGAAAACAAATTTGGATCTGAAGGATATTTTCCAAGATATCGAGAAATTAAAAATATATTCCGGAAGCGGAGCCGGAAGCGGGGAGTCGAAAACTCATACAAATAATAGAGATAAAAAATTGCTGATAGCATCGATCGGTTGGTCATACTATATACTATGAATGTTCCAAATTTCAAAGCGATTGGTTCAGAATTACAGATTCTATGGAGAAGAATCTCAGAATCGGCAAAATCCTTAACTCAAAGCGAAGAGTGAGCCATGATAAAAAAAATTAAATTTTTTTGATCCCAATTATTTTGAGTTTGGCATGAAATTATATAGTTTAATTCATGTAGATTACGAATCTAGAAAACAAATTTGGATCTGAAGGATATTTTCCAAGATATCGAAAATTTAAAAATCCAGTCCGGAAGCGGAGCTGGAAGCGGGGAGTCAAAAACTCTTACAAATAATAGAGATAAAAAATTGCTGATAGCATCGATCGGTTGGTCATACTATATACTATAAATGTTTCAAATTTCAAAGCGATTGGTTCAGAATTACAGATTCTATGGAGAAGAATCTCAGAATCGGCAAAATCCTTAACTCAAAGCGAAGAGTGAGCCATGATAAAAAAAATTAAATTTTTTTGATCCCAATTATTTTGAGTTTGGCATGAAATTATATAGTTCAATTCATGTAGATTACGAATCTAGAAAACAAATTTGGATCTGAAGGATATTTTCCAAGATATCGAGAAATTAAAAATATATTCCGGAAGCGGAGCCGGAAGCGGGGAGTCGAAAACTCATACAAATAATAGAGATAAAAAATTGCTGATAGCATCGATCGGTTGGTCATACTATATACTATAAATGTTCCAAATTTCAAAGCGATTGGTTCAGAATTACAGATTCTATGGAGAAGAATCTCAGAATCGGCAAAATCCTTAACTCAAAGCGAAGAGTGAGCCATGATAAAAAAAATTAAATTTTTTTGATCCCAATTATTTTGAGTTTAGCATGAAATTATATAGTTTAATTCATGTAGATTACGAATCTAGAAAACAAATTTGGATCTGAAGGATATTTTCCAAGATATCGAAAATTTAAAAATCCAGTCCGGAAGCGGAGCTGGAAGCGGGGAATCAAAAACTCTTACAAATAATAGAGATAAAAAATTGCTGATAGCATCGATCGGTTGGTCATACTATATACTATGAATGTTCCAAATTTCAAAGCGATTGGTTCAGAATTACAGATTCTATGGAGAAGAATCTCAGAATCGGCAAAATCCTTAACTCAAAGCGAAGAGTGAGCCATGATAAAAAAAATTAAATTTTTTTGATCCCAATTATTTTGAGTTTGGCATGAAATTATATAGTTTAATTCATGTAGATTACGAATCTAGAAAACAAATTTGGATCTGAAGGATATTTTCCAAGATATCGAAAATTTAAAAATCCAGTCCGGAAGCGGAGCTGGAAGCGGGGAGTCAAAAACTCTTACAAATAATAGAGATAAGAAATTGCTGATAGCATCGATCGGTTGGTCATACTATATACTATAAATGTTTCAAATTTCAAAGCGATTGGTTCAGAATTACAGATTCTATGGAGAAGAATCTCAGAATCGGCAAAATCCTTAACTCAAAGCGAAGAGTGAGCCATGATAAAAAAAATTAAATTTTTTTGATCCCAATTATTTTGAGTTTGGCATGAAATTATATAGTTTAATTCATGTAGATTACGAATCTAGAAAACAAATTTGGATCTGAAGGATATTTTCCAAGATATCGAAAAATTAAAAATATATTCCGGAAGCGGAGCCGGAAGCGGGGAGTCAAAAACTCATACAAATAATAGAGATAAAAAATTGCTGATAGCATCGATCGGTTGGTCATACTATATACTATAAATGTTTCAAATTTCAAAGCGATTGGTTCAGAATTACAGATTCTATGGAGAAGAATCTCAGAATCGGCAAAATCCTTAACTCAAAGCGAAGAGTGAGCCATGATAAAAAAAATTAAATTTTTTTGATCCCAATTATTTTGAGTTTGGCATGAAATTATATAGTTTAATTCATGTAGATTACGAATCTAGAAAACAAATTTGGATCTGAAGAATATTTTCCAAGATATCGAAAATTTAAAAATCCAGTCCGGAAGCGGAGCTGGAAGCGGGGAGTCAAAAACTCTTACAAATAATAGAGATAAAAAATTGCTGATAGCATCGATCGGTTGGTCATACTATATACTATAAATGTTTCAAATTTCAAAGCGATTGGTTCAGAATTACAGATTCTATGGAGAAGAATCTCAGAATCGGCAAAATCCTTAACTCAAAGCGAAGAGTGAGCCATGATAAAAAAAATTAAATTTTTTTGATCCCAATTATTTTGAGTTTGGCATGAAATTATATAGTTTAATTCATGTAGATTACGAATCTAGAAAACAAATTTGGATCTGAAGGATATTTTCCAAGATATCGAGAAATTAAAAATATATTCCGGAAGCGGAGCCGGAAGCGGGGAGTCGAAAACTCATACAAATAATAGAGATAAAAAATTGCTGATAGCATCGATCGGTTGGTCATACTATATACTATGAATGTTCCAAATTTCGAAGCGATTGGTTCAGAATTACAGATTCTATGGAGAAGAATCTCAGAATCGGCAAAATCCTTAACTCAAAGCGAAGAGTGAGCCATGATAAAAAAAATTAAATTTTTTTGATCCCAATTATTTTGAGTTTGGCATGAAATTATATAGTTTAATTCATGTAGATTACGAATCTAGAAAACAAATTTGGATCTGAAGGATATTTTCCAAGATATCGAAAATTTAAAAATCCAGTCCGGAAGCGGAGCTGGAAGCGGGGAGTCAAAAACTCTTACAAATAATAGAGATAAAAAATTGCTGATAGCATCGATCGGTTGGTCATACTATATACTATAAATGTTCCAAATTTCAAAGCGATTGGTTCAGAATTACAGATTCTATGGAGAAGAATCTCAGAATCGGCAAAATCCTTAACTCAAAGCGAAGAGTGAGCCATGATAAAAAAAATTAAATTTTTTTGATCCCAATTATTTTGAGTTTGGCATGAAATTATATAGTTTAATTCATGTAGATTACGAATCTAGAAAACAAATTTGGATCTGAAGGATATTTTCCAAGATATCGAGAAATTAAAAATATATTCCGGAAGCGGAGCCGGAAGCGGGGAGTCGAAAACTCATACAAATAATAGAGATAAAAAATTGCTGATAGCATCGATCGGTTGATCATACTATATACTATAATTGTTTCAAATTTCAAAGCGATTGGTTCAGAATTACAGATTCTATGGAGAAGAATCTCAGAATCGGCAAAATCCTTAACTCAAAGCGAAGAGTGAGCCATGATAAAAAAAAATAAATTTTTTTGATCCCAATTATTTTGAGTTTGGCATGAAATTATATAGTTTAATTCATGTAGATTACGAATCTAGAAAACAAATTTGGATCTGAAGGATATTTTCCAAGATATCGAAAATTTAAAAATCCAGTCCGGAAGCGGAGCTGGAAGCGGGGAGTCAAAAACTCTTACAAATAATAGAGATAAAAAATTGCTGATAGCATCGATCGGTTGGTCATACTATATACTATAAATGTTTCAAATTTCAAAGCGATTGGTTCAGAATTACAGATTCTATGGAGAAGAATCTCAGAATCGGCAAAATCCTTAACTCAAAGCGAAGAGTGAGCCATGATAAAAAAAATTAAATTTTTTTGATCCCAATTATTTTGAGTTTGGCATGAAATTATATAGTTTAATTCATGTAGATTACGAATCTAGAAAACAAATTTGGATCTGAAGGATATTTTCCAAGATATCGAAAATTTAAAAATCCAGTCCGGAAGCGGAGCTGGAAGCGGGGAGTCAAAAACTCTTACAAATAATAGAGATAAAAAATTGCTGATGGCATCGATCGGTTGGTCATACTATATACTATAAATGTTTCAAATTTCAAAGCGATTGGTTCAGAATTACAGATTCTATGGAGAAGAATCTCAGAATCGGCAAAATCCTTAACTCAAAGCGAAGAGTGAGCCATTATAAAAAAAATTAAATTTTTTTGATCCCAATTATTTTGAGTTTGGCATGAAATTATATAGTTTAATTCATGTAGATTACGAATCTAGAAAACAAATTTGGATCTGAAGTATATTTTCCAAGATATCGAGAAATTGAAAATATATTCCGGAAGCGGAGCCGGAAGCGGGGAGTCGAAAACTCATACAAATAATAGAGATAAAAAATTGCTGATAGCATCGATCGGTTGGTCATACTATATACTATAAATGTTTCAAATTTCAAAGCGATTGGTTCAGAATTACAGATTCTATGGAGAAGAATCTCAGAATCGGCAAAATCCTTAACTCAAAGCGAAGAGTGAGCCATGATAAAAAAAATTAAATTTTTTTGATCCCAATTATTTTGAGTTTGGCATGAAATTATATAGTTTAATTCATGTAGATTACGAATCTAGAAAACAAATTTGGATCTGAAGGATATTTTCCAAGATATCGACAAATTAAAAATATATTCCGGAAGCGGAGCCGGAAGCGGGGAGTCGAAAACTCATACAAATAATAGAGATAAAAAATTGCTGATAGCATCGATCGGTTGATCATACTATATACTATAAATGTTTCAAATTTCAAAGCGATTGGTTCAGAATTACAGATTCTATGGAGAAGAATCTCAGAATCGGCAAAATCCTTAACTCAAAGCGAAGAGTGAGCCATGATAAAAAAAATTAAATTTTTTTGATCCCAATTATTTTGAGTTTGGCATGAAATTATATAGTTTAATTCATGTAGATTACGAATCTAGAAAACAAATTTGGATCTGAAGGATATTTTCCAAGATATCGAGAAATTAAAAATATATTCCGGAAGCGGAGCCGGAAGCGGAGAGTCAAAAACTCATACAAATAATAGAGATAAAAAATTGCTGATAGCATCGATCGGTTGGTCATACTATATACTATAAATGTTTCAAATTTCAAAGCGATTGGTTCAGAATTACAGATTCTATGGAGAAGAATCTCAGAATCGGCAAAATCCTTAACTCAAAGCGAAGAGTGAGCCATGATAAAAAAATTAAATTTTTTTGATCCCAATTATTTTGAGTTTGGCATGAAATTATATAGTTTAATTCATGTAGATTACGAATCTAGAAAACAAATTTGGATCTGAAGAATATTTTCCAAGATATCGAAAATTTAAAAATCCAGTCCGGAAGCGGAGCTGGAAGCGGGGAGTCAAAAACTCTTACAAATAATAGAGATAAAAAATTGCTGATAGCATCGATCGGTTGGTCATACTATATACTATGAATGTTTCAAATTTCAAAGCGATTGGTTCAGAATTACAGATTCTATGGAGAAGAATCTCAGAATCGGCAAAATCCTTAACTCAAAGCGAAGAGTGAGCCATGATAAAAAAAATTAAATTTTTTTGATCCCAATTATTTTGAGTTTGGCATGAAATTATATAGTTTAATTCATGTAGATTACGAATCTAGAAAACAAATTTGGATCTGAAGGATATTTTCCAAGATATCGAGAAATTAAAAATATATTCCGGAAGCGGAGCCGGAAGCGGGGAGTCGAAAACTCATACAAATAATAGAGATAAAAAATTGCTGATAGCATCGATCGGTTGGTCATACTATATACTATAAATGTTTCAAATTTCAAAGCGATTGGTTCAGAATTACAGATTCTATGGAGAAGAATCTCAGAATCGGCAAAGTCCTTAACTCAAAGCGAAGAGTGAGCCATGATAAAAAAAATTAAATTTTTTTGATCCCAATTATTTTGAGTTTGGCATGAAATTATATAGTTTAATTCATGTAGATTACGAATCTAGAAAACAAATTTGGATCTGAAGGATATTTTCCAAGATATCGAGAAATTAAAAATATATTCCGGAAGCGGAGCCGGAAGCGGGGAGTCGAAAACTCATACAAATAATAGAGATAAAAAATTGCTGATAGCATCGATCGGTTGGTCATACTATATACTATAAATGTTTCAAATTTCAAAGCGATTGGTTCAGAATTACAGATTCTATGGAGAAGAATCTCAGAATCGGCAAAATCCTTAACTCAAAGCGAAGAGTGAGCCATGATAAAAAAAATTAAATTTTTTTGATCCCAATTATTTTGAGTTTGGCATGAAATTATATAGTTTGATTCATGTAGATTACGAATCTAGAAAACAAATTTGGATCTGAAGGATATTTTCCAAGATATCGAGAAATTAAAAATATATTCCGGAAGCGGAGCCGGAAGCGGGGAGTCGAAAACTCATACAAATAATAGAGATAAAAAATTGCTGATAGCATCGATCGGTTGGTCATACTATATACTATGAATGTTTTAAATTTCGAAGCGATTGGTTCAGAATTACAGATTCTATGGAGAAGAATCTCAGAATCGGCAAAATCCTTAACTCAAAGCGAAGAGTGAGCCATGATAAAAAAAATTAAATTTTTTTGATCCCAATTATTTTGAGTTTGGCATGAAATTATATAGTTTAATTCATGTAGATTACGAATCTAGAAAACAAATTTGGATCTGAAGGATATTTTCCAAGATATCGAAAATTCAAAAATCCAGTCCGGAAGCGGAGCTGGAAGCGGGGAGTCAAAAACTCTTACAAATAATAGAGAAAAAATTGCTGATAGCATCGATCGGTTGGTCATACTATATACTATGAATGTTTCAAATTTCAAAGCGATTGGTTCAGAATTACAGATTCTATGGAGAAGAATCTCAGAATCGGCAAAATCCTTAACTCAAAGCGAAGAGTGAGCCATGATAAAAAAAATTAAATTATTAAAATTTTTTGATCCCAATTATTTTGAGTTTGGCATTAAATTATATAGTTTGATTCATGTAGATTACGAATCTAGAAAACAAATTTGGATCTGAAGGATATTTTCCAAGATATCGAGAAATTAAAAATATATTCCGGAAGCGGAGCCGGAAGCGGGGAGTCGAAAACTCATACAAATAATAGAGATAAAAAATTGCTGATAGCATCGATCGGTTGGTCATACTATATACTATAAATGTTTCAAATTTCAAAGCGATTGGTTCAGAATTACAGATTCTATGGAGAAGAATCTCAGAATCGGCAAAATCCTTAACTCAAAGCGAAGAGTGAGCCATGATAAAAAAAATTAAATTTTTTTGATCCCAATTATTTTGAGTTTGGCATGAAATTATATAGTTTAATTCATGTAGATTACGAATCTAGAAAACAAATTTGGATCTGAAGGATATTTTCCAAGATATCGAAAATTTAAAAATCCAGTCCGGAAGCGGAGCTGGAAGCGGGGAGTCAAAAACTCTTACAAATAATAGAGATAAAAAATTGCTGATAGCATCGATCGGTTGGTCATACTATATACTATAAATGTTTCAAATTTCAAAGCGATTGGTTCAGAATTACAGATTCTATGGAGAAGAATCTCAGAATCGGCAAAATCCTTAACTCAAAGCGAAGAGTGAGCCATGATAAAAAAAAATAAATTTTTTTGATCCCAATTATTTTGAGTTTGGCATGAAATTATATAGTTTGATTCATGTAGATTACGAATCTAGAAAACAAATTTGGATCTGAAGGATATTTTCCAAGATATCGAGAAATTAAAAATATATTCCGGAAGCGGAGCCGGAAGCGGGGAGTCGAAAACTCATACAAATAATAGAGATAAAAAATTGCTGATAGCATCGATCGGTTGGTCATACTATATACTATAAATGTTTCAAATTTCAAAGCGATTGGTTCAGAATTACAGATTCTATGGAGAAGAATCTCAGAATCGGCAAAATCCTTAACTCAAAGCGAAGAGTGAGCCATGATAAAAAAAATTAAATTTTTTTGATCTCAATTATTTTGAGTTTGGCATGAAATTATATAGTTTAATTCATGTAGATTACGAATCTAGGAAACAAATTTGGATCTGAAGGATATTTTCCAAGATATCGAGAAATTAAAAATATATTCCGGAAGCGGAGCCGGAAGCGGGGAGTCGAAAACTCATACAAATAATAGAGATAAAAAATTGCTGATAGCATCGATCGGTTGGTCATACTATATACTATGAATGTTCCAAATTTCAAAGCGATTGGTTCAGAATTACAGATTCTATGGAGAAGAATCTCAGAATCGGCAAAATCCTTAACTCAAAGCGAAGAGTGAGCCATGATAAAAAAAAATTAAATTTTTTTGATCCCAATTATTTTGAGTTTGGCATGAAATTATATAGTTTGATTCATGTAGATTACGAATCTAGAAAACAAATTTGGATCTGAAGGATATTTTCCAAGATATCGAGAAATTAAAAATATATTCCGGAAGCGGAGCCGGAAGCGGGGAGTCGAAAACTCATACAAATAATAGAGATAAAAAATTGCTGATAGCATCGATCGGTTGGTCATACTATATACTATAAATGTTTCAAATTTCAAAGCGATTGGTTCAGAATTACAGATTCTATGGAGAAGAATCTCAGAATCGGCAAAATCCTTAACTCAAAGCGAAGAGTGAGCCATGATAAAAAAAATTAAATTTTTTTGATCCCAATTATTTTGAGTTTGGCATGAAATTATATAGTTTGATTCATGTAGATTACGAATCTAGAAAACAAATTTGGATCTGAAGGATATTTTCCAAGATATCGAGAAGTTAAAAATATATTCCGGAAGCGGAGCCGGAAGCGGGGAGTCGAAAACTCATACAAATAATAGAGATAAAAAATTGCTGATAGCATCGATCGGTTGGTCATACTATATACTATGAATGTTCCAAATTTCAAAGCGATTGGTTCAGAATTACAGATTCTATGGAGAAGAATCTCAGAATCGGCAAAATCCTTAACTCAAAGCGAAGAGTGAGCCATGATAAAAAAAATTAAATTTTTTTGATCCCAATTATTTTGAGTTTGGCATGAAATTATATAGTTTGATTCATGTAGATTACGAATCTAGAAAACAAATTTGGATCTGAAGGATATTTTCCAAGATATCGAGAAATTAAAAATATATTCCGGAAGCGGAGCCGGAAGCGGGGAGTCGAAAACTCATACAAATAATAGAGATGAAAAATTGCTGATAGCATCGATCGGTTGGTCATACTATATACTATAAATGTTTCAAATTTCAAAGCGATTGGTTCAGAATTACAGATTCTATGGAGAAGAATCTCAGAATCGGCAAAATCCTTAACTCAAAGCGAAGAGTGAGCCATGATAAAAAAAATTAAATTTTTTTGATCCCAATTATTTTGAGTTTGGCATGAAATTATATAGTTTAATTCATGTAGATTACGAATCTAGAAAACAAATTTGGATCTGAAGGATATTTTCCAAGATATCGAAAATTTAAAAATCCAGTCCGGAAGCGGAGCTGGAAGCGGGGAGTCAAAAACTCTTACAAATAATAGAGATAAAAAATTGCTGATAGCATCGATCGGTTGGTCATACTATATACTATGAATGTTTCAAATTTCAAAGCGATTGGTTCAGAATTACAGATTCTATGGAGAAGAATCTCAGAATCGGCAAAATCCTTAACTCAAAGCGAAGAGTGAGCCATGATAAAAAAAATTAAATTTTTTTGATCCCAATTATTTTGAGTTTGGCATGAAATTATATAGTTTGATTCATGTAGATTACGAATCTAGAAAACAAATTTGGATCTGAAGGATATTTTCCAAGATATCGAGAAATTAAAAATATATTCCGGAAGCGGAGCCGGAAGCGGGGAGTCGAAAACTCATACAAATAATAGAGATAAAAAATTGCTGATAGCATCGATCGGTTGGTCATACTATATACTATGAATGTTTCAAATTTCAAAGCGATTGGTTCAGAATTACAGATTCTATGGAGAAGAATCTCAGAATCGGCAAAATCCTTAACTCAAAGCGAAGAGTGAGCCATGATAAAAAAAATTAAATTTTTTTGATCCTAATTATTTCGAGTTTGGCATGAAATTATATAGTTTAATTCATGTAGATTACGAATCTAGAAAACAAATTTGGATCTGAAGGATATTTTCCAAGATATCGAAAATTTAAAAATCCAGTCCGGAAGCGGAGCTGGAAGCGGGGAGTCAAAAACTCTCACAAATAATAGAGATAAAAAATTGCTGATAGCATCGATCGGTTGGTCATACTATATACTATGAATGTTTCAAATTTCAAAGCGATTGGTTCAGAATTACAGATTCTATGGAGAAGAATCTCAGAATCGGCAAAATCCTTAACTCAAAGCGAAGAGTGAGCCATGATAAAAAAAATTAAATTTTTTTGATCCCAATTATTTTGAGTTTGGCATGAAATTATATAGTTTAATTCATGTAGATTACGAATCTAGAAAACAAATTTGGATCTGAAGGATATTTTCCAAGATATCGAGAAATAAAAATATATTCCGGAAGCGGAGCCGGAAGCGGGGAGTCGAAAACTCATACAAATAATGGCGATAAAAAATTGCTGATAGCATCGATCGGTTGGTCATACTATATACTATAAATGTTTCAAATTTCAAAGCGATTGGTTCAGAATTACAGATTCTATGGAGAAGAATCTCAGAATCGGCAAAATCCTTAACTCAAAGCGAAGAGTGAGCCATGATAAAAAAAATTAAATTATTAAAATTTTTTGATCCCAATTATTCTGAGTTTGGCATGAAATTATATAGTTTGATTCATGTAGATTACGAATCTAGAAAACAAATTTGGATCTGAAGGATATTTTCCAAGATATCGAGAAATTAAAAATATATTCCGGAAGCGGAGACGGAAGCGGGGAGTCGAAAACTCATACAAATAATAGAGATAAAAAATTGCTGATAGCATCGATCGGTTGGTCATACTATATACTATGAATGTTCCAAATTTCAAAGCGATTGGTTCAGAATTACAGATTCTATGGAGAAGAATCTCAGAATCGGCAAAATCCTTAACTCAAAGCGAAGAGTGAGCCATGATAAAAAAAAATAAATTTTTTTGATCCCAATTATTTTGAGTTTGGCATGAAATTATATAGTTTGATTCATGTAGATTACGAATCTAGAAAACAAATTTGGATCTGAAGGATATTTTCCAAGATATCGAGAAATTAAAAATATATTCCGGAAGCGGAGCCGGAAGCGGGGAGTCGAAAACTCATACAAATAATAGAGATAAAAAATTGCTGATAGCATCGATCGGTTGGTCATACTATATACTATAAATGTTTCAAATTTCAAAGCGATTGGTTCAGAATTACAGATTCTATGGAGAAGAATCTCAGAATCGGCAAAATCCTTAACTCAAAGCGAAGAGTGAGCCATGATAAAAAAAATTAAATTTTTTTGATCCCAATTATTTTGAGTTTGGCATGAAATTATATAGTTTAATTCATGTAGATTACGAATCTAGAAAACAAATTTGGATCTGAAGGATATTTTCCAAGATATCGAGAAATTAAAAATATATTCCGGAAGCGGAGCCGGAAGCGGGGAGTCGAAAACTTTAACAAATAATAGAGATAAAAAATTGCTGATAGCATCGATCGGTTGGTCATACTATATACTATGAATGTTTCAAATTTCAAAGCGATTGGTTCAGAATTACAGATTCTATGGAGAAGAATCTCAGAATCGGCAAAATCCTTAACTCAAAGCGAAGAGTGAGCCATGATAAAAAAAATTAAATTATTAAAATTTTTTGATCCCAATTATTTTGAGTTTGGCATGAAATTATATAGTTTGATTCATGTAGATTACGAATCTAGAAAACAAATTTGGATCTGAAGGATATTTTCCAAGATATCGAGAAATTAAAAATATATTCCGGAAGCGGAGCCGGAAGCGGGAAGTCGAAAACTCATACAAATAATAAAGATAAAAAATTGCTGATAGCATCGATCGGTTGGTCATACTATATACTATAAATGTTTCAAATTTCAAAGCGATTGTTCAGAATTACAGATTCTATGGAGAAGAATCTCAGAATCGGCAAAATCCTTAACTCAAAGCGAAGAGTGAGCCATGATAAAAAAAATTAAATTTTTTTGATCCCAATTATTTTGAGTTTGGCATGAAATTAAATAGTTTAATGCATGTAGATTACGAATCTAGAAAACAAATTTGGATCTGAAGGATTTTTTCCAAGATATCGAGAAATAAAAATATATTCCGGAAGCGGAGCCGGAAGCGGGGAGTCGAAAACTCATACAAATAATGGCGATAAGAAATTGCTGATAGCATCGATCGGTTGGTCATACTATATACTATAAATGTTTCAAATTTCAAAGCGATTGGTTCAGAATTACAGATTCTATGGAGAAGAATCTCAGAATCGGCAAAATCCTTAACTCAAAGCGAAGAGTGAGCCATGATAAAAAAAATTAAATTATTAAAATTTTTTGATCCCAATTATTTTGAGTTTGGCATGAAATTAAATAGTTTAATTCATGTAGATTACGAATCTAGAAAACAAATTTGGATCTGAAGGATATTTTCCAAGATATCGAGAAATTAAAAATATATTCCGGAAGCGGAGCCGGAAGCGGGGAGTCGAAAACTTTAACAAATAATAGAGATAAAAAATTGCTGATAGCATCGATCGGTTGGTCATACTATATACTATAAATGTTTCAAATTTCAAAGCGATTGGTTCAGAATTACAGATTCTATGGAGAAGAATCTCAGAATCGGCAAAATCCTTAACTCAAAGCGAAGAGTGAGCCATGATAAAAAAAATTAAATTATTAAAATTTTTTGATCTCAATTATTTTGAGTTTGGCATGAAATTATATAGTTTGATTCATGTAGATTACGAATCTAGAAAACAAATTTGGATCTGAAGGATATTTTCCAAGATATCGAGAAATTAAAAATATATTCCGGAAGCGGAGCCGGAAGCGGGGAGTCGAAAACTCATACAAATAATAGAGATAAAGAATTGCTGATAGCATCGATCGGTTGGTCATACTATATACTATGAATGTTTCAAATTTCAAAGCGATTGGTTCAGAATTACAGATTCTATGGAGAAGAATCTTAGAATCGGCAAAATCCTTAACTCAAAGCGAAGAGTGAGCCATGATAAAAAAAATTAAATTTTTTTGATCCCAATTATTTTGAGTTTGGCATGAAATTATATAGTTTAATTCATGTAGATTACGAATCTAGAAAACAAATTTGGATCTGAAGGATATTTTCCAAGATATCGAGAAATTAAAAATATATTCCGGAAGCGGAGCCAGAAGCGGGGAGTCGAAAACTCATACAAATAATAGAGATAAAAAATTGCTGATAGCATCGATCGGTTGGTCATACTATATACTATGAATGTTCCAAATTTCAAAGCGATTGGTTCAGAATTACAGATTCTATGGAGAAGAATTTCAGAATCGGCAAAATCCTTAACCCAAAGCGAAGAGTGAGCCATGATAAAAAAAATTAAATTTTTTTGATCCCAATTATTTTGAGTTTGGCATGAAATTATATAGTTTAATTCATGTAGATTACGAATCTAGAAAACAAATTTGGATCTGAAGGATATTTTCCAAGATATCGAGAAATTAAAAATATATTCCGGAAGCGGAGCCGGAAGCGGGAAGTCGAAAACTCATACAAATAATAAAGATAAAAAATTGCTGATAGCATCGATCGGTTGGTCATACTATATACTATAAATGTTTCAAATTTCAAAGCGATTGGTTCAGAATTACAGATTCTATGGAGAAGAATCTCAGAATCGGCAAAATCCTTAACTCAAAGCGAAGAGTGAGCCATGATAAAAAAAATTAAATTTTTTGATCCCAATTATTTTGAGTTTGGCATGAAATTATATAGTTTAATTCATGTAGATTACGAATCTAGGAAACAAATTTGGATCTGAAGGATATTTTCCAAGATATCGAGAAATTAAAAATATATTCCGGAAGCGGAGCCGGAAGCGGGGAGTCGAAAACTCATACAAAGAATAGAGATAAAAAATTGCTGATAGCATCGATCGGTTGGTCATACTATATACTATGAATGTTCCAAATTTCGAAGCGATTGGTTCAGAATTACAGATTCTATGGAGAAGAATCTCAGAATCGGCAAAATCCTTAACTCAAAGCGAAGAGTGAGCCATGATAAAAAAAATTAAATTATTAAAATTTTTTGATCCCAATTATTTTGAGTTTGGCAAGAAATTATATAGTTTGATTCATGTTGATTACGAATCTAGAAAACAAATTTGGATCTGAAGGATATTTTCCAAGATATCGAGAAATTAAAAATATATTCCGGAAGCGGAGCCGGAAGCGGGGAGTCGAAAACTCATACAAATAATAGAGATAAAAAATTGCTGATAGCATCGATCGGTTGATCATACTATATACTATAAATGTTTCAAATTTCAAAGCGATTGGTTCAGAATTACAGATTCTATGGAGAAGAATCTCAGAATCGGCAAAATCCTTAACTCAAAGCGAAGAGTGAGCCATGATAAAAAAAATTAAATTTTTTTGATCCCAATTATTTTGAGTTTGGCATGAAATTATATAGTTTAATTCATGTAGATTACGAATCTAGAAAACAAATTTGGATCTGAAGGATATTTTCCAAGATATCGAGAAATTAAAAATATATTCCGGAAGCGGAGCCGGAAGCGGGGAGTCGAAAACTCATACAAATAATAGAGATAAAAAATTGCTGATAGCATCGATCGGTTGGTCATACTATATACTATAAATGTTTCAAATTTCAAAGCGATTGGTTCAGAATTACAGATTCTATGGAGAAGAATCTCAGAATCGGCAAAATCCTTAACTCAAAGCGAAGAGTGAGCCATGATAAAAAAAATTAAATTTTTTTGATCCCAATTATTTTGAGTTTGGCATGAAATTATATAGTTTAATTCATGTAGATTACGAATCTAGAAAACAAATTTGGATCTGAAGGATATTTCCCAAGATATCGAGAAATTAAAAATATATTCCGGAAGCGGAGCCAGAAGCGGGGAGTCGAAAACTCATACAAATAATAGAGATAAAAAATTGCTGATAGCATCGATCGGTTGGTCATACTATATACTATGAATGTTCCAAATTTCAAAGCGATTGGTTCAGAATTACAGATTCTATGGAGAAGAATTTCAGAATCGGCAAAATCCTTAACTCAAAGCGAAGAGTGAGCCATGATAAAAAAAATTAAATTTTTTTGATCCCAATTATTTTGAGTTTGGCATGAAATTATATAGTTTAATTCATGTAGATTACGAATCTAGAAAACAAATTTGGATCTGAAGGATATTTTCCAAGATATCGAGAAATTAAAAATATATTCCGGAAGCGGAGCCGGAAGCGGGAAGTCGAAAACTCATACAAATAATAAAGATAAAAAATTGCTGATAGCATCGATCGGTTGGTCATACTATATACTATAAATGTTTCAAATTTCAAAGCGATTGGTTCAGAATTACAGATTCTATGGAAAAGAATCTCAGAATCGGCAAAATCCTTAACTCAAAGCGAAGAGTGAGCCATGATAAAAAAAATTAAATTTTTTTGATCCCAATTATTTTGAGTTTGGCATGAAATTATATAGTTTAATTCATGTAGATTACGAATCTAGGAAACAAATTTGGATCTGAAGGATATTTTCCAAGATATCGAGAAATTAAAAATATATTCCGGAAGCGGAGCCGGAAGCGGGGAGTCGAAAACTCATACAAAGAATAGAGATAAAAAATTGCTGATAGCATCGATCGGTTGGTCATACTATATACTATGAATGTTCCAAATTTCGAAGCGATTGGTTCAGAATTACAGATTCTATGGAGAAGAATCTCAGAATCGGCAAAATCCTTAACTCAAAGCGAAGAGTGAGCCATGATAAAAAAAATTAAATTATTAAAATTTTTTGATCCCAATTATTTTGAGTTTGGCAAGAAATTATATAGTTTGATTCATGTTGATTACGAATCTAGAAAACAAATTTGGATCTGAAGGATATTTTCCAAGATATCGAGAAATTAAAAATATATTCCGGAAGCGGAGCCGGAAGCGGGGAGTCGAAAACTCATACAAATAATAGAGATAAAAAATTGCTGATAGCATCGATCGGTTGGTCATACTATATACTATAAATGTTTCAAATTTCAAAGCGATTGGTTCAGAATTACAGATTCTATGGAGAAGAATCTCAGAATCGGCAAAATCCTTAACTCAAAGCGAAGAGTGAGCCATGATAAAAAAAATTAAATTTTTTTGATCCCAATTATTTTGAGTTTGGCATGAAATTATATAGTTTAATTCATGTAGATTACGAATCTAGAAAACAAATTTGGATCTGAAGGATATTTTCCAAGATATCGAGAAATTAAAAATATATTCCGGAAGCGGAGCCGGAAGCGGGGAGTCGAAAACTCATACAAATAATAAAGATAAAAAATTGCTGATAGCATCGATCGGTTGGTCATACTATATACTATAAATGTTCCAAATTTCAAAGCGATTGGTTCAGAATTACAGATTCTATGGAGAAGAATCTCAGAATCGGCAAAATCCTTAACTCAAAGCGAAGAGTGAGCCATGATAAAAAAAATTAAATTTTTTTGATCCCAATTATTTTGAGTTTGGCATGAAATTATATAGTTTAATTCATGTAGATTACGAATCTAGGAAACAAATTTGGATCTGAAGGATATTTTCCAAGATATCGAGAAGTTAAAAATATATTCCGGAAGCGGAGCCGGAAGCGGGGAGTCAAAAACTCATACAAATGATAGAGATAAAAAATTGCTGATAGCATCGATCGGTTGGTCATACTATATACTATGAATGTTTCAAATTTCAAAGCGATTGGTTCAGAATTACAGATTCTATGGAGAAGAATCTCAGAATCGGCAAAATCCTTAACTCAAAGCGAAGAGTGAGCCATGATAAAAAAAATTAAATTTTTTTGATCCCAATTATTTTGAGTTTGGCATGAAATTATATAGTTCAATTCATGTAGATTACGAATCTAGAAAACAAATTTGGATCTGAAGGATATTTTCCAAGATATCGAGAAATTAAAAATATATTCCGGAAGCGGAGCCGGAAGCGGGGAGTCGAAAACTCATACAAATAATAGAGATAAAAAATTGCTGATAGCATCGATCGGTTGGTCATACTATATACTATAAATGTTTCAAATTTCAAAGCGATTGGTTCAGAATTACAGATTCTATGGAGAAGAATCTCAGAATCGGCAAAATCCTTAACTCAAAGCGAAGAGTGAGCCATGATAAAAAAAATTAAATTTTTTTGATCCCAATTATTTTGAGTTTGGCATGAAATTATATGGTTTAATTCATGTAGATTACGAATCTAGAAAACAAATTTGGATCTGAACGATATTTTCCAAGATATCGAGAAATTAAAAATATATTCCGGAAGCGGAGCCGGAAGCGGGGAGTCGAAAACTCATACAAATAATAGAGATAAAAAATTGCTGATAGCATCGATCGGTTGGTCATACTATATACTATAAATGTTTTAAATTTCAAAGCGATTGGTTCAGAATTACAGATTCTATGGAGAAGAATCTCAGAATCGGCAAAATCTTTAACTCAAAGCGAAGAGTGAGCATGATAAAAAAAATTAAATTTTTTTGATCCCAATTATTTTGAGTTTGGCATGAAGTTATATAGTTTAATTCATGTAGATTACGAATCTAGAAAACAAATTTGGATCAGAAGGATATTTTCCAAGATATCGAGAAATTAAAAATATATTCCGGAAGCGGAGCCGGAAGCGGGGAGTCGAAAACTCATACAAATAATAGAGATAAAAAATTGCTGATAGCATCGATCGGTTGGTCATACTATATACTATAAATGTATCAAATTTCAAAGCGATTGGTTCAGAATTACAGATTCTATGGAGAAGAATCTCAGAATCGGCAAAATCCTTAACTCAAAGCGAAGAGTGAGCCATGATAAAAAAAATTAAATTTTTTTGATCCCAATTATTTCGAGTTTGGCATGAAATTATATAGTTTAATTCATGTAGATTACCAATCTAGAAGACAAATTTGGATCTGAAGGATATTTTCCAAGATATCGAGAAATTAAAAATATATTCCGGAAGCGGAGCCGGAAGCGGGGAGTCAAAAACTCATACGAATAATAGAGATAAAAAATTGCTGATAGCATCGATCGGTTGGTCATACTATATACTATAAATGTTTCAAATTTCAAAGCGATTGGTTCAGAATTACAGATTCTATGGAGAAGAATCTCAGAATCGGCAAAATCCTTAACTCAAAGCGAAGAGTGAGCCATGATAAAAAAAATTAAATTTTTTTGATCCCAATTATTTTGAGTTTGGCATGAAATTATATAGTTTAATTCATGTAGATTACGAATCTAGAAAACAAATTTGGATCTGAAGGATATTTTCCAAGATATCGAGAAATTAAAAATATATTCCGGAAGCGGAGCCGGAAGCGGGGAGTCAAAAACTCATACAAATAATAGAGATAAAAAATTGCTGATAGCATCGATCGGTTGATCATACTATATACTATACATGTGTCAAATTTCTAAGCGATTGTTTCAGAATTACAGATTCTATGGAGAAGAATCTCAGAATCGGCAAAATCCTTAACTCAAAGCGAAGAGTGAGCCATGATAAAAAAAAATAAATTTTTTTGATCCCAATTATTTTGAGTTTGGCATGAAATTATATAGTTTGATTCATGTAGATTACGAATCTAGAAAACAAATTTGGATCTGAAGGATATTTTCCAAGATATCGAAAATTTAAAAATCCAGTCCGGAAGCGGAGCTGGAAGCGGAGAGTCAAAAACTCATACAAATAATAGAGATAAAAAATTGCTGATAGCATCGATCGGTTGGTCATACTATATACTATAAATGTTTCAAATTTCAAAGCGATTGGTTCAGAATTACAGATTCTATGGAGAAGAATCTCAGAATCGGCAAAATCCTTAACTCAAAGCGAAGAGTGAGCCATGATAAAAAAAATTAAATTTTTTTGATCCCAATTATTTTGAGTTTGGCATGAAATTATATAGTTTAATTCATGTAGATTACGAATCTAGAAAACAAATTTGGATCTGAAGGATATTTTCCAAGATATCGAGAAATTAAAAATATATTCCGGAAGCGGAGCCGGAAGCGGGGAGTCGAAAACTCATACAAATAATGGCGATAAAAAATTGCTGATAGCATCGATCGGTTGGTCATACTATATACTATAAATGTTTCAAATTTCAAAGCGATTGGTTCAGAATTACAGATTCTATGGAGAAGAATCTCAGAATCGGCAAAATCCTTGACTCAAAGCGAAGAGTGAGCCATGATAAAGAAAATTAAATTTTTTTGATCCCAATTATTTTGAGTTTGGCATGAAATTATATAGTTTAATTCATGTAGATTACGAATCTAGAAAACAAATTTAGATCTGAAGGATATTTTCCAAGATATCGAGAAATTAAAAATATATTCCGGAAGCGGAGCCGGAAGCGGGGAGTCAAAAACTCATACAAATGATAGAGATAAAAAATTGCTGATAGCATCGATCGGTTGGTCATACTATATACTATGAATGTTTCAAATTTCAAAGCGATTGGTTCAGAATTACAGATTCTATGGAGAAGAATCTCAGAATCGGCAAAATCCTTAACTCAAAGCGAAGAGTGAGCCATGATAAAAAAAATTAAATTTTTTTGATCCCAATTATTTTGAGTTTGGCATGAAATTATATAGTTCAATTCATGTAGATTACGAATCTAGAAAACAAATTTGGATCTGAAGGATATTTTCCAAGATATCGAGAAATTAAAAATATATTCCGGAAGCGGAGCCGGAAGCGGGGAGTCGAAAACTCATACAAATAATAGAGATAAAAAATTGCTGATAGCATCGATCGGTTGGTCATACTATATACTATAAATGTTTCAAATTTCAAAGCGATTGGTTCAGAATTACAGATTCTATGGAGAAGAATCTCAGAATCGGCAAAATCCTTAACTCAAAGCGAAGAGTGAGCCATGATAAAAAAAATTAAATTTTTTTGATCCCAATTATTTTGAGTTTGGCATGAAATTATATGGTTTAATTCATGTAGATTACGAATCTAGAAAACAAATTTGGATCTGAACGATATTTTCCAAGATATCGAGAAATTAAAAATATATTCCGGAAGCGGAGCCGGAAGCGGGGAGTCGAAAACTCATACAAATAATAGAGATAAAAAATTGCTGATAGCATCGATCGGTTGGTCATACTATATACTATAAATGTTTTAAATTTCAAAGCGATTGGTTCAGAATTACAGATTCTATGGAGAAGAATCTCAGAATCGGCAAAATCTTTAACTCAAAGCGAAGAGTGAGCATGATAAAAAAAATTAAATTTTTTTGATCCCAATTATTTTGAGTTTGGCATGAAGTTATATAGTTTAATTCATGTAGATTACGAATCTAGAAAACAAATTTGGATCAGAAGGATATTTTCCAAGATATCGAGAAATTAAAAATATATTCCGGAAGCGGAGCCGGAAGCGGGGAGTCGAAAACTCATACAAATAATAGAGATAAAAAATTGCTGATAGCATCGATCGGTTGGTCATACTATATACTATAAATGTATCAAATTTCAAAGCGATTGGTTCAGAATTACAGATTCTATGGAGAAGAATCTCAGAATCGGCAAAATTTTTAACTCAAAGCGAAGAGTGAGCCATGATAAAAAAAATTAAATTTTTTTGATCCCAATTATTTTGAGTTTGGCATGAAATTATATAGTTTAATTCATGTAGATTACGAATCTAGAAAACAAATTTGGATCTGAAGGATATTTTCCAAGATATCGAGAAATTAAAAATATATTCCGGAAGCGGAGCCGGAAGCGGGGAGTCAAAAACTCATACAAATAATAGAGATAAAAAATTGCTGATAGCATCGATCGGTTGATCATACTATATACTATACATGTGTCAAATTTCTAAGCGATTGTTTCAGAATTACAGATTCTATGGAGAAGAATCTCAGAATCGGCAAAATCCTTAACTCAAAGCGAAGAGTGAGCCATGATAAAAAAAAATAAATTTTTTTGATCCCAATTATTTTGAGTTTGGCATGAAATTATATAGTTTGATTCATGTAGATTACGAATCTAGAAAACAAATTTGGATCTGAAGGATATTTTCCAAGATATCGAAAATTTAAAAATCCAGTCCGGAAGCGGAGCTGGAAGCGGAGAGTCAAAAACTCATACAAATAATAGAGATAAAAAATTGCTGATAGCATCGATCGGTTGGTCATACTATATACTATAAATGTTTCAAATTTCAAAGCGATTGGTTCAGAATTACAGATTCTATGGAGAAGAATCTCAGAATCGGCAAAATCCTTAACTCAAAGCGAAGAGTGAGCCATGATAAAAAAAATTAAATTTTTTTGATCCCAATTATTTTGAGTTTGGCATGAAATTATATAGTTTAATTCATGTAGATTACGAATCTAGAAAACAAATTTGGATCTGAAGGATATTTTCCAAGATATCGAGAAATTAAAAATATATTCCGGAAGCGGAGCCGGAAGCGGGGAGTCGAAAACTCATACAAATAATGGCGATAAAAAATTGCTGATAGCATCGATCGGTTGGTCATACTATATACTATAAATGTTTCAAATTTCAAAGCGATTGGTTCAGAATTACAGATTCTATGGAGAAGAATCTCAGAATCGGCAAAATCCTTGACTCAAAGCGAAGAGTGAGCCATGATAAAGAAAATTAAATTTTTTTGATCCCAATTATTTTGAGTTTGGCATGAAATTATATAGTTTAATTCATGTAGATTACGAATCTAGAAAACAAATTTAGATCTGAAGGATATTTTCCAAGATATCGAGAAATTAAAAATATATTCCGGAAGCGGAGCCGGAAGCGGGGAGTCGAAAACTCATACAAATAATGGCGATAAAAAATTGCTGATAGCATCTATCGGTTGGTCATACTATATACTATAAATGTTTCAAATTTCAAAGCGATTGGTTCAGAATTACAGATTCTATGGAGAAGAATCTCAGAATCGGCAAAATCCTCAACTCAAAGCGAAGAGTGAGCCATGATAAAAAAAATTAAATTTTTTTGATCCCAATTATTTTGAGTTTGGCATGAAATTATATAGTTTAATTCATATAGATTACGAATCTAGAAAACAAATTTGGATCTGAAGGATATTTTCCAAGATATCGAGAAATTAAAAATATATTCCGGAAGCGGAGCCGGAAGCGGGGAGTCGAAAACTCATACAAATAATAGAGATAAAAAATTGCTGATAGCATCGATCGGTTGGTCATACTATATACTATAAATGTTTCAAATTTCAAAGCGATTGGTTCAGAATTACAGATTCTATGGAGAAGAATCTCAGAATCGGCAAAATCCTTAACTCAAAGCGAAGAGTGAGCCATGATAAAAAAAATTAAATTTTTTTGATCCCAATTATTTTGAGTTTGGCATGAAATTATATAGTTTAATTCATGTAGATTACGAATCTAGAAAACAAATTTGGATCTGAAGGATATTTTCCAAGATATCGAGAAATTAAAAATATATTCCGGAAGCGGAGCCGGAAGCGGGGAGTCGAAAACTCATACAAATAATAGAGATAAAAAATTGCTGATAGCATCGATCGGTTGGTCATACTATATACTATAAATGTTCCAAATTTCAAAGCGATTGGTTCAGAATTACAGATTCTATGGAGAAGAATCTCAGAATCGGCAAAATCCTTAACTCAAAGCGAAGAGTGAGCCATGATAAAAAAAATTAAATTTTTTTGATCCCAATTATTTTGAGTTTGGCATGAAATTATATAGTTTAATTCATGTAGATTACGAATCTAGAAAACAAATTTGGATCTGAAGGATATTTTCCAAGATATCGAGAAATTAAAAATATATTCCGGAAGCGGAGCCGGAAGCGGGGAGTCGAAAACTCATACAAATAATAGAGATAAAAAATTGCTGATAGCATCTATCGGTTGGTCATACTATATACTATAAATGTTTCAAATTTCAAAGCGATTGGTTCAGAATTACAGATTCTATGGAGAAGAATCTCAGAATCGGCAAAATCCTTAACTCAAAGCGAAGAGTGAGCCATGATAAAAAAAATTAAATTTTTTTGATCCCAATTATTTTGAGTTTGGCATGAAATTATATAGTTTAATTCATGTAGATTACGAATCTAGAAAACAAATTTGGATCTGAAGGATATTTTCCAAGATATCGAGAAATTAAAAATATATTCCGGAAGCGGAGCCGGAAGCGGGAAGTCGAAAACTCATACAAATAATAGAGATAAAAAATTGCTGATAGCATCTATCGGTTGGTCATACTATATACTATGAATGTTTCAAATTTCAAAGCGATTGGTTCAGAATTACAGATTCTATGGAGAAGAATCTCAGGATCGGCAAAATCCTTAACTCAAAGCGAAGAGTGAGCCATGATAAAAAAAATTAAATTTTTTTGATCCCAATTATTTTGAGTTTGGCATGAAATTATATAGTTTAATTCATGTAGATTACGAATCTAGAAAACAAATTTGGATCTGAAGGATATTTTCCAAGATATCGAGAAATTAAAAATATATTCCGGAAGCGGAGCCGGAAGCGGGGAGTCGAAAACTCATACAAATAATAGAGATAAAAAATTGCTGATAGCATCTATCGGTTGGTCATACTATATACTATAAATGTTTCAAATTTCAAAGCGATTGGTTCAGAATTACAGATTCTATGGAGAAGAATCTCAGAATCGGCAAAATCCTTAACTCAAAGCGAAGAGTGAGCCATGATAAAAAAAATTAAATTTTTTTGATCCCAATTATTTTGAGTTTGGCATGAAATTATATAGTTTAATTCATGTAGATTACGAATCTAGAAAACAAATTTAGATCTGAAGGATATTTTCCAAGATATCGAGAAATTAAAAATATATTCCGGAAGCGGAGCCGGAAGCGGGGAGTCGAAAACTCATACAAATAATGGCGATAAAAAATTGCTGATAGCATCTATCGGTTGGTCATACTATATACTATAAATGTTTCAAATTTCAAAGCGATTGGTTCAGAATTACAGATTCTATGGAGAAGAATCTCAGAATCGGCAAAATCCTCAACTCAAAGCGAAGAGTGAGCCATGATAAAAAAAATTAAATTTTTTTGATCCCAATTATTTTGAGTTTGGCATGAAATTATATAGTTTAATTCATGTAGATTACGAATCTAGGAAACAAATTTGGATCTGAAGGATATTTTCCAAGATATCGAGAAATTAAAAATATATTCCGGAAGCGGAGCCGGAAGCGGGGAGTCGAAAACTCATACAAATAATAGAGATAAAAAATTGCTGATAGCATCTATCGGTTGGTCATACTATATACTATAAATGTTTCAAATTTCAAAGCGATTGGTTCAGAATTACAGATTCTATGGAGAAGAATCTCAGAATCGGCAAAATCCTTAACTCAAAGCGAAGAGTGAGCCATGATAAAGAAAATTAAATTTTTTTGATCCCAATTATTTCGAGTTTGGCATGAAATTATATAGTTTAATTCATGTAGATTACGAATCTAGAAAACAAATTTAGATCTGAAGGATATTTTCCAAGATATCGAGAAATTAAAAATATATTCCGGAAGCGGAGCCGGAAGCGGGGAGTCGAAAACTCATACAAATAATGGCGATAAAAATTTGCTGATAGCATCTATCGGTTGGTCATACTATATACTATAAATGTTTCAAATTTCAAAGCGATTGGTTCAGAATTACAGATTCTATGGAGAAGAATCTCAGAATCGGCAAAATCCTCAACTCAAAGCGAAGAGTGAGCCATGATAAAAAAAATTAAATTTTTTTGATCCCAATTATTTTGAGTTTGGCATGAAATTATATAGTTTAATTCATGTAGATTACGAATCTAGAAAACAAATTTGGATCTGAAGGATATTTTCCAAGATATCGAGAAATTAAAAATATATTCCGGAAGCGGAGCCGGAAGCGGGGAGTCGAAAACTCATACAAATAATAGAGATAAAAAATTGCTGATAGCATCGATCGGTTGGTCATACTATATACTATAAATGTTTCAAATTTCAAAGCGATTGGTTCAGAATTACAGATTCTATGGAGAAGAATCTCAGAATCGGCAAAATCCTTAACTCAAAGCGAAGAGTGAGCCATGATAAAAAAAATTAAATTTTTTTGATCCCAATTATTTTGAGTTTGGCATGAAATTATATAGTTCAATTCATGTAGATTACGAATCTAGAAAACAAATTTGGATCTGAAGGATATTTTCCAAGATATCGAGAAATTAAAAATATATTCCGGAAGCGGAGCCGGAAGCGGGGAGTCGAAAACTCATACAAATAATAGAGATAAAAAATTGCTGATAGCATCTATCGGTTGGTCATACTATATACTATAAATGTTTCAAATTTCAAAGCGATTGGTTCAGAATTACAGATTCTATGGAGAAGAATCTCAGAATCGGCAAAATCCTTAACTCAAAGCGAAGAGTGAGCCATGATAAAAAAAATTAAATTTTTTTGATCCCAATTATTTTGAGTTTGGCATGAAATTATATAGTTTAATTCATGTAGATTACGAATCTAGAAAACAAATTTGGATCTGAAGGATATTTTCCAAGATATCGAGAAATTAAAAATATATTCCGGAAGCGGAGCCGGAAGCGGGGAGTCGAAAACTCATACAAATAATAGAGATAAAAAATTGCTGATAGCATCTATCGGTTGGTCATACTATATACTATGAATGTTTCAAATTTCAAAGCGATTGGTTCAGAATTACAGATTCTATGGAGAAGAATCTCAGAATCGGCAAAATCCTTAACTCAAAGCGAAGAGTGAGCCATGATAAAAAAAATTAAATTTTTTTGATCCCAATTATTTTGAGTTTGGCATGAAATTATATAGTTTAATTCATGTAGATTACGAATCTAGAAAACAAATTTGGATCTGAAGGATATTTTCCAAGATATCGAGAAATTAAAAATATATTCCGGAAGCGGAGCCGGAAGCGGGGAGTCGAAAACTCATACAAATAATAGAGATAAAAAATTGCTGATAGCATCTATCGGTTGGTCATACTATATACTATAAATGTTTCAAATTTCAAAGCGATTGGTTCAGAATTACAGATTCTATGGAGAAGAATCTCAGAATCGGCAAAATCCTTAACTCAAAGCGAAGAGTGAGCCATGATAAAAAAAATTAAATTTTTTTGATCCCAATTATTTTGAGTTTGGCATGAAATTATATAGTTTAATTCATGTAGATTACGAATCTAGAAAACAAATTTGGATCTGAAGGATATTTTCCAAGATATCGAGAAATTAAAAATATATTCCGGAAGCGGAGCCGGAAGCGGGGAGTCGAAAACTCATACAAATAATAGAGATAAAAAATTGCTGATAGCATCTATCGGTTGGTCATACTATATACTATAAATGTTTCAAAATTCAAAGCGATTGGTTCAGAATTACAGATTCTATGGAGAAGAATCTCAGAATCGGCAAAATCCTTAACTCAAAGCGAAGAGTGAGCTATGATAAAAAAAATTAAATTTTTTTGATCCCAATTATTTTGAGTTTGGCATGAAATTATATAGTTTAATTCATGTAGATTACGAATCTAGAAAACAAATTTGGATCTGAAGGATATTTTCCAAGATATCGAGAAATTAAAAATATATTCCGGAAGCGGAGCCGGAAGCGGGGAGTCGAAAACTCATACAAATAATAGAGATAAAAAATTGCTGATAGCATCGATCGGTTGGTCATACTATATACTATAAATGTTTCAAATTTCAAAGCGATTGGTTCAGAATTACAGATTCTATGGAGAAGAATCTCAGAATCGGCAAAATCCTTAACTCAAAGCGAAGAGTGAGCCATGATAAAAAAAATTAAATTTTTTTGATCCCAATTATTTTGAGTTTGGCATGAAATTATATAGTTTAATTCATGTAGATTACGAATCTAGAAAACAAATTTGGATCTGAAGGATATTTTCCAAGATATCGAGAAATTAAAAATATATTCCGGAAGCGGAGCCGGAAGCGGGGAGTCGAAAACTTTAACAAATAATAGAGATAAAAAATTGCTGATAGCATCTATCGGTTGGTCATACTATATACTATAAATGTTTCAAATTTCAAAGCGATTGGTTCAGAATTACAGATTCTATGAAGAAGAATCTCAGAATCGGCAAAATCCTTAACTCAAAGCGAAGAGTGAGCCATGATAAAAAAAAAAAAAATTTTTTGATCCCAATTATTTTGAGTTTGGCATGAAATTATATAGTTTAATTCATGTAGATTACGAATCTAGAAAACAAATTTGGATCTGAAGGATATTTTCCAAGATATCGAGAAATTAAAAATATATTCCGGAAGCGGAGCCGGAAGCGGGGAGTCGAAAACTCATACAAATAATGGCGATAAAAAATTGCTGATAGCATCGATCGGTTGGTCATACTATATACTATGAATGTTTCAAATTTCAAAGCGATTGGTTCAGAATTACAGATTCTATGGAGAAGAATCTCAGAATCGGCAAAATCCTTAACTCAAAGCGAAGAGTGAGCCATGATAAAAAAAATTAAATTTTTTTGATCCCAATTATTTTGAGTTTGGCATGAAATTATATAGTTTAATTCATGTAGATTACGAATCTAGAAAACAAATTTGGATCTGAAGGATATTTTCCAAGATATCGAGAAATTAAAAATATATTCCGGAAGCGGAGCCGGAAGCGGGGAGTCAAAAACTCATACAAATAATAGAGATAAAAAATTGCTGATAGCATCGATCGGTTGGTCATACTATATACTATGAATGTTTCAAATTTCAAAGCGATTGGTTCAGAATTACAGATTCTATGGAGAAGAATCTCAGAATCGGCAAAATCCTTAACTCAAAGCGAAGAGTGAGCCATGATAAAAAAAATTAAATTCTTTAGATCACAATTATTTTGAGTTTGGCATGAAATTATATAGTCGGAGCTGGAAGCGGGGAGTCAAAAACTCATACAAATAATAGAGATAAAAAATTGCTGATAGCATTGATCGGTTGGTCATACTATATACTATAAAAGTTTCAAATTTCAAAGCGATTGGTTCAGAATTACAGATTCTATGGAGAAGAATCTCAGAATCGGCAAAATCCTTAACTCAAAGCGAAGAGTGAGCCATGATAAAAAAAATTAAATTTTTTTGATCCCAATTATTTTGAGTTTGGCATGAAATTATATAGTTCAATCCATGTAGATAACGAATCTAGAAAACAAATTTGGATCTGAAGGATATTTTCAAAGATATCGAGAAATTAAAAATATATTCCGGAAGCGGAGCCGGAAGCGGGGAGTCGAAAACTCATACAAATGATAGCGATAAAAAATTGCTGATAGCATCGATCGGTTGGTCATACTATATACTATGAATGTTTCAAATTTCAAAGCGATTGGTTCAGAATTACAGATTCTATGGAGAAGAATCTCAGAATTGGCAAAATCCTTAACTCAAAGCGAAGAGTGAGCCATGATAAAAAAAATTAAATTTTTTTGATCCCAATTATTTTGAGTTTGGCATAAAATTATATAGTTTAATTCATGTAGATTACGAATCTAGAAAATAAATTTGGATCTGAAGGATATTTTCCAAGATATCGAAAATTTAAAAATCCAGTCCGGAAGCGGAGCTGGAAGCGGAGAGTCAAAAACTCATACAAATAATAGAGATAAAAAATTGCTGATAGCATCGATCGGTTGGTCATACTATATACTATAGATGTTTTAAATTTCAAAGCGATTGGTTCAGAATTACAGATTCTATGGAGAAGAATCTCAGAATCGGCAAAATCCTTAACTCAAAGCGAAGAGTGAGCCATGATAAAAAAAATTAAATTTTTTTGATCCCAATTATTTTGAGTTTGGCATGAAATTATATAGTTCAATTCATGTAGATTACGAATCTAGAAAACAAATTTGGATCTGAAGGATATTTTCCAAGATATCGAGAAATTAAAAATATATTCCGGAAGCGGAGCCGGAAGCGGGGAGTCGAAAACTCATACAAATAATAGAGATAAAAAATTGCTGATAGCATCTATCGGTTGGTCATACTATATACTATAAATGTTTCAAATTTCAAAGCGATTGGTTCAGAATTACAGATTCTATGGAGAAGAATCTCAGAATCGGCAAAATCCTTAACTCAAAGCGAAGAGTGAGCCATGATAAAAAAAATTAAATTTTTTTGATCCCAATTATTTTGAGTTTGGCATGAAATTATATAGTTTAATTCATGTAGATTACGAATCTAGAAAACAAATTTGGATCTGAAGGATATTTTCCAAGATATCGAGAAATTAAAAATATATTCCGGAAGCGGAGCCGGAAGCGGGGAGTCGAAAACTCATACAAATAATAGAGATAAAAAATTGCTGATAGCATCGATCGGTTGGTCATACTATATACTATAAATGTTCCAAATTTCAAAGCGATTAGTTCAGAATTACAGATTCTATGGAGAAGAATCTCAGAATCGGCAAAATCCTTAACTCAAAGCGAAGAGTGAGCCATGATAAAAAAAATTAAATTTTTTTGATCCCAATTATTTTGAGTTTGGCATGAAATTATATAGTTTAATTCATGTAGATTACGAATCTAGAAAACAAATTTGGATCTGAAGGATATTTTCCAAGATATCGAGAAATTAAAAATATATTCCGGAAGCGGAGCCGGAAGCGGGGAGTCAAAAACTTATACAAATAATAGAGATAAAAAATTGCTGATAGCATCGATCGGTTGGTCATACTATATACTATAAATGTTTCAAATTTCAAAGCGATTGGTTCAGAATTACAGATTCTATGGAGAAGAATCTCAGAATCGGCAAAATCCTTAACTCAAAGCGAAGAGTGAGCCATGATAAAAAAAATTAAATTTTTTTGATCCCAATTATTTTGAGTTTGGCATGAAATTATATAGTTTAATTCATGTAGATTACGAATCTAGAAAACAAATTTGGATCTGAAGGATATTTTCCAAGATATCGAGAAATTAAAAATATATTCCGGAAGCGGAGCCGGAAGCGGGGAGTCAAAAACTCATACAAATAATAGAGATAAAAAATTGCTGATAGCATCGATCGGTTGGTCATACTATATACTATAAATGTGTCAAATTTCAAAGCGATTGGTTCAGAATTACAGATTCTATGGAGAAGAATCTCAGAATCGGCAAAATCCTTAACTCAAAGCAAAGAGTGAGCCATGATAAAAAAAATTAAATTTTTTTGATCCCAATTATTTTGAGTTTGGCATGAAATTATATAGTTCAATTCATGTAGATTACGAATCTAGAAAACAAATTTGGATCTGAAGGATATTTTCCAAGATATCGAGAAATTAAAAATATATTCCGGAAGCGGAGCCGGAAGCGGGGAGTCGAAAACTCATACAAATAATGGCGATAAAAATTGCTGATAGCATCGATCGGTTGGTCATACTATATACTATGAATGTTCCAAATTTCAAAGCGATTGGTTCAGAATTACAGATTCTATGGAGAAGAATCTCAGAATCGGCAAAATCCTCAACTCAAAGCGAAGAGTGAGCCATGATAAAAAAAATTAAATTTTTTTGATCCCAATTATTTTGAGTTTGGCATGAAATTATATAGTTTAATTCATGTAGATTACGAATCTAGAAAACAAATTTGGATCTGAAGGATATTTTCCAAGATATCGAGAAATTAAAAATATATTCCGGAAGCGGAGCCGGAAGCGGGGAGTCAAAAACTCATACAAATAATAGAGATAAAAAATTGCTGATAGCATCGATCGGTTGGTCATACTATATACTATAAATGTTTCAAATTTCAAAGCGATTGGTTCAGAATTACAGATTCTATGGAGAAGAATCTCAGAATCGGCAAAATCCTTAACTCAAAGCGAAGAGTGAGCCATGATAAAAAAAATTAAATTTTTTTGATATCAATTATTTTGAGTTTGGCATGAAATTATATAGTTTAATTCATGTAGATTACGAATCTAGAAAACAAATTAGGATCTGAAGGATATTTTCCAAGATATCGAGAAATTAAAAATATATTCCGGAAGCGGAGCCGGAAGCGGGGAGTCAAAAACTCATACAAATGATAGAGATAAAAAATTGCTGATAGCATCGATCGGTTGGTCATACTATATACTATGAATGTTTCAAATTTCAAAGCGATTGGTTCAGAATTACAGATTCTATGGAGAAGAATCTCAGAATCGGCAAAATCCTTAACTCAAAGCGAAGAGTGAGCCATGATAAAAAAAATTAAATTTTTTTGATCCCAATTATTTTGAGTTTGGCATGAAATTATATAGTTTAATTCATGTAGATTACGAATCTAGAAAACAAATTTGGATCTGAAGGATATTTTCCAAGATATCGAGAAATTAAAAATATATTCCGGAAGCGGAGCCGGAAGCGGGGAGTCAAAAACTCATACAAATAATAGAGATAAAAAATTGCTGATAGCATCGATCGGTTGGTCATACTATATACTATAAATGTTTCAAATTTCAAAGCGATTGGTTCAGAATTACAGATTCTATGGAGAAGAATCTCAGAATCGGCAAAATCCTTAACTCAAAGCGAAGAGTGAGCCATGAAAAAAAAATTAAATTTTTTTGATCTCAATTATTTTGAGTTTGGCATGAAATTATATAGTTTAATTCATGTAGATTACGAATCTAGAAAACAAATTTGGATCTGAACGATATTTTCCAAGATATCGAGAAATTAAAAATATATTCCGGAAGCGGAGCCGGAAGCGGGGAGTCGAAAGCTCATACAAATGATAGAGATAAAAAATTGCTGATAGCATCGATCGGTTGGTCATACTATATACTATAAATGTTTCAAATTTCAAAGCGATTGGTTCAGAATTACAGATTCTATGGAGAAGAATCTCAGAATCGGCAAAATCTTTAACTCAAAGCGAAGAGTGAGCATGATAAAAAAAATTAAATTTTTTTGATCCCAATTATTTTGAGTTTGGCATGAAATTATATAGTTTAATTCATGTAGATTACGAATCTAGAAAACAAATTTGGATCTGAAGGATATTTTCCAAGATATCGAAAATTTAAAAATCCAGTCCGGAAGCGGAGCTGGAAGCGGGGAGTCGAAAACTCATACAAATAATGGCGATAAAAAATTGCTGATAGCATCGATCGGTTGGTCATACTATATACTATAAATGTTTCAAATTTCAAAGCGATTGGTTCAGAATTACAGATTCTATGGAGAAGAATCTCAGAATCGGCAAAATCCTTAACTCAAAGCGAAGAGTGAGCCATGATAAAAAAAATTAAATTTTTTTGATCCCAATTATTTTGAGTTTGGCATGAAATTATATAGTTTAATTCATGTAGATTACGAATCTAAAAAACAAATTTGGATCTGAAGGATATTTTCCAAGATATCGAAAATTTAAAAATCCAGTCCGGGAGCGGAGCTGGAAGCGGGGAGTCAAAAACTCATACAAATAATAGAGATAAAAAATTGCTGATAGCATCGATCGGTTGGTCATACTATATACTATAAATGTTCCAAATTTCAAAGCGATTGGTTCAGAATTACAGATTCTATGGAGAAGAATCTCAGAATCGGCAAAATCCTTAACTCAAAGCGAAGAGTGAGCCATGATAAAAAAAAATAAATTTTTTTGATTCCAATTATTTTGAGTTTGGCATGAAATTATATAGTTTGATTCATGTAGATTACGAATCTAGAAAACAAATTTGGATCTGAAGGATATTTTCCAAGATATCGAGAATTTAAAAATCCAGTCCGGAAGCGGAGCTGGAAGCGGAGAGTCAAAAACTCATACAAATAATAGAGATAAAAAATTGCTGATAGCATCGATCGGTTGGTCATACTATATACTATAAATGTTTCAAATTTCAAAGCGATTGGTTCAGAATTACAGATTCTATGGAGAAGAATCTCAGAATCGGCAAAATCCTTAACTCAAAGCGAAGAGTGAGCCATGATAAAAAAAATTAAATTTTTTTGATCCCAATTATTTTGAGTTTGGCATGAAATTATATAGTTTAATTCATGTAGATTACGAATCTAGAAAACAAATTTGGATCTGAAGGATATTTTCCAAGATATCGAGAAATTAAAAATATATTCCGGAAGCGGAGCCGGAAGCGGGGAGTCGAAAACTCATACAAATAATGGCGATAAAAAATTGCTGATAGCATCGATCGGTTGGTCATACTATATACTATGAATGTTTCAAATTTCAAAGCGATTGGTTCAGAATTACAGATTCTATGGAGAAGAATCTCAGAATCGGCAAAATCCTTAACTCAAAGCGAAGAGTGAGCCATGATAAAAAAAATTAAATTTTTTTGATCCCAATTATTTTGAGTTTGGCATGAAATTATATAGTTTAATTTATGTAGATTACGAATCTAGAAAACAAATTTAGATCTGAAGGATATTTTCCAAGATATCGAGAAATTAAAAATATATTCCGGAAGCGGAGCCGGAAGCGGGGAGTCGAAAACTCATACAAATAATGGCGATAAAAAATTGCTGATAGCATCTATCGGTTGGTCATACTATATACTATAAATGTTTCAAATTTCAAAGCGATTGGTTCAGAATTAAAGATTCTATGGAGAAGAATCTCAGAATCGGCAAAATCCTTAACTCAAAGCGAAGAGTGAGCCATGATAAAAAAAATTATATTTTTTTGATCCCAATTATTTTGAGTTTGGCATGAAATTATATAGTTTAATTCATATAGATTACGAATCTAGAAAACAAATTTGGATCCGAAGGATATTTTCCAAGATATCGAGAAATTAAAAATATATTCCGGAAGCGGAGCCGGAAGCGGGGAGTCGAAAACTCATACAAATAATGGCGATAAAAATTGCTGATAGCATCGATCGGCTGGTCATACTATATACTATGAATGTTTCAAATTTCAAAGCGATTGGTTCAGAATTACAGATTCTATGGAGAAGAATCTCAGAATCGGCAAAATCCTTAACTCAAAGCGAAGAGTGAGCCATGATAAAAAAAATTAAATTTTTTTGATCCCAATTATTTTGAGTTTGGCATGAAATTATATAGTTTAATTCATGTAGACTACGAATCTAGAAAACAAATTTGGATCTGAAGGATATTTTCCAAGATATCGAGAAATTAAAAATATATTCCGGAAGCGGAGCCGGAAGCGGGGAGTCAAAAACTCATACAAATAATAGAGATAAAAAATTGCTGATAGCATCGATCGGTTGGTCATACTATATACTATAAATGTTTCAAATTTCAAAGCGATTGGTTCAGAATTACAGATTCTATGGAGAAGAATCTCAGAATCGGCAAAATCCTTAACTCAAAGCGAAGAGTGAGCCATGATAAAAAAAATTAAATTTTTTTGATATCAATTATTTTGAGTTTGGCATGAAATTATATAGTTTAATTCATGTAGATTACGAATCTAGAAAACAAATTAGGATCTGAAGGATATTTTCCAAGATATCGAGAAATTAAAAATATATTCCGGAAGCGGAGCCGGAAGCGGGGAGTCAAAAACTCATACAAATGATAGAGATAAAAAATTGCTGATAGCATCGATCGGTTGGTCATACTATATACTATGAATGTTTCAAATTTCAAAGCGATTGGTTCAGAATTACAGATTCTATGGAGAAGAATCTCAGAATCGGCAAAATCCTTAACTCAAAGCGAAGAGTGAGCCATGATAAAAAAAATTAAATTTTTTTGATCCCAATTATTTTGAGTTTGGCATGAAATTATATAGTTTAATTCATGTAGATTACGAATCTAGAAAACAAATTTGGATCTGAAGGATATTTTCCAAGATATCGAGAAATTAAAAATATATTCCGGAAGCGGAGCCGGAAGCGGGGAGTCAAAAACTCATACAAATAATAGAGATAAAAAATTGCTGATAGCATCGATCGGTTGGTCATACTATATACTATAAATGTTTCAAATTTCAAAGCGATTGGTTCAGAATTACAGATTCTATGGAGAAGAATCTCAGAATCGGCAAAATCCTTAACTCAAAGCGAAGAGTGAGCCATGAAAAAAAAATTAAATTTTTTTGATCTCAATTATTTTGAGTTTGGCATGAAATTATATAGTTTAATTCATGTAGATTACGAATCTAGAAAACAAATTTGGATCTGAACGATATTTTCCAAGATATCGAGAAATTAAAAATATATTCCGGAAGCGGAGCCGGAAGCGGGGAGTCGAAAGCTCATACAAATGATAGAGATAAAAAATTGCTGATAGCATCGATCGGTTGGTCATACTATATACTATAAATGTTTCAAATTTCAAAGCGATTGGTTCAGAATTACAGATTCTATGGAGAAGAATCTCAGAATCGGCAAAATCTTTAACTCAAAGCGAAGAGTGAGCATGATAAAAAAAATTAAATTTTTTTGATCCCAATTATTTTGAGTTTGGCATGAAATTATATAGTTTAATTCATGTAGATTACGAATCTAGAAAACAAATTTGGATCTGAAGGATATTTTCCAAGATATCGAAAATTTAAAAATCCAGTCCGGAAGCGGAGCTGGAAGCGGGGAGTCGAAAACTCATACAAATAATGGCGATAAAAAATTGCTGATAGCATCGATCGGTTGGTCATACTATATACTATAAATGTTTCAAATTTCAAAGCGATTGGTTCAGAATTACAGATTCTATGGAGAAGAATCTCAGAATCGGCAAAATCCTTAACTCAAAGCGAAGAGTGAGCCATGATAAAAAAAATTAAATTTTTTTGATCCCAATTATTTTGAGTTTGGCATGAAATTATATAGTTTAATTCATGTAGATTACGAATCTAAAAAACAAATTTGGATCTGAAGGATATTTTCCAAGATATCGAAAATTTAAAAATCCAGTCCGGGAGCGGAGCTGGAAGCGGGGAGTCAAAAACTCATACAAATAATAGAGATAAAAAATTGCTGATAGCATCGATCGGTTGGTCATACTATATACTATAAATGTTCCAAATTTCAAAGCGATTGGTTCAGAATTACAGATTCTATGGAGAAGAATCTCAGAATCGGCAAAATCCTTAACTCAAAGCGAAGAGTGAGCCATGATAAAAAAAAATAAATTTTTTTGATTCCAATTATTTTGAGTTTGGCATGAAATTATATAGTTTGATTCATGTAGATTACGAATCTAGAAAACAAATTTGGATCTGAAGGATATTTTCCAAGATATCGAGAATTTAAAAATCCAGTCCGGAAGCGGAGCTGGAAGCGGAGAGTCAAAAACTCATACAAATAATAGAGATAAAAAATTGCTGATAGCATCGATCGGTTGGTCATACTATATACTATAAATGTTTCAAATTTCAAAGCGATTGGTTCAGAATTACAGATTCTATGGAGAAGAATCTCAGAATCGGCAAAATCCTTAACTCAAAGCGAAGAGTGAGCCATGATAAAAAAAATTAAATTTTTTTGATCCCAATTATTTTGAGTTTGGCATGAAATTATATAGTTTAATTCATGTAGATTACGAATCTAGAAAACAAATTTGGATCTGAAGGATATTTTCCAAGATATCGAGAAATTAAAAATATATTCCGGAAGCGGAGCCGGAAGCGGGGAGTCGAAAACTCATACAAATAATGGCGATAAAAAATTGCTGATAGCATCGATCGGTTGGTCATACTATATACTATGAATGTTTCAAATTTCAAAGCGATTGGTTCAGAATTACAGATTCTATGGAGAAGAATCTCAGAATCGGCAAAATCCTTAACTCAAAGCGAAGAGTGAGCCATGATAAAAAAAATTAAATTTTTTTGATCCCAATTATTTTGAGTTTGGCATGAAATTATATAGTTTAATTTATGTAGATTACGAATCTAGAAAACAAATTTAGATCTGAAGGATATTTTCCAAGATATCGAGAAATTAAAAATATATTCCGGAAGCGGAGCCGGAAGCGGGGAGTCGAAAACTCATACAAATAATGGCGATAAAAAATTGCTGATAGCATCTATCGGTTGGTCATACTATATACTATAAATGTTTCAAATTTCAAAGCGATTGGTTCAGAATTAAAGATTCTATGGAGAAGAATCTCAGAATCGGCAAAATCCTTAACTCAAAGCGAAGAGTGAGCCATGATAAAAAAAATTATATTTTTTTGATCCCAATTATTTTGAGTTTGGCATGAAATTATATAGTTTAATTCATATAGATTACGAATCTAGAAAACAAATTTGGATCCGAAGGATATTTTCCAAGATATCGAGAAATTAAAAATATATTCCGGAAGCGGAGCCGGAAGCGGGGAGTCGAAAACTCATACAAATAATGGCGATAAAAATTGCTGATAGCATCGATCGGCTGGTCATACTATATACTATGAATGTTTCAAATTTCAAAGCGATTGGTTCAGAATTACAGATTCTATGGAGAAGAATCTCAGAATCGGCAAAATCCTTAACTCAAAGCGAAGAGTGAGCCATGATAAAAAAAATTAAATTTTTTTGATCCCAATTATTTTGAGTTTGGCATGAAATTATATAGTTTAATTCATGTAGACTACGAATCTAGAAAACAAATTTGGATCTGAAGGATATTTTCCAAGATATCGAGAAATTAAAAATATATTCCGGAAGCGGAGCCGGAAGCGGGGAGTCAAAAACTCATACAAATAATAGAGATAAAAAATTGCTGATAGCATCGATCGGTTGGTCATACTATATACTATAAATGTTTCAAATTTCAAAGCGATTGGTTCAGAATTACAGATTCTATGGAGAAGAATCTCAGAATCGGCAAAATCCTTAACTCAAAGCGAAGAGTGAGCCATGAAAAAAAAATTAAATTTTTTTGATCTCAATTATTTTGAGTTTGGCATGAAATTATATAGTTTAATTCATGTAGATTACGAATCTAGAAAACAAATTTGGATCAGAAGGATATTTTCCAAGATATCGAGAAATTAAAAATATATTCCGGAAGCGGAGCCGGAAGCGGGGAGTCGAAAACTCATACAAATAATAGAGATAAAAAATTGCTGATAGCATCGATCGGTTGGTCATACTATATACTATAAATGTATCAAATTTCAAAGCGATTGGTTTAGAATTACAGATTCTATGGGGAAAAATCTCAGAATCGGCAAAATCCTTAACTCAAAGCGAAGAGTGAGCCATGATAAAAAAAATTAAATTTTTTTGATCCCAATTATTTTGAGTTTGGCATGAAATTATATAGTTTAATTCATGTAGATTACGAATCTAGAAGACAAATTTGGATCTGAAGGATATTTTCCAAGATATCGAGAAATTAAAAATATATTCCGGAAGCGGAGCCGGAAGCGGGGAGTCAAAAACTCATACAAATAATAGAGATAAAAAATTGCTGATAGCATCGATCGGTTGGTCATACTATATACTATAAATGTTCCAAATTTCAAAGCGATTGGTTCAGAATTACAGATTCTATGGAGAAGAATCTCAGAATCGGCAAAATCCTTAACTCAAAGCGAAGAGTGAGCCATGATAAAAAAAATTAAATTTTTTTGATCCCAATTATTTTGAGTTTGGCATGAAATTATATAGTTTAATTCATGTAGATTACGAATCTAGAAAACAAATTTGGATCTGAAGGATATTTTCCAAGATATCGAGAAATTAAAAATATATTCCGGAAGCGGAGCCGGAAGCGGGGAGTCAAAAACTCATACAAATAATAGAGATAAAAAATTGCTGATAGCATCGATCGGTTGGTCATACTATATACTATAAATGTTTCAAATTTCAAAGCGATTGGTTCAGAATTACAGATTCTATGGAGAAGAATCTCAGAATCGGCAAAATCCTTAACTCAAAGCGAAGAGTGAGCCATGATAAAAAAAATTAAATTTTTTTGATCCCAATTATTAGGAGTTTGGCATGAAATTATATAGTTTAATTCATGTAGATTACGAATCTAGAAAACAAATTTGGATCTGAAGGATATTTTCCAAGATATCGAGAAATTAAAAATATATTCCGGAAGCGGAGCCGGAAGCGGGGAGTCAAAAACTCATACAAATAATAGAGATAAAAAATTGCTGATAGCATCGATCGGTTGGTCATACTATATACTATAAATGTGTCAAATTTCAAAGCGATTGGTTCAGAATTACAGATTCTATGGAGAAGAATCTCAGAATCGGCAAAATCCTTAACTCAAAGCAAAGAGTGAGCCATGATAAAAAAAATTAAATTTTTTTGATCCCAATTATTTTGAGTTTGGCATGAAATTATATAGTTCAATTCATGTAGATTACGAATCTAGAAAACAAATTTGGATCTGAAGGATATTTTCCAAGATATCGAGAAATTAAAAATATATTCCGGAAGCGGAGCCGGAAGCGGGGAGTCGAAAACTCATACAAATAATGGCGATAAAAATTGCTGATAGCATCGATCGGTTGGTCATCTTATATACTATGAATGTTTCAAATTTCAAAGCGATTGGTTCAGAATTACAGATTCTATGGAGAAGAATCTCAGAATCGGCAAAATCCTTAACTCAAAGCGAAGAGTGAGCCATGATAAAAAAAATTAAATTTTTTTGATCCCAATTATTTTGAGTTTGGCATGAAATTATATAGTTCAATTCATGTAGATTACGAATCTAGAAAACAAATTTGGATCTGAAGGATATTTTCCAAGATATCGAGAAATTAAAAATATATTCCGGAAGCGGAGCCGGAAGCGGGGAGTCGAAAACTCATACAAATAATAGAGATAAAAAATTGCTGATAGCATCGATCGGTTGGTCATACTATATACTATAAATTTTTTAAATTTCAAAGCGATTGGTTCAGAATTACAGATTCTATGGAGAAGAATCTCAGAATCGGCAAAATCCTTAACTCAAAGCGAAGAGTGAGCCATGATAAAAAAAATTAAATTTTTTTGATCCCAATTATTTTGAGTTTGGCATGAAATTATATAGTTCAATCCATGTAGATAACGAATCTAGAAAACAAATTTGGATCTGAAGGATATTTTCAAAGATATCGAGAAAATAAAAATATATTCCGGAAGCGGAGCCGGAAGCGGGGAGTCGAAAACTCATACAAATAATAGCGATAAAAAATTGCTGATAGCATCGATCGGTTGGTCATACTATATACTATGAATGTTTCAAATTTCAAAGCGATTGGTTCAGAATTACAGATTCTATGGAGAAGAATCTCAGAATCGGCAAAATCTTTAACTCAAAGCGAAGAGTGAGCATGATAAAAAAAATTAAATTTTTTTGATCCCAATTATTTTGAGTTTGGCATGAAATTATATAGTTTAATTCATGTAGATTACGAATCTAGAAAACAAATTTGGATCTGAAGGATATTTTCCAAGATATCGAAAATTTAAAAATCCAGTCCGGAAGCGGAGCTGGAAGCGGGGAGTCGAAAACTCATACAAATAATGGCGATAAAAAATTGCTGATAGCATCGATCGGTTGGTCATACTATATACTATGAAAGTTTCAAATTTCAAAGCGATTGGTTCAGAATTACAGATTCTATGGAGAAGAATCTCAGAATCGGCAAAATCCTTAACTCAAAGCGAAGAGTGAGCCATGATAAAAAAAATTAAATTTTTTTGATCCCAATTATTTTGAGTTTGGCATGAAATTATATAGTTAAATTCATATAGATTACGAATCTAGAAAACAAATTTGGATCTGAAGGATATTTTCCAAGATATCGAAAATTTAAAAATCCAGTCCGGGAGCGGAGCTGGAAGCGGGGAGTCAAAAACTCATACAAATAATAGGGATAAAAAATTGCTGATAGCATCGATCGGTTGGTCATACTATATACTATAAATGTTCCAAATTTCAAAGCGATTGGTTCAGAATTACAGATTCTATGGAGAAGAATCTCAGAATCGGCAAAATCCTTAACTCAAAGCGAAGAGTGAGCCATGATAAAAAAAAATAAATTTTTTTGATCCCAATTATTTTGAGTTTGGCATGAAATTATATAGTTTGATTCATGTAGATTACGAATCTAGAAAACAAATTTGGATCTGAAGGATATTTTCCAAGATATCGAGAAATTAAAAATATATTCCGGAAGCGGAGCCGGAAGCGGGGAGTCGAAAACTCATACAAATAATGGCGATAAAAAATTGCTGATAGCATCTATCGGTTGGTCATACTATATACTATAAATGTTTCAAATTTCAAAGCGATTGGTTCAGAATTACAGATTCTATGGAGAAGAATCTCAGAATCGGCAAAATCCTTAACTCAAAGCGAAGAGTGAGCCATGATAAAAAAAATTAAATTTTTTTGATCCCAATTATTTTGAGTTTGGCATGAAATTATATAGTTTAATTCATATAGATTACGAATCTAGAAAACAAATTTGGATCTGAAGGATATTTTCCAAGATATCGAAAATTTAAAAATCCAGTCCGGGAGCGGAGCTGGAAGCGGGGAGTCAAAAACTCATACAAATAATAGAGATAAAAAATTGCTGATAGCATCGATCGGTTGGTCATACTATATACTATAAATGTTCCAAATTTCAAAGCGATTGGTTCAGAATTACAGATTCTATGGAGAAGAATCTCAGAATCGGCAAAATCCTTAACTCAAAGCGAAGAGTGAGCCATGATAAAAAAAAATAAATTTTTTTGATTCCAATTATTTTGAGTTTGGCATGAAATTATATAGTTTGATTCATGTAGATTACGAATCTAGAAAACAAATTTGGATCTGAAGGATATTTTCCAAGATATCGAAAATTTAAAAATCCAGTCCGGAAGCGGAGCTGGAAGCGGAGAGTCAAAAACTCATACAAATAATAGAGATAAAAAATTGCTGATAGCATCGATCGGTTGGTCATACTATATACTATAAATGTTTCAAATTTCAAAGCGATTGGTTCAGAATTACAGATTCTATGGAGAAGAATCTCAGAATCGGCAAAATCCTTAACTCAAAGCGAAGAGTGAGCCATGATAAAAAAAATTAAATTTTTTTGATCCCAATTATTTTGAGTTTGGCATGAAATTATATAGTTTAATTCATGTAGATTACGAATCTAGAAAACAAATTTGGATCTGAAGGATATTTTCCAAGATATCGAGAAATTAAAAATATATTCCGGAAGCGGAGCCGGAAGCGGGGAGTCGAAAACTCATACAAATAATGGCGATAAAAAATTGCTGATAGCATCGATCGGTTGGTCATACTATATACTATGAATGTTTCAAATTTCAAAGCGATTGGTTCAGAATTACAGATTCTATGGAGAAGAATCTCAGAATCGGCAAAATCCTTAACTCAAAGCGAAGAGTGAGCCATGATAAAAAAAATTAAATTTTTTTGATCCCAATTATTTTGAGTTTGGCATGAAATTATATAGTTTAATTCATGTAGATTACGAATCTAGAAAACAAATTTAGATCTGAAGGATATTTTCCAAGATATCGAGAAATTAAAAATATATTCCGGAAGCGGAGCCGGAAGCGGGGAGTCGAAAACTCATACAAATAATGGCGATAAAAAATTGCTGATAGCATCTATCGGTTGGTCATACTATATACTATAAATGTTTCAAATTTCAAAGCGATTGGTTCAGAATTACAGATTCTATGGAGAAGAATCTCAGAATCGGCAAAATCCTTAACTCAAAGCGAAGAGTGAGCCATGATAAAAAAAATTAAATTTTTTTGATCCCAATTATTTTGAGTTTGGCATGAAATTATATAGTTTAATTCATATAGATTACGAATCTAGAAAACAAATTTGGATCTGAAGGATATTTTCCAAGATATCGAGAAATTAAAAATATATTCCGGAAGCGGAGCCGGAAGCGGGGAGTCGAAAACTCATACAAATAATGGCGATAAAAATTGCTGATAGCATCGATCGGTTGGTCATACTATATACTATGAATGTTTCAAATTTCAAAGCGATTGGTTCAGAATTACAGATTCTATGGAGAAGAATCTCAGAATCGGCAAAATCCTTAACTCAAAGCGAAGAGTGAGCCATGATAAAAAAAATTAAATTTTTTTGATCCCAATTATTTTGAGTTTGGCATGAAATTATATAGTTTAATTCATGTAGATTACGAATCTAGAAAACAAATTTGGATCTGAAGGATATTTTCCAAGATATCGAGAAATTGAAAATATCTTCCGGAAGCGGAGCCGGAAGCGGGGAGTCGAAAACTCATACAAATAATAGAGATAAAAAATTGCTGATAGCATCTATCGGTTGGTCATACTATATACTATGAATGTTTCAAATTTCAAAGCGATTGGTTCAGAATTACAGATTCTATGGAGAAGAATCTCAGAATCGGCAAAATCCTTAACTCAAAGCGAAGAGTGAGCCATGATAAAAAAAATTAAATTTTTTTGATCCCAATTATTTTGAGTTTGGCATGAAATTATATAGTTTAATTCATGTAGATTACGAATCTAGAAAACAAATTTGGATCTGAAGGATATTTTCCAAGATATCGAGAAATTAAAAATATATTCCGGAAGCGGAGCCGGAAGCGGGGAGTCGAAAACTCATACAAATAATAGAGATAAAAAATTGCTGATAGCATCTATCGGTTGGTCATACTATATACTATAAATGTTCCAAATTTCAAAGCGATTGGTTCAGAATTACAGATTCTATGGAGAAGAATCTCAGAATCGGCAAAATCCTTAACTCAAAGCGAAGAGTGAGCCATGATAAAAAAAAATAAATTTTTTGATCCAAATTATTTTGAGTTTGGCATGAAATTATATAGTTTAATTCATGTAGATTACGAATCTAGAAAACAAATTTGGATCTGAAGGATATTTTCCAAGATATCGAGAAATTAAAAATATATTCCGGAAGCGGAGCCGGAAGCGGGGAGTCGAAAACTCATACAAATAATAGAGATAAAAGATTGCTGATAGCATCTATCGGTTGGTCATACTATATACTATAAATGTTTCAAATTTCAAAGCGATTGGTTCAGAATTACAGATTCTATGGAGAAGAATCTCAGAATCGGCAAAATCCTTAACTCAAAGCGAAGAGTGAGCCATGATAAAAAAAATTAAATTTTTTTGATCCCAATTATTTTGAGTTTGGCATGAAATTATATAGTTTAATTCATGTAGATTACGAATCTAGAAAACAAATTTGGATCTGAAGGATATTTTCCAAGATATCGAGAAATTAAAAATATATTCCGGAAGCGGAGCCGGAAGCGGGGAGTCAAAAACTCATACAAATAATAGAGATAAAAAATTGCTGATAGCATCGATCGGTTGGTCATACTATATACTATAAATGTGTCAAATTTCAAAGCGATTGGTTCAGAATTACAGATTCTATGGAGAAGAATCTCAGAATCGGCAAAATCCTTAACTCAAAGCAAAGAGTGAGCCATGATAAAAAAAATTAAATTTTTTTGATCCCAATTATTTTGAGTTTGGCATGAAATTATATAGTTCAATTCATGTAGATTACGAATCTAGAAAACAAATTTGGATCTGAAGGATATTTTCCAAGATATCGAGAAATTAAAAATATATTCCGGAAGCGGAGCCGGAAGCGGGGAGTCGAAAACTCATACAAATAATGGCGATAAAAATTGCTGATAGCATCGATCGGTTGGTCATCTTATATACTATGAATGTTTCAAATTTCAAAGCGATTGGTTCAGAATTACAGATTCTATGGAGAAGAATCTCAGAATCGGCAAAATCCTTAACTCAAAGCGAAGAGTGAGCCATGATAAAAAAAATTAAATTTTTTTGATCCCAATTATTTTGAGTTTGGCATGAAATTATATAGTTCAATTCATGTAGATTACGAATCTAGAAAACAAATTTGGATCTGAAGGATATTTTCCAAGATATCGAGAAATTAAAAATATATTCCGGAAGCGGAGCCGGAAGCGGGGAGTCGAAAACTCATACAAATAATAGAGATAAAAAATTGCTGATAGCATCGATCGGTTGGTCATACTATATACTATAAATTTTTTAAATTTCAAAGCGATTGGTTCAGAATTACAGATTCTATGGAGAAGAATCTCAGAATCGGCAAAATCCTTAACTCAAAGCGAAGAGTGAGCCATGATAAAAAAAATTAAATTTTTTTGATCCCAATTATTTTGAGTTTGGCATGAAATTATATAGTTCAATCCATGTAGATAACGAATCTAGAAAACAAATTTGGATCTGAAGGATATTTTCAAAGATATCGAGAAAATAAAAATATATTCCGGAAGCGGAGCCGGAAGCGGGGAGTCGAAAACTCATACAAATAATAGCGATAAAAAATTGCTGATAGCATCGATCGGTTGGTCATACTATATACTATGAATGTTTCAAATTTCAAAGCGATTGGTTCAGAATTACAGATTCTATGGAGAAGAATCTCAGAATCGGCAAAATCTTTAACTCAAAGCGAAGAGTGAGCATGATAAAAAAAATTAAATTTTTTTGATCCCAATTATTTTGAGTTTGGCATGAAATTATATAGTTTAATTCATGTAGATTACGAATCTAGAAAACAAATTTGGATCTGAAGGATATTTTCCAAGATATCGAAAATTTAAAAATCCAGTCCGGAAGCGGAGCTGGAAGCGGGGAGTCGAAAACTCATACAAATAATGGCGATAAAAAATTGCTGATAGCATCGATCGGTTGGTCATACTATATACTATGAAAGTTTCAAATTTCAAAGCGATTGGTTCAGAATTACAGATTCTATGGAGAAGAATCTCAGAATCGGCAAAATCCTTAACTCAAAGCGAAGAGTGAGCCATGATAAAAAAAATTAAATTTTTTTGATCCCAATTATTTTGAGTTTGGCATGAAATTATATAGTTAAATTCATATAGATTACGAATCTAGAAAACAAATTTGGATCTGAAGGATATTTTCCAAGATATCGAAAATTTAAAAATCCAGTCCGGGAGCGGAGCTGGAAGCGGGGAGTCAAAAACTCATACAAATAATAGGGATAAAAAATTGCTGATAGCATCGATCGGTTGGTCATACTATATACTATAAATGTTCCAAATTTCAAAGCGATTGGTTCAGAATTACAGATTCTATGGAGAAGAATCTCAGAATCGGCAAAATCCTTAACTCAAAGCGAAGAGTGAGCCATGATAAAAAAAAATAAATTTTTTTGATCCCAATTATTTTGAGTTTGGCATGAAATTATATAGTTTGATTCATGTAGATTACGAATCTAGAAAACAAATTTGGATCTGAAGGATATTTTCCAAGATATCGAGAAATTAAAAATATATTCCGGAAGCGGAGCCGGAAGCGGGGAGTCGAAAACTCATACAAATAATGGCGATAAAAAATTGCTGATAGCATCTATCGGTTGGTCATACTATATACTATAAATGTTTCAAATTTCAAAGCGATTGGTTCAGAATTACAGATTCTATGGAGAAGAATCTCAGAATCGGCAAAATCCTTAACTCAAAGCGAAGAGTGAGCCATGATAAAAAAAATTAAATTTTTTTGATCCCAATTATTTTGAGTTTGGCATGAAATTATATAGTTTAATTCATATAGATTACGAATCTAGAAAACAAATTTGGATCTGAAGGATATTTTCCAAGATATCGAAAATTTAAAAATCCAGTCCGGGAGCGGAGCTGGAAGCGGGGAGTCAAAAACTCATACAAATAATAGAGATAAAAAATTGCTGATAGCATCGATCGGTTGGTCATACTATATACTATAAATGTTCCAAATTTCAAAGCGATTGGTTCAGAATTACAGATTCTATGGAGAAGAATCTCAGAATCGGCAAAATCCTTAACTCAAAGCGAAGAGTGAGCCATGATAAAAAAAAATAAATTTTTTTGATTCCAATTATTTTGAGTTTGGCATGAAATTATATAGTTTGATTCATGTAGATTACGAATCTAGAAAACAAATTTGGATCTGAAGGATATTTTCCAAGATATCGAAAATTTAAAAATCCAGTCCGGAAGCGGAGCTGGAAGCGGAGAGTCAAAAACTCATACAAATAATAGAGATAAAAAATTGCTGATAGCATCGATCGGTTGGTCATACTATATACTATAAATGTTTCAAATTTCAAAGCGATTGGTTCAGAATTACAGATTCTATGGAGAAGAATCTCAGAATCGGCAAAATCCTTAACTCAAAGCGAAGAGTGAGCCATGATAAAAAAAATTAAATTTTTTTGATCCCAATTATTTTGAGTTTGGCATGAAATTATATAGTTTAATTCATGTAGATTACGAATCTAGAAAACAAATTTGGATCTGAAGGATATTTTCCAAGATATCGAGAAATTAAAAATATATTCCGGAAGCGGAGCCGGAAGCGGGGAGTCGAAAACTCATACAAATAATGGCGATAAAAAATTGCTGATAGCATCGATCGGTTGGTCATACTATATACTATGAATGTTTCAAATTTCAAAGCGATTGGTTCAGAATTACAGATTCTATGGAGAAGAATCTCAGAATCGGCAAAATCCTTAACTCAAAGCGAAGAGTGAGCCATGATAAAAAAAATTAAATTTTTTTGATCCCAATTATTTTGAGTTTGGCATGAAATTATATAGTTTAATTCATGTAGATTACGAATCTAGAAAACAAATTTAGATCTGAAGGATATTTTCCAAGATATCGAGAAATTAAAAATATATTCCGGAAGCGGAGCCGGAAGCGGGGAGTCGAAAACTCATACAAATAATGGCGATAAAAAATTGCTGATAGCATCTATCGGTTGGTCATACTATATACTATAAATGTTTCAAATTTCAAAGCGATTGGTTCAGAATTACAGATTCTATGGAGAAGAATCTCAGAATCGGCAAAATCCTTAACTCAAAGCGAAGAGTGAGCCATGATAAAAAAAATTAAATTTTTTTGATCCCAATTATTTTGAGTTTGGCATGAAATTATATAGTTTAATTCATATAGATTACGAATCTAGAAAACAAATTTGGATCTGAAGGATATTTTCCAAGATATCGAGAAATTAAAAATATATTCCGGAAGCGGAGCCGGAAGCGGGGAGTCGAAAACTCATACAAATAATGGCGATAAAAATTGCTGATAGCATCGATCGGTTGGTCATACTATATACTATGAATGTTTCAAATTTCAAAGCGATTGGTTCAGAATTACAGATTCTATGGAGAAGAATCTCAGAATCGGCAAAATCCTTAACTCAAAGCGAAGAGTGAGCCATGATAAAAAAAATTAAATTTTTTTGATCCCAATTATTTTGAGTTTGGCATGAAATTATATAGTTTAATTCATGTAGATTACGAATCTAGAAAACAAATTTGGATCTGAAGGATATTTTCCAAGATATCGAGAAATTGAAAATATCTTCCGGAAGCGGAGCCGGAAGCGGGGAGTCGAAAACTCATACAAATAATAGAGATAAAAAATTGCTGATAGCATCTATCGGTTGGTCATACTATATACTATGAATGTTTCAAATTTCAAAGCGATTGGTTCAGAATTACAGATTCTATGGAGAAGAATCTCAGAATCGGCAAAATCCTTAACTCAAAGCGAAGAGTGAGCCATGATAAAAAAAATTAAATTTTTTTGATCCCAATTATTTTGAGTTTGGCATGAAATTATATAGTTTAATTCATGTAGATTACGAATCTAGAAAACAAATTTGGATCTGAAGGATATTTTCCAAGATATCGAGAAATTAAAAATATATTCCGGAAGCGGAGCCGGAAGCGGGGAGTCGAAAACTCATACAAATAATAGAGATAAAAAATTGCTGATAGCATCTATCGGTTGGTCATACTATATACTATAAATGTTCCAAATTTCAAAGCGATTGGTTCAGAATTACAGATTCTATGGAGAAGAATCTCAGAATCGGCAAAATCCTTAACTCAAAGCGAAGAGTGAGCCATGATAAAAAAAAATAAATTTTTTGATCCAAATTATTTTGAGTTTGGCATGAAATTATATAGTTTAATTCATGTAGATTACGAATCTAGAAAACAAATTTGGATCTGAAGGATATTTTCCAAGATATCGAGAAATTAAAAATATATTCCGGAAGCGGAGCCGGAAGCGGGGAGTCGAAAACTCATACAAATAATAGAGATAAAAAATTGCTGATAGCATCTATCGGTTGGTCATACTATATACTATAAATGTTTCAAATTTCAAAGCGATTGGTTCAGAATTACAGATTCTATGGAGAAGAATCTCAGAATCGGCAAAATCCTTAACTCAAAGCGAAGAGTGAGCCATGATAAAAAAAATTAAATTTTTTTGATCCCAATTATTTTGAGTTTGGCATGAAATTATATAGTTTAATTCATGTAGATTACGAATCTAGAAAACAAATTTGGATCTGAAGGATATTTTCCAAGATATCGAGAAATTAAAAATATATTCCGGAAGCGGAGCCGGAAGCGGGGAGTCGAAAACTTTAACAAATAATAGAGATAAAAAATTGCTGATAGCATCTATCGGTTGGTCATACTATATACTATGAATGTTTCAAATTTCAAAGCGATTGGTTCAGAATTACAGATTCTATGGAGAAGAATCTCAGAATCGGCAAAATCCTTAACTCAAAGCGAAGAGTGAGCCATGATAAAAAAAAATAAATTTTTTTGATCCCAATTATTTTGAGTTTGGCATGAAATTATATAGTTTAATTCATGTAGATTACGAATCTAGAAAACAAATTTGGATCTGAAGGATATTTTCCAAGATATCGAGAAATTAAAAATATATTCCGGAAGCGGAGCCGGAAGCGGGGAGTCGAAAACTCATACAAATAATGGCGATAAAAAATTGCTGATAGCATCGATCGGTTGGTCATACTATATACTATGAATGTTTCAAATTTCAAAGCGATTGGTGCAGAATTACAGATTCTATGGAGAAGAATCTCAGAATCGGCAAAATCCTTAACTCAAAGCGAAGAGTGAGCCATGATAAAAAAAATTAAATTTTTTTGATCCCAATTATTTTGAGTTTGGCATGAAATTATATAGTTTAATTCATGTAGATTACGAATCTAGAAAACAAATTTGGATCTGAAGAATATTTTCCAAGATATCGAGAAATTAAAAATATATTCCGGAAGCGGAGCCGGAAGCGGGGAGTCGGAAACTCATACAAATAATAGAGATAAAAAATTGCTGATAGCATCGATCGGTTGGTCATACTATATACTATAAATGTTTCAAATTTCAAAGCGATTGGTTCAGAATTACAGATTCTATGGAGAAGAATCTCAGAATCGGCAAAATCCTTAACTCAAAGCGAAGAGTGAGCCATGATAAAAAAAATTAAATTTTTTTGATCCCAATTATTTCGAGTTTGGCATGAAATTATATAGTTTAATTCATTTAGATTACGAATCTAGAAAACAAATTTGGATCTGAAGGATATTTTCCAAGATATCGAGAAATTAAAAATATATTCCGGAAGCGGAGCCGGAAGCGGGGAGTCAAAAACTTATACAAATAATAGAGATAAAAAATTGCTGATAGCATCGATCGGTTGGTCATACTATATACTATAAATGTTTCAAATTTCAAAGCGATTGGTTCAGAATTACAGATTCTATGGAGAAGAATCTCAGAATCGGCAAAATCCTCAACTCAAAGCGAAGAGTGAGCCATGATAAAAAAAATTAAATTTTTTTGATCCCAATTATTTTGAGTTTGGCATGAAATTATATAGTCGGAGCTGGAAGCGGAGAGTCAAAAACTCATACAAATAATAGAGATAAAAAATTGCTGATAGCATCGATCGGTTGGTCATACTATATACTATAAATGTTTCAAATTTCAAAGCGATTGGTTCAGAATTACAGATTCTATGGAGAAGAATCTCAGAATCGGCAAAATCCTTAACTCAAAGCGAAGAGTGAGCCATGATAAAAAAAATTAAATTTTTTTGATCCCAATTATTTTGAGTTTGGCATGAAATTATATAGTTCAATCCATGTAGATAACGAATCTAGAAAACAAATTTGGATCTGAAGGATATTTTCAAAGATATCGAGAAAATAAAAATATATTCCGGAAGCGGAGCCGGAAGCGGGGAGTCGAAAACTCATACAAATAATAGCGATAAAAAATTGCTGATAGCATCGATCGGTTGGTCATACTATATACTATGAATGTTTCAAATTTCAAAGCGATTGGTTCAGAATTACAGATTCTATGGAGAAGAATCTCAGAATCGGCAAAATCCTTAACTCAAAGCGAAGAGTGAGCCATGATAAAAAAAATTAAATTTTTTTGATCCCAATTATTTTGAGTTTGGCATGAAATTATATAGTTTAATTCATGTAGATTACGAATCTAGAAAACAAATTTGGATCTGAAGGATATTTTCCAAGATATCGAGAAATTAAAAATATATTCCGGAAGCGGAGCCGGAAGCGGGGAGTCAAAAACTCATACAAATAATAGAGATCAAAAATTGCTGATAGCATCGATCGGTTGGTCATACTATATACTATAAATGTTTCAAATTTCAAAGCGATTGGTTCAGAATTACAGATTCTATGGAGAAGAATCTCAGAATCGGCAAAATCCTTAACTCAAAGCGAAGAGTGAGCCATGATAAAAAAAATTAAATTTTTTTGATCCCAATTATTTTGAGTTTGGCATGAAATTATATAGTTCAATCCATGTAGATAACGAATCTAGAAAACAAATTTGGATCTGAAGGATATTTTCAAAGATATCGAGAAAATAAAAATATATTCCGGAAGCGGAGCCGGAAGCGGGGAGTCGAAAACTCATACAAATAATAGCGATAAAAAATTGCTGATAGCATCGATCGGTTGGTCATACTATATACTATGAATGTTTCAAATTTCAAAGCGATTGGTTCAGAATTACAGATTCTATGGAGAAGAATCTCAGAATCGGCAAAATCCTTAACTCAAAGCGAAGAGTGAGCCATGATAAAAAAAATTAAATTTTTTTGATCCCAATTATTTTGAGTTTGGCATGAAATTATATGGTTCAATCCATGTAGATAACGAATCTAGAAAACAAATTTGGATCTGAAGGATATTTTCAAAGATATCGAGAAAATAAAAATATATTCCGGAAGCGGAGCCGGAAGCGGGGAGTCGAAAACTCATACAAATAATAGCGATAAAAAATTGCTGATAGCATCGATCGGTTGGTCATACTATATACTATGGATGTTTCAAATTTCAAAGCGATTGGTTCAGAATTACAGATTCTATGGAGAAGAATCTCAGAATCGGCAAAATCCTTAACTCAAAGCGAAGAGTGAGCCATGATAAAAAAAATTAAATTTTTTTGATCCCAATTATTTTGAGTTTGGCATGAAATTATATAGTTCAATTCATGTAGATTACGAATCTAGAAAACAAATTTGGATCTGAAGGATATTTTCCAAGATATCGAAAATTTAAAAATCCAGTCCGGAAGCGGAGCTGGAAGCGGAGAGTCAAAAACTCATACAAATAATAGAGATAAAAAATTGCTGATAGCATCGATCGGTTGGTCATACTATTTACTATAAATGTTTTAAATTTCAAAGCGATTGGTTCAGAATTACAGATTCTATGGAGAAGAATCTCAGAATCGGCAAAATCCTTAACTCAAAGCGAAGAGTGAGCCATGATAAAAAAAATTAAATTTTTTTGATCCTAATTATTTTGAGTTTGGCATGAAATTATATAGTTTAATTCATGTAGATTACGAATCTAGAAAACAAATTTGGATCTGAAGGATATTTTCCAAGATATCGAGAAATTAAAAATATATTCCGGAAGCGGAGCCGGAAGCGGGGAGTCGAAAACTCATACAAATAATAGAGATAAAAAATTGCTGATAGCATCGATCGGTTGGTCATACTATATACTATAGATGTTTCAAATTTCAAAGCGATTGGTTCAGAATTACAGATTCTATGGAGAAGAATCTCAGAATCGGCAAAATCCTTAACTCAAAGCGAAGAGTGAGCCATGATAAAAAAAATTAAATTTTTTTGATCCCAATTATTTTGAGTTTGGCATGAAATTATATAGTTTAATTCATGTAGATTACGAATCTAGAAAACAAATTTGGATCTGAAGGATATTTTCCAAGATATCGAGAAATTAAAAATATATTCCGGAAGCGGAGCCGGAAGCGGGGAGTCGAAAACTCATACAAATAATGGCGATAAAAAATTGCTGATAGCATCTATCGGTTGGTCATACTATATACTATAAATGTTTCAAATTTCAAAGCGATTGGTTCAGAATTACAGATTCTATGGAGAAGAATCTCAGAATCGGCAAAATCCTTAACTCAAAGCGAAGAGTGAGCCATGATAAAAAAAATTAAATTTTTTTGATCCCAATTATTTTGAGTTTGGCATGAAATTATATAGTCGGAGCTGGAAGCGGGGAGTCAAAAACTCATACAAATAATAGAGATAAAAAATTGCTGATAGCATCGATCGGTTGGTCATACTATATACTATAAATGTTTCAAATTTCAAAGCGATTGGTTCAGAATTACAGATTCTATGGAGAAGAATCTTAGAATCGGCAAAATCCTTAACTAAAAGCGAAGAGTGAGCCATGATAAAAAAAAATTAAATTTTTTTGATCCCAATTATTTTGAGTTTGGCATGAAATTATATAGTTCAATCCATGTAGATAACGAATCTAGAAAACAAATTTGGATCTGAAGGATATTTTCAAAGATATCGAGAAAATAAAAATATATTCCGGAAGCGGAGCCGGAAGCGGGGAGTCGAAAACTCATACAAATAATAGCGATAAAAAATTGCTGATAGCATCGATCGGTTGGTCATACTATATACTATGAATGTTTCAAATTTCAAAGCGATTGGTTCAGAATTACAGATTCTATGGAGAAGAATCTCAGAATCGGCAAAATCCTTAACTCAAAGCGAAGAGTGAGCCATGATAAAAAAAATTAAATTTTTTTGATCCCAATTATTTTGAGTTTGGCATGAAATTATATAGTTTAATTCATGTAGATTACGAATCTAGAAAACAAATTTGGATCTGAAGGATATTTTCCAAGATATCGAGAAATTAAAAATATATTCCGGAAGCGGAGCCGGAAGCGGGGAGTCGAAAACTCATACAAATAATGGCGATAAAAAATTGCTGATAGCATCTATCGGTTGGTCATACTATATACTATAAATGTTTCAAATTTCAAAGCGATTGGTTCAGAATTACAGATTCTATGGAGAAGAATCTCAGAATCGGCAAAATCCTTAACTCAAAGCGAAGAGTGAGCCATGATAAAAAAAATTAAATTTTTTTGATCCCAATTATTTTGAGTTTGGCATGAAATTATATAGTCGGAGCTGGAAGCGGGGAGTCAAAAACTCATACAAATAATAGAGATAAAAAATTGCTGATAGCATCGATCGGTTGGTCATACTATATACTATAAATGTTTCAAATTTCAAAGCGATTGGTTCAGAATTACAGATTCTATGGAGAAGAATCTCAGAATCGGCAAAATCCTTAACTCAAAGCGAAGAGTGAGCCATGATAAAAAAAATTAAATTTTTTTGATCCCAATTATTTTGAGTTTGGCATGAAATTATATAGTTCAATCCATGTAGATAACGAATCTAGAAAACAAATTTGGATCTGAAGGATATTTTCAAAGATATCGAGAAAATAAAAATATATTCCGGAAGCGGAGCCGGAAGCGGGGAGTCGAAAACTCATACAAATAATAGCGATAAAAAATTGCTGATAGCATCGATCGGTTGGTCATACTATATACTATGAATGTTTCAAATTTCAAAGCGATTGGTTCAGAATTACAGATTCTATGGAGAAGAATCTCAGAATCGGCAAAATCCTTAACTCAAAGCGAAGAGTGAGCCATGATAAAAAAAATTAAATTTTTTTGATCCCAATTATTTTGAGTTTGGCATGAAATTATATAGTCGGAGCTGGAAGCGGGGAGTCAAAAACTCATACAAATAATAGAGATAAAAAATTGCTGATAGCATCGATCGGTTGGTCATACTATATACTATAAATGTTTCAAATTTCAAAGCGATTGGTTCAGAATTACAGATTCTATGGAGAAGAATCTCAGAATCGGCAAAATCCTTAACTCAAAGCGAAGAGTGAGCCATGATAAAAAAAATTAAATTTTTTTGATCCCAATTATTTTGAGTTTGGCATGAAATTATATAGTTCAATCCATGTAGATAACGAATCTAGAAAACAAATTTGGATCTGAAGGATATTTTCAAAGATATCGAGAAAATAAAAATATATTCCGGAAGCGGAGCCGGAAGCGGGGAGTCGAAAACTCATACAAATAATAGCGATAAAAAATTGCTGATAGCATCGATCGGTTGGTCATACTATATACTATGAATGTTTCAAATTTCAAAGCGATTGGTTCAGAATTACAGATTCTATGGAGAAGAATCTCAGAATCGGCAAAATCCTTAACTCAAAGCGAAGAGTGAGCCATGATAAAAAAAATTAAATTTTTTTGATCCCAATTATTTTGAGTTTGGCATGAAATTATATAGTCGGAGCTGGAAGCGGGGAGTCAAAAACTCATACGAATAATAGAGATAAAAAATTGCTGATAGCATCGATCGGTTGGTCATACTATATACTATAAATGTTTCAAATTTCAAAGCGATTGGTTCAGAATTACAGATTCTATGGAGAAGAATCTCAGAATCGGCAAAATCCTTAACTCAAAGCGAAGAGTGAGCCATGATAAAAAAAATTAAATTTTTTTGATCCCAATTATTTTGAGTTTGGCATGAAATTATATAGTTCAATCCATGTAGATAACGAATCTAGAAAACAAATTTGGATCTGAAGGATATTTTCAAAGATATCGAGAAAATAAAAATATATTCCGGAAGCGGAGCCGGAAGCGGGGAGTCGAAAACTCATACAAATAATAGCGATAAAAAATTGCTGATAGCATCGATCGGTTGGTCATACTATATACTATGAATGTTTCAAATTTCAAAGCGATTGGTTCAGAATTACAGATTCTATGGAGAAGAATCTCAGAATCGGCAAAATCCTTAACTCAAAGCGAAGAGTGAGCCATGATAAAAAAAATTAAATTTTTTTGATCCCAATTATTTTGAGTTTGGCATGAAATTATATAGTCGGAGCTGGAAGCGGGGAGTCAAAAACTCATACAAATAATAGAGATAAAAAATTGCTGATAGCATCGATCGGTTGGTCATACTATATACTATAAATGTTTCAAATTTCAAAGCGATTGGTTCAGAATTACAGATTCTATGGAGAAGAATCTCAGAATCGGCAAAATCCTTAACTCAAAGCGAAGAGTGAGCCATGATAAAAAAAATTAAATTTTTTTGATCCCAATTATTTTGAGTTTGGCATGAAATTATATAGTTCAATCCATGTAGATAACGAATCTAGAAAACAAATTTGGATCTGAAGGATATTTTCAAAGATATCGAGAAAATAAAAATATATTCCGGAAGCGGAGCCGGAAGCGGGGAGTCGAAAACTCATACAAATAATAGCGATAAAAAATTGCTGATAGCATCGATCGGTTGGTCATACTATATACTATGAATGTTTCAAATTTCAAAGCGATTGGTTCAGAATTACAGATTCTATGGAGAAGAATCTCAGAATCGGCAAAATCCTTAACTCAAAGCGAAGAGTGAGCCATGATAAAAAAAATTAAATTTTTTTGATCCCAATTATTTTGAGTTTGGCATGAAATTATATAGTCGGAGCTGGAAGCGGGGAGTCAAAAACTCATACAAATAATAGAGATAAAAAATTGCTGATAGCATCGATCGGTTGGTCATACTATATACTATAAATGTTTCAAATTTCAAAGCGATTGGTTCAGAATTACAGATTCTATGGAGAAGAATCTCAGAATCGGCAAAATCCTTAACTCAAAGCGAAGAGTGAGCCATGATAAAAAAAATTAAATTTTTTTGATCCCAATTATTTTGAGTTTGGCATGAAATTATATAGTTCAATCCATGTAGATAACGAATCTAGAAAACAAATTTGGATCTGAAGGATATTTTCAAAGATATCGAGAAAATAAAAATATATTCCGGAAGCGGAGCCGGAAGCGGGGAGTCGAAAACTCATACAAATAATAGCGATAAAAAATTGCTGATAGCATCGATCGGTTGGTCATACTATATACTATGAATGTTTCAAATTTCAAAGCGATTGGTTCAGAATTACAGATTCTATGGAGAAGAATCTCAGAATCGGCAAAATCCTTAACTCAAAGCGAAGAGTGAGCCATGATAAAAAAAATTAAATTTTTTAGATCCCAATTATTTTGAGTTTGGCATGAAATTATATAGTCGGAGCTGGAAGCGGGGAGTCAAAAACTCATACAAATAATAGAGATAAAAAATTGCTGATAGCATCGATCGGTTGGTCATACTATATACTATAAATGTTTCAAATTTCAAAGCGATTGGTTCAGAATTACAGATTCTATGGAGAAGAATCTCAGAATCGGCAAAATCCTTAACTCAAAGCGAAGAGTGAGCCATGATAAAAAAAATTAAATTTTTTTGATCCCAATTATTTTGAGTTTGGCATGAAATTATATAGTTCAATCCATGTAGATAACGAATCTAGAAAACAAATTTGGATCTGAAGGATATTTTCAAAGATATCGAGAAAATAAAAATATATTCCGGAAGCGGAGCCGGAAGCGGGGAGTCGAAAACTCATACAAATAATAGCGATAAAAAATTGCTGATAGCATCGATCGGTTGGTCATACTATATACTATGAATGTTTCAAATTTCAAAGCGATTGGTTCAGAATTACAGATTCTATGGAGAAGAATCTCAGAATCGGCAAAATCCTTAACTCAAAGCGAAGAGTGAGCCATGATAAAAAAAATTAAATTTTTTTGATCCCAATTATTTTGAGTTTGGCATGAAATTATATAGTTTAATTCATGTAGATTACGAATCTAGAAAACAAATTTGGATCTGAAGGATATTTTCCAAGATATCGAGAAATTAAAAATATAATCCGGAAGCGGAGCCGGAATCGGGGAGTCGAAAACTCATACAAATAATGGCGATAAAAAATTGCTGATAGCATCTATCGGTTGGTCATACTATATACTATAAATGTTTCAAATTTCAAAGCGATTGGTTCAGAATTACAGATTCTATGGAGAAGAATCTCAGAATTGGCAAAATCCTTAACTCAAAGCGAAGAGTGAGCCATGATAAAAAAAATTAAATTTTTTTGATCCCAATTATTTTGAGTTTGGCATGAAATTATATAGTTTAATTCATGTGGATTACGAATCTAGAAAACAAATTTGGATCTGAAGGATATTTTCCAAGATATCGAGAAATTAAAAATATATTCCGGAAGCGGAGCCGGAAGCGGGGAGTCGAAAACTCATACAAATAATGGCGATAAAAAATTGCTGATAGCATCGATCGGTTGGTCATACTATATACTATGAATGTTTCAAATTTCAAAGCGATTGGTTCAGAAGTACAGATTCTATGGAGAAGAATCTCAGAATTGGCAAAATCCTTAACTCAAAGCGAAGAGTGAGCCATGATAAAAAAAATTAAATTTTTTTGATCCCAATTATTCTGAGTTTGGCATGAAATTATATAGTTTAATTCATGTAGATTACGAATCTAGAAAACAAATTTGGATCTGAAGGATATTTTCCAAGATATCGAAAATTTAAAAATCCAGTCCGGAAGCGGAGCTGGAAGCGGGGAGTCAAAAACTCATACAAATAATAGAGATAAAAAATTGCTGATAGCATCGATCGGTTGGTCATACTATATACTATGAATGTTCCAAATTTCAAAGCGATTGGTTCAGAATTACAGATTCTATGGAGAAGAATCTCAGAATCGGCAAAATCCTTAACTCAAAGCGAAGAGTGAGCCATGATAAAAAAAATTAAATTTTTTTGATCCCAATTATTTTGAGTTTGGCATGAAATTATATAGTTTAATTCATGTAGACTACGAATCTAGAAAACAAATTTGGATCTGAAGGATATTTTCCAAGATATCGAAAATTTAAAAATCCAGTCCGGAAGCGGAGCTGGAAGCGGGGAGTCAAAAACTCATACAAATAATGGAGATAAAAAATTGCTGATAGCATCTATCGGTTGGTCATACTATATACTATAAATGTTTCAAATTTCAAAGCGATTGGTTCAGAATTACAGATTCTATGGAGAAGAATCTCAGAATCGGCAAAATCCTTAACTCAAAGCGAAGAGTGAGCCATGATAAAAAAAAATAAATTTTTTTGATCCCAATTATTTTGAGTTTGGCATGAAATTATATAGTTTAATTCATGTAGATTACGAATCTAGAAAACAAATTTGGATCTGAAGGATATTTTCCAAGATATCGAAAATTTAAAAATCCAGTCCGGAAGCGGAGCTGGAAGCGGAGAGTCAAAAACTCATACAAATAATAGAGATAAAAAATTGCTGATAGCATCGATCGGTTGGTCATACTATATACTATAAATGTTTTAAATTTCAAAGCGATTGGTTCAGAATTACAGATTCTATGGAGAAGAATCTCAGAATCAGCAAAATCCTTAACTCAAAGCGAAGAGTGAGCCATGATAAAAAAAATTAAATTTTTTTGATCCCAATTATTTTGAGTTTGGCATGAAATTATATAGTTTAATTCATGTAGATTACGAATCTAGGAAACAAATTTGGATCTGAAGGATATTTTCCAAGATATCGAAAATTTAAAAATCCAGTCCGGAAGCGGAGCTGGAAGCGGAGAGTCAAAAACTCATACAAATAATAGAGATAAAAAATTGCTGATAGCATCGATCGGTTGGTCATACTATATACTATAAATGTTTCAAATTTCAAAGCGATTGGTTCAGAATTACAGATTCTATGGAGAAGAATCTCAGAATCGGCAAAATCCTTAACTCAAAGCGAAGAGTGAGCCATGATAAAAAAAATTAAATTTTTTTGATCCCAATTATTTCGAGTTTGGCATGAAATTATATAGTTTAATTCATGTAGATTACGAATCTAGAAAACAAATTTGGATCTGGAGGATATTTTCCAAGATATCGAAAATTTAAAAATCCAGTCCGGAAGCGGAGCTGGAAGCGGAGAGTCAAAAACTCATACAAATAATAGAGATAAAAAATTGCTGATAGCATCGATCGGTTGGTCATACTATATACTATAAATGTTTTAAATTTCAAAGCGATTGGTTCAGAATTACAGATTCTATGGAGAAGAATCTCAGAATCGGCAAAATCCTTAACTCAAAGCGAAGAGTGAGCCATGATAAAAAAAATTAAATTTTTTTGATCCCAATTATTTTGAGTTTGGCATGAAATTATATAGTTTAATTCATGTAGATTACGAATCTAGAAAACAAATTTGGATCTGAAGGATATTTTCCAAGATATCGAAAATTTAAAAATCCAGTCCGGAAGCGGAGCTGGAAGCGGAGAGTCAAAAACTCATACAAATAATAGAGATAAAAAATTGCTGATAGCATCGATCGGTTGGTCATACTATATACTATAAATGTTTTAAATTTCAAAGCGATTGGTTCAGAATTACAGATTCTATGGGGAAGAATCTCAGAATCAGCAAAATCCTTAACTCAAAGCGAAGAGTGAGCCATGATAAAAAAAATTAAATTTTTTTGATCCCAATTATTTTGAGTTTGGCATGAAATTATATAGTTTAATTCATGTAGATTACGAATCTAGAAAACAAATTTGGATCTGAAGGATATTTTCCAAGATATCGAAAATTTAAAAATCCAGTCCGGAAGCGGAGCTGGAAGCGGAGAGTCAAAAACTCATACAAATAATAGAGATAAAAAATTGCTGATAGCATCGATCGGTTGGTCATACTATATACTATAAATGTTTTAAATTTCAAAGCGATTGGTTCAGAATTACAGATTCTATGGAGAAGAATCTCAGAATCGGCAAAATCCTTAACTCAAAGCGAAGAGTGAGCCATGATAAAAAAAATTAAATTTTTTTGATCCCAATTATTTTGAGTTTGGCATGAAATTATATAGTTTAATTCATGTAGATTACGAATCTAGAAAACAAATTTGGATCTGAAGGATATTTTCCAAGATATCGAAAATTTAAAAATCAAGTCCGGAAGCGGAGCTGGAAGCGGAGAGTCAAAAACTCATACAAATAATAAAGATAAAAAATTGCTGATAGCATCGATCGGTTGGTCATACTATATACTATGAATGTTTTAAATTTCAAAGCGATTGGTTCAGAATTACAGATTCTATGGAGAAGAATCTCAGAATCGGCAAAATCCTTAACTCAAAGCGAAGAGTGAGCCATGATAAAAAAAATTAAATTTTTTTGATCCCAATTATTTTGAGTTTGGCATGAAATTATTTAGTTTAATTCATGTAGATTACGAATCTAGAAAACAAATTTGGATCTGAAGGATATTTTCCAAGATATCGAAAATTTAAAAATCCAGTCCGGAAGCGGAGCTGGAAGCGGAGAGTCAAAAACTCATACAAATAATAGAGATAAAAAATTGCTGATAGCATCGATCGGTTGGTCATACTATATACTATAAATGTTTTAAATTTCAAAGCGATTGGTTCAGAAATACAGATTCTATGGAGAAGAATCTCAGAATCGGCAAAATCCTTAACTCAAAGCGAAGAGTGAGCCATGATAAAAAAAATTAAATTTTTTTGATCCCAATTATTTTGAGTTTGGCATGAAATTATATAGTTTAATTCATGTAGATTACGAATCTAGAAAACAAATTTGGATCTGAAGGATATTTTCCAAGATATCGAAAATTTAAAAATCCAGTCCGGAAGCGGAGCTGGAAGCGGAGAGTCAAAAACTCATACAAATAATAGAGATAAAAAATTGCTGATAGCATCGATCGGTTGGTCATACTATATACTATAAATGTTTTAAATTTCAAAGCGATTGGTTCAGAATTACAGATTCTATGGAGAAGAATCTCAGAATCGGCAAAATCCTTAACTCAAAGCGAAGAGTGAGCCATGATAAAAAAAATTAAATTTTTTTGATCCCAATTATTTTGAGTTTGGCATGAAATTATATAGTTTAATTCATGTAGATTACGAATCTAGAAAACAAATTTGGATCTGAAGGATATTTTCCAAGATATCGAAAATTTAAAAATCCAGTCCGGAAGCGGAGCTGGAAGCGGAGAGTCAAAAACTCATACAAATAATAGAGATAAAAAATTGCTGATAGCATCGCTCGGTTGGTCATACTATATACTATAAATATTTTAAATTTCAAAGCGATTGGTTCAGAATTACAGATTCTATGGAGAAGAATCTCAGAATCGGCAAAATCCTTAACTCAAAGCGAAGAGTGAGCCATGATAAAAAAAATTAAATTTTTTTGATCCCAATTATTTCGAGTTTGGCATGAAATTATATAGTTTAATTCATGTAGATTACGAATCTAGAAAACAAATTTGGATCTGGAGGATATTTTCCAAGATATCGAAAATTTAAAAATCCAGTCCGGAAGCGGAGCTGGAAGCGGAGAGTCAAAAACTCATACAAATAATAGAGATAAAAAATTGCTGATAGCATCGATCGGTTGGTCATACTATATACTATAAATGTTTTAAATTTCAAAGCGATTGGTTCAGAATTACAGATTCTATGGAGAAGAATCTCAGAATCGGCAAAATCCTTAACTCAAAGCGAAGAGTGAGCCATGATAAAAAAAATTAAATTTTTTTGATCCCAATTATTTTGAGTTTGGCATGAAATTATATAGTTTAATTCATGTAGATTACGAATCTAGAAAACAAATTTGGATCTGAAGGATATTTTCCAAGATATCGAAAATTTAAAAATCAAGTCCGGAAGCGGAGCTGGAAGCGGAGAGTCAAAAACTCATACAAATAATAAAGATAAAAAATTGCTGATAGCATCGATCGGTTGGTCATACTATATACTATGAATGTTTTAAATTTCAAAGCGATTGGTTCAGAATTACAGATTCTATGGAGAAGAATCTCAGAATCGGCAAAATCCTTAACTCAAAGCGAAGAGTGAGCCATGATAAAAAAAATTAAATTTTTTTGATCCCAATTATTTTGAGTTTGGCATGAAATTATTTAGTTTAATTCATGTAGATTACGAATCTAGAAAACAAATTTGGATCTGAAGGATATTTTCCAAGATATCGAAAATTTAAAAATCCAGTCCGGAAGCGGAGCTGGAAGCGGAGAGTCAAAAACTCATACAAATAATAGAGATAAAAAATTGCTGATAGCATCGATCGGTTGGTCATACTATATACTATAAATGTTTTAAATTTCAAAGCGATTGGTTCAGAAATACAGATTCTATGGAGAAGAATCTCAGAATCGGCAAAATCCTTAACTCAAAGCGAAGAGTGAGCCATGATAAAAAAAATTAAATTTTTTTGATCCCAATTATTTTGAGTTTGGCATGAAATTATATAGTTTAATTCATGTAGATTACGAATCTAGAAAACAAATTTGGATCTGAAGGATATTTTCCAAGATATCGAAAATTTAAAAATCCAGTCCGGAAGCGGAGCTGGAAGCGGAGAGTCAAAAACTCATACAAATAATAGAGATAAAAAATTGCTGATAGCATCGATCGGTTGGTCATACTATATACTATAAATGTTTTAAATTTCAAAGCGATTGGTTCAGAATTACAGATTCTATGGAGAAGAATCTCAGAATCGGCAAAATCCTTAACTCAAAGCGAAGAGTGAGCCATGATAAAAAAAATTAAATTTTTTTGATCCCAATTATTTTGAGTTTGGCATGAAATTATATAGTTTAATTCATGTAGATTACGAATCTAGAAAACAAATTTGGATCTGAAGGATATTTTCCAAGATATCGAAAATTTAAAAATCCAGTCCGGAAGCGGAGCTGGAAGCGGAGAGTCAAAAACTCATACAAATAATAGAGATAAAAAATTGCTGATAGCATCGCTCGGTTGGTCATACTATATACTATAAATATTTTAAATTTCAAAGCGATTGGTTCAGAATTACAGATTCTATGGAGAAGAATCTCAGAATCGGCAAAATCCTTAACTCAAAGCGAAGAGTGAGCCATGATAAAAAAAATTAAATTTTTTTGATCCCAATTATTTTGAGTTTGGCATGAAATTATATAGTTTAATTCATGTAGACTACGAATCTAGAAAACAAATTTGGATCTGAAGGATATTTTCCAAGATATCGAAAATTTAAAAATCCAGTCCGGAAGCGGAGCTGGAAGCGGAGAGTCAAAAACTCATACAAATAATAGAGATAAAAAATTGCTGATAGCATCGATCGGTTGGTCATACTATATACTATAAATTTTTTTCATTTCAAAGCGATTGGTTCAGAATTACAGATTCTATGGAGAAGAATCTCAGAATCGGCAAAATCCTTAACTCAAAGCGAAGAGTGAGCCATGATAAAAAAAATTAAATTTTTTTGATCCCAATTATTTTGAGTTTGGCATGAAATTATATAGTTTAATTTATGTAGACTACGAATCTAGGAAACAAATTTGGATCTGAAGGATATTTTCGAAGATATCGAAAATTTAAAAATCCAGTCCGGAAGCGGAGCTGGAAGCGGAGAGTCAAAAACTCATACAAATAATAGAGATAAAAAATTGCTGATAGCATCGATCGGTTGGTCATACTATATACTATAAATGTTTCAAATTTCAAAGCGATTGGTTCAGAATTACAGATTCTATGGAGAAGAATCTCAGAATCGGCAAAATCCTTAACTCAAAGCGAAGAGTGAGCCATGATAAAAAAAATTAAATTTTTTTGATCCCAATTATTTTGAGTTTGGCATGAAATTATATAGTTTAATTCATGTAGATTACGAATCTAGAAAACAAATTTGGATCTGAAGGATATTTTCCAAGATATCGAAAATTTAAAAATCCAGTCCGGAAGCGGAGCTGGAAGCGGAGCTGGAAGCGGAGAGTCAAAAACTCATACAAATAATAGAGATAAAAAATTGCTGATAGCATCGATCCGTTGGTCATACTATATACTATAAATGTTTTAAATTTCAAAGCGATTGGTTCAGAATTACAGATTCTATGGAGAAGAATCTCAGAATCGGCAAAATCCTTAACTCAAAGCGAAGAGTGAGCCATGATAAAAAAAATTAAATTTTTTTGATCCCAATTATTTTGAGTTTGGCATGAAATTATATAGTTTAATTCATGTAGATTACGAATCTAGAAAACAAATTTGGATCTGAAGGATATTTTCGAAGATATCGAAAATTTAAAAATCCAGTCCGGAAGCGGAGCTGGAAGCGGAGAGTCAAAAACTCATACAAATAATAGAGATAAAAAATTGCTGATAGCATCGATCGGTTGGTCATACTATATACTATAAATGTTTCAAATTTCGAAGCGATTGGTTCAGAATTACAGATTCTATGGAGAAGAATCTCAGAATCGGCAAAATCCTTAACTCAAAGCGAAGAGTGAGCCATGATAAAAAAAATTAAATTTTTTTGATCCCAATTATTTTGAGTTTGGCATGAAATTATATAGTTTAATTAATGTAGATTACGAATCTAGAAAACAAATTTGGATCTGAAGGATATTTTCCAAGATATCGAAAATTTAAAAATCCAGTCCGGAAGCGGAGCTGGAAGCGGAGCTGGAAGCGGAGAGTCAAAAACTCATACAAATAATAGAGATAAAAAATTGCTGATAGCATCGATCCGTTGGTCATACTATATACTATAAATGTTTTAAATTTCAAAGCGATTGGTTCAGAATTACAGATTCTATGGAGAAGAATCTCAGAATCGGCAAAATCCTTAACTCAAAGCGAAGAGTGAGCCATGATAAAAAAAATTAAATTTTTTTGATCCCAATTATTTTGAGTTTGGCATGAAATTATATAGTTTAATTCATGTAGATTACGAATCTAGAAAACAAATTTGGATCTGAAGGATATTTTCGAAGATATCGAAAATTTAAAAATCCAGTCCGGAAGCGGAGCTGGAAGCGGAGAGTCAAAAACTCATACAAATAATAGAGATAAAAAATTGCTGATAGCATCGATCGGTTGGTCATACTATATACTATAAATGTTTCAAATTTCGAAGCGATTGGTTCAGAATTACAGATTCTATGGAGAAGAATCTCAGAATCGGCAAAATCCTTAACTCAAAGCGAAGAGTGAGCCATGATAAAAAAAATTAAATTTTTTTGATCCCAATTATTTTGAGTTTGGCATGAAATTATATAGTTTAATTCATGTAGATTACGAATCTAGAAAACAAATTTGGATCTGAAGGATATTTTCCAAGATATCGAAAATTTAAAAATCCAGTCCGGAAGCGGAGCTGGAAGCGGAGAGTCAAAAACTCATACAAATAATAGAGATAAAAAATTGCTGATAGCATCGATCGGTTGGTCATACTATATACTATAAATTTTTTAAATTTCAAAGCGATTGGTTCAGAATTACAGATTCTATGGAGAAGAATCTCAGAATCGGCAAAATCCTTAACTCAAAGCGAAGAGTGAGCCATGATAAAAAAAATTAAATTTTTTTGATCCCAATTATTTTGAGTTTGGCATGAAATTATATAGTTTAATTCATGTAGACTACGAATCTAGAAAACAAATTTGGATCTGAAGGATATTTTCCAAGATATCGAAAATTTAAAAATCCAGTCCGGAAGCGGAGCTGGAAGCGGAGAGTCAAAAACTCATACAAATAATAGAGATAAAAAATTGCTGATAGCATCGATCGGTTGGTCATACTATATACTATAAATGTTTTAAATTTCAAAGCGATTGGTTCAGAATTACAGATTCTATGGAGAAGAATCTCAGAATCAGCAAAATCCTTAACTCAAAGCGAAGAGTGAGCCATGATAAAAAAAATTAAATTTTTTTGATCCCAATTATTTTGAGTTTGGCATGAAATTATATAGTTTAATTCATGTAGACTACGAATCTAGAAAACAAATTTGGATCTGAAGGATATTTTTCAAGATATCGAAAATTTAAAAATCCAGTCCGGAAGCGGAGCTGGAAGCGGAGAGTCAAAAACTCATACAAATAATAGAGATAAAAAATTGCTGATAGCATCGATCGGTTGGTCATACTATATACTATAAATGTTTTAAATTTCAAAGCGATTGGTTCAGAATTACAGATTCTATGGAGAAGAATCTCAGAATCGGCAAAATCCTTAACTCAAAGCGAAGAGTGAGCCATGATAAAAAAAATTAAATTTTTTTGATCCCAATTATTTTGAGTTTGGCATGAAATTATATAGTTTAATTCATGTAGACTACGAATCTAGAAAACAAATTTGGATCTGAAGGATATTTTCCAAGATATCGAAAATTTAAAAATCCAGTCCGGAAGCGGAGCTGGAAGCGGAGAGTCAAAAACTCATACAAATAATAGAGATAAAAAATTGCTGATAGCATCGATCGGTTGGTCATACTATATACTATAAATGTTTTAAATTTCAAAGCGATTGGTTCAGAATTACAGATTCTATGGAGAAGAATCTCAGAATCGGCAAAGTCCTTAACTCAAAGCGAAGAGTGAGCCATGATAAAAAAAAATAAATTTTTTTGATCCCAATTATTTTGAGTTTGGCATGAAATTATATAGTTTAATTCATGTAGATTACGAATCTAGAAAACAAATTTGGATCTGAAGGATATTTTCCAAGATATCGAAAATTTAAAAATCCAGTCCGGAAGCGGAGCTGGAAGCGGAGAGTCAAAAACTCATACAAATAATAGAGATAAAAAATTGCTGATAGCATCGATCGGTTGGTCATACTATATACTATAAATGTTTTAAATTTCAAAGCGATTGGTTCAGAATTACAGATTCTATGGAGAAGAATCTCAGAATCGGCAAAATCCTTAACTCAAAGCGAAGAGTGAGCCATGATAAAAAAAATTAAATTTTTTTGATCCCAATTATTTTGAGTTTGGCATGAAATTATATAGTTTAATTCATGTAGACTACGAATCTAGAAAACAAATTTGGATCTGAAGGATATTTTCCAAGATATCGAAAATTTAAAAATCCAGTCCGGAAGCGGAGCTGGAAGCGGAGAGTCAAAAACTCATACAAATAATAGAGATAAAAAATTGCTGATAGCATCGATCGGTTGGTCATACTATATACTATAAATGTTTCAAATTTCAAAGCGATTGGTTCAGAATTACAGATTCTATGGAGAAGAATCTCAGAATCGGCAAAGTCCTTAACTCAAAGCGAAGAGTGAGCCATGATAAAAAAAAATAAATTTTTTTGATCCCAATTATTTTGAGTTTGGCATGAAATTATATAGTTTAATTCATGTAGATTACGAATCTAGAAAACAAATTTGGATCTGAAGGATATTTTCCAAGATATCGAAAATTTAAAAATCCAGTCCGGAAGCGGAGCTGGAAGCGGAGAGTCAAAAACTCATACAAATAATAGAGATAAAAAATTGCTGATAGCATCGATCGGTTGGTCATACTATATACTATAAATGTTTCAAATTTCAAAGCGATTGGTTCAGAATTACAGATTCTATGGAGAAGAATCTCAGAATCGGCAAAATCCTTAACTCAAAGCGAAGAGTGAGCCATGATAAAAAAAATTAAATTTTTTTGATCCCAATTATTTTGAGTTTGGCATGAAATTATATAGTTTAATTCATGTAGATTACGAATCTAGAAAACAAATTTGGATCTGAAGGATATTTTCCAAGATATCGAGAAATTAAAAATATATTCCGGAAGCGGAGCCGGAAGCGGGGAGTCGAAAACTCATACAAATAATGGCGATAAAAAATTGCTGATAGCATCGATCGGTTTGTCATACTATATACTATAAATGTTCCAAATTTCAAAGCGATTGGTTTAGAATTACAGATTCTATGGAGAAGAATCTCAGAATCGGCAAAATCCTTAACTCAAAGCGAAGAGTGAGCCATGATAAAAAAAATTAAATTTTTTTGATCCCAATTATTTTGAGTTTGGCATGAAATTATATAGTTTAATTCATGTAGATTACGAATCTAGAAAACAAATTTGGATCTGAAGGATATTTTCCAAGATATCGAGAAATTAAAAATATATTCCGGAAGCGGAGCCGGAAGCGGGGAGTCGAAAACTCATACAAATGATGGCGATAAAGAATTGCTGATAGCATCGATCGGTTGATCATACTATATACTATAAATGTTCCAAATTTCAAAGCGATTGGTTTAGAATTACAGATTCTATGGAGAAGAATCTCAGAATCGGCAAAATCCTTAACTCAAAGCGAAGAGTGAGCCATGATAAAAAAAATTTAATTTTTTTGATCCCAATTATTTTGAGTTTGGCATGAAATTATATAGTTCAATTCATGTAGATTACGAATCTAGAAAACAAATTTGGATCTGAAGGATATTTTCCAAGATATCGAAAATTTAAAAATCCAGTCCGGAAGCGGAGCTGGAAGCGGGGAGTCAAAAACTCATACAAATAATAGAGATAAAAAATTGCTGATAGCATCGATCGGTTGGTCATACTATATACTATAAATGTTTCAAATTTAAGAGCGATTGGTTCAGAATTACAGATTCTATGGAGAAGAATCTCAGAATCGGCAAAGTCCTTAACTCAAAGCGAAGAGTGAGCCATGATAAAAAAAATTAAATTTTTTTGATCCCAATTATTTTGAGTTTGGCATGAAATTATATAGTTCAATTCATGTAGATTACGAATCTAGAAAACAAATTTGGATCTGAAGGATATTTTCCAAGATATCGAAAATTTAAAAATCCAGTCCGGAAGCGGAGCTGGAAGCGGGGAGTCAAAAACTCATACAAATAATAGAGATAAAAAATTGCTGATAGCATCGATCGGTTGGTCATACTATATACTATAAATGTTTCAAATTTAAAAGCGATTGGTTCAGAATTACAGATTCTATGGAGAAGAATCTCAGAATCGGCAAAGTCCTTAACTCAAAGCGAAGAGTGAGCCATAATAAAAAAAAATAAATTTTTTTGATCCCAATTATTTTGAGTTTGGCATGAAATTATATAGTTCAATTCATGTAGATTACGAATCTAGAAAACAAATTTGGATCTGAAGGATATTTTCCAAGATATCGAAAATTTAAAAATCCAGTCCGGAAGCGGAGCTGGAAGCGGAGAGTCAAAAACTCATACAAATAATAGAGATAAAAAATTGCTGATAGCATCGATCGGTTGGTCATACTATATACTATAAATGTTTCAAATTTCAAAGCGATTGGTTCAGAATTACAGATTCTATGGAGAAGAATCTCAGAATCGGCAAAGTCCTTAACTCAAAGCGAAGAGTGAGCCATGATAAAAAAAAATAAATTTTTTTGATCCCAATTATTTTGAGTTTGGCATGAAATTATATAGTTCAATTCATGTAGATTACGAATCTAGAAAACAAATTTGGATCTGAAGGATATTTTCCAAGATATCGAAAATTTAAAAATCCAGTCCGGAAGCGGAGCTGGAAGCGGGGAGTCAAAAACTAATACAAATAATAGAGATAAAAAATTGCTGATAGCATCGATCGGTTGGTCATACTATATACTATAAATGTTTCAAATTTCAAAGCGATTGGTTCAGAATTACAGATTCTATGGAGAAGAATCTCAGAATCGGCAAAGTCCTTAACTCAAAGCGAAGAGTGAGCCATGATAAAAAAAAAGAAATTTTTTTGATCCCAATTATTTTGAGTTTGGCATGAAATTATATAGTTTGATTCATGTAGATTACGAATCTAGAAAACAAATTTGGATCTGAAGGATATTTTCCAAGATATCGAAAATTTAAAAATCCAGTCCGGAAGCGGAGCTGGAAGCGGAGAGTCAAAAACTCATACAAATAATAGAGATAAAAAATTGCTGATAGCATCGATCGGTTGGTCATACTATATACTATAAATTTTCCAAATTTCAAAGCGATTGGTTCAGAATTACAGATTCTATGGAGAAGAATCTCAGAATCGGCAAAGTCCTTAACTCAAAGCGAAGAGTGAGCCATGATAAAAAAAATTAAATTTTTTTGATCCCAATTATTTTGAGTTTGGCATGAAATTATATAGTTCAATTCATGTAGATTACGAATCTAGAAAACAAATTTGGATCTGAAGGATATTTTCCAAGATATCGAAAATTTAAAAATCCAGTCCGGAAGCGGAGCTGGAAGCGGGGAGTCAAAAACTCATACAAATAATAGAGATAAAAAATTGCTGATAGCATCGATCGGTTGGTCATACTATATACTATAAATGTTCCAAATTTCAAAGCGATTGGTTCAGAATTACAGATTCTATGGAGAAGAATCTCAGAATCGGCAAAGTCCTTAACTCAAAGCGAAGAGTGAGCCATGATAAAAAAAAATAAATTTTTTTGATCCCAATTATTTTGAGTTTGGCATGAAATTATATAGTTTAATTCATGTAGATTACGAATCTAGAAAACAAATTTGGATCTGAAGGATATTTTCCAAGATATCGAAAATTTAAAAATCCAGTCCGGAAGCGGAGCTGGAAGCGGGGAGTCAAAAACTCATACAAATAATAGAGATAAAAAATTGCTGATAGCATCGATCGGTTGGTCATACTATATACTATAAATGTTTTAAATTTCAAAGCGATTGGTTCAGAATTACAGATTCTATGGAGAAGAATCTCAGAATCGGCAAAGTCCTTAACTCAAAGCGAAGAGTGAGCCATGATAAAAAAAATTAAATTTTTTTGATCCCAATTATTTTGAGTTTGGCATGAAATTATATAGTTCAATTCATGTAGATTACGAATCTAGAAAACAAATTTGGATCTGAAGGATATTTTCCAAGATATCGAAAATTTAAAAATCCAGTCCGGAAGCGGAGCTGGAAGCGGGGAGTCAAAAACTCATACAAATAATAGAGATAAAAAATTGCTAATAGCATCGATCGGTTGGTCATACTATATACTATAAATGTTCCAAATTTCAAAGCGATTGGTTCAGAATTACAGATTCTATGGAGAAGAATCTCAGAATCGGCAAAGTCCTTAACTCAAAGCGAAGAGTGAGCCATGATAAAAAAAAATAAATTTTTTTGATCCCAATTATTTTGAGTTTGGCATGAAATTATATAGTTCAATTCATGTAGATTACGAATCTAGAAAACAAATTTGGATCTGAAGGATATTTTCCAAGATATCGAAAATTTAAAAATCCAGTCCGGAAGCGGAGCTGGAAGCGGAGAGTCAAAAACTCATACAAATAATAGAGATAAAAAATTGCTGATAGCATCGATCGGTTGGTCATACTATATACTATAAATGTTTCAAATTTCAAAGCGATTGGTTCAGAATTACAGATTCTATGGAGAAGAATCTCAGAATCGGCAAAGTCCTTAACTCAAAGCGAAGAGTGAGCCATGATAAAAAAAAATAAATTTTTTTGATCCCAATTATTTTGAGTTTGGCATGAAATTATATAGTTCAATTCATGTAGATTACGAATCTAGAAAACAAATTTGGATCTGAAGGATATTTTCCAAGATATCGAAAATTTAAAAATCCAGTCCGGAAGCGGAGCTGGAAGCGGGGAGTCAAAAACTAATACAAATAATAGAGATAAAAAATTGCTGATAGCATCGATCGGTTGGTCATACTATATACTATAAATGTTTCAAATTTCAAAGCGATTGGTTCAGAATTACAGATTCTATGGAGAAGAATCTCAGAATCGGCAAAGTCCTTAACTCAAAGCGAAGAGTGAGCCATGATAAAAAAAAATAAATTTTTTTGATCCCAATTATTTTGAGTTTGGCATGAAATTATATAGTTCAATTCATGTAGATTACGAATCTAGAAAACAAATTTGGATCTGAAGGATATTTTCCAAGATATCGAAAATTTAAAAATCCAGTCCGGAAGCGGAGCTGGAAGCGGAGAGTCAAAAACTCATACAAATAATAGAGATAAAAAATTGCTGATAGCATCGATCGGTTGGTCATACTATATACTATAAATGTTTCAAATTTCAAAGCGATTGGTTCAGAATTACAGATTCTATGGAGAAGAATCTCAGAATCGGCAAAGTCCTTAACTCAAAGCGAAGAGTGAGCCATGATAAAAAAAAATAAATTTTTTTGATCCCAATTATTTTGAGTTTGGCATGAAATTATATAGTTCAATTCATGTAGATTACGAATCTAGAAAACAAATTTGGATCTGAAGGATATTTTCCAAGATATCGAAAATTTAAAAATCCAGTCCGGAAGCGGAGCTGGAAGCGGGGAGTCAAAAACTAATACAAATAATAGAGATAAAAAATTGCTGATAGCATCGATCGGTTGGTCATACTATATACTATAAATGTTTCAAATTTCAAAGCGATTGGTTCAGAATTACAGATTCTATGGAGAAGAATCTCAGAATCGGCAAAGTCCTTAACTCAAAGCGAAGAGTGAGCCATGATAAAAAAAAAGAAATTTTTTTGATCCCAATTATTTTGAGTTTGGCATGAAATTATATAGTTTGATTCATGTAGATTACGAATCTAGAAAACAAATTTGGATCTGAAGGATATTTTCCAAGATATCGAAAATTTAAAAATCCAGTCCGGAAGCGGAGCTGGAAGCGGAGAGTCAAAAACTCATACAAATAATAGAGATAAAAAATTGCTGATAGCATCGATCGGTTGGTCATACTATATACTATAAATGTTTCAAATTTCAAAGCGATTGGTTCAGAATTACAGATTCTATGGAGAAGAATCTCAGAATCGGCAAAGTCCTTAACTCAAAGCGAAGAGTGAGCCATGATAAAAAAAAAAAAATTTTTTTGATCCCAATTATTTTGAGTTTGGCATGAAATTATATAGTTTAGTTCATGTAGATTACGAATCTAGAAAACAAATTTGGATCTGAAGGATATTTTCCAAGATATCGAAAATTTAAAAATCCAGTCCGGAAGCGGAGCTGGAAGCGGGGAGTCAAAAACTCATACAAATAATAGAGATAAAAAATTGCTGATAGCATCGATCGGTTGGTCATACTATATACTATAAATGTTTCAAATTTCAAAGCGATTGGTTCAGAATTACAGATTCTATGGAGAAGAATCTCAGAATCGGCAAAGTCCTTAACTCAAAGCGAAGAGTGAGCCATGATAAAAAAAATTAAATTTTTTTGATCCCAATTATTTTGAGTTTGGCATGAAATTATATAGTTCAATTCATGTAGATTACGAATCTAGAAAACAAATTTGGATCTGAAGGATATTTTCCAAGATATCGAAAATTTAAAAATCCAGTCCGGAAGCGGAGCTGGAAGCGGGGAGTCAAAAACTCATACAAATAATAGAGATAAAAAATTGCTGATAGCATCGATCGGTTGGTCATACTATATACTATAAATGTTCCAAATTTCAAAGCGATTGGTTCAGAATTACAGATTCTATGGAGAAGAATCTCAGAATCGGCAAAGTCCTTAACTCAAAGCGAAGAGTGAGCCATGATAAAAAAAAATAAATTTTTTTGATCCCAATTATTTTGAGTTTGGCATGAAATTATATAGTTCAATTCATGTAGATTACGAATCTAGAAAACAAATTTGGATCTGAAGGATATTTTCCAAGATATCGAAAATTTAAAAATCCAGTCCGGAAGCGGAGCTGGAAGCGGAGAGTCAAAAACTCATACAAATAATAGAGATAAAAAATTGCTGATAGCATCGATCGGTTGGTCATACTATATACTATAAATGTTTCAAATTTCAAAGCGATTGGTTCAGAATTACAGATTCTATGGAGAAGAATCTCAGAATCGGCAAAGTCCTTAACTCAAAGCGAAGAGTAAGCCATGATAAAAAAAATTAAATTTTTTTGATCCCAATTATTTTGAGTTTGGCATGAAATTATATAGTTCAATTCATGTAGATTACGAATCTAGAAAACAAATTTGGATCTGAAGGATATTTTCCAAGATATCGAAAATTTAAAAATCCAGTCCGGAAGCGGAGCTGGAAGCGGGGAGTCAAAAACTCATACAAATAATAGAGATAAAAAATTGCTGATAGCATCGATCGGTTGGTCATACTATATACTATAAATGTTCCAAATTTCAAAGCGATTGGTTCAGAATTACAGATTCTATGGAGAAGAATCTCAGAATCGGCAAAGTCCTTAACTCAAAGCGAAGAGTGAGCCATGATAAAAAAAAAAAAATTTTTTTGATCCCAATTATTTTGAGTTTGGCATGAAATTATATAGTTCAATTCATGTAGATTACGAATCTAGAAAACAAATTTGGATCTGAAGGATATTTTCCAAGATATCGAAAATTTAAAAATCCAGTCCGGAAGCGGAGCTGGAAGCGGAGAGTCAAAAACTCATACAAATAATAGAGATAAAAAATTGCTGATAGCATCGATCGGTTGATCATACTATATACTATAAATGTTCCAAATTTCAAAGCGATTGGTTCAGAATTACAGATTCTATGGAGAAGAATCTCAGAATCGGCAAAGTCCTTAACTCAAAGCGAAGAGTGAGCCATGATAAAAAAAAATAAATTTTTTTGATCCCAATTATTTTGAGTTTGGCATGAAATTATATAGTTTAATTCATGTAGATTACGAATCTAGAAAACAAATTTGGATCTGAAGGATATTTTCCAAGATATCGAAAATTTAAAAATCCAGTCCGGAAGCGGAGCTGGAAGCGGGGAGTCAAAAACTAATACAAATAATAGAGATAAAAAATTGCTGATAGCATCGATCGGTTGGTCATACTATATACTATAAATGTTTCAAATTTCAAAGCGATTGGTTCAGAATTACAGATTCTATGGAGAAGAATCTCAGAATCGGCAAAATCCTTAACTCAAAGCGAAGAGTGAGCCATGATAAAAAAAATTAAATTTTTTTGATCCCAATTATTTTGAGTTTGGCATGAAATTATATAGTTTAATTCATGTAGATTACGAATCTAGAAAACAAATTTGGATCTGAAGGATATTTTCCAAGATATCGAGAAATTAAAAATATATTCCGGAAGCGGAGCCGGAAGCGGGGAGTCGAAAACTCATACAAATAATAGAGATAAAAAATTGCTGATAGCATCGATCGGTTGGTCATACTATATACTATAAATGTTTCAAATTTCAAAGCGATTGGTTCAGAATTACAGATTCTATGGAGAAGAATCTCAGAATCGGCAAAATCCTTAAATCAAAGCGAAGAGTGAGCCATCATAAAAAAAATTAAATTTTTTTGATCCCAATTATTTTGAGTTTGGCATGAAAATATATAGTTTAATTCATTTGATTACGAATCGTGAAAACAAATTTGGATCTGAAGGATATTTTCCAAGATATCGAAAATTTAAAAATCTAGCCCGGAAGCGGAGATGGAAGCGGGGAGTCAATAACTCATACAAATAATAGAGATAAAAAATTGCTGATAGCATGTATCGATCACGCATACTATATACTATAAATGTTCCAAATTTTAAAGTGATTGGTCTAGAATTACAGATTCTATAGAGAAGAATCTCAGAATAGGCAAAATCCTGAGTTCATAGTAAAGAGTGAGACGTGATAAAAAAAATTAAATTTTTTGATCCCAATTATTTTAAGTTTAGCATGGAATTATATAGTCTTATTCATGTAGATTACGAATCTTGGAAACAAAATTGGATCTGGAGGATATTTTCCAAGATATCGAAAATTTAAAAATCTAGCCCGGAAGCGGAGCCGGAAGCGGGGAGTCAAAAACTCATATAAATAATAAAGATAAAAAATTGCTGATAGCATCGATCGATCAGGCATACTATATACTAATGATGCTTCAAATTTCAAAGCGGTTGGTCTAGAATTACATAATCTATAGAGAAGAATCTCAAAATAGGCGAAATCCTAAGTTCATAGCAAAGAGTGAGACGTGATAAGAAAAATTGAATTTTTTGTTCTCAATTATTTTGAGTTTGAAATGAAATTATATAGTCTCATCCATGTAGATTACGAATCTTGAAAACAAAATTGGATCTGGAGAATATTTTCCAAGATATCGAAAATTTAAAAATCTAGCCCGGAAGCGGAGCCGGAAGCGGGAAGTCAAAAACTCATATAAATAATGAGGATAAAAAATTGCTGATAGCATCGATCGATCAGGCATACTATATACTATGAATGTTCCAAATTTCAAAGCGATTGGTTCAGAATTACAGATTCTATAGAGAAGAATCTCAGAATAGGCAAAATCCTGAGTTCATAGCAAAGAGTGAGACGTGATAAAAAAAAAAAATTTTTTTGATCCCAATTATTTTGGGTTTGGCATGAAATTATATAGTCTTATTCATGCAGATTACGAATCTTGAAAACAACATTGGATCTGGAGGATATTTTCCAAGATATCGAAAACTTAAAAATCTAGCCCGGAATCGGAGCGGGAAGCGGGGAGTCAAAAACTGATTTTTTTTTCGCTTTTTCGATGTTTTTGGAGTCAAAATAAATAGAATTATTTGTCCAGATTACGAGAATAACCTTAGAATTGCTCTTATTCCTACATAATTATTGGGTTTGTTATTTCTTCGAAATAATATTTATTCACCCGAATGTTGAAGAAAAGTAAATGAAAAATAATTATTCTACCTAATAAAAATAAGAACTTTAAATGAATTTGACATTGTTTTTTATTCTCAAATTACTGACAAATGGAAATAATTATTCAAAATCAAATCAAACTAAAATCTTTTTTTGCTGAAAAATTATACTAAATTAATATTTGTGGCCTTCAGCCTTCCCTCTTACCCATCCCTTATTTCACAAGTTTCAAAATATGTCGATGGTATTAAAAATTACAAATATTACAAAATTACTACTTTGTGTACAACTGTCATCGATCATAAATTGTTGTGTTTTCAATCTTTCTCATTTTGATATTTATGAGTCTGGGAGCGAATGAATTATTGTTTTAATAATAATATTTTGGTATTTCGCGGCAAGAACTCTGTTTCAGCATGTCCGCGATCCAGGATACGCTGAAACAGAGTCACCCTACAGCCCTAAACTCCGAGCTGTAAAGTGCCTCCCTAACACATGAGCTAGCCCTACCTAACACATTTTAATGGATCGCAACCTGAAACCTAAAAAAGAACCTGAAACCTACAAAAGATTAGCGGGAGGGCAAGTGTAAGTGTCACTTAATTATGTTCCTGAACCAAGACCATGCGATGAAACCAGTGTGAAGCACCAATTCGATCCAAAGTCTTTACCTAATAATTCAGAAACGCGTGTAGTCTGAGGGTGCAAAGAAACACCGTGCACTGCTGAAAATGACCAAAGTGCAATGCGTAGTACCAGGGTCGTACTACGCTTTAGTCTCTTTAAATTTCAGCAGACACAATCTGTGAAAAAAAAATCCTGAAAAAGAATACATACACAAATAAAAAAACAAATCCCACATCCCACCCTCAATCAAAACGTTTCGCGGCATGAAATTACTAATTGAGTTTAATATTTAACCAAAGCAAACCCCAAAATTAATTGTGTATTGCTTTACTTTATTTATAACAAAAAATAATTCGCAAACCTCTAATAAAAATTTAATTTAATCGCGAACGCGTTTCATATTTTGTGATGAAAGTGTTTTAGGATGTTGTATATAGTTATCCAGCGCTGGCAAAACTCTGGTTAATCAGAGCCTTACATAATTTTTCTCATCGGTACAGCGCCGATTATTCAGAGCCATACAAGACGTCCAGCGTCGGCGGAGTCCCCTTGGACCCCACAAAATTTGAACGAGCGAATAAAAAGTTAGGATGACTAAAAGAGAACGCGCGCCCCGCTTGTGTCATAAATAGCATGATTGCATTGTTAATTTAATTGCATCAATATTTCAAAAGTTTATATATAATCACGATATTTACCCAATAATTAATATTAATTAAAATATTATTTACTGAGGAATACAAAAGACACAAGCCTAAATCTAAACACTAACCTTGCACTGCGTACTCTACAGCACCTCTGAAACAAAAGAAAAACAAAATTAGTTACTTCAATTGAATTGAATTTATGTGAAATAAAGACTCAATGAAATAAAGCCTCATGCACAATACGAAATTAGCAGTTAGTGTTTGAGTTATGGTTAGGAACTTGTATATTTGAGATTTAAGATGTGATGACTAATATTAACAAATGGTTTATATTTTATTGGTTTTTGATTTTTATTCATTAGAAATTTCAATATTCACGAAGATGTTTCACATCTGCCGGGCGTTCCATGATGGCCAACAATTTTTTTGTCATCAATAATTCGATAATTTAAACAGTAATTACAGGATGCTTCTCACTCTACAGCTAACATAAGATTGTACCTGCCAAACATTCAACACTAACTAATAATTTCGTGTTGCGAACGAGATTAGAGAAAAAAAAAATAAAAATCAAAAATATTTACCGGTTTGCTGTATGTACAGTGCAGTCCGCTAGAACTCTGCAGCTCGAACAGGAACTCATCTGGTTTCAGGAACACTGGAACTCTGCAGCTCAAGATCTGCTGGTTTCAGGAACACTGGAACATCCGGAAATGAATTTTGCTTTTTCTTTTAAAATTTGTACAGGCGTTTTTAAATTCTTAATGTTGCAATAATTTTTTTTTTCAATCTTGCAACTAACTCCTACCGATGATGTAGTTATGGTTTGCAAGGTCCTAACGGAAGTGAAGAAGCCCGAAGTATCCACAGAAAAAGCTTCTTTCAAGTCAAAAAGACAGTCAAAGAATTGGCCAATATATCTTCAGATTGATTTGATCATTTCTGTAAATTAAAGAAAATTGTCCAAAATGAATATAAAAATATTTCAAAGTTTTTATTCACCTGTTGATTTGGCCAATGATTCTTTGAATTGTTGAATAACTTCCGTAATTGAAATCGAAGCACACTTGCTTGAGATTCTGCAGTTCCTGACATTTTTCCGCATAAATCCAAAACGATTGAACGTAGAATATTAGAATACAGTATTCAAGATGATAGTACTGTCTAGATGCTCATATCCTATTTTCATTGAGATCGAATGAGTTGAAAGTGCACTATACTTGACGATCTTGAAATTCAGAACTGTTAGCCGTGGAATTCTGGAAATCAGTATTTAGGAATGTTGTAGCATAAGAATGATGACCTGCTGTTTCCATAGCAACCGACTAGCCGTAGAATGATGAGATGTTGTGTTTGATTATATATATCCAAAGATGTACAAGTAAGTCACGTGATGTCCACGTCAGATTTTTAATGCTTGTGGACATAAATTTGTCGTTCCTATTTCCCGAAGAAGCTCTTCAAAGAATACGATTAAATATTTCCGGAAAACTGCAGCGGCGAAGCACAACTGATTATTTCAAATTGTATTCCTATTCTTACAACTAAGGGACTGGGGCTAACTTTTACTGTTGATACTGTTGTGGTAGACGAATTGGTGATACCAAAGGAGCTTGAATTTTGCACAGAAGCTTTTCTGAAATTAAAATATAATTTATTAACAAGACTATTAAGAAAAAAAGTTAGTTTTATTCACCTGTACTTTTTGCAATTTCCAATTATCTTCTTGCTTCTGGCATCAAAGTTACTGATAATGATTGGAATTACTTTTAGTTGCGTTTGTTGTTGATTTTTCAAGTCCACTTGGGTAAATATTTGACAGGGTGGGCAGGGGGCTCAATCAAATCATTAAATGCACATTTTTCGATTACATTTCCTCAAAATATTAATATTCACAGCACTGACAAAGCTATATTAATATCTTGGAACTGAATCTACATTCAATCATTTGCTAAAACTAAAAATGCATAAATCCATATCTTTTGTTTCAAAGCGCCACATCAGGCTTAATTTTGGAAAATTAATTATGAAAATATTATTGGACAGACAAGATTTATGCATACGGCACAATTTTTAATGAAATTGGCCCATTTTAAATAATTCCACAGCCAAAGGATCAACAAATCGAATAAAATTACACAAATCTGCTACAAAACACGAAACTTAGCTCAATGGCTATAACATTATTTAAATAACAGTCAACTACATTTTTTGTAGTTTCGTTCATGAATATACAAACTCAGTTAAATTTGGAAGAATTTTACTAGAAAAAATTTGTATAAATTTGGAAAAAAAATTAATAAATAATTTGTAAACTGAGATTGCACACAACTTAAAAATAATACAAAAAGTGTATTCTTTTGCAAATTATTATGTTTGGATAATAAAATGAAGCAGCAGTTATTGGAGCTTTTGGTCGACTTGATGAGGTTTTGCAGCCAAATTTGTGGATGAAGCAACGTACATAAATAAGCAGCAAATTGTTGAGATTTTGTGCAAAAAGAATACTTACATTAAAATACTTATAAACTAACAGATAAAATAATATCAAATATAAATATACACCATGAGGTGTAATAAAAACAAAATTTGAAAATAAAATTTTAGTACTAATAAGTAATTTTCACTTACTAATATTTTTTAAGAAAAGTTAATTATGGACATTTGATATTAGTTTTAACTGTTCAAAAATTGGGAGGCTTTTAAAGGGTGGACCTATCAAATAACCAAATGAACATTTAAATTTAAACATCTTTGCAAAGACTCGACATTTGATCATTTGACAAAATTGGGATCTTTATTGAGCACAATTTAAAAAAATTGGCTCATTCAAAATAATGCCACAGCCCAAGGATGAATTTTTGGAAACAAAATTTGGAAAATATAATAAATTTAATAAACGGAATTTGGCACAAGGGCTGTAACATTATTTGAATTTTTTATTAGGGGCAGAGAGGGCTACGATTTACAATAAATGGAGGGAGAGATTTGGTAATACAATTGTAATTTTTATTGGAAATTTGTTTGAACAGAGTTCATTGTCCTTTTTAATTCCTTTTTTCTTTGGTGGTAATTACTTGCTGCTATTTTCGATTAGTAATTGAAATCTTCTATCTTCAATTGAATACTTCATGACCTCTATTTTGCTTCGGTAATTTGCTGCTTTTATTTTGCTGGCTGAACAGTCTCAATTTTCTTGGATCGGTAGCCCATAGCTTCCATTTTCAATTAGATAATTGTTTGCTGCTGGATGAATGAATCTTCTTCTGATCTTGTGAGCCTGGGAGCGAAATTCATTTCTGAAACATAAATTAATGTTGAAAAATTATATTGGCATTGTTTTTGTGACTTGGGCCTACATTATTGGCACTCGCTTGGGATTTATTATTATTTTGGATGTTAAAAATTTTTAAATCAATAACAAAAAAATTTTCTGTATGAGATTGAATTCAAGATAAATATTTTCCAATAATAAACAAATGTTCATAAAATAAAATCCTAATAAATCTTTCTGCTTGTAACCTGTTGAAAACAGTAAGTGTAGATAAAAATTGAATTTAAAATCTGTGTTTGCAAACTGAATTAAAAATTGATGTATGTTGTTGTAGTTTATATCTTTTGAAGGGCCCTACGAGAATTTGATCTTTCCTGATTATTTTATTTTATTTTAAACAGACGAAATTATGAATTAATTTCTAAAAAATGTATGATTCGATTACGGACTAATATTTTTAATATAATAATTATGTAACTACTAATGTGCCACATGAAAAAGATATATCAGAAATATGATTTTTTCTGAAATATTACATAACATCTTGAATCATATTTCAAAGAATAGATTCTAAATCATAAAAAATGTATTAAATATGAAAAAGGAATAGAGAAGAATGGCACATATTTTATACTGAGCCTTAGCCAAAAATTAAAATTAATAAACAGAAATAATTTTCCCAAAAGCTATGCATACCTTAAGAAGGCGAATTTTCCGATCTCAATACAACTCTGCAGCCTTCTGGACCTCATGAAAGTCTTTTCCACTATTCACACTATAATATTTCCGCATTTTGAACACTTTTCTCCTATAAAGTACTACTAAAATGTCCGTCTTTCTTGAATATCTACACAGAACTAGTGAAGCTACACTGCTACGTCACAGTTCTTAGCGCGCTTGTTCAAACCGAATTTATCAATTAAAAATTATTAATACTGAATAAATCGGCACGAAAATGAAAGATTTTTAAATTATTTATTTTGATACTTTTGAAGTAAAATTCAACACAACTGATTCCAAACACGATTTTAATGACTTTTGATGCTCTTTTGAATATCATCCCATCTAAAATATTAAATTAAAGTTAGCTAACAAATTATAATTATAATTTTGACGTAATGTTAAATACATAATATCGAAATTTTATATATACAGGGAGTTTAAAATAAAATCCATGATATGAGATTGCTTGAGCTATGATCATTCCAATTAAATAACAATATAATGTAACAGAACTGTTCGCAAGATGGGTCCTTCAATCGCTCACAAAATTAATTTTAGACGTCATTTATTTCAATTACTGTGGTTGAAATATTGATGTACCACTATACTTTTAAAACCATAGGACAATCCCAACAATGGATTTTCAACAAAGAATCCGCACCAAAAACGATGTGAAATATTTTTTTAAATAATAAATAATTGATAATCAATATTTTGGCAGCAAAAAAAAATGCTCATCCGGTAGACAATTTAGAAATGAAATTAAAAGTTCTCAACAAAATTTTTCATACAACTAGCTGTTTAGCAAAAAAAAAATATATTTATTTCCCATTTATTCCAAATGAGCTACGTGCTGCCATCTCTGTAGCAAAATGTAAACTTATAGCTGGACTTGGCCAAAAATATCTAATGAAAAGCTCGTATATTGAATAATATTGATATCTCAGAAATTAAGGCCTCAATTCCGCAGATAAACTTTTACGAACCGTCAGTTCAACTGTTGAACTGTTTCTTATTTAATTATGCTGCCATCTCTGTGTTTCTCGCAGAACTTTTTCAAACTGTACAATTTGAAATTTAGTTGTCAAACAGTTTATTATGCACTTTTCATTTGTAATATTTAATTTGATTTGAAATGCTACCGAGGAATCCTTTAATAACTTCAAATATAAACATAGCTATTTTATTGATTGATTCTGCCATCTCTGTACTAAACAGTAAACTTCTTTTCAGTTCAACGTTTGGTTCGTAGATGGCGTGCATCTATCATTATATATTTTGAGGTCATCTGTCAAATTGATGGTTTAATGCGGTGGTAAATTTGTTTCCGTCAAGTACTCAAAAGAAACATTGAATCAGTATTAGGTAAACTACGTAAAAATGCTAATTTGAAATATATAACAAGATACAGTTGTAAGTATTAATTTTATGCTCAAATTATTTATTATTGAGGTTATTATATTATTATTATTATTAAATTATATGCTTTAATCGGTTTAACATAAATATGAAATAAATGTATGTAAGTTTTGCAGAAGATTTCAGCTACCTATTTTTTTTTGTATCATTTTTTCTGATGAAGTCTTTTGGTTAGAGAGTCGAAACGTTAAAAATAAAATTAAATATACAGAATTAAAACCAAAAAAGTCTATTTATTATGATGTAATTCTGAAAGTATGTATAGATCATTAAAATAATTATTTCTAGTTGATTCAAAAAAATTCTTACTCGTGCACCAATTCCAATTATTGGCTGCCACTAATTCTGCATATACATACATCCATTCTGTATATTTACTGAGAATTTGAACTCTGTAAAATTCCTGGTACATACAAAAAAAAATAGTTTGTTGTATATTAATTTTTCATGTATTTCAAACGAGCTACGTGGTGCCACCTGTGTAGCAAAATGTCAACTAATATCTAGACTTGGACATGTTTATTATTGAGATTAAAGTTATTGTTAAAATCAAGTTTAAAAATTTAATAATTTTCTCCAAGTCAGGAGTACAATTGAAATATTCTTCGCAAATCAAAAAAGTATCTGGAATATTAAGAATTATTTGTCACTTGAATCGTTCAAAAACATCAAATTTCATTTAAATTATTTATTTAAAAGTTTGTCCATAGTTTGTAATATGTGTTGTTGTTATTATTATTATTATTAAAAGGTTTTAATATGAATAAATATGCCAAATAGTCGCTATTTTTTAACATTTATAAAAACTGTTTCCAAGACGTGCTAGGTGCTGCCACCTTCAAATTAATAGATGAACTAGCTGGTTACTTGTTGAGCAAGTGAAAGGTATGTGTAATCACAAATTCTTATATTATTTGGCGCCCTGTTTCGTTGGAGTAAAAGAGAAAAGAGAATTGAAGGTTTAACGTGAAAACAATATAAGCTCTCTTTTATTTATTATTATCAGGAAATATAAGCTTTTTCAATGTACGGTTATCTGTTGAGCAATACATAAGTTGACAGATTCTGGCATTATTTGACTCCCATTCGAGTAAAAAGGGTTGAATCTAGTTTTCAAAAGAATGAAACAGTAAAAGCTGTCTACTAGGGGATGATTTATTGCATTTATTTCAAAGAAACTAAATTATCTTGTTTTCTTTGGAGGTTATAATTGTAAATAATTTGTTACTGGGAAAACAAATCTAAGTTTTGGATTATCAGTCTGTAGAGTTTATTTTGTCCAAGACATTGAGACAAAATCTCTTAATACATCATATCCAATTGGGTGATGATTTTTTAAGCGAAAAGGAGCTTTTCTTTCTGATTTTTTGAAATTCGGTATACAGCCTACAAACTCCAAATTAAATGCGAAGTATGAAAAAACTAGAGCTTCTATTACCTATTGGACTGCAGCTTTGGATTTTAAAGGATCAAATAAAGGGGATGACATTTTTTTTAATTTTTATCAAATATTTTAATAGATGGATTATAATGGCTTTAATGTTTTTTAGGTGAAAAAGAATATATATTCCGCAATAAGTGGAATCAAATTAATTTTAAAAGAATATTTAAGGGATGTAACATTATTAAATATTTTTATTTGAATTTATTTCTTCATATTCTGATTCCATGAGCCTTAATCTAAACGAAAATACACTTTTCATTAGAGAGTCGAATAAATCAATAAAAATGTCATGAAATTGGCTTAAAACCCCAATTAAAAAGCGAGTTATGAAAGATCTAAAGCCTCTATTTGAATTTAGATTGCAGATTCAAATTCTGAAGGGGTGAAAAAAGGACACACAATTTTTTTAAATTCATCTCAGTTATTTATAAAACGTGAACTTTAGTCTTGATGTTTTTTATGCGGAAAAGGGCTTTTTTCATGAATTTTGTTCAAATTTGGTATCTATCTTTTCATAAACTCATATTATTCATTGAAATCAGGTCAAGTACTTCTCTACATTCTCTATTTGAGTAATATAAGAATAAAACAATAATAAAAATAACATTTGTACTTTATTTTTTAAATTATAAATAACATTTCAAAAATAATATAAATACAATTTTCAATTTCTAAATGTATTTAAATCTTACGAATTATGAACTTCCGGTCATGATTGGAACTGGGAGAAGAATCTTATCGCTTGGAAGATGCTCCAGTTGTCCTTCCAGTTTTTTCAATAAATCAATTTAACATTCAATATTTTTATAAAAGTAGGTAATTTTATTTTGGAAATAACTCTTTGTACCAGGGTGAATAAAATTTACTTTATTTGACAGCAATAATTCTATCAGGTATTTACAAAAGTCCAAAAAAAAAATTGGACATAGGTTCCCCGTCTCCGGGAGGTTTATTAATTAAGCCCCCTTCCCCTTGGAAGGTAGGCTTACTAATAAATCTCCAAAATATTATTTAGCTATAAAAACATAAAGACAATTGAATATTAAACGCCTGAAAGAAATATTACACATAAATAAATGATTGTGGAGCTCTTGGTTCTCAACTTTGAATTAGGGGAGTTGATTAAGCCCTATCACCTCGACAAGGTGTCTCCACTAGATAGGGGGGGGCCTGCGCAGGCGGAAAAGGGGGGAAAGGAACTAAAATTCTATCATACTCTGAAAAACAAAAATAATTAAAGCACACACTCAAACATTCAGGTGGCCACCTTTCATACGCACATACACACACCGTCGCGGCGCTGGCACTCTCAGCTCCTGAAAAGAAACAATAAACCAAAATTAATCTCAATATCAATATAACACAATATTCAATAGTCATTTCTTAACAATATTTTCATGAAAATAAATAATGTCTACACAGAAAATTGTTTTAATAATTGTATAAGGTCTAAGGTACTGTGACTATTTTTAAAAAATTTCTCAGGAATTATTAAGGCAATAAAAAGAATTTTAATATAAAATATTTTCATCTAAACAATTGGAGCATTTTCATTACTATAATTCAAAATGGAGCCAATATTTTTATTAATTATTCAACGAAAAAAAGTATTTTCAGTTTAAAGTAATTCTAAAATCAATTAAATTCCATGAAAATATTATTCGAAATCTATTTATTAATTATTCTAAGGTTTTTTGAAATTTTGTGACAATTTTGAAATAAAATCAAGTTCAAATTAACAATTTGTTACTGTATTTAATTTATTTATTGAAATTGAATTCAAAATTTAAATTTATGGAGCATAAAAAAATATTTTAGGGCAGTTATTTCAATTGATTTATTTGAAATTTTTTTTTTTTTGTAATTAAAGAGGATTACTAGTAAAATAAATAAGTTTGACTTACTGTTGAAGAACTGGGGGTGCCTCTGTCTGTCTTGGCTTCGCTTCCCTTCGGGTTTGGGTCTCCACTCTCCTCCCTCCAGGCTTGGATAACGGCCAGAAAGTAACATCCTTCTGAAAAATCAAATAAAAACATTCAAAATTAATTAATAAAGTAGCGCAATTTGTAAAAGGAAGTCATGCATTAATTTTTAAAGTAAATTATTTTTATTATATTTATTTTCAATATTTTAAAACGAAAATATTTATAACAACTTGCCAGTAAAACAAAAGGATGCCTCTATCTGACCGCCTACTAAGCCCCTTGAATTGTGGATCTGGGAACTGCTGGGCTTGGCTGCTTGGCGGGACAGCTTGGCTCATCAACTTCACGTTAGGGCTCAACAATTGCCAGATAAAACTGTACAATGAGTACTCTCACAGTGTGGTTTAGAACGACCAGACAATAAAAGCCTAGTTTGGAATGAACCAAACCCGCAATCATTTGGAATGAACCAAATAGCGGCTCTCACTACCCAATCTGATCCGCCCCACACTGCGATACTGCAATAACGGCTTCGTAAAAATACACTAGTTTAACCAGTTTCGTAAAAATCACCGATAAAGCGTTCCCCATTGCACAATCGTCTCCGATCAAAAGATCGCCCCAACGACCCTTGTTTGCTCATTACTACCGTATTGACGGGACAGAACTACTAATTATAGTAGCTACTAGAAAAGTACCATGCCCTCTTGCCTGTATCATGCAAGTCTCAGAACTTGTGTCGGGGCCCTCGACACGCATTCCTGTGACTCTACCAATCATACGCCAGTGATCACCTCAAAGTGGGTAGCGAACCCACTTCATGCAACCGCTATTATGTATGAAAGATTCGACACAGGCTCAAGAGCACGCCTATCCGCAACGAGCAAACAAGGTAAGTGCATTCGGATTGAATACACTGTTTCAACCCCCTAGACTGCTACCCCCTCTGGAATGGACTGCTACTTCCTTCCAAGATTCCTCTTCCATAATTTGTTTGTGTGTATGTGCATTCATCCCAAATATCAAACACAATTCACATAAAGAATCATTAAAATACACATCTAATTAGGTTTAGGAATAAGAGAAAGGATTTGATGATCCATTGGAAACCTGAAACAAAAAAAAAAAAAAACCAGACTGCGCCCATCCATCCTGCACGAATTTGAACTCGGGTGTCATCTAATTGAACTGCAACTGCGGCCATCATCCTGCATCAATTGAAATTCGGGTTGCCATCTAATTGGTCTTCTTTGAATTATTTATCAAGACTGCGGTCATCATCCTACACGAATTTGAATCCAGATTGTCTTCTAATTAAATTGTAACTCCTTTGGATTATTTCGTCTCCCATCATATTTCCTAAAACAAATTTTAAAATATTTAAAATAAAATAAAACATTTAAAACTTCTTTTAAGACTTGTACTACAATGTACAAAATAAATAAAAAATTTATTTATTAAACATTTTTTAATCAATTTGTTCACGAAACAGGCAAGAAAGTACGAGAAATAATTACGTAACACACCACGCCATGTATTCAAAAACTCAAAAATTCGATTTAAATGTAAAAAAAACAGCCCAAATAATCCTTTAAATAATATATTTCGATTCAAAATGTGAATTTCAGGTTTTAAATTTGGATCAATTTCATTTTGGAAAAGTTTAAAATATAATAATTGCATAAAATTAAAAATTTTGCAATAAATAATATAATTTGAAAGCTTAAAAGCTTATAATAAATGAAATAAGTAAAATCAAAGCATTTAACTTGTAATAAATTGTAATAAAAAATCCATTCACATTCCAAAAATTTTCCATTTTATTATTTATTGAATGAAATTAATTTCTGGTTAAAATATACACTTACTTTGAACGAATTTGTTGATTCAATTCAAGCTACGTTTCCAAAAACAATTCTTTTCTTCAATGTACGCTATCAGGGGACGCCAACCAATTAAGTAGTAATTAAGCAGCACTCTACTGTTTATACGTCCGATTTGTTCGACTACTGGTTTGTAAATGATCGTTTAATGGCGTCAGAAGCAGTTGAATCCTGGCCGGAAGCATCACCTTACAACTGAAAGCCAATCGTAAACTAATTAAATTATTATTACCAATAAGCAATAAGAATCTTGGCGCGTTACTATTTCAAACGGAAACTAACATATTGGCATCATATTTAAAAACTGTACGAGATTAAAAATTCGGGTAAAATGGATCTGTTCTAAAAATATTAGGGCCGTTTGACACAGTGCATTAAATGTTGCATTTTGCTTTACAATGCAAAAATTTTGTGCAATAAACTTTGATTTATTATTATTTCACGTAAACGCTAACAACAATTGTTCAAAGTTTCAACTCAATCGGATGAGCGATGCACAAACGAACAAATACAATTCGTGTGCCACTTTGTGAGTTAATTTTACTGTCAAAAACCTTCAAAGAGCTAACAATAACTATATAAAATTTCAATTTAATCGGTCAAAAGGTATCGAAATTTATTATACAGAGTGTTTAATTTAAGTGGCGTACTATTGCTATCTCAAGAACTATAATACATTCAAAGTTGGTTAAACGAACAAACAGTTCCTATATTATAGCGATACAAAATATTTTAGATCAGTGGCTCTCAAAGTACTTTCATTCGATTTAGTTCTTTTTTCTGAATTCAACGATATATCATTTTAATGCACTCACAGAACGAAACCTTGAGTAAAATTTAAATGAAGATTGTATTGCTGAATCAACTGACGCTATAATATGAAAATTGTTTACTTATTTCATCTATTTGTATCTGGTAATTCTCAAAATAGTAATGGTGCTCGACTTAAATTGGACATTCTTTATTATTTTATTATACTATTTCACAATAAAATGCAACATAAAAATTTCTATTTAATTTCAATTGAAAAATAGTTGAGGACCTTTTCTTTTCGTTCATAAGGTATTGATATCAATGGATAATTAAATTTACCTGCATTCTCCCAGCATTTATCTTCAAATAAGGACTCCAAAAATTATGCAACTATTTGTGCATTTAGATAGCACGTGCACAGTATATTCCTTGACTGATGTTTCAATAAATGCAAGCCTGAGGTAAATCTATTTGAAGTTTAACACCAGTGGAAAGTCCAATTTTAAAAATATTCGGGAAGGTTTATCATTCCTTTCATCCATTGATGCAGCATTCGAGTTTGTAGACCTAGACAACAAAATAAATTTGAAGAAATAGTTACAGTACCAATTACTTTAATATATTTTTAAGCAAGTCTGAAAGCAGTATTTACTCTTTTACAATTACAACTGAATTTTGTGAATGCATTACTCAATTTTTTTTCGGTAAAGAAAAGCCTGTGTCATCCACGATGATGTAAAACTAGCTAATACATTACAGGATTATCTAAATTCATGTATTGATCTAATAAAAAGTTATCTTCTCAAAAGAAAATGATGTTGCCTTCGAACCTTCTTCTTATCCAGTTGTTAATTCTGAGACATTTTGTTCTGCTGTATGGGAACATTGGTTGTATTCATATTTTAGAATTAAAAACTACCACACAAAAATAGAATAAGTCATTAAAACTCAAATATTTGTGATTCAAACCATATTTTCTAATTTTAATTAGTTAAAATGACAAACAAAATATGCTTTTTGACAGTTTTATAGTAATTTAATGCCGTTTTTCTTCTAGTTCTGTGTAGGACAAAATAATTAAATTGCGAACTAACCTCAACAGTCTACTCTATTGATAAATAATAGTCTCGAAAGCTCTTCACGTGCGTATAAAAGCTGTCCATGGCTTTGTGGCATGCAAATTGATAATTGAAGACTCTAGAAGAGGACTAGCGTTCTGACCGACGATTGTACTTTCCATTGCGACATATGTGTAAGTTGGGGCACCTAAAAGGGAAGTTTTTTGGGGCTAATTTTCGTAATAATAATTGATATAGAAATCGAAGCACACTTGCTTGAGATTCTACAGTTCTTGGTATTTTTTTGTACTAAAATTTTCTTTTTAATGCTTGCAGGCATAAATTTGTCGTTGCTAATTCCTAAAAAAACTCTTCAAAAAATATGACTAAATATTGTCGAAAATTGCAGGGTCGAAGTACAACCGATTATTTAAAATTGTATTCTTATTTATACAACTAAGGGATTGGAGGTAACTTTTACGGTTGGTAATGTTGTAGTAGACGAGTTGGTGGAACCAAGGGAGCTTGAACTTTGCACAGAAGCTTTTCTGAAATTAAAATATAATTTATTAACAAGACTATTAAAAAAAAGGTTTGTTCTATTCACCTGTACTTTTTGCAATTTGCAATTATCTTCTTGCTTCTGGCATCAAAGTTACTGATAATAATTGGAATCACTTTTAGTTGTGTTTGTTGTTGATTTTTCAAGTCCATTTGGGTAAATATTCAACAGGGTGGGCAAGGGGTTCAATCAAATCATTAAATGCACATTTTTCGATTACATTTCCTCAAAATATTAATATTCACAGCACTGACAAAGCTATATTAATATCTTGGAACTGAATCTGCATTCAATCATTTGCTAAAACTAAAAATGCATAAATCCATATCTTTTGTTTCAAAGTGCCACATCAGGCATAATTTTGAAAAAAAAAAGGATGCTATAAAAATATTATTGGATAGACAAGATTTATGCATACGGCACAATTTTTAATGAAATTGGCCCATTTTAAATAATGCCACAGCGAAAGGATTAACAAATCGAATAAAATTACACAAATCTGCTACAAAACACGAAACTTAGCTCAGTGGCTATAACATTATTTAAATAACAGTCAACTACATTTTTTGTAGTTTTGTTCATGAATATACAAACTCAGTTGAATTTGGAAAAATTTTAATAAAAAAAATTTGTATAAATTTGGAAAAAAAAATTAATAAAAAGTTTGTAAACATACAACTTAAAAATAATACAAAAAGTGTATTCTTTTGCAAATTATTATGTTTGGATAATAAAATGAAGCAGCAGTTATTGGAGCTTTTGGTCGACTTGATGAGGTTTTGCAGCCAAATTTGTGGATGAAGCAGCGTACATAAATAAGCAGCAAATTGTTGAGATTTTGTGCAAAAAGAATACTTACATTAAAATACTTATAAACTAACAGTTAAAATAATATCAAATATAAATATACACCATTAGGTATAATAAAAACAAAATTTGAAAATAAAATTCAAGTACTAATAAGTAATTTCCACTTACTAATACTTTTTAAAAAAAGTTAATTATGAACATTTGATATTAGTTTTAACTGTTCAAAAATTGGAGGGCTTTTAAACGGTGGGCCTATCAAACAACCAAATGAACATTTACATTTAAACATCTTTGCAAAAACTCGACATTTGATCATTTGACAAAATTGGGACCTTTATTGAGCACAATTTAAAAAAATTGGCTCATTCAAAAAAATGCCACAGCCCAAGGATAAATTTTTGGAAACAAAATTTGGAAAATATAATAAATTTAATAAACGGAATTTGGCACAAGGGCTGTAACATTATTTGAATTTTTTATTAGGGACAGAGAGGGCTTTGATTTACAATAAATGTAGGGAGAGATTTGGTAATACAATTATATCAGGAATAATTTAGTTATTGACTCATTTTGTCATATTTTCTTTTTCATGGAGATTTGTTTCAACAGCTTCTATTAATCAAATGAAGATCATTGTTCCTTCTTTCTTGGTGGTAATTACTTGCTGCTATTTTCGATTAGTAACTGAAATCTTCTATTTTCAATTGAATACTTTGTAACTTCTATTTTACTCTGGTAATTTGCTGCTTTTATTTTGCTGGCTGAACTGTTTCAATTTTCTTGGATCGGTAACCCATAGCTTCCATTTTCAATTAGATAATTGTTTGCTGCTGACTGAATGAATCTTCTCCTGATTTTGTAAACCTGGGAGCGAAACTCATTTCTGAGCTTACCAACCTGAAACATAAATTAATGTTGAAAAATTATATTGACATTGTTTTTGTGACTCCGGCTTACATTATTGGCATTCCTTTGGGAGTTATAATTATTTTTAATGTTGAAAATTATCATGAAATAATTCGCGAGTTTTAAATCAATAACAAAAAATTCAAAATAAATATTTTCCAATAATAAACAAATATTCAAACAATAAAATCCTAATAAATCTTTCTGCTTGTAACCGGCTGAAAACAGTAAGTGTAGATAAAAATTGAATTTAAAATCTGTATTTGCAAACTGAATTAAAAATTGATGTATGCTGTTGTAGTTTTTATCTTTTGGAGGGCCCTACGAGAATTTTGATCTTTCCTTATAATTTTATTTTATTTTGAACAGACCAAATTGGGGATTTATTCCTAAAAAATGTATGATTCAATTACTTACGGATTAATATTTTTAATATAATAATTATAATGCGCCACATGAAAAAGATATAAGTAGTAGAAATATGATTTTTTCTGGAATATTACATAACATCTTGAATCATATTTCAAAGAAATCTTATAGATTCTAAATCATATAAAATGTATAAAATATGAAAAAGAAATAGAGAAGAAGGGCACATGCTTTTATATTAAAGCTTAGCCAAATATTAAAATTAATAAACAGAAATAATTTTCCCAAAAGCTATGCATACCTTCAGAAGGCGAATTTTTTGATCTCAATACAACTCTGCAGCTTTCTGGACCACACGAAAGTCTTTTCCACTATTCACACTATAATATTACCGCATTTTGAACATTATTTTCCAATAAAGTACTACTAAAATGTCCGTCTTTCTTGAATTCCTACGGAATGACTATACCTACTTCAACTCAGTGAAGCTACACTGCTCTGTCGCAGCGCGCTTGCTCAAACCGAATTTATTAATTGAAAATTATTAATACTGAATAAATCAGCACGAAAATAAAAAGACTTCATATTTAAAATGATTTTATTGGGAAATGCACATTTTTAAATTTTCAATTTTGCTACTTTTGATGCTTTTTTGATTACTACTGGAATATCACACCATCTAAAATATTAAATTAAAGTTAGCTAATAAATTATAATTATAATCTTGACGTGATGTTAAATACATAATATCAAAATTTTATATATACAGGGAGTTTGAAATAAAGTTCATAATATATGAGATTGCTTGAGCTATGATCATTCTAATTACATAACAATATAATGTAAGAGAACTGTTCGCAAGATGGGTCCCTCAATCGCTCACAAAATTGATTGTAGACGTCATTTATTTCAATTACTGTGGTTGAAATATTGATGTACCACTATACTTTTAAGACCATAGGACAATTCCAATAATGGATTTTCAACAAAGAATCTGCACCAAAAACGATGTGAAAACTTTTTTTTAAATAATAAATAATTGATAATAGGTATTTTAGTAGCAAAAAAATGCCCAGCTGGTAGACAATTTGGAAATTAAATTAAAAGTTCTCATCAAAATTTTTTTTATTCCAAATGAGCTACGTAATGCCATCTCTGTAGCAAAATGTAAACTTATAGCTGAACTTGGTCAAAAATATCTAATGAAAAGCTCGCATTGTGATATCTCGGAAATTGAGGCCCAAATCAAAAAATTTCCGCAGATAAACTCTTACGAACAGTTCAAGTGTCAAACTGTTTCTTCTAGTATTTAATTGTGCTGCCATCTCTGTGTTTGCCGCAGAACTTTTTCAAACTGTACAATTTGAAGTTTAGCTGTCAAACAGTTTATTATGTACACTTTTCATTTGTAATATTTGATTAATCTCAAAATATATTTTCATGCATTTCAAATTTCCCGGGAGAGCCCTTCAATAACTTCAAATATAAATATAGTTATTTGAATGGTCCTGCTATCTGTGTACTAAACAGTAAACTTCATTTTAGTTCAACCTTTGGTTCATAGATAGCGTGCATCTATCACTATATATTTGAGGTTATCTGTTAAATTGATGGTTCATGCCGTGGTAAAATCGTAAGAATCATTGAATCAGAATTAGGTAAGCTACGTTGAAATGCCAATTCAAAATGTGTAACAATATAATGTAAGAGATTTTTATTCTTTAATGCCACAGATCAACGTCAAGAGTAAGGTTCAAAAACTCTCCGTACGCGGCAGCATCTGTCAATGAGTGCCAATAAAAAAATAATTATTGAATAAAAAAATATTTGTTGATTTAATCGTTCAAAAATATAAAATTTATTCAAAATCAAATATTTAAAACACTTCGGGGTGAATAAATATGCCAAACAGTCTCTATTTTTTATTAATAATAAAATTTAGTTCCAAAACGTGCTAGGTGCTGCCATCTCTGACAAAATGACTGAACTAGTTGTATCGCAGAGGATACTGGTGTTGACATAAATAAAACCGAATATTACGAGCTTGTTTAATGTTTTATAAATTATCTTTGATCAATAATAAACTCTATAATGAATTTTAAAAACGATTTATAGTATATATTAATTATTGAATGATCTATAAGTGAATAGATCCTAAAAGCAATAAAAGTTATCCGATCTTTGAAGACAAAAAATTTATTTTTTCCTAAACCAGTGGCCCACAACGTTTGAAATTGAATCTGCTACTAGAATATAGTCAGGACCTGAATATATCACGATAATAGAATATAGTTGGGGACAGCCTTCTACAGGCGCTAATAAATTGTCGAAAATTTAGAAAATAAAGGACAATTTGATATGAGTTTTGATGAGAATGCATGAAGAATGTATTAGATTTAAAATACATTTAATTATTTCGGATATAATTTTTTGAATATTTTTCAATGAAATTAAATAAATTTTACACATAGACATTTTTTAGAATAGATCAAAACACACCTGATTATTCATTTTCTATCAATAAATATCAATTTCATTGAGGAATAATAGAAATTAGAAAAACAGTAAAGTTTTTGTGAAGTTAACCAAAAGAATTTCAATTATTCCTGTATTAAACTTTTTAGTATATTTATTAACAAAATAATATGAAGTTTACGGTTATTTATTCTTCAAATTCGTACAACACATAATTACAAAACAGACAGGCAGTGCTTCAAGTACAATATTAATAAATTAATATTTTAAACTATACATACAAACAGCAATACTACATACACTAACAGGAATCGGATTTGTTTCAATGAAACTGTTATAAAAATAAATAGTATAAAGATTACAACGCACTCTGATTACCTGTGTATTATTTATAAACATATAATATTGGTAGAAGTTAGTCAAATGAATAATAAATAAAATCTTATTATAAAAATGTTATCTATTGCACATTTAAAAATAAATTTAGCATCGTAAATATATTATAAAAATAAATTTTATTAAAATGTGGATTGCTGCCTTATTGGTGAATCTAATTATATGATTTGATAAAATAAAAATTACATAAGAAGTGGGAAAGGTGGAAGAGGTTCTAGCTCCCCTATAAAATCACTCGCATCATTTTCTGAAGGACCTACTGACTTATTTCTCGTCTTATTTTGACATTTCTTCACCAATTTTTCATATTTTTTCTCAATACGCGATTTTTCAATATACATTTTCTTATATTCTTCATTCGCTATATCCATTCTTATTTTCAAAACAGAAACATCATTTTGCGTTACTTGTAGCATCTGCTTCAAACATCCGATTTCATTTTTAAGTTCGTTTATTTGACTATCACAGTTTTGCACTGATTCGTTCGTCTTTTGTATTTCGTTTTGCAATTTTTTGTTCTCTTCTTTCAAATCATTCACTTCCGAATCTTTTACTGACAGCTTTGTTGTTGTGTCTGCCTCGATTGACTCACTTTGGCTACTGACTCCGCTGGTAGATGCCACAGTCTACAAATAAATAATTAATATTGTTTTCACAACAGCTTCGGTTGCACTTACTTTCAAAGATTCCATTTGAATTGAAATAAAATATTCAGAATCAGTAGAAGTTACCAGATTTTCTTCAATGCCATGAAATTGGAACGGAATACTTGCGCCACAAACTGCATTTTCACCAGAAATATAGCACAACTGATAAAACTCGTTTGTATCTCTTGGCAAACTACAAGCTGTTGATAAGATTAAGATAAGTTTACATCATTAATCAATATATTAAGTACCTTTAAATTTCACTTGTAAAGCACAGCTATTTTCTGGAACTGTTGCCCATTCAAAAAGAACATAATCAGTAACTTGCTGCCATCCAAGTCTAAATAAAACTATTCTGTCTCCTGATTTCGCCACGAAATGCTCAGTGAGAGAATACTGGCAAATTAGATCGGCATTTAAGTCGTACTTTTCTAGTACGTTGTGGAAAATGACCTATTTATAGAATACACAATAAATTACCGAATCTTAAAATGTGGTTTACAATTATAAATAATACTGACCTTTGCATATTGAGATGTTGTTAAAAGTGATTCCGTATTCGCAAAATTAATAAAACTATAATCCAGAAAAGAACAATCGGTATCCATTATTCAGAATTATATTATTTTCCATGAAACCATGATTTTAGAAGAAGTAAACACAATACAAAATTATAACAAAGTGACAAATTAATCCATTTTCTTAAAATTTTGACAGTTCTTTCTTTCAGATAAATGACAATAGTTCGTTCTTTGTACCACATACATATTAAATTATTTTAATCAAACAATTCTGTATCATACAATCAAAGATTAGATAATTATTTTTTCATCTCCTATTCTAACTACTAGGAAGTATTTGATGAAAATAATCAATTTAATTCAGTAAAAATATATTAATAGGTACACTAAGAAACGCAATGATTAGTTCAGAATTCAGTCAATGAGTTTGCTGTTAGATGGAAGCACGTTTGAGAGCTGTCATTTGCAAATAACAATATTTTGTCATTTTAGCTGAAATAAAAGTTTATATTATTGATTTTATAAGTTTAATATAATACACTGGACCGTAAGAAGTGCAAAAATTTATTGTACAAATAATATAAATTTTTTAAGCCAGTTATTGACAGCTGCTGCCTCCAGCGAGGAATTTCAACACTTCACTCGTAACAGAAAATAAATAGACTTTTTATTAAAAATTTATTTAAATAGTGAAAGAGTCAACAAAACTATCGACATTAATTGAAAAAAAAATATTCCAGTTTCAATCCTTTATGTTTCAATCCTGCGTGCTTGGGGGGTTGAACCAAAATTTATTACATTTTAAAATCCTGTATCTACTGAAATAATAAATCAAATACTAATTGAAAGCTTATATGATACTGTTTATTATAAAACCAGCTTGAACCTTTGATTTTTTAACCCAACTGGATTAGAGGGTCGAATGTTGCAACAAAAATATGTTACAATTTAAAAGCTTGTAACTCTTAAAATAATGATTGCAGAATGAACTAAATGCTACCTGGAAGCTTATATTATAGAACTAGTTTAACCCCCCATATTTCAGCCTTATCGATATAGGGGTAACATGTTGCAACAAAAATATACCACATTTTGAAAGTTCATTTCAGCCAAAATAATATGGTTTAACCAAATTTCAATTATTCATGAGTTTTGGGAAAATGGAGCCTTCAAAATTGTAACTTTTGATTGATTTTGATAGAAAACAACGAGATACATCCAATACATGTCAATAAATCAATTATTTTGCAATAAAATCAAGCAAATTCTATGCATAGATTCTTTTCCAAGTAAAACACTCTTTCAATTTTTCAATAAAATGCGTGTTTACAATTTTAACATTACAGTTCGCATAAGTCTTTCATTGTTTCACTTATTAGAGGTATGGAACGTATTTGGCCCTGCCACAAAGAACATTATTTCTAATAGACTATTCATTAGATGAACACAAAATGGGTTAATATCGTTAGAACAACTTACTTTCTATCACAAAAATATAATTTTGTCAAGAAACAAAGAGAATTGGAGAATATATAGACGAAAAAGTGCAAATTTTTTGCCGAAAAGCATCAACACAGCTCACTTTTTCATGAATTTTAAGAAAATGGTGGCATACAAACTGTAACTTTTGATTGATTTTGATGGAAACCATAGAGATACACCAGATAAATTCAAATTCATGTCAATTTGTTTACGCATATTCTTAAAATCAATGATTGAAATGAGATCAAGTGGCGAGATCTATAAAAATGTCTGTAATTCGATTTTCCTGCCATGAAATTAAGAAAATTTGATACGTAGACATTTTTCCAAGTAATACACACCTAATTCTATCAAATTTTCTATGAAATTTTGTCTATTTTTCATTAAAATGCGTTTAAATGTTATCACTATATATTGTTAGTCTGTCTTTGTCTCACTCATTGAGGGGTATGGACTGAGTGTGGAGGTGGAAATTGCGCGGCCAATCAGATCAACGGAGCACTCTCCTGTGTATAAATATCGTTGAATTTGCGTCGAGAATCTATTTTGTTCACGGTTGTTGTGTGTGTAACATCAGAAGTTCTAAGTAAATAAACAAAGTTCGGATTAAAGTAGCTATCAAAATTTTGAATTGAATTAATATTACGCGAGTAGTAAATGGGTTTTTGGCTAAGAATTCTAAATTTTTTGCGATATTTTGTGAATTAATTTATCCGATATTTTCTTGGTTTTTTTGCTGTCCTTTCGTAATAAAGGACTATCGGTGAGCATCCCTGAGCCTCTACTGACACCCCCCGGAGATAATGGGTTCACCCCAGCTGTCGGTGGTATAATTTGAGGTAACCTCCGGTTATTTTCGAATTATACCATCGCGGTATCGATGCAGACGGAATCAGTATGCTCTTGTACGGTTTGGTGCCGGGAGTATGCAGATAAAAGACGTAGACCTTCACTTTCAGTAGCTCCTAGGACTGCTGGGAAGTAGGTGTGAAATCTTGGTCTGACATCCGCGTAATTAGGCGAGCCATGCGGCCTCCGGCTTGACGGGGCACGAATCTTGTTTTGCATAAATGAACACATCGGTTGTTCATTGGGTTTAAAGTAGAATCAATTTTAATGGGGTTGAAAAAGTACTTCTGATGTAACAAATGCGACATTAGTGAACTACAGGACCTTTTCAGGTCCGCCAATTTTATTCAGAAAAAAAGAATTATTATATACAATATTATAAACAAATGGCTCTTTTAAGAGCCACCAATAATTTTCAAAAGAAAGAATTAATATTTATATGCAAACTAAATAACTCATTCAGTTGTACCGTCCAAGAATCTATTCCCCATTATTTAAAGAATAATTATTATTATTTATATGTCAAGGTTACAAAATATCAAATTTTAAATTCATTCAATGACTTGTATTCACCAAATGAAATGAATATTTGCCTAATTAAATGTATTTCAAGCCCAAAATATTACTAATTATTGAAAATATGATGAGATTACCTCCAAACTTCAACATATTTATATATTTGTTAATTTAAAAAATTTGGGGCAATGATTTCTCAAAATTTGATTATTTTTAAATAGAATGCACTTATAAGAATCGATTGAAATCAATTTGGTGTTTGAAAATATTTCAATTTACTTGTAATTCCATATTATGCAAATTGGGCAGTCTGAATGTCGATGGATGAATATGTGTGGTGTGCCACTAGCTTATTTATCCTAAAATAATCGTATTAAGAAGCTCAAGTAATCCTATTTATAATAAACCTAAATTAATCCTTTCATTTTCACACTCTGCTGGTATAGGAAGTCGAGGGATGCTATTTTACGATATTTATTTTCATTCAATATCGTATGTGACATTAGAAAATTGCCACACGCTCTATACAAAACTAAATAGAATTCAAAACAGTTTTTTTTTAATTTAATCAATTTGCGACTTTATTGGATCAATATATGCATTGAATTAGGTATGAAACTGTTTATTTAATAAGTTATAAATGAGATTATATATTTGTCTTTAAAAGAGAAATATTGCTAAATTTGTGGACTAATTAAAATGTATTTCCGATGTTTGCTCCTTTCAAAATAATACTCGTAGAGTGATGAAATAAATGCTAATTATGAAACATATTTCAATATTACAAATTATAAAACGAGGAAAATTGAATATTTTCCCAAATAATTCGTCTCAAATTTTGACCTAGTCATCCGTTAATCCTATTGGTTACTCGATTTCTCCCTCCAGATTTATGCTTCATGTGTGACACACACCACATTGCAAATTTTTATTGTGTTGTAACCTAACTTGCTCAGAATGAGCAAAGTTTTTTAGTAACGAAGATATTGCTAATAAAATCAATAATAAATGAATAAATAAATATCTACGTTGTGGCATCGTACATATTTTTCAATTTATAAAATATAGGGCAATTTTCATACAAAATTTGACTATTTTTCAATGAAATGTACTTGTAATAGCCTTTATTTAAATTATGATTTATTTTGTGAAAATATAATTTACATGAAAGTTAGAACTGTTATTAAAAGAATGTAAAGGAAAGAATCGAAATGTTTTCGAAAATAGTAGGAGTTTGTTTGAAACATTTCACCGATGAAGGTTTTTATTTGAAAAATAAAATATTTTGACTAATTCCTCGACTTTATATTTTAACGCGAAAAACCATCCAATGAGCGATTTTTCACTCAATATATTCATTGCACTTGTTACATGAAATTTATATTCATAATTGTATACAAATATAATAATTCTTTTTTTTGAAAATTTTTGGGGGCTCTTAAAAGAACCGTTTGTCATGTATTTAAAAATACACCTAATATTTAAATATATTCTTTTAAAGTCATATTTATAATATAATTCTTTTTTTGTCAAGTTCAATATTAATAATAATTCTTAATTTTGAATAGATCCAGAACGATCTAAAGATCTTGTTGATTGAGTTTTGCCCTTAAATTGGCAAGCAAATTCTTGGCTAATATTCCCAATCATCCAAACGTTGGTGCCAAACGGCTAGCAGATTACAATGGGAACGAGTTTTCGGCATACATTGCCAAAATCAATATTGGCTGTATAATTTCACCAATCCGGAATATATCCGATCGGATATGTGGGCCTCAGGCCCCGGTACTTTATGAGCCGGTCACTAAAATGACCACTGGAAATTCTTCTTTAAAGTTGTATATTTATAATATTCTTATTTTCAAGTTGTATATAAACAACATAATTCTTAAGCCCTTAAAAGGACAAGTTTTTTTAAAGTTGTATATAAATAAATAATATTCTTAATTTTCAGTTGTATATAAACAACAAAATTCTTAAGCCCTTAAAAGGACAAGTTTTTTTTAAAGTTGTATATAAATAAATAATATTCTTAATTTTCAGTTGTATATAAACAACAAAATCCTTAAGCCCTTAAAAGGACAAGTTTTTTTAAAGTTGTATATAAATAAATAATATTCTTAATTTCCAGTTGTATATAAACAACATAATTCTTAAGCCCTTAAAAGGACAAGTATATAATTAATTCTTATTTTCAAGTTGTATTGAAACAACATAATTCTCAAGCCCTTGAAAGGGCAAGCAGCATTTTTCTTTTGTAAAGTTGTACTTTAAAGAAATATTCTTCAAGAAACTTCTACGTAGTACATAGTTATTATTTGAATACTTTTACACACTAATATTTACTACAATCACGGCCACACTGATAGTCACTTTCAACTTAAGCGCTTGGAAAGTTGAGTAGAAGTAAGTTGAGTCGAACGGAGGAGTGATCGCCACGTCGTTCTGTGTCTAGCATTGCAGTGAGATGTGCGTTCATATTTTAGGAATAATTACACAATGAATTATTGGGATGAAATATCAAACACAAATGTACATAGGGCTTTTCCACATTATATATTCTATAAATTAAACCAAGTTAGAATACTTTTCTATTGAAATTATTGTTAATATAAGAGTTTTTATCTTGGACTACAGTGATTTAATCGAAAAAAATTTTGAAAAATTCTTGATATTAAATATTTAATTGAAGATTTTTGAACCATTTTTTTTTTGTTGAGTCAATTATCTTGTATAGTCTCATTTAGTTTATTTTTTACAACAAAAATATTATTTAGTTACGATAATATCACGATAATAAAAATATAGTTTGGGACAGCCTTCTACAAGCGCTAATGAATTGTTGAGAATCTAAGACATTAAGAACAATTTGATACGAATTTTGATGAGAATGCATGAAGAAAGCATGTAGGGACGTCAATATATATATTTTTTTAAAATAAATAATCTGATAATTGATTGAAAATACTTTTATCAATTTCAGATATATTTTTTTGAATATTTTGCAATAAAATGAAACAAATTCTACACATAGATATTTTTTAGAACAGAACCCACCCAATTTAAAGGAATTTTCATTGAATTATCCTTATTTTTTATTAAAATAGGCATAAACTTTATACTTATGGAGATTATTGCATTATCCAACCTATATTAACTAATGGAATGATTATACACCTTATTTGTTTAAGAGATATAAGCTCTTTTCTAGATATTGATTAATAAATTTGTGGTTATCTGTTGAGCACATATATTGTATGACCGGATTCTCTTTACTTTATTTCACCTCTTAATACTTTGTGTATTTGGAAGATAGAAGACTGGACTTGGTTTGGAAATGAAAAGCATAATATAAAATTGCTATTAAAGGTTAATTGATAAATCTAGAATCATTAATCTAGGAGATATGAGCTCTCTATTAAATTTTGACATCTAAAACTACGGTTACTTGTTGAGCAGTTATATTGTATGGTTTGATTTACTTGTTAGTTCACGAGAATCTAAGAGATGGCAGCATGTATCTCGTTTTGAGAAATCCCAAAGTAATTTTATTTTTTAGTGGCTAAATGGCTAAATAAGTATTTAGAAAAAATTTTCAAGATAATGTCACTCTTAATTGCAATTGTACATTGATTGAACATAAAATAGTTTTCATATCAAGCACTAGTTTTCGGGGATAGAAATTATTAATTACAGCCCACATAAGGGCTTAAATCCCAAATATATTGAAATAAATTCAATTTAATTCAACTAATTCAAAAGTTTTTCCTGTGACAAATAAAACTAAAGTTATTAGTACTCTTATAAATTTATGATTTTCCCTTAAATAAGGACTTTAAACAAAAAAATTTATTTCAAATGTTTCATTTATTTTTCAAAAATAATATGACTTTACTAAAGACTGTTTTTGATTAATTAAAAACTTGCGTTGCGGATTGCCCGGCAATTAAATTATATTTTTTGAGTTCACAAATTTAATTATTGAATATTATCTATGAGATTTTATTATTTATCTATCACTGAGAAAAAAAATAAGTTTCTGAAATAAATAGCATACAATTAATTTTGTACAAAAGATTTTATTCGATAATTTTGAAATAAGTTACAGAACAACGAGCATTTTCAAGCTCAAATACTTCTGAAAAAAATAAAAATAGGTTTTAGAAATAAATACAACTGTAGAATTTTGTGGGAATGAGTTTATTCAGGAAATTAGGAAAGGGTACAAATGTACGAAGAATAATTGTTGAATATTCGATGCTGCTGTGTTGTTGAAAGTCTTGTTCGCGATGCTGTTGCGTTGTTGTAAGCCTTGTTCGCCCCCAGGCAATGACTAAGGGGAAAGAGACGAACTCTTCTCCGGAAATTCTCCCTTTGGGCCTAGGAAAACCCCAGCGAAACCTAGACCAGAGAAGTGGCTTCTTCGCTCGCTGCAACTAAAGCAACAAAATAATTATTACAAGTCGGAAAATTTCTAAAGTAATTGAACTCACTTGAACTTTGCAAGCGGCAGGCAAAATTAATCAGTTGACTTTTTAAAAGTTGAGTTGATCTTCTACAATTACTGGAGGACTTCTTGGACGGCTGCTGGGCTCTGGTTCTGCTGCTGCTGTAGGACTTCTTGGAAGGTTATTAGGCTCTGGTTCTGCTGCTACTGGAAGACTTTTTGGACGGATGTTGGGCTTTGGTTCTGCTGCTGTTGGAAGACTTATTAGACTGCTGTTAGGCTTTGGTTCTGATGCTACTGCAGGACTTCTTGGACGGTTGCTGAGTTTTGATTTTGCTGCTGGGCTCTGATTCCGCTACTGGGCTCTTGTTCTGCTACTGGGCTCTGGTTCTGCTATTGGACGGCCTAAAAACATAAAAATACAAATAAATCAGTAAATTGAAGGTTAGTAAAGTTTTTCATCATTATTTTGAATAAGTCTTACGTGTTGATGTGGTGGCAATGATTTTGAGCTGAAAGGGAAGTTTATGATTAGTTCGGCGAGGTGCTCCCACGGTGGTTGATTGTTAGCAGCTGGGCTTAAAGATGAAAACAGCTGGGCCACTTCCAACGACGGCAGACTGTTGCTTGAAGCTTGAAGTATTCCTCCAACTACTGCTCCAGGTCCTGAAATTAATAAAAATACAAAAATATTAATACGATTGTAATTAAAAAAATAAGAAATAAATTAGTAATAATTGAATTAAATAAAACAAAGTTTTTACCTCAGCTTCGACCTGTGAACAGATTAAAAAAAACAAATAGATTAGAAACCTGAAAAAAAGGGGTAATTAATCAACTTACGTCCAGAAGATGATGTTGATGGGCTGAAAAAAAGGCTGAAAGGGAATTTTTTGATTAGTCACAATCATTCAACATACATTCATCATTCAAACGCTTCTATTTTCTGTCTTCGCTTCTTTCCAACCACGTTGACCCTAACCCTCTAAACCTATCCGATATTGCCGAGCTAACTACGCGAAGTTGGTTGCTTTTTCCCTAATAAACGAACGTTACTTTAAAGATTAAGAGGCATATTATTTCGTCGACCTATTGATTCTAACCCCAGGAGTCCTTCTGCATATCCCCCTCTTAGCAAATTACGAGCTGTGTCTAGCCGGACAGCCGAATGGTCGCTTACATAACACGGGCATAACTGTTCGCTCCGCAGCTTCTCGTGGTGTTGGGCCCCCGGCCCGCTCTTTGAAAACACGAGTTATGCACTCCCGACAAGACCGTCCAGGACTTCAAGGCACTTAAAAGGCGACTTGAAAGACCTAGCTTGTGCACCGATCCCTCGTTGGACCCTTATCGGAAGGGCCTTGCCTCGCCTAAGCGGGAGGACTTTGCAAAAACAAAACAAAAAAACACTTGATAGAAAAACGAACAAGTGCACCAGAAGGGTGCACGCAAAAACACTAATCACGATATCCCAATTTAAATTTACGTTAACCCGAGCTAATTCAACCCTTTATATACCCCAAAACCCCCAAAGTAACGCAAAACCACGAGCTAAAAGAACGAGATGTTAATTCAAACGCTGACCGAAAGCAACAGACGCTTTACGCAAGTGTTAAAACTTAGAAACATTTATCAGAAGTGTCGACGTACGTTTAAAACTTGTCAGCGTAAGCGAAACGCGCCTGAGAGAGAGAGATAGCGATGCCGTATTAGTTTTGTATTGCTTTACGCTGGAGATTCCAGTGCTTGTTTACTGCTAACAGGTTACGACTTCGTTCATTGAATATAATCAATAAAGTTTGGCATTGAAATGAATTTATCAAAAATAAATCAATATTCTTGTATTTTGTATACAAAATGAATAAAAATTACATTGTCACTTCAGCAGGGGGCTCGATCTCAGCTCTCAACTGAGGTAGAACCACTTTGCACCTTTCTACAATTTGAGCAAATGAGTTAAACCAATAGGATTATTTGTGGGGCTTCAATGACAAATTAGATACAATGTATAGTAGATTTCAGATATTTATTATAAATACATAACACTGATGTGATACATTGCCTATCACAGCACACTATTTCATTTCCGATCTTTCAAACTGTATACTTTGTTAGCCCGCATGTAAAGCTTGTTTATTTCACCACGAATTGTTCTATTACACAATAGCAACATGTAAAATATAAATTGTGAATCTATTTCATATTACAGTATTTACTTGTATACAAATAGAATAGAATGTGCTTATTACCTTACTATTCAATTACAAGTTACATTCAAATAAAAACAATGCATCACAATTTCATAAGTGGTAAAAAATTGTTACAAAGAATGATTATTTGGTACACTCACGTGACAATTTTTTTTTAATATAAAAAATCTTTCAGTCTTTATTTACAAACACATTTAACAGACAAACATTTGAACAAGCAGTACAACTTTGAGATATATGTACTATGTAGAAAAGCAGTAAATTATTTATCTTATTGTTTAAAACATTTCATTGAATATTTGGAATGGCCGGCGAATAGCTGCATTGGCGATTATTCGCCTTTTTATAAAAATATACTAAAGCCGACGAATATTTTTCATATCACTGGACAAAATTTCAATTCTTGTTATTAATATTATCGAGTTTGTTTGAGGTTGGAGCTTAATAATGTGACCGTTTTTCAATTCGCAAGTAGAATCCCAACAGAATGGGATCGATTCGCAATTCGCAGCTATACGCACGAGAATTGACGAACCATACAGGCCCAGTGGACGCGGCGTCCCGCTGAACCACACGTTTGGATCGTTCGTGTGGATTCAGACAAATTTCGCAGTTTTCTAAATATATTCTTGTCACACTTCTCTATTATTCATTAGTTAAGTAAACCCAACCTCTCTTATTAAACCAAGGGTGCGTATAACTACTGAGATTTATGAGACATGACTTAGAATCTAAGATTTGATGAACAAATATATTTTAATCAGTGCACGTTGAAAGAACTACTTTTATTTACATTTATATATTTTATAAATATAACATATAACTTTTTTTAGCATTTTTTCTTTATAAAAAATACATGTTGCCACATACATTCTTATCATTAGATTTGTCTATTACAATTGCTAGAAACGGAGTATTTGCACCCAAAAATAATAATAATATCAGTTTTGGTGTTCAATTTGCTAAATACCAGGTGCTGGAAAGAGATTGTACTCAAATCAATGAATCCTGGATGAGTAGAAGTTATCTTGAGACATGAGAAATTACATTCATACAAAATCAACAATAATTTCATTTATTAATAACTAGAATTGATATATTTTCAATGCAATGGTGCGTCTATAGTTACTTACATCCACGACAACTTGAAACCTAAGATTTGGTAAACAAATATCTTTTAGTCAGTGCACATATTTACATTTATATATAAGATATTCCAAATATTTTTGGCATTATCTCGTCATAAAAAATACCTATTGCCATATACATTTTTACAATTAGATTTATTTAATAAAAATGCCATAAATGGAGTATTTGCGCTCAAAAATTATATCAAACATTATTTATGTAATAAAAATTCGTTTTATATTATTTTCAGGGTTCAATTTGTTGAATACAGGGTGCTGAAAAAATATTGTGAAGTGCGAAGGTGTCATAATTAGTCATCTCTTTACGTCGCGCCGCTTCACACATCCAAACATTCAAGTAGACTGCTGGAATGACGTGAAAATTTCTAGTAGTAAACATCCGGATATATAAGGGGAGTGGCCTGATTGAGTGAGCAGTGAATAGCCGGCACTGATGGCTTAGCATGTTTGGGCAGCGCTCAAGTGACTTTCTCCGCTGCCACTAGTGTCGTGGGTTCGAATCCCATCCGGGGTATGACTGTTTGTGTGCGTCGTTGGATACTTTGTGAAAATATATATGTAATATTATTAATGAATTCAAAATAAAGTATCTAACAGGGCTATAAGCTGAGAAGCTTGAAGAGTCAAAATATTATTATTATTGATAAGTTATTGTAGATGAATATTGGTGGCTTTGTGGTTGAAGTTTGATAGTGAGTAAGATTTGACTTTTTTTCAAAACCCTGTACAATCCAGTATGAATTTTATGTCTGTCAACAAAATCATTTTAAGCAATAACGTTCAATTGATAGAGGGTGAGACAATAATGACATTCAATAAAACTAAACGAATTATTACGTCCATCTCAACAACATTTAGAACCGAATTATGTACACTCAAATCCTTGAATCTTTACTTTAACACTTCAGTCTCTTGTAGCCTTCTTCCAGCAGTTACTGTCCTCACAGTACAGGAAGAGCGGGGTCCATAAATCATAAGTAATCACTTTCACAGAATAAACAAGAGATGGCAGGCCGGAGGGGAGCTTAAGCTGCCAATATGGCGGACAAGAGGGCAGTAAGAGTTAAGGCAAAAATCTTGGGGCTTGTCGTTATCCAGTTTGGACACTGGGCGGAGTTGTATGCAGCCATGCCAAGATCTCGGTTGCCTAAATCCCCATACACAGCCGGCTGGGCGGATGGTTCCACAATGTACTCTGGTTCTGCGAAAATTAACATATATATAATAAACAACTATTGAATTTTAGGTAAGAATACCTAAAGATTTAGTTGAAAAATGGAAAACAGGTGATAGCTTATTCCACCCATGCATATTTTTCGCTTGCACTCTTGCTTCATACTGCGTATTCGGATGTAGATTTCTAATCATATACCACATCTTCTGGCGCGTTACTCCAGGATACGGTGCCTGTCCAGGAAAAAGATTATTAACTGTCGGTCCTGGCAGTACAACGCTGTTCCATTCATTGCGGTAGTTCATTAAACTGGGTAAACTAGCAGAAATATTATTGCTGATCATATTTAGATCTTCATGTTGACGATGAGAGCGATGTTGTTTCGGTTGAGGTCGAAAATAGAGGCGGAACTCAGTCACTGCTGCGTGGCTACTTACTGCCCAGGAGATATTGTAGGAGTCTTTGCTTGGACTGGTTGATGGTGAATCAAAAACTCCTACTCCGGCTGTGCCAGTCAAAGTTAAGTGGCCTCGAGCTTTGCCGTGAGTGTTGCTTGCCATACAGCTGAAAAATTCAGATTCACAAAATAATTATCATATTGCAGAGTGATATAGAAATATTAACCTGTAATTTCCAAAATCAGCTCCAGAAGTATTGCGGATGACCAACGTATATCTATTTCCTCGATTTTGTGCTGTGTGTTGTTCAGTAGTTCCCAACTGAGCTGTATCTTTGTACCACAAAACCTAAGCAGAAATATGAATCAAAATGAGTGTAACGTCCGGAGGTGTCTAGGCGTCTGGGCGGAGCCTTTCATCTCTTTGCATCGCGTCGCTCTATACATTCAAACATTCGAGTAGCTTACTAGAATGAAGTCAAAATTTCTAGTGGTAAACATCCGAATTTATAGGAGCAAGCGGTCTGACTAAATCGTAGTGAATATCCAGAGCTTGATTTTTATCATTACGATACTAGTTATCATACAAGCTGCTAATGCACGTTTCTCGTGAATTTTTCAGTACTAAATTAATGGGTGTTGGTCAAGAATAAACGCAACTATATAGCAGATCACGGAGTAGATAAGACGACGTAATTGAAAACTAATACGAGACTTTTACTGGCGTGCGGATTTGAATTACTGTCCGTGTGACCACGCTGTGAGGCTGATTTGCATGTTATATAATGCGATCGTGTTGAGGAGAGTGTGTCATTGCACTGGAGTTACATTTGAAAATATTATGTTCATGCAATGGAAGTGAGTTCAATTATTTCCGATTTTATTGAAGAAGTGGTATACACGAGGCGCGGAAATAGGTCGATAAACCCGAGAAATAAAGAAGATAGCAATAATCAGGTCTATTCTGTAACTCAATCGATAAATTGTCTATTTCAACCAATGAATTCAGGTAGCACTGATGAAAATTACTGCAAGTGGTACCAATTACCACTTAAGTGGTGAAATATCATCATCCTAGTTGCAAAGCTTCACCATTCACCATAGGTTGCCAACATTACTCATGAGAACTACATTTTTTTGCACTTCTACATGAAGAATAATATCTTCATACAATTTAATAAACAAATTGCCTTTTAAGAGCCCCAAACAATTTTAATAACTCATTTAGTTTAACAGTAGCTTATGGCGTCTGGAATAACAAATTTTTTAATGAATCATGTTCACGAAATGGATTGAATTCATTGACTCTATAAATATTCAAGTAATTAAATTAATTTTAAATCCAAATTAATACTCATTAACAGAATAAGAACATAATTATTGTCAAACTAGAACAGTTGTGGACTGTGCTACCGTCTATTTTCCTAAATTTTTGAATATATGTTGATGATTTCACAAAATTTGTCTATTTTTCAATCAAATATATTTATAGGAATCGATTACAATTGATTTTGTACTTATCAATATTGTAATATTCGAATAATAACTAATTTTATGAACACATGAAAGAATGCTGTGTCACCCGTTTTATATGCCGAACGGAGGAGAGAACAACTAGCACTAATATCGCATGTATTTTAGTAATTTACAGTGGCTTTAATCAAAAAAATTTATGGGAAAAGGTCCTAATATTTTCAAAAAATAACAGGACTTTGTTTGGATCATTTTTTCAATTAAGGCTCCAGTTCCGAGATTTTCACCCTGTATTTTTGTAGGGAGAATTTTGGTGAAGATCAATTAGTACAGATGTTAACAATAATGTCAGTGATATAAGAATTAAATTTTTTGTTGAATAATTAATTTAATGAGTATATAGTTCAGGAAATGAGCCAAATTTCAACTTATTTCCTATTTTCTCTCCCAAAGATAAATTTATATTACCGTATAAAATCTGTCTGCTCTATTTATCAATGTAATAATCTTCGTACAGTGATATGCTAAGGCATTCAATTTTATGTATTAAAACAAACTTTATAGGTCCACTTTAAAGTTAAGAAAACTGCATTAAAACTTCCAAACAAAATATTAGTTTAAAACTATTTTAACTTAAATATGAAATTGGTTTTAGTAGCAGACTTCTAAGAATAATCCTGTATTTTCGCGACAGTAATGTTTTTGAATCCAACAACCACTATTTGTATTCCACATCAGGATATTCCATGTTTATAATGAAGTGTAACTAATACTAGGTTCATTTGAAAGTACTTACATGTGGAGCAGGTTCAGCATGAACTATGCATACTAATTGGGCCTCTAATCCAATGCCCGTGTGGACTGTTGATCGCTCGGTTTCGACTTCAGGACCATCTAGAAATTGGACACAACTTTTAACGAAAAGTGAGATTAGGATGAGGTTAGTAAGATATTGTAGTGGAAATAAAAATTGATTATTCAAAGCTGCCAGCACTGGTTCAAGTACGTTTCATCATAAACAACCGGCTTAAGCCGTTACTTGACGGAACTTTCGTGATGTTCTGAATTTAAGGTAAGGATCATTCACGGATTTCTCGTCTGAAGTTCGTTAGGAATAAAACTTTTTACAAGAGAATCGATAAATTTAAAGATTGTGTCATGCGTTTTAAAGTTTGCTTTGTCCTTATTTCTTCCCCAAGATTTTCTTTTGCTTAAACGAAGTCTCTCTAAAGTCAGCGCGATTGTGCATGGATTGTCTGTAAGCGATAAATACTTCTAGAAAGCTGTGTGCACTTCATTAATTATTAAACAAATGAGTAAATTCGTAGACTCTATTCCGATAGAAATATTATAAGATAATCTTTTTTCCACCAATTGACGTAGAGATGATATTTTATTGGCAATTGACTAACCCTTAAGGGCAGTTTTACTGTCTGGATAATAAAAAGAATATTTTATTCCCCAAGCAATAAAAATGTTACAAAAGTAATGTTTTATAGAAAAAAATTCTTCCAAGGGTGAATTATTAAATGAAAAAGTAGAGTCTTTCGTCTTCCGAATCAATATTTTCCGATTTGTTGCCATTTTAGTTGCCCCGATAGAAAATAATTTAACATGATAGCCGGCAGTAAGTGGACACAATGTGGAATATCGATTTAATCAGGATACTATAATAATCGCCTTAGTGAAGATTACAGAAGACGGTACGCATGGGATTACATATCAAGTGCTGACCATTGTTGATTAAATTATGAATTATTATGAACCCTGGCATTTGTGGAGGCTATAGCTGTGATATATACATGGAAAAAATTGAATAATACAAAAAATTCTAACTCTTCCATTTATTGAAAGTATTACATTGATATTGCATTTAAGTTTATATTATTGACTAGATTTATTTCATATTGCAAGTCTGATATAATAAATGCATTGAAATTTATTTCTTCAATCACTTCACTTCATTAATTGCAATGAAATAAGGCAAATTCTATAGTAACATATTTTTCAGATCAAAACACACATAGATTTATCAAAATTCTCATCAAAATATGTTTATTTATTATTGAAATAGGCATAAGCTTTATGCATGGGGAAATTATGTAACTTGAAGTATGAAATACATCAATTGGATGATTTGAATTTTAATGCAATATTTATTAAATTTAGTTTGCTGTAAAATTTCTCTTATTTTCCATTGTAAAAATTATTGATAATTGTCGAAAAAAAAACTTTTTGGATAATTTTAATGAGTTTCATATTAATATATTCTTATAATAATTCTATTAGAAGGTCTTAAATCAATTATTGAACTTAGTATTGAGTGACATTCAAATATTAGGCTTTCTTTATTAAAACTAAACTTTTCATTTTAAAACATCTCTAATATTTGTTATGGGTGATCATCATTCATCTTTCAGGATTGGAAAAAATATTAAAATGTAATTGATGCAAAAAATCAATAATTTCCCCTAAGTCAAGATTTTGCAGTATCAAATTTTCAGTAGTCATTCAAAACTTGTTTAGAACGCCGTCCAGCCCTCTAATAATCTAATGGGGAGCAGTTGAGATAACTTACACTCAATCAAGATCTAATCTAATTGGTCAATGTCATCAACTCTATGGCAGGCAGTGCTTCAGATCTGTGTACGTAATTTTTGGAAGTTTGAATTTTGATCCCAAGAAAATAATTATGTACTGAAATAATTAAAGAAATACATTTTAATGCATTATTTTGCTTTTTTAATGTAAAAGACATGAAATAGGAGATACATTAAGTGGATGATATGAATTTTAATGCAATATTTATTAAATTTAGTTTGCTGTAAAATTTCATATATTTTTCATTGTAAAAATTAATGATAATTGTCAAAAAAACTTTTTGGATAATTTTAATGAGTTTTATATTAATATATTCTTATAATAATTCTATTAGAAGGTTTTAAAAGGTCCTAGAGCTAATTAAATCCATTATTGAACTTAGTATTGAGTGACATTCAAATATTAGGCTTTCTTTATTAAAACTAAACTTTTTATTTTAAAACATCTCTAATATTTGTTATGGGTGATCATCATTCATCTTTCAGGATTGGAAAAAATATTAAAATATAATTAATGCAAAAAATCAATAATTTCCTCTAAGTCAAGATTTTGCAGTATCAAATTTTCAGTAGTCATTCAAAACTTGTTTAGAACGCCGTCCAGCCCTCTAATAATCTAATGGGGAGCAGTTGAGATAACTTACACTCAATCAAGATCTAATCTAATTGGTCAATGTCATCAACTCTATGGCAGGCAGTGCTTCAGATCTGTGTACGTAATTTTTGGAAGTTTGAATTTTGATCCCAAGAAAATAATTATGTACTGAAATAATTAAAGAAATACATTTTAATGCATTATTTTGCTTTTTTAATGTAAAAGACATGAAATAGGAGATACATTAAGTGGATGATATGAATTTTAATGCAATATTTATTAAATTTAGTTTGCTGTAAAATTTCATATATTTTTCATTGTAAAAATTAATGATAATTGTCAAAAAAACTTTTTGGATAATTTTAATGAGTTTTATATTAATATATTCTTATAATAATTCTATTAGAAGGTTTTAAAAGGTCCTAGAGCTAATTAAATCCATTATTGAACTTAGTATTGAGTGACATTCAAATATTAGGCTTTCTTTATTAAAACTAAACTTTTTATTTTAAAACATCTCTAATATTTGTTATGGGTGATCATCATTCATCTTTCAGGATTGGAAAAAATATTAAAATATAATTAATGCAAAAAATCAATAATTTCCTCTAAGTCAAGATTTTGCAGTATCAAATTTTCAGTAGTCATTCAAAACTTGTTTAGAACGCCGTCCAGCCCTCTAATAATCTAATGGGGAGCAGTTGAGATAACTTACACTCAATCAAGATCTAATCTAATTGGTCAATGTCATCAACTCTATGGCAGGCAGTGCTTCAGATCTGTGTACGTAATTTTTGGAAGTTTGAATTTTGATCCCAAGAAAATAATTATGTACTGAAATAATTAAAGAAATACATTTTAATGCATTATTTTGCTTTTTTAATGTAAAAGACATGAAATAGGAGATACATTAAGTGGATGATATGAATTTTAATGCAATATTTATTAAATTTAGTTTGCTGTAAAATTTCATATATTTTTCATTGTAAAAATTAATGATAATTGTCAAAAAAACTTTTTGGATAATTTTAATGAGTTTTATATTAATATATTCTTATAATAATTCTATTAGAAGGTTTTAAAAGGTCCTAGAGCTAATTAAATCCATTATTGAACTTAGTATTGAGTGACATTCAAATATTAGGCTTTCTTTATTAAAACTAAACTTTTTATTTTAAAACATCTCTAATATTTGTTATGGGTGATCATCATTCATCTTTCAGGATTGGAAAAAATATTAAAATATAATTAATGCAAAAAATCAATAATTTCCTTTAAGTCAAGATTTTGCAGTATCAAATTTTCAGTAGTCATTCAAAACTTGTTTAGAACGCCGTCCAGCCCTCTAATAATCTAATGGGGAGCAGTTGAGATAACTTACACTCAATCAAGATCTAATCTAATTGGTCAATGTCATCAACTCTATGGCAGGCAGTGCTTCAGATCTGTGTACGTAATTTTTGGAAGTTTGAATTTTGATCCCAAGAAAATAATTATGTACTGAAATAATTAAAGAAATACATTTTAATGCATTATTTTGCTTTTTTAATGTAAAAGACATGAAATAGGAGATACATTAAGTGGATGATATGAATTTTAATGCAATATTTATTAAATTTAGTTTGCTGTAAAATTTCATATATTTTTCATTGTAAAAATTAATGATAATTGTCAAAAAAACTTTTTGGATAATTTTAATGAGTTTTATATTAATATATTCTTATAATAATTCTATTAGAAGGTTTTAAAAGGTCCTAGAGCTAATTAAATCCATTATTGAACTTAGTATTGAGTGACATTCAAATATTAGGCTTTCTTTATTAAAACTAAACTTTTTATTTTAAAACATCTCTAATATTTGTTATGGGTGATCATCATTCATCTTTCAGGATTGGAAAAAATATTAAAATATAATTAATGCAAAAAATCAATAATTTCCTCTAAGTCAAGATTTTGCAGTATCAAATTTTCAGTAGTCATTCAAAACTTGTTTAGAACGCCGTCCAGCCCTCTAATAATCTAATGGGGAGCAGTTGAGATAACTTACACTCAATCAAGATCTAATCTAATTGGTCAATGTCATCAACTCTATGGCAGGCAGTGCTTCAGATCTGTGTACGTAATTTTTGGAAGTTTGAATTTTGATCCCAAGAAAATAATTATGTACTGAAATAATTAAAGAAATACATTTTAATGCATTATTTTGCTTTTTTAATGTAAAAGACATGAAATAGGAGATACATTAAGTGGATGATATGAATTTTAATGCAATATTTATTAAATTTAGTTTGCTGTAAAATTTCATATATTTTTCATTGTAAAAATTAATGATAATTGTCAAAAAAACTTTTTGGATAATTTTAATGAGTTTTATATTAATATATTCTTATAATAATTCTATTAGAAGGTTTTAAAAGGTCCTAGAGCTAATTAAATCCATTATTGAACTTAGTATTGAGTGACATTCAAATATTAGGCTTTCTTTATTAAAACTAAACTTTTTATTTTAAAACATCTCTAATATTTGTTATGGGTGATCATCATTCATCTTTCAGGATTGGAAAAAATATTAAAATATAATTAATGCAAAAAATCAATAATTTCCTTTAAGTCAAGATTTTGCAGTATCAAATTTTCAGTAGTCATTCAAAACTTGTTTAGAACGCCGTCCAGCCCTCTAATAATCTAATGGGGAGCAGTTGAGATAACTTACACTCAATCAAGATCTAATCTAATTGGTCAATGTCATCAACTCTATGGCAGGCAGTGCTTCAGATCTGTGTACGTAATTTTTGGAAGTTTGAATTTTGATCCCAAGAAAATAATTATGTACTGAAATAATTAAAGAAATACATTTTAATGCATTATTTTGCTTTTTTAATGTAAAAGACATGAAATAGGAGATACATTAAGTGGATGATATGAATTTTAATGCAATATTTATTAAATTTAGTTTGCTGTAAAATTTCATATATTTTTCATTGTAAAAATTAATGATAATTGTCAAAAAAACTTTTTGGATAATTTTAATGAGTTTTATATTAATATATTCTTATAATAATTCTATTAGAAGGTTTTAAAAGGTCCTAGAGCTAATTAAATCCATTATTGAACTTAGTATTGAGTGACATTCAAATATTAGGCTTTCTTTATTAAAACTAAACTTTTTATTTTAAAACATCTCTAATATTTGTTATGGGTGATCATCATTCATCTTTCAGGATTGGAAAAAATATTAAAATATAATTAATGCAAAAAATCAATAATTTCCTTTAAGTCAAGATTTTGCAGTATCAAATTTTCAGTAGTCATTCAAAACTTGTTTAGAACGCCGTCCAGCCCTCTAATAATCTAATGGGGAGCAGTTGAGATAACTTACACTCAATCAAGATCTAATCTAATTGGTCAATGTCATCAACTCTATGGCAGGCAGTGCTTCAGATCTGTGTACGTAATTTTTGGAAGTTTGAATTTTGATCCCAAGAAAATAATTATGTACTGAAATAATTAAAGAAATACATTTTAATGCATTATTTTGCTTTTTTAATGTAAAAGACATGAAATAGGAGATACATTAAGTGGATGATATGAATTTTAATGCAATATTTATTAAATTTAGTTTGCTGTAAAATTTCATATATTTTTCATTGTAAAAATTAATGATAATTGTCAAAAAAACTTTTTGGATAATTTTAATGAGTTTTATATTAATATATTCTTATAATAATTCTATTAGAAGGTTTTAAAAGGTCCTAGAGCTAATTAAATCCATTATTGAACTTAGTATTGAGTGACATTCAAATATTAGGCTTTCTTTATTAAAACTAAACTTTTTATTTTAAAACATCTCTAATATTTGTTATGGGTGATCATCATTCATCTTTCAGGATTGGAAAAAATATTAAAATATAATTAATGCAAAAAATCAATAATTTCCTCTAAGTCAAGATTTTGCAGTATCAAATTTTCAGTAGTCATTCAAAACTTGTTTAGAACGCCGTCCAGCCCTCTAATAATCTAATGGGGAGCAGTTGAGATAACTTACACTCAATCAAGATCTAATCTAATTGGTCAATGTCATCAACTCTATGGCAGGCAGTGCTTCAGATCTGTGTACGTAATTTTTGGAAGTTTGAATTTTGATCCCAAGAAAATAATTATGTACTGAAATAATTAAAGAAATACATTTTAATGCATTATTTTGCTTTTTTAATGTAAAAGACATGAAATAGGAGATACATTAAGTGGATGATATGAATTTTAATGCAATATTTATTAAATTTAGTTTGCTGTAAAATTTCATATATTTTTCATTGTAAAAATTAATGATAATTGTCAAAAAAACTTTTTGGATAATTTTAATGAGTTTTATATTAATATATTCTTATAATAATTCTATTAGAAGGTTTTAAAAGGTCCTAGAGCTAATTAAATCCATTATTGAACTTAGTATTGAGTGACATTCAAATATTAGGCTTTCTTTATTAAAACTAAACTTTTTATTTTAAAACATCTCTAATATTTGTTATGGGTGATCATCATTCATCTTTCAGGATTGGAAAAAATATTAAAATATAATTAATGCAAAAAATCAATAATTTCCTTTAAGTCAAGATTTTGCAGTATCAAATTTTCAGTAGTCATTCAAAACTTGTTTAGAACGCCGTCCAGCCCTCTAATAATCTAATGGGGAGCAGTTGAGATAACTTACACTCAATCAAGATCTAATCTAATTGGTCAATGTCATCAACTCTATGGCAGGCAGTGCTTCAGATCTGTGTACGTAATTTTTGGAAGTTTGAATTTTGATCCCAAGAAAATAATTATGTACTGAAATAATTAAAGAAATACATTTTAATGCATTATTTTGCTTTTTTAATGTAAAAGACATGAAATAGGAGATACATTAAGTGGATGATATGAATTTTAATGCAATATTTATTAAATTTAGTTTGCTGTAAAATTTCATATATTTTTCATTGTAAAAATTAATGATAATTGTCAAAAAAACTTTTTGGATAATTTTAATGAGTTTTATATTAATATATTCTTATAATAATTCTATTAGAAGGTTTTAAAAGGTCCTAGAGCTAATTAAATCCATTATTGAACTTAGTATTGAGTGACATTCAAATATTAGGCTTTCTTTATTAAAACTAAACTTTTTATTTTAAAACATCTCTAATATTTGTTATGGGTGATCATCATTCATCTTTCAGGATTGGAAAAAATATTAAAATATAATTAATGCAAAAAATCAATAATTTCCTCTAAGTCAAGATTTTGCAGTATCAAATTTTCAGTAGTCATTCAAAACTTGTTTAGAACGCCGTCCAGCCCTCTAATAATCTAATGGGGAGCAGTTGAGATAACTTACACTCAATCAAGATCTAATCTAATTGGTCAATGTCATCAACTCTATGGCAGGCAGTGCTTCAGATCTGTGTACGTAATTTTTGGAAGTTTGAATTTTGATCCCAAGAAAATAATTATGTACTGAAATAATTAAAGAAATACATTTTAATGCATTATTTTGCTTTTTTAATGTAAAAGACATGAAATAGGAGATACATTAAGTGGATGATATGAATTTTAATGCAATATTTATTAAATTTAGTTTGCTGTAAAATTTCATATATTTTTCATTGTAAAAATTAATGATAATTGTCAAAAAAACTTTTTGGATAATTTTAATGAGTTTTATATTAATATATTCTTATAATAATTCTATTAGAAGGTTTTAAAAGGTCCTAGAGCTAATTAAATCCATTATTGAACTTAGTATTGAGTGACATTCAAATATTAGGCTTTCTTTATTAAAACTAAACTTTTTATTTTAAAACATCTCTAATATTTGTTATGGGTGATCATCATTCATCTTTCAGGATTGGAAAAAATATTAAAATATAATTAATGCAAAAAATCAATAATTTCCTTTAAGTCAAGATTTTGCAGTATCAAATTTTCAGTAGTCATTCAAAACTTGTTTAGAACGCCGTCCAGCCCTCTAATAATCTAATGGGGAGCAGTTGAGATAACTTACACTCAATCAAGATCTAATCTAATTGGTCAATGTCATCAACTCTATGGCAGGCAGTGCTTCAGATCTGTGTACGTAATTTTTGGAAGTTTGAATTTTGATCCCAAGAAAATAATTATGTACTGAAATAATTAAAGAAATACATTTTAATGCATTATTTTGCTTTTTTAATGTAAAAGACATGAAATAGGAGATACATTAAGTGGATGATATGAATTTTAATGCAATATTTATTAAATTTAGTTTGCTGTAAAATTTCATATATTTTTCATTGTAAAAATTAATGATAATTGTCAAAAAAACTTTTTGGATAATTTTAATGAGTTTTATATTAATATATTCTTATAATAATTCTATTAGAAGGTTTTAAAAGGTCCTAGAGCTAATTAAATCCATTATTGAACTTAGTATTGAGTGACATTCAAATATTAGGCTTTCTTTATTAAAACTAAACTTTTTATTTTAAAACATCTCTAATATTTGTTATGGGTGATCATCATTCATCTTTCAGGATTGGAAAAAATATTAAAATATAATTAATGCAAAAAATCAATAATTTCCTCTAAGTCAAGATTTTGCAGTATCAAATTTTCAGTAGTCATTCAAAACTTGTTTAGAACGCCGTCCAGCCCTCTAATAATCTAATGGGGAGCAGTTGAGATAACTTACACTCAATCAAGATCTAATCTAATTGGTCAATGTCATCAACTCTATGGCAGGCAGTGCTTCAGATCTGTGTACGTAATTTTTGGAAGTTTGAATTTTGATCCCAAGAAAATAATTATGTACTGAAATAATTAAAGAAATACATTTTAATGCATTATTTTGCTTTTTTAATGTAAAAGACATGAAATAGGAGATACATTAAGTGGATGATATGAATTTTAATGCAATATTTATTAAATTTAGTTTGCTGTAAAATTTCATATATTTTTCATTGTAAAAATTAATGATAATTGTCAAAAAAACTTTTTGGATAATTTTAATGAGTTTTATATTAATATATTCTTATAATAATTCTATTAGAAGGTTTTAAAAGGTCCTAGAGCTAATTAAATCCATTATTGAACTTAGTATTGAGTGACATTCAAATATTAGGCTTTCTTTATTAAAACTAAACTTTTTATTTTAAAACATCTCTAATATTTGTTATGGGTGATCATCATTCATCTTTCAGGATTGGAAAAAATATTAAAATATAATTAATGCAAAAAATCAATAATTTCCTTTAAGTCAAGATTTTGCAGTATCAAATTTTCAGTAGTCATTCAAAACTTGTTTAGAACGCCGTCCAGCCCTCTAATAATCTAATGGGGAGCAGTTGAGATAACTTACACTCAATCAAGATCTAATCTAATTGGTCAATGTCATCAACTCTATGGCAGGCAGTGCTTCAGATCTGTGTACGTAATTTTTGGAAGTTTGAATTTTGATCCCAAGAAAATAATTATGTACTGAAATAATTAAAGAAATACATTTTAATGCATTATTTTGCTTTTTTAATGTAAAAGACATGAAATAGGAGATACATTAAGTGGATGATATGAATTTTAATGCAATATTTATTAAATTTAGTTTGCTGTAAAATTTCATATATTTTTCATTGTAAAAATTAATGATAATTGTCAAAAAAACTTTTTGGATAATTTTAATGAGTTTTATATTAATATATTCTTATAATAATTCTATTAGAAGGTTTTAAAAGGTCCTAGAGCTAATTAAATCCATTATTGAACTTAGTATTGAGTGACATTCAAATATTAGGCTTTCTTTATTAAAACTAAACTTTTTATTTTAAAACATCTCTAATATTTGTTATGGGTGATCATCATTCATCTTTCAGGATTGGAAAAAATATTAAAATATAATTAATGCAAAAAATCAATAATTTCCTTTAAGTCAAGATTTTGCAGTATCAAATTTTCAGTAGTCATTCAAAACTTGTTTAGAACGCCGTCCAGCCCTCTAATAATCTAATGGGGAGCAGTTGAGATAACTTACACTCAATCAAGATCTAATCTAATTGGTCAATGTCATCAACTCTATGGCAGGCAGTGCTTCAGATCTGTGTACGTAATTTTTGGAAGTTTGAATTTTGATCCCAAGAAAATAATTATGTACTGAAATAATTAAAGAAATACATTTTAATGCATTATTTTGCTTTTTTAATGTAAAAGACATGAAATAGGAGATACATTAAGTGGATGATATGAATTTTAATGCAATATTTATTAAATTTAGTTTGCTGTAAAATTTCATATATTTTTCATTGTAAAAATTAATGATAATTGTCAAAAAAACTTTTTGGATAATTTTAATGAGTTTTATATTAATATATTCTTATAATAATTCTATTAGAAGGTTTTAAAAGGTCCTAGAGCTAATTAAATCCATTATTGAACTTAGTATTGAGTGACATTCAAATATTAGGCTTTCTTTATTAAAACTAAACTTTTTATTTTAAAACATCTCTAATATTTGTTATGGGTGATCATCATTCATCTTTCAGGATTGGAAAAAATATTAAAATATAATTAATGCAAAAAATCAATAATTTCCTCTAAGTCAAGATTTTGCAGTATCAAATTTTCAGTAGTCATTCAAAACTTGTTTAGAACGCCGTCCAGCCCTCTAATAATCTAATGGGGAGCAGTTGAGATAACTTACACTCAATCAAGATCTAATCTAATTGGTCAATGTCATCAACTCTATGGCAGGCAGTGCTTCAGATCTGTGTACGTAATTTTTGGAAGTTTGAATTTTGATCCCAAGAAAATAATTATGTACTGAAATAATTAAAGAAATACATTTTAATGCATTATTTTGCTTTTTTAATGTAAAAGACATGAAATAGGAGATACATTAAGTGGATGATATGAATTTTAATGCAATATTTATTAAATTTAGTTTGCTGTAAAATTTCATATATTTTTCATTGTAAAAATTAATGATAATTGTCAAAAAAACTTTTTGGATAATTTTAATGAGTTTTATATTAATATATTCTTATAATAATTCTATTAGAAGGTTTTAAAAGGTCCTAGAGCTAATTAAATCCATTATTGAACTTAGTATTGAGTGACATTCAAATATTAGGCTTTCTTTATTAAAACTAAACTTTTTATTTTAAAACATCTCTAATATTTGTTATGGGTGATCATCATTCATCTTTCAGGATTGGAAAAAATATTAAAATATAATTAATGCAAAAAATCAATAATTTCCTTTAAGTCAAGATTTTGCAGTATCAAATTTTCAGTAGTCATTCAAAACTTGTTTAGAACGCCGTCCAGCCCTCTAATAATCTAATGGGGAGCAGTTGAGATAACTTACACTCAATCAAGATCTAATCTAATTGGTCAATGTCATCAACTCTATGGCAGGCAGTGCTTCAGATCTGTGTACGTAATTTTTGGAAGTTTGAATTTTGATCCCAAGAAAATAATTATGTACTGAAATAATTAAAGAAATACATTTTAATGCATTATTTTGCTTTTTTAATGTAAAAGACATGAAATAGGAGATACATTAAGTGGATGATATGAATTTTAATGCAATATTTATTAAATTTAGTTTGCTGTAAAATTTCATATATTTTTCATTGTAAAAATTAATGATAATTGTCAAAAAAACTTTTTGGATAATTTTAATGAGTTTTATATTAATATATTCTTATAATAATTCTATTAGAAGGTTTTAAAAGGTCCTAGAGCTAATTAAATCCATTATTGAACTTAGTATTGAGTGACATTCAAATATTAGGCTTTCTTTATTAAAACTAAACTTTTTATTTTAAAACATCTCTAATATTTGTTATGGGTGATCATCATTCATCTTTCAGGATTGGAAAAAATATTAAAATATAATTAATGCAAAAAATCAATAATTTCCTCTAAGTCAAGATTTTGCAGTATCAAATTTTCAGTAGTCATTCAAAACTTGTTTAGAACGCCGTCCAGCCCTCTAATAATCTAATGGGGAGCAGTTGAGATAACTTACACTCAATCAAGATCTAATCTAATTGGTCAATGTCATCAACTCTATGGCAGGCAGTGCTTCAGATCTGTGTACGTAATTTTTGGAAGTTTGAATTTTGATCCCAAGAAAATAATTATGTACTGAAATAATTAAAGAAATACATTTTAATGCATTATTTTGCTTTTTTAATGTAAAAGACATGAAATAGGAGATACATTAAGTGGATGATATGAATTTTAATGCAATATTTATTAAATTTAGTTTGCTGTAAAATTTCATATATTTTTCATTGTAAAAATTAATGATAATTGTCAAAAAAACTTTTTGGATAATTTTAATGAGTTTTATATTAATATATTCTTATAATAATTCTATTAGAAGGTTTTAAAAGGTCCTAGAGCTAATTAAATCCATTATTGAACTTAGTATTGAGTGACATTCAAATATTAGGCTTTCTTTATTAAAACTAAACTTTTTATTTTAAAACATCTCTAATATTTGTTATGGGTGATCATCATTCATCTTTCAGGATTGGAAAAAATATTAAAATATAATTAATGCAAAAAATCAATAATTTCCTTTAAGTCAAGATTTTGCAGTATCAAATTTTCAGTAGTCATTCAAAACTTGTTTAGAACGCCGTCCAGCCCTCTAATAATCTAATGGGGAGCAGTTGAGATAACTTACACTCAATCAAGATCTAATCTAATTGGTCAATGTCATCAACTCTATGGCAGGCAGTGCTTCAGATCTGTGTACGTAATTTTTGGAAGTTTGAATTTTGATCCCAAGAAAATAATTATGTACTGAAATAATTAAAGAAATACATTTTAATGCATTATTTTGCTTTTTTAATGTAAAAGACATGAAATAGGAGATACATTAAGTGGATGATATGAATTTTAATGCAATATTTATTAAATTTAGTTTGCTGTAAAATTTCATATATTTTTCATTGTAAAAATTAATGATAATTGTCAAAAAAACTTTTTGGATAATTTTAATGAGTTTTATATTAATATATTCTTATAATAATTCTATTAGAAGGTTTTAAAAGGTCCTAGAGCTAATTAAATCCATTATTGAACTTAGTATTGAGTGACATTCAAATATTAGGCTTTCTTTATTAAAACTAAACTTTTTATTTTAAAACATCTCTAATATTTGTTATGGGTGATCATCATTCATCTTTCAGGATTGGAAAAAATATTAAAATATAATTAATGCAAAAAATCAATAATTTCCTTTAAGTCAAGATTTTGCAGTATCAAATTTTCAGTAGTCATTCAAAACTTGTTTAGAACGCCGTCCAGCCCTCTAATAATCTAATGGGGAGCAGTTGAGATAACTTACACTCAATCAAGATCTAATCTAATTGGTCAATGTCATCAACTCTATGGCAGGCAGTGCTTCAGATCTGTGTACGTAATTTTTGGAAGTTTGAATTTTGATCCCAAGAAAATAATTATGTACTGAAATAATTAAAGAAATACATTTTAATGCATTATTTTGCTTTTTTAATGTAAAAGACATGAAATAGGAGATACATTAAGTGGATGATATGAATTTTAATGCAATATTTATTAAATTTAGTTTGCTGTAAAATTTCATATATTTTTCATTGTAAAAATTAATGATAATTGTCAAAAAAACTTTTTGGATAATTTTAATGAGTTTTATATTAATATATTCTTATAATAATTCTATTAGAAGGTTTTAAAAGGTCCTAGAGCTAATTAAATCCATTATTGAACTTAGTATTGAGTGACATTCAAATATTAGGCTTTCTTTATTAAAACTAAACTTTTTATTTTAAAACATCTCTAATATTTGTTATGGGTGATCATCATTCATCTTTCAGGATTGGAAAAAATATTAAAATATAATTAATGCAAAAAATCAATAATTTCCTCTAAGTCAAGATTTTGCAGTATCAAATTTTCAGTAGTCATTCAAAACTTGTTTAGAACGCCGTCCAGCCCTCTAATAATCTAATGGGGAGCAGTTGAGATAACTTACACTCAATCAAGATCTAATCTAATTGGTCAATGTCATCAACTCTATGGCAGGCAGTGCTTCAGATCTGTGTACGTAATTTTTGGAAGTTTGAATTTTGATCCCAAGAAAATAATTATGTACTGAAATAATTAAAGAAATACATTTTAATGCATTATTTTGCTTTTTTAATGTAAAAGACATGAAATAGGAGATACATTAAGTGGATGATATGAATTTTAATGCAATATTTATTAAATTTAGTTTGCTGTAAAATTTCATATATTTTTCATTGTAAAAATTAATGATAATTGTCAAAAAAACTTTTTGGATAATTTTAATGAGTTTTATATTAATATATTCTTATAATAATTCTATTAGAAGGTTTTAAAAGGTCCTAGAGCTAATTAAATCCATTATTGAACTTAGTATTGAGTGACATTCAAATATTAGGCTTTCTTTATTAAAACTAAACTTTTTATTTTAAAACATCTCTAATATTTGTTATGGGTGATCATCATTCATCTTTCAGGATTGGAAAAAATATTAAAATATAATTAATGCAAAAAATCAATAATTTCCTTTAAGTCAAGATTTTGCAGTATCAAATTTTCAGTAGTCATTCAAAACTTGTTTAGAACGCCGTCCAGCCCTCTAATAATCTAATGGGGAGCAGTTGAGATAACTTACACTCAATCAAGATCTAATCTAATTGGTCAATGTCATCAACTCTATGGCAGGCAGTGCTTCAGATCTGTGTACGTAATTTTTGGAAGTTTGAATTTTGATCCCAAGAAAATAATTATGTACTGAAATAATTAAAGAAATACATTTTAATGCATTATTTTGCTTTTTTAATGTAAAAGACATGAAATAGGAGATACATTAAGTGGATGATATGAATTTTAATGCAATATTTATTAAATTTAGTTTGCTGTAAAATTTCATATATTTTTCATTGTAAAAATTAATGATAATTGTCAAAAAAACTTTTTGGATAATTTTAATGAGTTTTATATTAATATATTCTTATAATAATTCTATTAGAAGGTTTTAAAAGGTCCTAGAGCTAATTAAATCCATTATTGAACTTAGTATTGAGTGACATTCAAATATTAGGCTTTCTTTATTAAAACTAAACTTTTTATTTTAAAACATCTCTAATATTTGTTATGGGTGATCATCATTCATCTTTCAGGATTGGAAAAAATATTAAAATATAATTAATGCAAAAAATCAATAATTTCCTTTAAGTCAAGATTTTGCAGTATCAAATTTTCAGTAGTCATTCAAAACTTGTTTAGAACGCCGTCCAGCCCTCTAATAATCTAATGGGGAGCAGTTGAGATAACTTACACTCAATCAAGATCTAATCTAATTGGTCAATGTCATCAACTCTATGGCAGGCAGTGCTTCAGATCTGTGTACGTAATTTTTGGAAGTTTGAATTTTGATCCCAAGAAAATAATTATGTACTGAAATAATTAAAGAAATACATTTTAATGCATTATTTTGCTTTTTTAATGTAAAAGACATGAAATAGGAGATACATTAAGTGGATGATATGAATTTTAATGCAATATTTATTAAATTTAGTTTGCTGTAAAATTTCATATATTTTTCATTGTAAAAATTAATGATAATTGTCAAAAAAACTTTTTGGATAATTTTAATGAGTTTTATATTAATATATTCTTATAATAATTCTATTAGAAGGTTTTAAAAGGTCCTAGAGCTAATTAAATCCATTATTGAACTTAGTATTGAGTGACATTCAAATATTAGGCTTTCTTTATTAAAACTAAACTTTTTATTTTAAAACATCTCTAATATTTGTTATGGGTGATCATCATTCATCTTTCAGGATTGGAAAAAATATTAAAATATAATTAATGCAAAAAATCAATAATTTCCTCTAAGTCAAGATTTTGCAGTATCAAATTTTCAGTAGTCATTCAAAACTTGTTTAGAACGCCGTCCAGCCCTCTAATAATCTAATGGGGAGCAGTTGAGATAACTTACACTCAATCAAGATCTAATCTAATTGGTCAATGTCATCAACTCTATGGCAGGCAGTGCTTCAGATCTGTGTACGTAATTTTTGGAAGTTTGAATTTTGATCCCAAGAAAATAATTATGTACTGAAATAATTAAAGAAATACATTTTAATGCATTATTTTGCTTTTTTAATGTAAAAGACATGAAATAGGAGATACATTAAGTGGATGATATGAATTTTAATGCAATATTTATTAAATTTAGTTTGCTGTAAAATTTCATATATTTTTCATTGTAAAAATTAATGATAATTGTCAAAAAAACTTTTTGGATAATTTTAATGAGTTTTATATTAATATATTCTTATAATAATTCTATTAGAAGGTTTTAAAAGGTCCTAGAGCTAATTAAATCCATTATTGAACTTAGTATTGAGTGACATTCAAATATTAGGCTTTCTTTATTAAAACTAAACTTTTTATTTTAAAACATCTCTAATATTTGTTATGGGTGATCATCATTCATCTTTCAGGATTGGAAAAAATATTAAAATATAATTAATGCAAAAAATCAATAATTTCCTTTAAGTCAAGATTTTGCAGTATCAAATTTTCAGTAGTCATTCAAAACTTGTTTAGAACGCCGTCCAGCCCTCTAATAATCTAATGGGGAGCAGTTGAGATAACTTACACTCAATCAAGATCTAATCTAATTGGTCAATGTCATCAACTCTATGGCAGGCAGTGCTTCAGATCTGTGTACGTAATTTTTGGAAGTTTGAATTTTGATCCCAAGAAAATAATTATGTACTGAAATAATTAAAGAAATACATTTTAATGCATTATTTTGCTTTTTTAATGTAAAAGACATGAAATAGGAGATACATTAAGTGGATGATATGAATTTTAATGCAATATTTATTAAATTTAGTTTGCTGTAAAATTTCATATATTTTTCATTGTAAAAATTAATGATAATTGTCAAAAAAACTTTTTGGATAATTTTAATGAGTTTTATATTAATATATTCTTATAATAATTCTATTAGAAGGTTTTAAAAGGTCCTAGAGCTAATTAAATCCATTATTGAACTTAGTATTGAGTGACATTCAAATATTAGGCTTTCTTTATTAAAACTAAACTTTTTATTTTAAAACATCTCTAATATTTGTTATGGGTGATCATCATTCATCTTTCAGGATTGGAAAAAATATTAAAATATAATTAATGCAAAAAATCAATAATTTCCTTTAAGTCAAGATTTTGCAGTATCAAATTTTCAGTAGTCATTCAAAACTTGTTTAGAACGCCGTCCAGCCCTCTAATAATCTAATGGGGAGCAGTTGAGATAACTTACACTCAATCAAGATCTAATCTAATTGGTCAATGTCATCAACTCTATGGCAGGCAGTGCTTCAGATCTGTGTACGTAATTTTTGGAAGTTTGAATTTTGATCCCAAGAAAATAATTATGTACTGAAATAATTAAAGAAATACATTTTAATGCATTATTTTGCTTTTTTAATGTAAAAGACATGAAATAGGAGATACATTAAGTGGATGATATGAATTTTAATGCAATATTTATTAAATTTAGTTTGCTGTAAAATTTCATATATTTTTCATTGTAAAAATTAATGATAATTGTCAAAAAAACTTTTTGGATAATTTTAATGAGTTTTATATTAATATATTCTTATAATAATTCTATTAGAAGGTTTTAAAAGGTCCTAGAGCTAATTAAATCCATTATTGAACTTAGTATTGAGTGACATTCAAATATTAGGCTTTCTTTATTAAAACTAAACTTTTTATTTTAAAACATCTCTAATATTTGTTATGGGTGATCATCATTCATCTTTCAGGATTGGAAAAAATATTAAAATATAATTAATGCAAAAAATCAATAATTTCCTTTAAGTCAAGATTTTGCAGTATCAAATTTTCAGTAGTCATTCAAAACTTGTTTAGAACGCCGTCCAGCCCTCTAATAATCTAATGGGGAGCAGTTGAGATAACTTACACTCAATCAAGATCTAATCTAATTGGTCAATGTCATCAACTCTATGGCAGGCAGTGCTTCAGATCTGTGTACGTAATTTTTGGAAGTTTGAATTTTGATCCCAAGAAAATAATTATGTACTGAAATAATTAAAGAAATACATTTTAATGCATTATTTTGCTTTTTTAATGTAAAAGACATGAAATAGGAGATACATTAAGTGGATGATATGAATTTTAATGCAATATTTATTAAATTTAGTTTGCTGTAAAATTTCATATATTTTTCATTGTAAAAATTAATGATAATTGTCAAAAAAACTTTTTGGATAATTTTAATGAGTTTTATATTAATATATTCTTATAATAATTCTATTAGAAGGTTTTAAAAGGTCCTAGAGCTAATTAAATCCATTATTGAACTTAGTATTGAGTGACATTCAAATATTAGGCTTTCTTTATTAAAACTAAACTTTTTATTTTAAAACATCTCTAATATTTGTTATGGGTGATCATCATTCATCTTTCAGGATTGGAAAAAATATTAAAATATAATTAATGCAAAAAATCAATAATTTCCTTTAAGTCAAGATTTTGCAGTATCAAATTTTCAGTAGTCATTCAAAACTTGTTTAGAACGCCGTCCAGCCCTCTAATAATCTAATGGGGAGCAGTTGAGATAACTTACACTCAATCAAGATCTAATCTAATTGGTCAATGTCATCAACTCTATGGCAGGCAGTGCTTCAGATCTGTGTACGTAATTTTTGGAAGTTTGAATTTTGATCCCAAGGAAATAATTATGTACTGAAATAATTAAAGAAATACATTTTAATGCATTATTTTGCTTTTTTAATGTAAAAGACATGAAATAGGAGATACATTAAGTGGATGATATGAATTTTAATGCAATATTTATTAAATTTAGTTTGCTGTAAAATTTCATATATTTTTCATTGTAAAAATTAATGATAATTGTCAAAAAAACTTTTTGGATAATTTTAATGAGTTTTATATTAATATATTCTTATAATAATTCTATTAGAAGGTTTTAAAAGGTCCTAGAGCTAATTAAATCCATTATTGAACTTAGTATTGAGTGACATTCAAATATTAGGCTTTCTTTATTAAAACTAAACTTTTTATTTTAAAACATCTCTAATATTTGTTATGGGTGATCATCATTCATCTTTCAGGATTGGAAAAAATATTAAAATATAATTAATGCAAAAAATCAATAATTTCCTTTAAGTCAAGATTTTGCAGTATCAAATTTTCAGTAGTCATTCAAAACTTGTTTAGAACGCCGTCCAGCCCTCTAATAATCTAATGGGGAGCAGTTGAGATAACTTACACTCAATCAAGATCTAATCTAATTGGTCAATGTCATCAACTCTATGGCAGGCAGTGCTTCAGATCTGTGTACGTAATTTTTGGAAGTTTGAATTTTGATCCCAAGAAAATAATTATGTACTGAAATAATTAAAGAAATACATTTTAATGCATTATTTTGCTTTTTTAATGTAAAAGACATGAAATAGGAGATACATTAAGTGGATGATATGAATTTTAATGCAATATTTATTAAATTTAGTTTGCTGTAAAATTTCATATATTTTTCATTGTAAAAATTAATGATAATTGTCAAAAAAACTTTTTGGATAATTTTAATGAGTTTTATATTAATATATTCTTATAATAATTCTATTAGAAGGTTTTAAAAGGTCCTAGAGCTAATTAAATCCATTATTGAACTTAGTATTGAGTGACATTCAAATATTAGGCTTTCTTTATTAAAACTAAACTTTTTATTTTAAAACATCTCTAATATTTGTTATGGGTGATCATCATTCATCTTTCAGGATTGGAAAAAATATTAAAATATAATTAATGCAAAAAATCAATAATTTCCTTTAAGTCAAGATTTTGCAGTATCAAATTTTCAGTAGTCATTCAAAACTTGTTTAGAACGCCGTCCAGCCCTCTAATAATCTAATGGGGAGCAGTTGAGATAACTTACACTCAATCAAGATCTAATCTAATTGGTCAATGTCATCAACTCTATGGCAGGCAGTGCTTCAGATCTGTGTACGTAATTTTTGGAAGTTTGAATTTTGATCCCAAGAAAATAATTATGTACTGAAATAATTAAAGAAATACATTTTAATGCATTATTTTGCTTTTTTAATGTAAAAGACATGAAATAGGAGATACATTAAGTGGATGATATGAATTTTAATGCAATATTTATTAAATTTAGTTTGCTGTAAAATTTCATATATTTTTCATTGTAAAAATTAATGATAATTGTCAAAAAAACTTTTTGGATAATTTTAATGAGTTTTATATTAATATATTCTTATAATAATTCTATTAGAAGGTTTTAAAAGGTCCTAGAGCTAATTAAATCCATTATTGAACTTAGTATTGAGTGACATTCAAATATTAGGCTTTCTTTATTAAAACTAAACTTTTTATTTTAAAACATCTCTAATATTTGTTATGGGTGATCATCATTCATCTTTCAGGATTGGAAAAAATATTAAAATATAATTAATGCAAAAAATCAATAATTTCCTTTAAGTCAAGATTTTGCAGTATCAAATTTTCAGTAGTCATTCAAAACTTGTTTAGAACGCCGTCCAGCCCTCTAATAATCTAATGGGGAGCAGTTGAGATAACTTACACTCAATCAAGATCTAATCTAATTGGTCAATGTCATCAACTCTATGGCAGGCAGTGCTTCAGATCTGTGTACGTAATTTTTGGAAGTTTGAATTTTGATCCCAAGAAAATAATTATGTACTGAAATAATTAAAGAAATACATTTTAATGCATTATTTTGCTTTTTTAATGTAAAAGACATGAAATAGGAGATACATTAAGTGGATGATATGAATTTTAATGCAATATTTATTAAATTTAGTTTGCTGTAAAATTTCATATATTTTTCATTGTAAAAATTAATGATAATTGTCAAAAAAACTTTTTGGATAATTTTAATGAGTTTTATATTAATATATTCTTATAATAATTCTATTAGAAGGTTTTAAAAGGTCCTAGAGCTAATTAAATCCATTATTGAACTTAGTATTGAGTGACATTCAAATATTAGGCTTTCTTTATTAAAACTAAACTTTTTATTTTAAAACATCTCTAATATTTGTTATGGGTGATCATCATTCATCTTTCAGGATTGGAAAAAATATTAAAATATAATTAATGCAAAAAATCAATAATTTCCTTTAAGTCAAGATTTTGCAGTATCAAATTTTCAGTAGTCATTCAAAACTTGTTTAGAACGCCGTCCAGCCCTCTAATAATCTAATGGGGAGCAGTTGAGATAACTTACACTCAATCAAGATCTAATCTAATTGGTCAATGTCATCAACTCTATGGCAGGCAGTGCTTCAGATCTGTGTACGTAATTTTTGGAAGTTTGAATTTTGATCCCAAGAAAATAATTATGTACTGAAATAATTAAAGAAATACATTTTAATGCATTATTTTGCTTTTTTAATGTAAAAGACATGAAATAGGAGATACATTAAGTGGATGATATGAATTTTAATGCAATATTTATTAAATTTAGTTTGCTGTAAAATTTCATATATTTTTCATTGTAAAAATTAATGATAATTGTCAAAAAAACTTTTTGGATAATTTTAATGAGTTTTATATTAATATATTCTTATAATAATTCTATTAGAAGGTTTTAAAAGGTCCTAGAGCTAATTAAATCCATTATTGAACTTAGTATTGAGTGACATTCAAATATTAGGCTTTCTTTATTAAAACTAAACTTTTTATTTTAAAACATCTCTAATATTTGTTATGGGTGATCATCATTCATCTTTCAGGATTGGAAAAAATATTAAAATATAATTAATGCAAAAAATCAATAATTTCCTTTAAGTCAAGATTTTGCAGTATCAAATTTTCAGTAGTCATTCAAAACTTGTTTAGAACGCCGTCCAGCCCTCTAATAATCTAATGGGGAGCAGTTGAGATAACTTACACTCAATCAAGATCTAATCTAATTGGTCAATGTCATCAACTCTATGGCAGGCAGTGCTTCAGATCTGTGTACGTAATTTTTGGAAGTTTGAATTTTGATCCCAAGAAAATAATTATGTACTGAAATAATTAAAGAAATACATTTTAATGCATTATTTTGCTTTTTTAATGTAAAAGACATGAAATAGGAGATACATTAAGTGGATGATATGAATTTTAATGCAATATTTATTAAATTTAGTTTGCTGTAAAATTTCATATATTTTTCATTGTAAAAATTAATGATAATTGTCAAAAAAACTTTTTGGATAATTTTAATGAGTTTTATATTAATATATTCTTATAATAATTCTATTAGAAGGTTTTAAAAGGTCCTAGAGCTAATTAAATCCATTATTGAACTTAGTATTGAGTGACATTCAAATATTAGGCTTTCTTTATTAAAACTAAACTTTTTATTTTAAAACATCTCTAATATTTGTTATGGGTGATCATCATTCATCTTTCAGGATTGGAAAAAATATTAAAATATAATTAATGCAAAAAATCAATAATTTCCTCTAAGTCAAGATTTTGCAGTATCAAATTTTCAGTAGTCATTCAAAACTTGTTTAGAACGCCGTCCAGCCCTCTAATAATCTAATGGGGAGCAGTTGAGATAACTTACACTCAATCAAGATCTAATCTAATTGGTCAATGTCATCAACTCTATGGCAGGCAGTGCTTCAGATCTGTGTACGTAATTTTTGGAAGTTTGAATTTTGATCCCAAGAAAATAATTATGTACTGAAATAATTAAAGAAATACATTTTAATGCATTATTTTGCTTTTTTAATGTAAAAGACATGAAATAGGAGATACATTAAGTGGATGATATGAATTTTAATGCAATATTTATTAAATTTAGTTTGCTGTAAAATTTCATATATTTTTCATTGTAAAAATTAATGATAATTGTCAAAAAAACTTTTTGGATAATTTTAATGAGTTTTATATTAATATATTCTTATAATAATTCTATTAGAAGGTTTTAAAAGGTCCTAGAGCTAATTAAATCCATTATTGAACTTAGTATTGAGTGACATTCAAATATTAGGCTTTCTTTATTAAAACTAAACTTTTTATTTTAAAACATCTCTAATATTTGTTATGGGTGATCATCATTCATCTTTCAGGATTGGAAAAAATATTAAAATATAATTAATGCAAAAAATCAATAATTTCCTTTAAGTCAAGATTTTGCAGTATCAAATTTTCAGTAGTCATTCAAAACTTGTTTAGAACGCCGTCCAGCCCTCTAATAATCTAATGGGGAGCAGTTGAGATAACTTACACTCAATCAAGATCTAATCTAATTGGTCAATGTCATCAACTCTATGGCAGGCAGTGCTTCAGATCTGTGTACGTAATTTTTGGAAGTTTGAATTTTGATCCCAAGAAAATAATTATGTACTGAAATAATTAAAGAAATACATTTTAATGCATTATTTTGCTTTTTTAATGTAAAAGACATGAAATAGGAGATACATTAAGTGGATGATATGAATTTTAATGCAATATTTATTAAATTTAGTTTGCTGTAAAATTTCATATATTTTTCATTGTAAAAATTAATGATAATTGTCAAAAAAACTTTTTGGATAATTTTAATGAGTTTTATATTAATATATTCTTATAATAATTCTATTAGAAGGTTTTAAAAGGTCCTAGAGCTAATTAAATCCATTATTGAACTTAGTATTGAGTGACATTCAAATATTAGGCTTTCTTTATTAAAACTAAACTTTTTATTTTAAAACATCTCTAATATTTGTTATGGGTGATCATCATTCATCTTTCAGGATTGGAAAAAATATTAAAATATAATTAATGCAAAAAATCAATAATTTCCTTTAAGTCAAGATTTTGCAGTATCAAATTTTCAGTAGTCATTCAAAACTTGTTTAGAACGCCGTCCAGCCCTCTAATAATCTAATGGGGAGCAGTTGAGATAACTTACACTCAATCAAGATCTAATCTAATTGGTCAATGTCATCAACTCTATGGCAGGCAGTGCTTCAGATCTGTGTACGTAATTTTTGGAAGTTTGAATTTTGATCCCAAGAAAATAATTATGTACTGAAATAATTAAAGAAATACATTTTAATGCATTATTTTGCTTTTTTAATGTAAAAGACATGAAATAGGAGATACATTAAGTGGATGATATGAATTTTAATGCAATATTTATTAAATTTAGTTTGCTGTAAAATTTCATATATTTTTCATTGTAAAAATTAATGATAATTGTCAAAAAAACTTTTTGGATAATTTTAATGAGTTTTATATTAATATATTCTTATAATAATTCTATTAGAAGGTTTTAAAAGGTCCTAGAGCTAATTAAATCCATTATTGAACTTAGTATTGAGTGACATTCAAATATTAGGCTTTCTTTATTAAAACTAAACTTTTTATTTTAAAACATCTCTAATATTTGTTATGGGTGATCATCATTCATCTTTCAGGATTGGAAAAAATATTAAAATATAATTAATGCAAAAAATCAATAATTTCCTCTAAGTCAAGATTTTGCAGTATCAAATTTTCAGTAGTCATTCAAAACTTGTTTAGAACGCCGTCCAGCCCTCTAATAATCTAATGGGGAGCAGTTGAGATAACTTACACTCAATCAAGATCTAATCTAATTGGTCAATGTCATCAACTCTATGGCAGGCAGTGCTTCAGATCTGTGTACGTAATTTTTGGAAGTTTGAATTTTGATCCCAAGAAAATAATTATGTACTGAAATAATTAAAGAAATACATTTTAATGCATTATTTTGCTTTTTTAATGTAAAAGACATGAAATAGGAGATACATTAAGTGGATGATATGAATTTTAATGCAATATTTATTAAATTTAGTTTGCTGTAAAATTTCATATATTTTTCATTGTAAAAATTAATGATAATTGTCAAAAAAACTTTTTGGATAATTTTAATGAGTTTTATATTAATATATTCTTATAATAATTCTATTAGAAGGTTTTAAAAGGTCCTAGAGCTAATTAAATCCATTATTGAACTTAGTATTGAGTGACATTCAAATATTAGGCTTTCTTTATTAAAACTAAACTTTTTATTTTAAAACATCTCTAATATTTGTTATGGGTGATCATCATTCATCTTTCAGGATTGGAAAAAATATTAAAATATAATTAATGCAAAAAATCAATAATTTCCTCTAAGTCAAGATTTTGCAGTATCAAATTTTCAGTAGTCATTCAAAACTTGTTTAGAACGCCGTCCAGCCCTCTAATAATCTAATGGGGAGCAGTTGAGATAACTTACACTCAATCAAGATCTAATCTAATTGGTCAATGTCATCAACTCTATGGCAGGCAGTGCTTCAGATCTGTGTACGTAATTTTTGGAAGTTTGAATTTTGATCCCAAGAAAATAATTATGTACTGAAATAATTAAAGAAATACATTTTAATGCATTATTTTGCTTTTTTAATGTAAAAGACATGAAATAGGAGATACATTAAGTGGATGATATGAATTTTAATGCAATATTTATTAAATTTAGTTTGCTGTAAAATTTCATATATTTTTCATTGTAAAAATTAATGATAATTGTCAAAAAAACTTTTTGGATAATTTTAATGAGTTTTATATTAATATATTCTTATAATAATTCTATTAGAAGGTTTTAAAAGGTCCTAGAGCTAATTAAATCCATTATTGAACTTAGTATTGAGTGACATTCAAATATTAGGCTTTCTTTATTAAAACTAAACTTTTTATTTTAAAACATCTCTAATATTTGTTATGGGTGATCATCATTCATCTTTCAGGATTGGAAAAAATATTAAAATATAATTAATGCAAAAAATCAATAATTTCCTCTAAGTCAAGATTTTGCAGTATCAAATTTTCAGTAGTCATTCAAAACTTGTTTAGAACGCCGTCCAGCCCTCTAATAATCTAATGGGGAGCAGTTGAGATAACTTACACTCAATCAAGATCTAATCTAATTGGTCAATGTCATCAACTCTATGGCAGGCAGTGCTTCAGATCTGTGTACGTAATTTTTGGAAGTTTGAATTTTGATCCCAAGAAAATAATTATGTACTGAAATAATTAAAGAAATACATTTTAATGCATTATTTTGCTTTTTTAATGTAAAAGACATGAAATAGGAGATACATTAAGTGGATGATATGAATTTTAATGCAATATTTATTAAATTTAGTTTGCTGTAAAATTTCATATATTTTTCATTGTAAAAATTAATGATAATTGTCAAAAAAACTTTTTGGATAATTTTAATGAGTTTTATATTAATATATTCTTATAATAATTCTATTAGAAGGTTTTAAAAGGTCCTAGAGCTAATTAAATCCATTATTGAACTTAGTATTGAGTGACATTCAAATATTAGGCTTTCTTTATTAAAACTAAACTTTTTATTTTAAAACATCTCTAATATTTGTTATGGGTGATCATCATTCATCTTTCAGGATTGGAAAAAATATTAAAATATAATTAATGCAAAAAATCAATAATTTCCTTTAAGTCAAGATTTTGCAGTATCAAATTTTCAGTAGTCATTCAAAACTTGTTTAGAACGCCGTCCAGCCCTCTAATAATCTAATGGGGAGCAGTTGAGATAACTTACACTCAATCAAGATCTAATCTAATTGGTCAATGTCATCAACTCTATGGCAGGCAGTGCTTCAGATCTGTGTACGTAATTTTTGGAAGTTTGAATTTTGATCCCAAGAAAATAATTATGTACTGAAATAATTAAAGAAATACATTTTAATGCATTATTTTGCTTTTTTAATGTAAAAGACATGAAATAGGAGATACATTAAGTGGATGATATGAATTTTAATGCAATATTTATTAAATTTAGTTTGCTGTAAAATTTCATATATTTTTCATTGTAAAAATTAATGATAATTGTCAAAAAAACTTTTTGGATAATTTTAATGAGTTTTATATTAATATATTCTTATAATAATTCTATTAGAAGGTTTTAAAAGGTCCTAGAGCTAATTAAATCCATTATTGAACTTAGTATTGAGTGACATTCAAATATTAGGCTTTCTTTATTAAAACTAAACTTTTTATTTTAAAACATCTCTAATATTTGTTATGGGTGATCATCATTCATCTTTCAGGATTGGAAAAAATATTAAAATATAATTAATGCAAAAAATCAATAATTTCCTTTAAGTCAAGATTTTGCAGTATCAAATTTTCAGTAGTCATTCAAAACTTGTTTAGAACGCCGTCCAGCCCTCTAATAATCTAATGGGGAGCAGTTGAGATAACTTACACTCAATCAAGATCTAATCTAATTGGTCAATGTCATCAACTCTATGGCAGGCAGTGCTTCAGATCTGTGTACGTAATTTTTGGAAGTTTGAATTTTGATCCCAAGAAAATAATTATGTACTGAAATAATTAAAGAAATACATTTTAATGCATTATTTTGCTTTTTTAATGTAAAAGACATGAAATAGGAGATACATTAAGTGGATGATATGAATTTTAATGCAATATTTATTAAATTTAGTTTGCTGTAAAATTTCATATATTTTTCATTGTAAAAATTAATGATAATTGTCAAAAAAACTTTTTGGATAATTTTAATGAGTTTTATATTAATATATTCTTATAATAATTCTATTAGAAGGTTTTAAAAGGTCCTAGAGCTAATTAAATCCATTATTGAACTTAGTATTGAGTGACATTCAAATATTAGGCTTTCTTTATTAAAACTAAACTTTTTATTTTAAAACATCTCTAATATTTGTTATGGGTGATCATCATTCATCTTTCAGGATTGGAAAAAATATTAAAATATAATTAATGCAAAAAATCAATAATTTCCTTTAAGTCAAGATTTTGCAGTATCAAATTTTCAGTAGTCATTCAAAACTTGTTTAGAACGCCGTCCAGCCCTCTAATAATCTAATGGGGAGCAGTTGAGATAACTTACACTCAATCAAGATCTAATCTAATTGGTCAATGTCATCAACTCTATGGCAGGCAGTGCTTCAGATCTGTGTACGTAATTTTTGGAAGTTTGAATTTTGATCCCAAGAAAATAATTATGTACTGAAATAATTAAAGAAATACATTTTAATGCATTATTTTGCTTTTTTAATGTAAAAGACATGAAATAGGAGATACATTAAGTGGATGATATGAATTTTAATGCAATATTTATTAAATTTAGTTTGCTGTAAAATTTCATATATTTTTCATTGTAAAAATTAATGATAATTGTCAAAAAAACTTTTTGGATAATTTTAATGAGTTTTATATTAATATATTCTTATAATAATTCTATTAGAAGGTTTTAAAAGGTCCTAGAGCTAATTAAATCCATTATTGAACTTAGTATTGAGTGACATTCAAATATTAGGCTTTCTTTATTAAAACTAAACTTTTTATTTTAAAACATCTCTAATATTTGTTATGGGTGATCATCATTCATCTTTCAGGATTGGAAAAAATATTAAAATATAATTAATGCAAAAAATCAATAATTTCCTTTAAGTCAAGATTTTGCAGTATCAAATTTTCAGTAGTCATTCAAAACTTGTTTAGAACGCCGTCCAGCCCTCTAATAATCTAATGGGGAGCAGTTGAGATAACTTACACTCAATCAAGATCTAATCTAATTGGTCAATGTCATCAACTCTATGGCAGGCAGTGCTTCAGATCTGTGTACGTAATTTTTGGAAGTTTGAATTTTGATCCCAAGAAAATAATTATGTACTGAAATAATTAAAGAAATACATTTTAATGCATTATTTTGCTTTTTTAATGTAAAAGACATGAAATAGGAGATACATTAAGTGGATGATATGAATTTTAATGCAATATTTATTAAATTTAGTTTGCTGTAAAATTTCATATATTTTTCATTGTAAAAATTAATGATAATTGTCAAAAAAACTTTTTGGATAATTTTAATGAGTTTTATATTAATATATTCTTATAATAATTCTATTAGAAGGTTTTAAAAGGTCCTAGAGCTAATTAAATCCATTATTGAACTTAGTATTGAGTGACATTCAAATATTAGGCTTTCTTTATTAAAACTAAACTTTTTATTTTAAAACATCTCTAATATTTGTTATGGGTGATCATCATTTATCTTTCAGGATTGGAAAAAATATTAAAATATAATTAATGCAAAAAATCAATAATTTCCTTTAAGTCAAGATTTTGCAGTATCAAATTTTCAGTAGTCATTCAAAACTTGTTTAGAACGCCGTCCAGCCCTCTAATAATCTAATGGGGAGCAGTTGAGATAACTTACACTCAATCAAGATCTAATCTAATTGGTCAATGTCATCAACTCTATGGCAGGCAGTGCTTCAGATCTGTGTACGTAATTTTTGGAAGTTTGAATTTTGATCCCAAGAAAATAATTATGTACTGAAATAATTAAAGAAATACATTTTAATGCATTATTTTGCTTTTTTAATGTAAAAGACATGAAATAGGAGATACATTAAGTGGATGATATGAATTTTAATGCAATATTTATTAAATTTAGTTTGCTGTAAAATTTCATATATTTTTCATTGTAAAAATTAATGATAATTGTCAAAAAAACTTTTTGGATAATTTTAATGAGTTTTATATTAATATATTCTTATAATAATTCTATTAGAAGGTTTTAAAAGGTCCTAGAGCTAATTAAATCCATTATTGAACTTAGTATTGAGTGACATTCAAATATTAGGCTTTCTTTATTAAAACTAAACTTTTTATTTTAAAACATCTCTAATATTTGTTATGGGTGATCATCATTCATCTTTCAGGATTGGAAAAAATATTAAAATATAATTAATGCAAAAAATCAATAATTTCCTCTAAGTCAAGATTTTGCAGTATCAAATTTTCAGTAGTCATTCAAAACTTGTTTAGAACGCCGTCCAGCCCTCTAATAATCTAATGGGGAGCAGTTGAGATAACTTACACTCAATCAAGATCTAATCTAATTGGTCAATGTCATCAACTCTATGGCAGGCAGTGCTTCAGATCTGTGTACGTAATTTTTGGAAGTTTGAATTTTGATCCCAAGAAAATAATTATGTACTGAAATAATTAAAGAAATACATTTTAATGCATTATTTTGCTTTTTTAATGTAAAAGACATGAAATAGGAGATACATTAAGTGGATGATATGAATTTTAATGCAATATTTATTAAATTTAGTTTGCTGTAAAATTTCATATATTTTTCATTGTAAAAATTAATGATAATTGTCAAAAAAACTTTTTGGATAATTTTAATGAGTTTTATATTAATATATTCTTATAATAATTCTATTAGAAGGTTTTAAAAGGTCCTAGAGCTAATTAAATCCATTATTGAACTTAGTATTGAGTGACATTCAAATATTAGGCTTTCTTTATTAAAACTAAACTTTTTATTTTAAAACATCTCTAATATTTGTTATGGGTGATCATCATTCATCTTTCAGGATTGGAAAAAATATTAAAATGTAATTAATGCAAAAAATCAATAATTTCCCCTAAGTCAAGATTTTGCAGTATCAAATTTTCAGTAGTCATTCAAAACTTGTTTAGAACGCCGTCCAGCCCTCTAATAATCTAATGGGAAGCAGTTGAGATAACTTACACTCAATCAAGATCTAATCTAATTGGTCAATGTCATCAACTCTATGGCAGGCAGTGCTTTAGATCTGTGTACGTAATTTTTGGAAGTTTGAATTTTGATCTCAAGAAAATAATTATGTACTGAAATAATTAAAGAAATACATTTTAATGCATTATTTTGCTTTTTTAATGTAAAAGACATGAAATAGGAGATACATTAAGTGGATGATATGAATTTTAATGCAATATTTATTAAATTTAGTTTGCTGTAAAATTTCATATATTTTTCATTGTAAAAATTAATGATAATTGTCAAAAAAACTTTTTGGATAATTTTAATGAGTTTTATATTAATATATTCTTATAATAATTCTATTAGAAGGTTTCAAAAGGTCCTAGAGCTAATTAAATCCATTATTGAACTTAGTATTGAGTGACATTCAAATATTAGGCTTTCTTTATTAAAACTAAACTTTTTATTTTAAAACATCTCTAATATTTGTTATGGGTGATCATCATTCATCTTTCAGGATTGGAAAAAATATTAAAATATAATTAATGCAAAAAATCAATAATTTCCTCTAAGTCAAGATTTTGCAGTATCAAATTTTCAGTAGTCATTCAAAACTTGTTTAGAACGCCGTCCAGCCCTCTAATAATCTAATGGGGAGCAGTTGAGATAACTTACACTCAATCAAGATCTAATCTAATTGGTCAATGTCATCAACTCTATGGCAGGCAGTGCTTCAGATCTGTGTACGTAATTTTTGGAAGTTTGAATTTTGATCCCAAGAAAATAATTATGTACTGAAATAATTAAAGAAATACATTTTAATGCATTATTTTGCTTTTTTAATGTAAAAGACATGAAATAGGAGATACATTAAGTGGATGATATGAATTTTAATGCAATATTTATTAAATTTAGTTTGCTGTAAAATTTCATATATTTTTCATTGTAAAAATTAATGATAATTGTCAAAAAAACTTTTTGGATAATTTTAATGAGTTTTATATTAATATATTCTTATAATAATTCTATTAGAAGGTTTTAAAAGGTCCTAGAGCTAATTAAATCCATTATTGAACTTAGTATTGAGTGACATTCAAATATTAGGCTTTCTTTATTAAAACTAAACTTTTTATTTTAAAACATCTCTAATATTTGTTATGGGTGATCATCATTCATCTTTCAGGATTGGAAAAAATATTAAAATGTAATTAATGCAAAAAATCAATAATTTCCCCTAAGTCAAGATTTTGCAGTATCAAATTTTCAGTAGTCATTCAAAACTTGTTTAGAACGCCGTCCAGCCCTCTAATAATCTAATGGGAAGCAGTTGAGATAACTTACACTCAATCAAGATCTAATCTAATTGGTCAATGTCATCAACTCTATGGCAGGCAGTGCTTCAGATCTGTGTACGTAATTTTTGGAAGTTTGAATTTTGATCCCAAGAAAATAATTATGTACTGAAATAATTAAAGAAATACATTTTAATGCATTATTTTGCTTTTTTAATGTAAAAGACATGAAATAGGAGATACATTAAGTGGATGATATGAATTTTAATGCAATATTTATTAAATTTAGTTTGCTGTAAAATTTCATATATTTTTCATTGTAAAAATTAATGATAATTGTCAAAAAAACTTTTTGGATAATTTTAATGAGTTTTATATTAATATATTCTTATAATAATTCTATTAGAAGGTTTTAAAAGGTCCTAGAGCTAATTAAATCCATTATTGAACTTAGTATTGAGTGACATTCAAATATTAGGCTTTCTTTATTAAAACTAAACTTTTTATTTTAAAACATCTCTAATATTTGTTATGGGTGATCATTATTCATCTTTCAGGATTGGAAAAAATATTAAAATATAATTAATGCAAAAAATCAATAATTTCCTCTAAGTCAAGATTTTGCAGTATCAAATTTTCAGTAGTCATTCAAAACTTGTTTAGAACGCCGTCCAGCCCTCTAATAATCTAATGGGAAGCAGTTGAGATAACTTACACTCAATCAAGATCTAATCTAATTGGTCAATGTCATCAACTCTATGGCAGGCAGTGCTTCAGATCTGTGTACGTAATTTTTGGAAGTTTGAATTTTGATCCCAAGAAAATAATTATGTACTGAAATAATTAAAGAAATACATTTTAATGCATTATTTTGCTTTTTTAATGTAAAAGACATGAAATAGGAGATACATTAAGTGGATGATATGAATTTTAATGCAATATTTATTAAATTTAGTTTGCTGTAAAATTTCATATATTTTTCATTGTAAAAATTAATGATAATTGTCAAAAAAACTTTTTGGATAATTTTAATGAGTTTTATATTAATATATTCTTATAATAATTCTATTAGAAGGTTTTAAAAGGTCCTAGAGCTAATTAAATCCATTATTGAACTTAGTATTGAGTGACATTCAAATATTAGGCTTTCTTTATTAAAACTAAACTTTTTATTTTAAAACATCTCTAATATTTGTTATGGGTGATCATCATTCATCTTTCAGGATTGGAAAAAATATTAAAATATAATTAATGCAAAAAATCAATAATTTCCTTTAAGTCAAGATTTTGCAGTATCAAATTTTCAGTAGTCATTCAAAACTTGTTTAGAACGCCGTCCAGCCCTCTAATAATCTAATGGGGAGCAGTTGAGATAACTTACACTCAATCAAGATCTAATCTAATTGGTCAATGTCATCAACTCTATGGCAGGCAGTGCTTCAGATCTGTGTACGTAATTTTTGGAAGTTTGAATTTTGATCCCAAGAAAATAATTATGTACTGAAATAATTAAAGAAATACATTTTAATGCATTATTTTGCTTTTTTAATGTAAAAGACATGAAATAGGAGATACATTAAGTGGATGATATGAATTTTAATGCAATATTTATTAAATTTAGTTTGCTGTAAAATTTCATATATTTTTCATTGTAAAAATTAATGATAATTGTCAAAAAAACTTTTTGGATAATTTTAATGAGTTTTATATTAATATATTCTTATAATAATTCTATTAGAAGGTTTTAAAAGGTCCTAGAGCTAATTAAATCCATTATTGAACTTAGTATTGAGTGACATTCAAATATTAGGCTTTCTTTATTAAAACTAAACTTTTTATTTTAAAACATCTCTAATATTTGTTATGGGTGATCATCATTCATCTTTCAGGATTGGAAAAAATATTAAAATATAATTAATGCAAAAAATCAATAATTTCCTTTAAGTCAAGATTTTGCAGTATCAAATTTTCAGTAGTCATTCAAAACTTGTTTAGAACGCCGTCCAGCCCTCTAATAATCTAATGGGGAGCAGTTGAGATAACTTACACTCAATCAAGATCTAATCTAATTGGTCAATGTCATCAACTCTATGGCAGGCAGTGCTTCAGATCTGTGTACGTAATTTTTGGAAGTTTGAATTTTGATCCCAAGAAAATAATTATGTACTGAAATAATTAAAGAAATACATTTTAATGCATTATTTTGCTTTTTTAATGTAAAAGACATGAAATAGGAGATACATTAAGTGGATGATATGAATTTTAATGCAATATTTATTAAATTTAGTTTGCTGTAAAATTTCATATATTTTTCATTGTAAAAATTAATGATAATTGTCAAAAAAACTTTTTGGATAATTTTAATGAGTTTTATATTAATATATTCTTATAATAATTCTATTAGAAGGTTTTAAAAGGTCCTAGAGCTAATTAAATCCATTATTGAACTTAGTATTGAGTGACATTCAAATATTAGGCTTTCTTTATTAAAACTAAACTTTTTATTTTAAAACATCTCTAATATTTGTTATGGGTGATCATCATTCATCTTTCAGGATTGGAAAAAATATTAAAATATAATTAATGCAAAAAATCAATAATTTCCTTTAAGTCAAGATTTTGCAGTATCAAATTTTCAGTAGTCATTCAAAACTTGTTTAGAACGCCGTCCAGCCCTCTAATAATCTAATGGGGAGCAGTTGAGATAACTTACACTCAATCAAGATCTAATCTAATTGGTCAATGTCATCAACTCTATGGCAGGCAGTGCTTCAGATCTGTGTACGTAATTTTTGGAAGTTTGAATTTTGATCCCAAGAAAATAATTATGTACTGAAATAATTAAAGAAATACATTTTAATGCATTATTTTGCTTTTTTAATGTAAAAGACATGAAATAGGAGATACATTAAGTGGATGATATGAATTTTAATGCAATATTTATTAAATTTAGTTTGCTGTAAAATTTCATATATTTTTCATTGTAAAAATTAATGATAATTGTCAAAAAAACTTTTTGGATAATTTTAATGAGTTTTATATTAATATATTCTTATAATAATTCTATTAGAAGGTTTTAAAAGGTCCTAGAGCTAATTAAATCCATTATTGAACTTAGTATTGAGTGACATTCAAATATTAGGCTTTCTTTATTAAAACTAAACTTTTTATTTTAAAACATCTCTAATATTTGTTATGGGTGATCATCATTCATCTTTCAGGATTGGAAAAAATATTAAAATATAATTAATGCAAAAAATCAATAATTTCCTTTAAGTCAAGATTTTGCAGTATCAAATTTTCAGTAGTCATTCAAAACTTGTTTAGAACGCCGTCCAGCCCTCTAATAATCTAATGGGGAGCAGTTGAGATAACTTACACTCAATCAAGATCTAATCTAATTGGTCAATGTCATCAACTCTATGGCAGGCAGTGCTTCAGATCTGTGTACGTAATTTTTGGAAGTTTGAATTTTGATCCCAAGAAAATAATTATGTACTGAAATAATTAAAGAAATACATTTTAATGCATTATTTTGCTTTTTTAATGTAAAAGACATGAAATAGGAGATACATTAAGTGGATGATATGAATTTTAATGCAATATTTATTAAATTTAGTTTGCTGTAAAATTTCATATATTTTTCATTGTAAAAATTAATGATAATTGTCAAAAAAACTTTTTGGATAATTTTAATGAGTTTTATATTAATATATTCTTATAATAATTCTATTAGAAGGTTTTAAAAGGTCCTAGAGCTAATTAAATCCATTATTGAACTTAGTATTGAGTGACATTCAAATATTAGGCTTTCTTTATTAAAACTAAACTTTTTATTTTAAAACATCTCTAATATTTGTTATGGGTGATCATCATTCATCTTTCAGGATTGGAAAAAATATTAAAATATAATTAATGCAAAAAATCAATAATTTCCTTTAAGTCAAGATTTTGCAGTATCAAATTTTCAGTAGTCATTCAAAACTTGTTTAGAACGCCGTCCAGCCCTCTAATAATCTAATGGGGAGCAGTTGAGATAACTTACACTCAATCAAGATCTAATCTAATTGGTCAATGTCATCAACTCTATGGCAGGCAGTGCTTCAGATCTGTGTACGTAATTTTTGGAAGTTTGAATTTTGATCCCAAGAAAATAATTATGTACTGAAATAATTAAAGAAATACATTTTAATGCATTATTTTGCTTTTTTAATGTAAAAGACATGAAATAGGAGATACATTAAGTGGATGATATGAATTTTAATGCAATATTTATTAAATTTAGTTTGCTGTAAAATTTCATATATTTTTCATTGTAAAAATTAATGATAATTGTCAAAAAAACTTTTTGGATAATTTTAATGAGTTTTATATTAATATATTCTTATAATAATTCTATTAGAAGGTTTTAAAAGGTCCTAGAGCTAATTAAATCCATTATTGAACTTAGTATTGAGTGACATTCAAATATTAGGCTTTCTTTATTAAAACTAAACTTTTTATTTTAAAACATCTCTAATATTTGTTATGGGTGATCATCATTCATCTTTCAGGATTGGAAAAAATATTAAAATATAATTAATGCAAAAAATCAATAATTTCCTCTAAGTCAAGATTTTGCAGTATCAAATTTTCAGTAGTCATTCAAAACTTGTTTAGAACGCCGTCCAGCCCTCTAATAATCTAATGGGGAGCAGTTGAGATAACTTACACTCAATCAAGATCTAATCTAATTGGTCAATGTCATCAACTCTATGGCAGGCAGTGCTTCAGATCTGTGTACGTAATTTTTGGAAGTTTGAATTTTGATCCCAAGAAAATAATTATGTACTGAAATAATTAAAGAAATACATTTTAATGCATTATTTTGCTTTTTTAATGTAAAAGACATGAAATAGGAGATACATTAAGTGGATGATATGAATTTTAATGCAATATTTATTAAATTTAGTTTGCTGTAAAATTTCATATATTTTTCATTGTAAAAATTAATGATAATTGTCAAAAAAACTTTTTGGATAATTTTAATGAGTTTTATATTAATATATTCTTATAATAATTCTATTAGAAGGTTTTAAGAGGTCCTAGAGCTAATTAAATCCATTATTGAACTTAGTATTGAGTGACATTCAAATATTAGGCTTTCTTTATTAAAACTAAACTTTTTATTTTAAAACATCTCTAATATTTGTTATGGGTGATCATCATTCATCTTTTAGGATTGGAAAAAATATTAAAATATAATTAATGCAAAAAATCAATAATTTCCTCTAAGTCAAGATTTTGCAGTATCAAATTTTCAGTAGTCATTCAAAACTTGTTTAGAACGCCGTCCAGCCCTCTAATAATCTAATGGGGAGCAGTTGAGATAACTTACACTCAATCAAGATCTAATCTAATTGGTCAATGTCATCAACTCTATGGCAGGCAGTGCTTCAGATCTGTGTACGTAATTTTTGGAAGTTTGAATTTTGATCCCAAGAAAATAATTATGTACTGAAATAATTAAAGAAATACATTTTAATGCATTATTTTGCTTTTTTAATGTAAAAGACATGAAATAGGAGATACATTAAGTGGATGATATGAATTTTAATGCAATATTTATTAAATTTAGTTTGCTGTAAAATTTCATATATTTTTCATTGTAAAAATTAATGATAATTGTCAAAAAAACTTTTTGGATAATTTTAATGAGTTTTATATTAATATATTCTTATAATAATTCTATTAGAAGGTTTTAAAAGGTCCTAGAGCTAATTAAATCCATTATTGAACTTAGTATTGAGTGACATTCAAATATTAGGCTTTCTTTATTAAAACTAAACTTTTTATTTTAAAACATCTCTAATATTTGTTATGGGTGATCATCATTCATCTTTCAGGATTGGAAAAAATATTAAAATATAATTAATGCAAAAAATCAATAATTTCCTCTAAGTCAAGATTTTGCAGTATCAAATTTTCAGTAGTCATTCAAAACTTGTTTAGAACGCCGTCCAGCCCTCTAATAATCTAATGGGGAGCAGTTGAGATAACTTACACTCAATCAAGATCTAATCTAATTGGTCAATGTCATCAACTCTATGGCAGGCAGTGCTTCAGATCTGTGTACGTAATTTTTGGAAGTTTGAATTTTGATCTCAAGAAAATAATTATGTACTGAAATAATTAAAGAAATACATATTAATGCATTATTTTGCTTTTTTAATGTAGAAGACATGAAATAGGAGATACATTAAGTGGATGATATGAATTTTAATGCAATATTTATTAAATTTAGTTTGCTGTAAAATTTCATATATTTTTCATTGTAAAAATTAATGATAATTGTCAAAAAAAACTTTTTGGATAATTTTAATGAGTTTTATATTAATATATTCTTATAATAATTCTATTAGAAGGTTTTAAAAGGTCCTAGAGCTAATTAAATCCATTATTGAACTTAGTATTGAGTGACATTCAAATATTAGGCTTTCTTTATTAAAACTAAACTTTTTATTTTAAAACATCTCTAATATTTGTTATGGGTGATCATCATTCATCTTTCAGGATTGGAAAAAATATTAAAATGTAATTAATGCAAAAAATCAATAATTTCCCCTAAGTCAAGATTTTGCAGTATCAAATTTTCAGTAGTCATTCAAAACTTGTTTAGAACGCCGTCCAGCCCTCTAATAATCTAATGGGGAGCAGTTGAGATAACTTACACTCAATCAAGATCTAATCTAATTGGTCAATGTCATCAACTCTATGGCAGGCAGTGCTTCAGATCTGTGTACGTAATTTTTGGAAGTTTGAATTTTGATCCCAAGAAAATAATTATGTACTGAAATAATTAAAGAAATACATTTTAATGCATTATTTTGCTTTTTTAATGTAAAAGACATGAAATAGGAGATACATTAAGTGGATGATATGAATTTTAATGCAATATTTATTAAATTTAGTTTGCTGTAAAATTTCATATATTTTTCATTGTAAAAATTAATGATAATTGTCAAAAAAACTTTTTGGATAATTTTAATGAGTTTTATATTAATATATTCTTATAATAATTCTATTAGAAGGTTTTAAAAGGTCCTAGAGCTAATTAAATCCATTATTGAACTTAGTATTGAGTGACATTCAAATATTAGGCTTTCTTTATTAAAACTAAACTTTTTATTTTAAAACATCTCTAATATTTGTTATGGGTGATCATCATTCATCTTTCAGGATTGGAAAAAATATTAAAATATAATTAATGCAAAAAATCAATAATTTCCTCTAAGTCAAGATTTTGCAGTATCAAATTTTCAGTAGTCATTCAAAACTTGTTTAGAACGCCGTCCAGCCCTCTAATAATCTAATGGGGAGCAGTTGAGATAACTTACACTCAATCAAGATCTAATCTAATTGGTCAATGTCATCAACTCTATGGCAGGCAGTGCTTCAGATCTGTGTACGTAATTTTTGGAAGTTTGAATTTTGATCCCAAGAAAATAATTATGTACTGAAATAATTAAAGAAATACATTTTAATGCATTATTTTGCTTTTTTAATGTAAAAGACATGAAATAGGAGATACATTAAGTGGATGATATGAATTTTAATGCAATATTTATTAAATTTAGTTTGCTGTAAAATTTCATATATTTTTCATTGTAAAAATTAATGATAATTGTCAAAAAAACTTTTTGGATAATTTTAATGAGTTTTATATTAATATATTCTTATAATAATTCTATTAGAAGGTTTTAAAAGGTCCTAGAGCTAATTAAATCCATTATTGAACTTAGTATTGAGTGACATTCAAATATTAGGCTTTCTTTATTAAAACTAAACTTTTTATTTTAAAACATCTCTAATATTTGTTATGGGTGATCATCATTCATCTTTCAGGATTGGAAAAAATATTAAAATATAATTAATGCAAAAAATCAATAATTTCCTCTAAGTCAAGATTTTGCAGTATCAAATTTTCAGTAGTCATTCAAAACTTGTTTAGAACGCCGTCCAGCCCTCTAATAATCTAATGGGGAGCAGTTGAGATAACTTACACTCAATCAAGATCTAATCTAATTGGTCAATGTCATCAACTCTATGGCAGGCAGTGCTTCAGATCTGTGTACGTAATTTTTGGAAGTTTGAATTTTGATCTCAAGAAAATAATTATGTACTGAAATAATTAAAGAAATACATATTAATGCATTATTTTGCTTTTTTAATGTAGAAGACATGAAATAGGAGATACATTAAGTGGATGATATGAATTTTAATGCAATATTTATTAAATTTAGTTTGCTGTAAAATTTCATATATTTTTCATTGTAAAAATTAATGATAATTGTCAAAAAAAACTTTTTGGATAATTTTAATGAGTTTTATATTAATATATTCTTATAATAATTCTATTAGAAGGTTTTAAAAGGTCCTAGAGCTAATTAAATCCATTATTGAACTTAGTATTGAGTGACATTCAAATATTAGGCTTTCTTTATTAAAACTAAACTTTTTATTTTAAAACATCTCTAATATTTGTTATGGGTGATCATCATTCATCTTTCAGGATTGGAAAAAATATTAAAATGTAATTAATGCAAAAAATCAATAATTTCCCCTAAGTCAAGATTTTGCAGTATCAAATTTTCAGTAGTCATTCAAAACTTGTTTAGAACGCCGTCCAGCCCTCTAATAATCTAATGGGGAGCAGTTGAGATAACTTACACTCAATCAAGATCTAATCTAATTGGTCAATGTCATCAACTCTATGGCAGGCAGTGCTTCAGATCTGTGTACGTAATTTTTGGAAGTTTGAATTTTGATCCCAAGAAAATAATTATGTACTGAAATAATTAAAGAAATACATTTTAATGCATTATTTTGCTTTTTTAATGTAAAAGACATGAAATAGGAGATACATTAAGTGGATGATATGAATTTTAATGCAATATTTATTAAATTTAGTTTGCTGTAAAATTTCATATATTTTTCATTGTAAAAATTAATGATAATTGTCAAAAAAACTTTTTGGATAATTTTAATGAGTTTTATATTAATATATTCTTATAATAATTCTATTAGAAGGTTTTAAAAGGTCCTAGAGCTAATTAAATCCATTATTGAACTTAGTATTGAGTGACATTCAAATATTAGGCTTTCTTTATTAAAACTAAACTTTTTATTTTAAAACATCTCTAATATTTGTTATGGGTGATCATCATTCATCTTTCAGGATTGGAAAAAATATTAAAATATAATTAATGCAAAAAATCAATAATTTCCTCTAAGTCAAGATTTTGCAGTATCAAATTTTCAGTAGTCATTCAAAACTTGTTTAGAACGCCGTCCAGCCCTCTAATAATCTAATGGGGAGCAGTTGAGATAACTTACACTCAATCAAGATCTAATCTAATTGGTCAATGTCATCAACTCTATGGCAGGCAGTGCTTCAGATCTGTGTACGTAATTTTTGGAAGTTTGAATTTTGATCCCAAGAAAATAATTATGTACTGAAATAATTAAAGAAATACATTTTAATGCATTATTTTGCTTTTTTAATGTAAAAGACATGAAATAGGAGATACATTAAGTGGATGATATGAATTTTAATGCAATATTTATTAAATTTAGTTTGCTGTAAAATTTCATATATTTTTCATTGTAAAAATTAATGATAATTGTCAAAAAAACTTTTTGGATAATTTTAATGAGTTTTATATTAATATATTCTTATAATAATTCTATTAGAAGGTTTTAAGAGGTCCTAGAGCTAATTAAATCCATTATTGAACTTAGTATTGAGTGACATTCAAATATTAGGCTTTCTTTATTAAAACTAAACTTTTTATTTTAAAACATCTCTAATATTTGTTATGGGTGATCATCATTCATCTTTTAGGATTGGAAAAAATATTAAAATATAATTAATGCAAAAAATCAATAATTTCCTCTAAGTCAAGATTTTGCAGTATCAAATTTTCAGTAGTCATTCAAAACTTGTTTAGAACGCCGTCCAGCCCTCTAATAATCTAATGGGGAGCAGTTGAGATAACTTACACTCAATCAAGATCTAATCTAATTGGTCAATGTCATCAACTCTATGGCAGGCAGTGCTTCAGATCTGTGTACGTAATTTTTGGAAGTTTGAATTTTGATCCCAAGAAAATAATTATGTACTGAAATAATTAAAGAAATACATTTTAATGCATTATTTTGCTTTTTTAATGTAAAAGACATGAAATAGGAGATACATTAAGTGGATGATATGAATTTTAATGCAATATTTATTAAATTTAGTTTGCTGTAAAATTTCATATATTTTTCATTGTAAAAATTAATGATAATTGTCAAAAAAACTTTTTGGATAATTTTAATGAGTTTTATATTAATATATTCTTATAATAATTCTATTAGAAGGTTTTAAAAGGTCCTAGAGCTAATTAAATCCATTATTGAACTTAGTATTGAGTGACATTCAAATATTAGGCTTTCTTTATTAAAACTAAACTTTTTATTTTAAAACATCTCTAATATTTGTTATGGGTGATCATCATTCATCTTTCAGGATTGGAAAAAATATTAAAATATAATTAATGCAAAAAATCAATAATTTCCTCTAAGTCAAGATTTTGCAGTATCAAATTTTCAGTAGTCATTCAAAACTTGTTTAGAACGCCGTCCAGCCCTCTAATAATCTAATGGGGAGCAGTTGAGATAACTTACACTCAATCAAGATCTAATCTAATTGGTCAATGTCATCAACTCTATGGCAGGCAGTGCTTCAGATCTGTGTACGTAATTTTTGGAAGTTTGAATTTTGATCTCAAGAAAATAATTATGTACTGAAATAATTAAAGAAATACATATTAATGCATTATTTTGCTTTTTTAATGTAGAAGACATGAAATAGGAGATACATTAAGTGGATGATATGAATTTTAATGCAATATTTATTAAATTTAGTTTGCTGTAAAATTTCATATATTTTTCATTGTAAAAATTAATGATAATTGTCAAAAAAAACTTTTTGGATAATTTTAATGAGTTTTATATTAATATATTCTTATAATAATTCTATTAGAAGGTTTTAAAAGGTCCTAGAGCTAATTAAATCCATTATTGAACTTAGTATTGAGTGACATTCAAATATTAGGCTTTCTTTATTAAAACTAAACTTTTTATTTTAAAACATCTCTAATATTTGTTATGGGTGATCATCATTCATCTTTCAGGATTGGAAAAAATATTAAAATGTAATTAATGCAAAAAATCAATAATTTCCCCTAAGTCAAGATTTTGCAGTATCAAATTTTCAGTAGTCATTCAAAACTTGTTTAGAACGCCGTCCAGCCCTCTAATAATCTAATGGGGAGCAGTTGAGATAACTTACACTCAATCAAGATCTAATCTAATTGGTCAATGTCATCAACTCTATGGCAGGCAGTGCTTCAGATCTGTGTACGTAATTTTTGGAAGTTTGAATTTTGATCCCAAGAAAATAATTATGTACTGAAATAATTAAAGAAATACATTTTAATGCATTATTTTGCTTTTTTAATGTAAAAGACATGAAATAGGAGATACATTAAGTGGATGATATGAATTTTAATGCAATATTTATTAAATTTAGTTTGCTGTAAAATTTCATATATTTTTCATTGTAAAAATTAATGATAATTGTCAAAAAAACTTTTTGGATAATTTTAATGAGTTTTATATTAATATATTCTTATAATAATTCTATTAGAAGGTTTTAAAAGGTCCTAGAGCTAATTAAATCCATTATTGAACTTAGTATTGAGTGACATTCAAATATTAGGCTTTCTTTATTAAAACTAAACTTTTTATTTTAAAACATCTCTAATATTTGTTATGGGTGATCATCATTCATCTTTCAGGATTGGAAAAAATATTAAAATATAATTAATGCAAAAAATCAATAATTTCCTCTAAGTCAAGATTTTGCAGTATCAAATTTTCAGTAGTCATTCAAAACTTGTTTAGAACGCCGTCCAGCCCTCTAATAATCTAATGGGGAGCAGTTGAGATAACTTACACTCAATCAAGATCTAATCTAATTGGTCAATGTCATCAACTCTATGGCAGGCAGTGCTTCAGATCTGTGTACGTAATTTTTGGAAGTTTGAATTTTGATCCCAAGAAAATAATTATGTACTGAAATAATTAAAGAAATACATTTTAATGCATTATTTTGCTTTTTTAATGTAAAAGACATGAAATAGGAGATACATTAAGTGGATGATATGAATTTTAATGCAATATTTATTAAATTTAGTTTGCTGTAAAATTTCATATATTTTTCATTGTAAAAATTAATGATAATTGTCAAAAAAACTTTTTGGATAATTTTAATGAGTTTTATATTAATATATTCTTATAATAATTCTATTAGAAGGTTTTAAAAGGTCCTAGAGCTAATTAAATCCATTATTGAACTTAGTATTGAGTGACATTCAAATATTAGGCTTTCTTTATTAAAACTAAACTTTTTATTTTAAAACATCTCTAATATTTGTTATGGGTGATCATCATTCATCTTTCAGGATTGGAAAAAATATTAAAATATAATTAATGCAAAAAATCAATAATTTCCTCTAAGTCAAGATTTTGCAGTATCAAATTTTCAGTAGTCATTCAAAACTTGTTTAGAACGCCGTCCAGCCCTCTAATAATCTAATGGGGAGCAGTTGAGATAACTTACACTCAATCAAGATCTAATCTAATTGGTCAATGTCATCAACTCTATGGCAGGCAGTGCTTCAGATCTGTGTACGTAATTTTTGGAAGTTTGAATTTTGATCTCAAGAAAATAATTATGTACTGAAATAATTAAAGAAATACATATTAATGCATTATTTTGCTTTTTTAATGTAGAAGACATGAAATAGGAGATACATTAAGTGGATGATATGAATTTTAATGCAATATTTATTAAATTTAGTTTGCTGTAAAATTTCATATATTTTTCATTGTAAAAATTAATGATAATTGTCAAAAAAAACTTTTTGGATAATTTTAATGAGTTTTATATTAATATATTCTTATAATAATTCTATTAGAAGGTTTTAAAAGGTCCTAGAGCTAATTAAATCCATTATTGAACTTAGTATTGAGTGACATTCAAATATTAGGCTTTCTTTATTAAAACTAAACTTTTTATTTTAAAACATCTCTAATATTTGTTATGGGTGATCATCATTCATCTTTCAGGATTGGAAAAAATATTAAAATGTAATTAATGCAAAAAATCAATAATTTCCCCTAAGTCAAGATTTTGCAGTATCAAATTTTCAGTAGTCATTCAAAACTTGTTTAGAACGCCGTCCAGCCCTCTAATAATCTAATGGGGAGCAGTTGAGATAACTTACACTCAATCAAGATCTAATCTAATTGGTCAATGTCATCAACTCTATGGCAGGCAGTGCTTCAGATCTGTGTACGTAATTTTTGGAAGTTTGAATTTTGATCCCAAGAAAATAATTATGTACTGAAATAATTAAAGAAATACATTTTAATGCATTATTTTGCTTTTTTAATGTAAAAGACATGAAATAGGAGATACATTAAGTGGATGATATGAATTTTAATGCAATATTTATTAAATTTAGTTTGCTGTAAAATTTCATATATTTTTCATTGTAAAAATTAATGATAATTGTCAAAAAAACTTTTTGGATAATTTTAATGAGTTTTATATTAATATATTCTTATAATAATTCTATTAGAAGGTTTTAAAAGGTCCTAGAGCTAATTAAATCCATTATTGAACTTAGTATTGAGTGACATTCAAATATTAGGCTTTCTTTATTAAAACTAAACTTTTTATTTTAAAACATCTCTAATATTTGTTATGGGTGATCATCATTCATCTTTCAGGATTGGAAAAAATATTAAAATATAATTAATGCAAAAAATCAATAATTTCCTCTAAGTCAAGATTTTGCAGTATCAAATTTTCAGTAGTCATTCAAAACTTGTTTAGAACGCCGTCCAGCCCTCTAATAATCTAATGGGGAGCAGTTGAGATAACTTACACTCAATCAAGATCTAATCTAATTGGTCAATGTCATCAACTCTATGGCAGGCAGTGCTTCAGATCTGTGTACGTAATTTTTGGAAGTTTGAATTTTGATCCCAAGAAAATAATTATGTACTGAAATAATTAAAGAAATACATTTTAATGCATTATTTTGCTTTTTTAATGTAAAAGACATGAAATAGGAGATACATTAAGTGGATGATATGAATTTTAATGCAATATTTATTAAATTTAGTTTGCTGTAAAATTTCATATATTTTTCATTGTAAAAATTAATGATAATTGTCAAAAAAACTTTTTGGATAATTTTAATGAGTTTTATATTAATATATTCTTATAATAATTCTATTAGAAGGTTTTAAGAGGTCCTAGAGCTAATTAAATCCATTATTGAACTTAGTATTGAGTGACATTCAAATATTAGGCTTTCTTTATTAAAACTAAACTTTTTATTTTAAAACATCTCTAATATTTGTTATGGGTGATCATCATTCATCTTTTAGGATTGGAAAAAATATTAAAATATAATTAATGCAAAAAATCAATAATTTCCTCTAAGTCAAGATTTTGCAGTATCAAATTTTCAGTAGTCATTCAAAACTTGTTTAGAACGCCGTCCAGCCCTCTAATAATCTAATGGGGAGCAGTTGAGATAACTTACACTCAATCAAGATCTAATCTAATTGGTCAATGTCATCAACTCTATGGCAGGCAGTGCTTCAGATCTGTGTACGTAATTTTTGGAAGTTTGAATTTTGATCCCAAGAAAATAATTATGTACTGAAATAATTAAAGAAATACATTTTAATGCATTATTTTGCTTTTTTAATGTAAAAGACATGAAATAGGAGATACATTAAGTGGATGATATGAATTTTAATGCAATATTTATTAAATTTAGTTTGCTGTAAAATTTCATATATTTTTCATTGTAAAAATTAATGATAATTGTCAAAAAAACTTTTTGGATAATTTTAATGAGTTTTATATTAATATATTCTTATAATAATTCTATTAGAAGGTTTTAAAAGGTCCTAGAGCTAATTAAATCCATTATTGAACTTAGTATTGAGTGACATTCAAATATTAGGCTTTCTTTATTAAAACTAAACTTTTTATTTTAAAACATCTCTAATATTTGTTATGGGTGATCATCATTCATCTTTCAGGATTGGAAAAAATATTAAAATATAATTAATGCAAAAAATCAATAATTTCCTCTAAGTCAAGATTTTGCAGTATCAAATTTTCAGTAGTCATTCAAAACTTGTTTAGAACGCCGTCCAGCCCTCTAATAATCTAATGGGGAGCAGTTGAGATAACTTACACTCAATCAAGATCTAATCTAATTGGTCAATGTCATCAACTCTATGGCAGGCAGTGCTTCAGATCTGTGTACGTAATTTTTGGAAGTTTGAATTTTGATCTCAAGAAAATAATTATGTACTGAAATAATTAAAGAAATACATATTAATGCATTATTTTGCTTTTTTAATGTAGAAGACATGAAATAGGAGATACATTAAGTGGATGATATGAATTTTAATGCAATATTTATTAAATTTAGTTTGCTGTAAAATTTCATATATTTTTCATTGTAAAAATTAATGATAATTGTCAAAAAAAACTTTTTGGATAATTTTAATGAGTTTTATATTAATATATTCTTATAATAATTCTATTAGAAGGTTTTAAAAGGTCCTAGAGCTAATTAAATCCATTATTGAACTTAGTATTGAGTGACATTCAAATATTAGGCTTTCTTTATTAAAACTAAACTTTTTATTTTAAAACATCTCTAATATTTGTTATGGGTGATCATCATTCATCTTTCAGGATTGGAAAAAATATTAAAATGTAATTAATGCAAAAAATCAATAATTTCCCCTAAGTCAAGATTTTGCAGTATCAAATTTTCAGTAGTCATTCAAAACTTGTTTAGAACGCCGTCCAGCCCTCTAATAATCTAATGGGGAGCAGTTGAGATAACTTACACTCAATCAAGATCTAATCTAATTGGTCAATGTCATCAACTCTATGGCAGGCAGTGCTTCAGATCTGTGTACGTAATTTTTGGAAGTTTGAATTTTGATCCCAAGAAAATAATTATGTACTGAAATAATTAAAGAAATACATTTTAATGCATTATTTTGCTTTTTTAATGTAAAAGACATGAAATAGGAGATACATTAAGTGGATGATATGAATTTTAATGCAATATTTATTAAATTTAGTTTGCTGTAAAATTTCATATATTTTTCATTGTAAAAATTAATGATAATTGTCAAAAAAACTTTTTGGATAATTTTAATGAGTTTTATATTAATATATTCTTATAATAATTCTATTAGAAGGTTTTAAAAGGTCCTAGAGCTAATTAAATCCATTATTGAACTTAGTATTGAGTGACATTCAAATATTAGGCTTTCTTTATTAAAACTAAACTTTTTATTTTAAAACATCTCTAATATTTGTTATGGGTGATCATCATTCATCTTTCAGGATTGGAAAAAATATTAAAATATAATTAATGCAAAAAATCAATAATTTCCTCTAAGTCAAGATTTTGCAGTATCAAATTTTCAGTAGTCATTCAAAACTTGTTTAGAACGCCGTCCAGCCCTCTAATAATCTAATGGGGAGCAGTTGAGATAACTTACACTCAATCAAGATCTAATCTAATTGGTCAATGTCATCAACTCTATGGCAGGCAGTGCTTCAGATCTGTGTACGTAATTTTTGGAAGTTTGAATTTTGATCCCAAGAAAATAATTATGTACTGAAATAATTAAAGAAATACATTTTAATGCATTATTTTGCTTTTTTAATGTAAAAGACATGAAATAGGAGATACATTAAGTGGATGATATGAATTTTAATGCAATATTTATTAAATTTAGTTTGCTGTAAAATTTCATATATTTTTCATTGTAAAAATTAATGATAATTGTCAAAAAAACTTTTTGGATAATTTTAATGAGTTTTATATTAATATATTCTTATAATAATTCTATTAGAAGGTTTTAAAAGGTCCTAGAGCTAATTAAATCCATTATTGAACTTAGTATTGAGTGACATTCAAATATTAGGCTTTCTTTATTAAAACTAAACTTTTTATTTTAAAACATCTCTAATATTTGTTATGGGTGATCATCATTCATCTTTCAGGATTGGAAAAAATATTAAAATGTAATTAATGCAAAAAATCAATAATTTCCCCTAAGTCAAGATTTTGCAGTATCAAATTTTCAGTAGTCATTCAAAACTTGTTTAGAACGCCGTCCAGCCCTCTAATAATCTAATGGGGAGCAGTTGAGATAACTTACACTCAATCAAGATCTAATCTAATTGGTCAATGTCATCAACTCTATGGCAGGCAGTGCTTCAGATCTGTGTACGTAATTTTTGGAAGTTTGAATTTTGATCCCAAGAAAATAATTATGTACTGAAATAATTAAAGAAATACATTTTAATGCATTATTTTGCTTTTTTAATGTAGAAGACATGAAATAGGAGATACATTAAGTGGATGATATGAATTTTAATGCAATATTTATTAAATTTAGTTTGCTGTAAAATTTCATATATTTTTCATTGTAAAAATTAATGATAATTGTCAAAAAAAACTTTTTGGATAATTTTAATGAGTTTTATATTAATATATTCTTATAATAATTCTATTAGAAGGTTTTAAAAGGTCCTAGAGCTAATTAAATCCATTATTGAACTTAGTATTGAGTGACATTCAAATATTAGGCTTTCTTTATTAAAACTAAACTTTTTATTTTAAAACATCTCTAATATTTGTTATGGGTGATCATCATTCATCTTTCAGGATTGGAAAAAATATTAAAATGTAATTAATGCAAAAAATCAATAATTTCCCCTAAGTCAAGATTTTGCAGTATCAAATTTTCAGTAGTCATTCAAAACTTGTTTAGAACGCCGTCCAGCCCTCTAATAATCTAATGGGGAGCAGTTGAGATAACTTACACTCAATCAAGATCTAATCTAATTGGTCAATGTCATCAACTCTATGGCAGGCAGTGCTTCAGATCTGTGTACGTAATTTTTGGAAGTTTGAATTTTGATCCCAAGAAAATAATTATGTACTGAAATAATTAAAGAAATACATTTTAATGCATTATTTTGCTTTTTTAATGTAGAAGACATGAAATAGGAGATACATTAAGTGGATGATATGAATTTTAATGCAATATTTATTAAATTTAGTTTGCTGTAAAATTTCATATATTTTTCATTGTAAAAATTAATGATAATTGTCAAAAAAAACTTTTTGGATAATTTTAATGAGTTTTATATTAATATATTCTTATAATAATTCTATTAGAAGGTTTTAAAAGGTCCTAGAGCTAATTAAATCCATTATTGAACTTAGTATTGAGTGACATTCAAATATTAGGCTTTCTTTATTAAAACTAAACTTTTTATTTTAAAACATCTCTAATATTTGTTATGGGTGATCATCATTCATCTTTCAGGATTGGAAAAAATATTAAAATGTAATTAATGCAAAAAATCAATAATTTCCCCTAAGTCAAGATTTTGCAGTATCAAATTTTCAGTAGTCATTCAAAACTTGTTTAGAACGCCGTCCAGCCCTCTAATAATCTAATGGGGAGCAGTTGAGATAACTTACACTCAATCAAGATCTAATCTAATTGGTCAATGTCATCAACTCTATGGCAGGCAGTGCTTCAGATCTGTGTACGTAATTTTTGGAAGTTTGAATTTTGATCCCAAGAAAATAATTATGTACTGAAATAATTAAAGAAATACATTTTAATGCATTATTTTGCTTTTTTAATGTAGAAGACATGAAATAGGAGATACATTAAGTGGATGATATGAATTTTAATGCAATATTTATTAAATTTAGTTTGCTGTAAAATTTCATATATTTTTCATTGTAAAAATTAATGATAATTGTCAAAAAAAACTTTTTGGATAATTTTAATGAGTTTTATATTAATATATTCTTATAATAATTCTATTAGAAGGTTTTAAAAGGTCCTAGAGCTAATTAAATCCATTATTGAACTTAGTATTGAGTGACATTCAAATATTAGGCTTTCTTTATTAAAACTAAACTTTTTATTTTAAAACATCTCTAATATTTGTTATGGGTGATCATCATTCATCTTTCAGGATTGGAAAAAATATTAAAATGTAATTAATGCAAAAAATCAATAATTTCCCCTAAGTCAAGATTTTGCAGTATCAAATTTTCAGTAGTCATTCAAAACTTGTTTAGAACGCCGTCCAGCCCTCTAATAATCTAATGGGGAGCAGTTGAGATAACTTACACTCAATCAAGATCTAATCTAATTGGTCAATGTCATCAACTCTATGGCAGGCAGTGCTTCAGATCTGTGTACGTAATTTTTGGAAGTTTGAATTTTGATCTCAAGAAAATAATTATGTACTGAAATAATTAAAGAAATACATTTTAATGCATTATTTTGCTTTTTTAATGTAAAAGACATGAAATAGGAGATACATTAAGTGGATGATATGAATTTTAATGCAATATTTATTAAATTCAGTTTGCTGTAAAATTTCATATATTTTTCATTGTAAAAATTAATGATAATTGTCAAAAAAACTTTTTGGATAATTTTAATGAGTTTTATATTAATATATTCTTATAATAATTCTATTAGAAGGTTTTAAAAGGTCCTAGAGCTAATTAAATCCATTATTGAACTTAGTATTGAGTGACATTCAAATATTAGGCTTTCTTTATTAAAACTAAACTTTTTATTTTAAAACATCTCTAATATTTGTTATGGGTGATCATCATTCATCTTTCAGGATTGGAAAAAATATTAAAATGTAATTAATGCAAAAAATCAATAATTTCCCCTAAGTCAAGATTTTGCAGTATCAAATTTTCAGTAGTCATTCAAAACTTGTTTAGAACGCCGTCCAGCCCTCTAATAATCTAATGGGGAGCAGTTGAGATAACTTACACTCAATCAAGATCTAATCTAATTGGTCAATGTCATCAACTCTATGGCAGGCAGTGCTTCAGATCTGTGTACGTAATTTTTGGAAGTTTGAATTTTGATCCCAAGAAAATAATTATGTACTGAAATAATTAAAGAAATACATTTTAATGCATTATTTTGCTTTTTTAATGTAAAAGACATGAAATAGGAGATACATTAAGTGGATGATATGAATTTTAATGCAATATTTATTAAATTCAGTTTGCTGTAAAATTTCATATATTTTTCATTGTAAAAATTAATGATAATTGTCAAAAAAACTTTTTGGATAATTTTAATGAGTTTTATATTAATATATTCTTATAATAATTCTATTAGAAGGTTTTAAAAGGTCCTAGAGCTAATTAAATCCATTATTGAACTTAGTATTGAGTGACATTCAAATATTAGGCTTTCTTTATTAAAACTAAACTTTTTATTTTAAAACATCTCTAATATTTGTTATGGGTGATCATCATTCATCTTTCAGGATTGGAAAAAATATTAAAATGTAATTAATGCAAAAAATCAATAATTTCCCCTAAGTCAAGATTTTGCAGTATCAAATTTTCAGTAGTCATTCAAAACTTGTTTAGAACGCCGTCCAGCCCTCTAATAATCTAATGGGGAGCAGTTGAGATAACTTACACTCAATCAAGATCTAATCTAATTGGTCAATGTCATCAACTCTATGGCAGGCAGTGCTTCAGATCTGTGTACGTAATTTTTGGAAGTTTGAATTTTGATCCCAAGAAAATAATTATGTACTGAAATAATTAAAGAAATACATTTTAATGCATTATTTTGCTTTTTTAATGTAAAAGACATGAAATAGGAGATACATTAAGTGGATGATATGAATTTTAATGCAATATTTATTAAATTCAGTTTGCTGTAAAATTTCATATATTTTTCATTGTAAAAATTAATGATAATTGTCAAAAAAACTTTTTGGATAATTTTAATGAGTTTTATATTAATATATTCTTATAATAATTCTATTAGAAGGTTTTAAAAGGTCCTAGAGCTAATTAAATCCATTATTGAACTTAGTATTGAGTGACATTCAAATATTAGGCTTTCTTTATTAAAACTAAACTTTTTATTTTAAAACATCTCTAATATTTGTTATGGGTGATCATCATTCATCTTTCAGGATTGGAAAAAATATTAAAATGTAATTAATGCAAAAAATCAATAATTTCCCCTAAGTCAAGATTTTGCAGTATCAAATTTTCAGTAGTCATTCAAAACTTGTTTAGAACGCCGTCCAGCCCTCTAATAATCTAATGGGGAGCAGTTGAGATAACTTACACTCAATCAAGATCTAATCTAATTGGTCAATGTCATCAACTCTATGGCAGGCAGTGCTTCAGATCTGTGTACGTAATTTTTGGAAGTTTGAATTTTGATCCCAAGAAAATAATTATGTACTGAAATAATTAAAGAAATACATTTTAATGCATTATTTTGCTTTTTTAATGTAAAAGACATGAAATAGGAGATACATTAAGTGGATGATATGAATTTTAATGCAATATTTATTAAATTTAGTTTGCTGTAAAATTTCATATATTTTTCATTGTAAAAATTAATGATAATTGTCAAAAAAACTTTTTGGATAATTTTAATGAGTTTTATATTAATATATTCTTATAATAATTCTATTAGAAGGTTTTAAAAGGTCCTAGAGCTAATTAAATCCATTATTGAACTTAGTATTGAGTGACATTCAAATATTAGGCTTTCTTTATTAAAACTAAACTTTTTATTTTAAAACATCTCTAATATTTGTTATGGGTGATCATCATTCATCTTTCAGGATTGGAAAAAATATTAAAATGTAATTAATGCAAAAAATCAATAATTTCCCCTAAGTCAAGATTTTGCAGTATCAAATTTTCAGTAGTCATTCAAAACTTGTTTAGAACGCCGTCCAGCCCTCTAATAATCTAATGGGGAGCAGTTGAGATAACTTACACTCAATCAAGATCTAATCTAATTGGTCAATGTCATCAACTCTATGGCAGGCAGTGCTTCAGATCTGTGTACGTAATTTTTGGAAGTTTGAATTTTGATCTCAAGAAAATAATTATGTACTGAAATAATTAAAGAAATACATTTTAATGCATTATTTTGCTTTTTTAATGTAAAAGACATGAAATAGGAGATACATTAAGTGGATGATATGAATTTTAATGCAATATTTATTAAATTCAGTTTGCTGTAAAATTTCATATATTTTTCATTGTAAAAATTAATGATAATTGTCAAAAAAACTTTTTGGATAATTTTAATGAGTTTTATATTAATATATTCTTATAATAATTCTATTAGAAGGTTTTAAAAGGTCCTAGAGCTAATTAAATCCATTATTGAACTTAGTATTGAGTGACATTCAAATATTAGGCTTTCTTTATTAAAACTAAACTTTTTATTTTAAAACATCTCTAATATTTGTTATGGGTGATCATCATTCATCTTTCAGGATTGGAAAAAATATTAAAATGTAATTAATGCAAAAAATCAATAATTTCCCCTAAGTCAAGATTTTGCAGTATCAAATTTTCAGTAGTCATTCAAAACTTGTTTAGAACGCCGTCCAGCCCTCTAATAATCTAATGGGGAGCAGTTGAGATAACTTACACTCAATCAAGATCTAATCTAATTGGTCAATGTCATCAACTCTATGGCAGGCAGTGCTTCAGATCTGTGTACGTAATTTTTGGAAGTTTGAATTTTGATCCCAAGAAAATAATTATGTACTGAAATAATTAAAGAAATACATTTTAATGCATTATTTTGCTTTTTTAATGTAAAAGACATGAAATAGGAGATACATTAAGTGGATGATATGAATTTTAATGCAATATTTATTAAATTTAGTTTGCTGTAAAATTTCATATATTTTTCATTGTAAAAATTAATGATAATTGTCAAAAAAACTTTTTGGATAATTTTAATGAGTTTTATATTAATATATTCTTATAATAATTCTATTAGAAGGTTTTAAAAGGTCCTAGAGCTAATTAAATCCATTATTGAACTTAGTATTGAGTGACATTCAAATATTAGGCTTTCTTTATTAAAACTAAACTTTTTATTTTAAAACATCTCTAATATTTGTTATGGGTGATCATCATTCATCTTTCAGGATTGGAAAAAATATTAAAATGTAATTAATGCAAAAAATCAATAATTTCCCCTAAGTCAAGATTTTGCAGTATCAAATTTTCAGTAGTCATTCAAAACTTGTTTAGAACGCCGTCCAGCCCTCTAATAATCTAATGGGGAGCAGTTGAGATAACTTACACTCAATCAAGATCTAATCTAATTGGTCAATGTCATCAACTCTATGGCAGGCAGTGCTTCAGATCTGTGTACGTAATTTTTGGAAGTTTGAATTTTGATCCCAAGAAAATAATTATGTACTGAAATAATTAAAGAAATACATTTTAATGCATTATTTTGCTTTTTTAATGTAAAAGACATGAAATAGGAGATACATTAAGTGGATGATATGAATTTTAATGCAATATTTATTAAATTTAGTTTGCTGTAAAATTTCATATATTTTTCATTGTAAAAATTAATGATAATTGTCAAAAAAACTTTTTGGATAATTTTAATGAGTTTTATATTAATATATTCTTATAATAATTCTATTAGAAGGTTTTAAAAGGTCCTAGAGCTAATTAAATCCATTATTGAACTTAGTATTGAGTGACATTCAAATATTAGGCTTTCTTTATTAAAACTAAACTTTTTATTTTAAAACATCTCTAATATTTGTTATGGGTGATCATCATTCATCTTTCAGGATTGGAAAAAATATTAAAATGTAATTAATGCAAAAAATCAATAATTTCCCCTAAGTCAAGATTTTGCAGTATCAAATTTTCAGTAGTCATTCAAAACTTGTTTAGAACGCCGTCCAGCCCTCTAATAATCTAATGGGGAGCAGTTGAGATAACTTACACTCAATCAAGATCTAATCTAATTGGTCAATGTCATCAACTCTATGGCAGGCAGTGCTTCAGATCTGTGTACGTAATTTTTGGAAGTTTGAATTTTGATCCCAAGAAAATAATTATGTACTGAAATAATTAAAGAAATACATTTTAATGCATTATTTTGCTTTTTTAATGTAAAAGACATGAAATAGGAGATACATTAAGTGGATGATATGAATTTTAATGCAATATTTATTAAATTTAGTTTGCTGTAAAATTTCATATATTTTTCATTGTAAAAATTAATGATAATTGTCAAAAAAACTTTTTGGATAATTTTAATGAGTTTTATATTAATATATTCTTATAATAATTCTATTAGAAGGTTTTAAAAGGTCCTAGAGCTAATTAAATCCATTATTGAACTTAGTATTGAGTGACATTCAAATATTAGGCTTTCTTTATTAAAACTAAACTTTTTATTTTAAAACATCTCTAATATTTGTTATGGGTGATCATCATTCATCTTTCAGGATTGGAAAAAATATTAAAATGTAATTAATGCAAAAAATCAATAATTTCCCCTAAGTCAAGATTTTGCAGTATCAAATTTTCAGTAGTCATTCAAAACTTGTTTAGAACGCCGTCCAGCCCTCTAATAATCTAATGGGGAGCAGTTGAGATAACTTACACTCAATCAAGATCTAATCTAATTGGTCAATGTCATCAACTCTATGGCAGGCAGTGCTTCAGATCTGTGTACGTAATTTTTGGAAGTTTGAATTTTGATCCCAAGAAAATAATTATGTACTGAAATAATTAAAGAAATACATTTTAATGCATTATTTTGCTTTTTTAATGTAAAAGACATGAAATAGGAGATACATTAAGTGGATGATATGAATTTTAATGCAATATTTATTAAATTTAGTTTGCTGTAAAATTTCATATATTTTTCATTGTAAAAATTAATGATAATTGTCAAAAAAACTTTTTGGATAATTTTAATGAGTTTTATATTAATATATTCTTATAATAATTCTATTAGAAGGTTTTAAAAGGTCCTAGAGCTAATTAAATCCATTATTGAACTTAGTATTGAGTGACATTCAAATATTAGGCTTTCTTTATTAAAACTAAACTTTTTATTTTAAAACATCTCTAATATTTGTTATGGGTGATCATCATTCATCTTTCAGGATTGGAAAAAATATTAAAATGTAATTAATGCAAAAAATCAATAATTTCCCCTAAGTCAAGATTTTGCAGTATCAAATTTTCAGTAGTCATTCAAAACTTGTTTAGAACGCCGTCCAGCCCTCTAATAATCTAATGGGGAGCAGTTGAGATAACTTACACTCAATCAAGATCTAATCTAATTGGTCAATGTCATCAACTCTATGGCAGGCAGTGCTTCAGATCTGTGTACGTAATTTTTGGAAGTTTGAATTTTGATCCCAAGAAAATAATTATGTACTGAAATAATTAAAGAAATACATTTTAATGCATTATTTTGCTTTTTTAATGTAAAAGACATGAAATAGGAGATACATTAAGTGGATGATATGAATTTTAATGCAATATTTATTAAATTTAGTTTGCTGTAAAATTTCATATATTTTTCATTGTAAAAATTAATGATAATTGTCAAAAAAACTTTTTGGATAATTTTAATGAGTTTTATATTAATATATTCTTATAATAATTCTATTAGAAGGTTTTAAAAGGTCCTAGAGCTAATTAAATCCATTATTGAACTTAGTATTGAGTGACATTCAAATATTAGGCTTTCTTTATTAAAACTAAACTTTTTATTTTAAAACATCTCTAATATTTGTTATGGGTGATCATCATTCATCTTTCAGGATTGGAAAAAATATTAAAATGTAATTAATGCAAAAAATCAATAATTTCCCCTAAGTCAAGATTTTGCAGTATCAAATTTTCAGTAGTCATTCAAAACTTGTTTAGAACGCCGTCCAGCCCTCTAATAATCTAATGGGGAGCAGTTGAGATAACTTACACTCAATCAAGATCTAATCTAATTGGTCAATGTCATCAACTCTATGGCAGGCAGTGCTTCAGATCTGTGTACGTAATTTTTGGAAGTTTGAATTTTGATCCCAAGAAAATAATTATGTACTGAAATAATTAAAGAAATACATTTTAATGCATTATTTTGCTTTTTTAATGTAAAAGACATGAAATAGGAGATACATTAAGTGGATGATATGAATTTTAATGCAATATTTATTAAATTTAGTTTGCTGTAAAATTTCATATATTTTTCATTGTAAAAATTAATGATAATTGTCAAAAAAACTTTTTGGATAATTTTAATGAGTTTTATATTAATATATTCTTATAATAATTCTATTAGAAGGTTTTAAAAGGTCCTAGAGCTAATTAAATCCATTATTGAACTTAGTATTGAGTGACATTCAAATATTAGGCTTTCTTTATTAAAACTAAACTTTTTATTTTAAAACATCTCTAATATTTGTTATGGGTGATCATCATTCATCTTTCAGGATTGGAAAAAATATTAAAATGTAATTAATGCAAAAAATCAATAATTTCCCCTAAGTCAAGATTTTGCAGTATCAAATTTTCAGTAGTCATTCAAAACTTGTTTAGAACGCCGTCCAGCCCTCTAATAATCTAATGGGGAGCAGTTGAGATAACTTACACTCAATCAAGATCTAATCTAATTGGTCAATGTCATCAACTCTATGGCAGGCAGTGCTTCAGATCTGTGTACGTAATTTTTGGAAGTTTGAATTTTGATCCCAAGAAAATAATTATGTACTGAAATAATTAAAGAAATACATTTTAATGCATTATTTTGCTTTTTTAATGTAAAAGACATGAAATAGGAGATACATTAAGTGGATGATATGAATTTTAATGCAATATTTATTAAATTTAGTTTGCTGTAAAATTTCATATATTTTTCATTGTAAAAATTAATGATAATTGTCAAAAAAACTTTTTGGATAATTTTAATGAGTTTTATATTAATATATTCTTATAATAATTCTATTAGAAGGTTTTAAAAGGTCCTAGAGCTAATTAAATCCATTATTGAACTTAGTATTGAGTGACATTCAAATATTAGGCTTTCTTTATTAAAACTAAACTTTTTATTTTAAAACATCTCTAATATTTGTTATGGGTGATCATCATTCATCTTTCAGGATTGGAAAAAATATTAAAATGTAATTAATGCAAAAAATCAATAATTTCCCCTAAGTCAAGATTTTGCAGTATCAAATTTTCAGTAGTCATTCAAAACTTGTTTAGAACGCCGTCCAGCCCTCTAATAATCTAATGGGGAGCAGTTGAGATAACTTACACTCAATCAAGATCTAATCTAATTGGTCAATGTCATCAACTCTATGGCAGGCAGTGCTTCAGATCTGTGTACGTAATTTTTGGAAGTTTGAATTTTGATCCCAAGAAAATAATTATGTACTGAAATAATTAAAGAAATACATTTTAATGCATTATTTTGCTTTTTTAATGTAAAAGACATGAAATAGGAGATACATTAAGTGGATGATATGAATTTTAATGCAATATTTATTAAATTTAGTTTGCTGTAAAATTTCATATATTTTTCATTGTAAAAATTAATGATAATTGTCAAAAAAACTTTTTGGATAATTTTAATGAGTTTTATATTAATATATTCTTATAATAATTCTATTAGAAGGTTTTAAAAGGTCCTAGAGCTAATTAAATCCATTATTGAACTTAGTATTGAGTGACATTCAAATATTAGGCTTTCTTTATTAAAACTAAACTTTTTATTTTAAAACATCTCTAATATTTGTTATGGGTGATCATCATTCATCTTTCAGGATTGGAAAAAATATTAAAATATAATTAATGCAAAAAATCAATAATTTCCTTTAAGTCAAGATTTTGCAGTATCAAATTTTCAGTAGTCATTCAAAACTTGTTTAGAACGCCGTCCAGCCCTCTAATAATCTAATGGGGAGCAGTTGAGATAACTTACACTCAATCAAGATCTAATCTAATTGGTCAATGTCATCAACTCTATGGCAGGCAGTGCTTCAGATCTGTGTACGTAATTTTTGGAAGTTTGAATTTTGATCCCAAGAAAATAATTATGTACTGAAATAATTAAAGAAATACATTTTAATGCATTATTTTGCTTTTTTAATGTAAAAGACATGAAATAGGAGATACATTAAGTGGATGATATGAATTTTAATGCAATATTTATTAAATTTAGTTTGCTGTAAAATTTCATATATTTTTCATTGTAAAAATTAATGATAATTGTCAAAAAAACTTTTTGGATAATTTTAATGAGTTTTATATTAATATATTCTTATAATAATTCTATTAGAAGGTTTTAAAAGGTCCTAGAGCTAATTAAATCCATTATTGAACTTAGTATTGAGTGACATTCAAATATTAGGCTTTCTTTATTAAAACTAAACTTTTTATTTTAAAACATCTCTAATATTTGTTATGGGTGATCATCATTCATCTTTCAGGATTGGAAAAAATATTAAAATGTAATTAATGCAAAAAATCAATAATTTCCCCTAAGTCAAGATTTTGCAGTATCAAATTTTCAGTAGTCATTCAAAACTTGTTTAGAACGCCGTCCAGCCCTCTAATAATCTAATGGGGAGCAGTTGAGATAACTTACACTCAATCAAGATCTAATCTAATTGGTCAATGTCATCAACTCTATGGCAGGCAGTGCTTCAGATCTGTGTACGTAATTTTTGGAAGTTTGAATTTTGATCCCAAGAAAATAATTATGTACTGAAATAATTAAAGAAATACATTTTAATGCATTATTTTGCTTTTTTAATGTAAAAGACATGAAATAGGAGATACATTAAGTGGATGATATGAATTTTAATGCAATATTTATTAAATTTAGTTTGCTGTAAAATTTCATATATTTTTCATTGTAAAAATTAATGATAATTGTCAAAAAAACTTTTTGGATAATTTTAATGAGTTTTATATTAATATATTCTTATAATAATTCTATTAGAAGGTTTTAAAAGGTCCTAGAGCTAATTAAATCCATTATTGAACTTAGTATTGAGTGACATTCAAATATTAGGCTTTCTTTATTAAAACTAAACTTTTTATTTTAAAACATCTCTAATATTTGTTATGGGTGATCATCATTCATCTTTCAGGATTGGAAAAAATATTAAAATGTAATTAATGCAAAAAATCAATAATTTCCCCTAAGTCAAGATTTTGCAGTATCAAATTTTCAGTAGTCATTCAAAACTTGTTTAGAACGCCGTCCAGCCCTCTAATAATCTAATGGGGAGCAGTTGAGATAACTTACACTCAATCAAGATCTAATCTAATTGGTCAATGTCATCAACTCTATGGCAGGCAGTGCTTCAGATCTGTGTACGTAATTTTTGGAAGTTTGAATTTTGATCCCAAGAAAATAATTATGTACTGAAATAATTAAAGAAATACATTTTAATGCATTATTTTGCTTTTTTAATGTAAAAGACATGAAATAGGAGATACATTAAGTGGATGATATGAATTTTAATGCAATATTTATTAAATTTAGTTTGCTGTAAAATTTCATATATTTTTCATTGTAAAAATTAATGATAATTGTCAAAAAAACTTTTTGGATAATTTTAATGAGTTTTATATTAATATATTCTTATAATAATTCTATTAGAAGGTTTTAAAAGGTCCTAGAGCTAATTAAATCCATTATTGAACTTAGTATTGAGTGACATTCAAATATTAGGCTTTCTTTATTAAAACTAAACTTTTTATTTTAAAACATCTCTAATATTTGTTATGGGTGATCATCATTCATCTTTCAGGATTGGAAAAAATATTAAAATGTAATTAATGCAAAAAATCAATAATTTCCCCTAAGTCAAGATTTTGCAGTATCAAATTTTCAGTAGTCATTCAAAACTTGTTTAGAACGCCGTCCAGCCCTCTAATAATCTAATGGGGAGCAGTTGAGATAACTTACACTCAATCAAGATCTAATCTAATTGGTCAATGTCATCAACTCTATGGCAGGCAGTGCTTCAGATCTGTGTACGTAATTTTTGGAAGTTTGAATTTTGATCCCAAGAAAATAATTATGTACTGAAATAATTAAAGAAATACATTTTAATGCATTATTTTGCTTTTTTAATGTAAAAGACATGAAATAGGAGATACATTAAGTGGATGATATGAATTTTAATGCAATATTTATTAAATTTAGTTTGCTGTAAAATTTCATATATTTTTCATTGTAAAAATTAATGATAATTGTCAAAAAAACTTTTTGGATAATTTTAATGAGTTTTATATTAATATATTCTTATAATAATTCTATTAGAAGGTTTTAAAAGGTCCTAGAGCTAATTAAATCCATTATTGAACTTAGTATTGAGTGACATTCAAATATTAGGCTTTCTTTATTAAAACTAAACTTTTTATTTTAAAACATCTCTAATATTTGTTATGGGTGATCATCATTCATCTTTCAGGATTGGAAAAAATATTAAAATGTAATTAATGCAAAAAATCAATAATTTCCCCTAAGTCAAGATTTTGCAGTATCAAATTTTCAGTAGTCATTCAAAACTTGTTTAGAACGCCGTCCAGCCCTCTAATAATCTAATGGGGAGCAGTTGAGATAACTTACACTCAATCAAGATCTAATCTAATTGGTCAATGTCATCAACTCTATGGCAGGCAGTGCTTCAGATCTGTGTACGTAATTTTTGGAAGTTTGAATTTTGATCCCAAGAAAATAATTATGTACTGAAATAATTAAAGAAATACATTTTAATGCATTATTTTGCTTTTTTAATGTAAAAGACATGAAATAGGAGATACATTAAGTGGATGATATGAATTTTAATGCAATATTTATTAAATTTAGTTTGCTGTAAAATTTCATATATTTTTCATTGTAAAAATTAATGATAATTGTCAAAAAAACTTTTTGGATAATTTTAATGAGTTTTATATTAATATATTCTTATAATAATTCTATTAGAAGGTTTTAAAAGGTCCTAGAGCTAATTAAATCCATTATTGAACTTAGTATTGAGTGACATTCAAATATTAGGCTTTCTTTATTAAAACTAAACTTTTTATTTTAAAACATCTCTAATATTTGTTATGGGTGATCATCATTCATCTTTCAGGATTGGAAAAAATATTAAAATGTAATTAATGCAAAAAATCAATAATTTCCCCTAAGTCAAGATTTTGCAGTATCAAATTTTCAGTAGTCATTCAAAACTTGTTTAGAACGCCGTCCAGCCCTCTAATAATCTAATGGGGAGCAGTTGAGATAACTTACACTCAATCAAGATCTAATCTAATTGGTCAATGTCATCAACTCTATGGCAGGCAGTGCTTCAGATCTGTGTACGTAATTTTTGGAAGTTTGAATTTTGATCCCAAGAAAATAATTATGTACTGAAATAATTAAAGAAATACATTTTAATGCATTATTTTGCTTTTTTAATGTAAAAGACATGAAATAGGAGATACATTAAGTGGATGATATGAATTTTAATGCAATATTTATTAAATTTAGTTTGCTGTAAAATTTCATATATTTTTCATTGTAAAAATTAATGATAATTGTCAAAAAAACTTTTTGGATAATTTTAATGAGTTTTATATTAATATATTCTTATAATAATTCTATTAGAAGGTTTTAAAAGGTCCTAGAGCTAATTAAATCCATTATTGAACTTAGTATTGAGTGACATTCAAATATTAGGCTTTCTTTATTAAAACTAAACTTTTTATTTTAAAACATCTCTAATATTTGTTATGGGTGATCATCATTCATCTTTCAGGATTGGAAAAAATATTAAAATGTAATTAATGCAAAAAATCAATAATTTCCCCTAAGTCAAGATTTTGCAGTATCAAATTTTCAGTAGTCATTCAAAACTTGTTTAGAACGCCGTCCAGCCCTCTAATAATCTAATGGGGAGCAGTTGAGATAACTTACACTCAATCAAGATCTAATCTAATTGGTCAATGTCATCAACTCTATGGCAGGCAGTGCTTCAGATCTGTGTACGTAATTTTTGGAAGTTTGAATTTTGATCCCAAGAAAATAATTATGTACTGAAATAATTAAAGAAATACATTTTAATGCATTATTTTGCTTTTTTAATGTAAAAGACATGAAATAGGAGATACATTAAGTGGATGATATGAATTTTAATGCAATATTTATTAAATTTAGTTTGCTGTAAAATTTCATATATTTTTCATTGTAAAAATTAATGATAATTGTCAAAAAAACTTTTTGGATAATTTTAATGAGTTTTATATTAATATATTCTTATAATAATTCTATTAGAAGGTTTTAAAAGGTCCTAGAGCTAATTAAATCCATTATTGAACTTAGTATTGAGTGACATTCAAATATTAGGCTTTCTTTATTAAAACTAAACTTTTTATTTTAAAACATCTCTAATATTTGTTATGGGTGATCATCATTCATCTTTCAGGATTGGAAAAAATATTAAAATGTAATTAATGCAAAAAATCAATAATTTCCCCTAAGTCAAGATTTTGCAGTATCAAATTTTCAGTAGTCATTCAAAACTTGTTTAGAACGCCGTCCAGCCCTCTAATAATCTAATGGGGAGCAGTTGAGATAACTTACACTCAATCAAGATCTAATCTAATTGGTCAATGTCATCAACTCTATGGCAGGCAGTGCTTCAGATCTGTGTACGTAATTTTTGGAAGTTTGAATTTTGATCCCAAGAAAATAATTATGTACTGAAATAATTAAAGAAATACATTTTAATGCATTATTTTGCTTTTTTAATGTAAAAGACATGAAATAGGAGATACATTAAGTGGATGATATGAATTTTAATGCAATATTTATTAAATTTAGTTTGCTGTAAAATTTCATATATTTTTCATTGTAAAAATTAATGATAATTGTCAAAAAAACTTTTTGGATAATTTTAATGAGTTTTATATTAATATATTCTTATAATAATTCTATTAGAAGGTTTTAAAAGGTCCTAGAGCTAATTAAATCCATTATTGAACTTAGTATTGAGTGACATTCAAATATTAGGCTTTCTTTATTAAAACTAAACTTTTTATTTTAAAACATCTCTAATATTTGTTATGGGTGATCATCATTCATCTTTCAGGATTGGAAAAAATATTAAAATGTAATTAATGCAAAAAATCAATAATTTCCCCTAAGTCAAGATTTTGCAGTATCAAATTTTCAGTAGTCATTCAAAACTTGTTTAGAACGCCGTCCAGCCCTCTAATAATCTAATGGGGAGCAGTTGAGATAACTTACACTCAATCAAGATCTAATCTAATTGGTCAATGTCATCAACTCTATGGCAGGCAGTGCTTCAGATCTGTGTACGTAATTTTTGGAAGTTTGAATTTTGATCCCAAGAAAATAATTATGTACTGAAATAATTAAAGAAATACATTTTAATGCATTATTTTGCTTTTTTAATGTAAAAGACATGAAATAGGAGATACATTAAGTGGATGATATGAATTTTAATGCAATATTTATTAAATTTAGTTTGCTGTAAAATTTCATATATTTTTCATTGTAAAAATTAATGATAATTGTCAAAAAAACTTTTTGGATAATTTTAATGAGTTTTATATTAATATATTCTTATAATAATTCTATTAGAAGGTTTTAAAAGGTCCTAGAGCTAATTAAATCCATTATTGAACTTAGTATTGAGTGACATTCAAATATTAGGCTTTCTTTATTAAAACTAAACTTTTTATTTTAAAACATCTCTAATATTTGTTATGGGTGATCATCATTCATCTTTCAGGATTGGAAAAAATATTAAAATATAATTAATGCAAAAAATCAATAATTTCCTTTAAGTCAAGATTTTGCAGTATCAAATTTTCAGTAGTCATTCAAAACTTGTTTAGAACGCCGTCCAGCCCTCTAATAATCTAATGGGGAGCAGTTGAGATAACTTACACTCAATCAAGATCTAATCTAATTGGTCAATGTCATCAACTCTATGGCAGGCAGTGCTTCAGATCTGTGTACGTAATTTTTGGAAGTTTGAATTTTGATCCCAAGAAAATAATTATGTACTGAAATAATTAAAGAAATACATTTTAATGCATTATTTTGCTTTTTTAATGTAAAAGACATGAAATAGGAGATACATTAAGTGGATGATATGAATTTTAATGCAATATTTATTAAATTTAGTTTGCTGTAAAATTTCATATATTTTTCATTGTAAAAATTAATGATAATTGTCAAAAAAACTTTTTGGATAATTTTAATGAGTTTTATATTAATATATTCTTATAATAATTCTATTAGAAGGTTTTAAAAGGTCCTAGAGCTAATTAAATCCATTATTGAACTTAGTATTGAGTGACATTCAAATATTAGGCTTTCTTTATTAAAACTAAACTTTTTATTTTAAAACATCTCTAATATTTGTTATGGGTGATCATCATTCATCTTTCAGGATTGGAAAAAATATTAAAATGTAATTAATGCAAAAAATCAATAATTTCCCCTAAGTCAAGATTTTGCAGTATCAAATTTTCAGTAGTCATTCAAAACTTGTTTAGAACGCCGTCCAGCCCTCTAATAATCTAATGGGGAGCAGTTGAGATAACTTACACTCAATCAAGATCTAATCTAATTGGTCAATGTCATCAACTCTATGGCAGGCAGTGCTTCAGATCTGTGTACGTAATTTTTGGAAGTTTGAATTTTGATCCCAAGAAAATAATTATGTACTGAAATAATTAAAGAAATACATTTTAATGCATTATTTTGCTTTTTTAATGTAAAAGACATGAAATAGGAGATACATTAAGTGGATGATATGAATTTTAATGCAATATTTATTAAATTTAGTTTGCTGTAAAATTTCATATATTTTTCATTGTAAAAATTAATGATAATTGTCAAAAAAACTTTTTGGATAATTTTAATGAGTTTTATATTAATATATTCTTATAATAATTCTATTAGAAGGTTTTAAAAGGTCCTAGAGCTAATTAAATCCATTATTGAACTTAGTATTGAGTGACATTCAAATATTAGGCTTTCTTTATTAAAACTAAACTTTTTATTTTAAAACATCTCTAATATTTGTTATGGGTGATCATCATTCATCTTTCAGGATTGGAAAAAATATTAAAATATAATTAATGCAAAAAATCAATAATTTCCTTTAAGTCAAGATTTTGCAGTATCAAATTTTCAGTAGTCATTCAAAACTTGTTTAGAACGCCGTCCAGCCCTCTAATAATCTAATGGGGAGCAGTTGAGATAACTTACACTCAATCAAGATCTAATCTAATTGGTCAATGTCATCAACTCTATGGCAGGCAGTGCTTCAGATCTGTGTACGTAATTTTTGGAAGTTTGAATTTTGATCCCAAGAAAATAATTATGTACTGAAATAATTAAAGAAATACATTTTAATGCATTATTTTGCTTTTTTAATGTAAAAGACATGAAATAGGAGATACATTAAGTGGATGATATGAATTTTAATGCAATATTTATTAAATTTAGTTTGCTGTAAAATTTCATATATTTTTCATTGTAAAAATTAATGATAATTGTCAAAAAAACTTTTTGGATAATTTTAATGAGTTTTATATTAATATATTCTTATAATAATTCTATTAGAAGGTTTTAAAAGGTCCTAGAGCTAATTAAATCCATTATTGAACTTAGTATTGAGTGACATTCAAATATTAGGCTTTCTTTATTAAAACTAAACTTTTTATTTTAAAACATCTCTAATATTTGTTATGGGTGATCATCATTCATCTTTCAGGATTGGAAAAAATATTAAAATGTAATTAATGCAAAAAATCAATAATTTCCCCTAAGTCAAGATTTTGCAGTATCAAATTTTCAGTAGTCATTCAAAACTTGTTTAGAACGCCGTCCAGCCCTCTAATAATCTAATGGGGAGCAGTTGAGATAACTTACACTCAATCAAGATCTAATCTAATTGGTCAATGTCATCAACTCTATGGCAGGCAGTGCTTCAGATCTGTGTACGTAATTTTTGGAAGTTTGAATTTTGATCCCAAGAAAATAATTATGTACTGAAATAATTAAAGAAATACATTTTAATGCATTATTTTGCTTTTTTAATGTAAAAGACATGAAATAGGAGATACATTAAGTGGATGATATGAATTTTAATGCAATATTTATTAAATTTAGTTTGCTGTAAAATTTCATATATTTTTCATTGTAAAAATTAATGATAATTGTCAAAAAAACTTTTTGGATAATTTTAATGAGTTTTATATTAATATATTCTTATAATAATTCTATTAGAAGGTTTTAAAAGGTCCTAGAGCTAATTAAATCCATTATTGAACTTAGTATTGAGTGACATTCAAATATTAGGCTTTCTTTATTAAAACTAAACTTTTTATTTTAAAACATCTCTAATATTTGTTATGGGTGATCATCATTCATCTTTCAGGATTGGAAAAAATATTAAAATATAATTAATGCAAAAAATCAATAATTTCCTTTAAGTCAAGATTTTGCAGTATCAAATTTTCAGTAGTCATTCAAAACTTGTTTAGAACGCCGTCCAGCCCTCTAATAATCTAATGGGGAGCAGTTGAGATAACTTACACTCAATCAAGATCTAATCTAATTGGTCAATGTCATCAACTCTATGGCAGGCAGTGCTTCAGATCTGTGTACGTAATTTTTGGAAGTTTGAATTTTGATCCCAAGAAAATAATTATGTACTGAAATAATTAAAGAAATACATTTTAATGCATTATTTTGCTTTTTTAATGTAAAAGACATGAAATAGGAGATACATTAAGTGGATGATATGAATTTTAATGCAATATTTATTAAATTTAGTTTGCTGTAAAATTTCATATATTTTTCATTGTAAAAATTAATGATAATTGTCAAAAAAACTTTTTGGATAATTTTAATGAGTTTTATATTAATATATTCTTATAATAATTCTATTAGAAGGTTTTAAAAGGTCCTAGAGCTAATTAAATCCATTATTGAACTTAGTATTGAGTGACATTCAAATATTAGGCTTTCTTTATTAAAACTAAACTTTTTATTTTAAAACATCTCTAATATTTGTTATGGGTGATCATCATTCATCTTTCAGGATTGGAAAAAATATTAAAATGTAATTAATGCAAAAAATCAATAATTTCCCCTAAGTCAAGATTTTGCAGTATCAAATTTTCAGTAGTCATTCAAAACTTGTTTAGAACGCCGTCCAGCCCTCTAATAATCTAATGGGGAGCAGTTGAGATAACTTACACTCAATCAAGATCTAATCTAATTGGTCAATGTCATCAACTCTATGGCAGGCAGTGCTTCAGATCTGTGTACGTAATTTTTGGAAGTTTGAATTTTGATCCCAAGAAAATAATTATGTACTGAAATAATTAAAGAAATACATTTTAATGCATTATTTTGCTTTTTTAATGTAAAAGACATGAAATAGGAGATACATTAAGTGGATGATATGAATTTTAATGCAATATTTATTAAATTCAGTTTGCTGTAAAATTTCATATATTTTTCATTGTAAAAATTAATGATAATTGTCAAAAAAACTTTTTGGATAATTTTAATGAGTTTTATATTAATATATTCTTATAATAATTCTATTAGAAGGTTTTAAAAGGTCCTAGAGCTAATTAAATCCATTATTGAACTTAGTATTGAGTGACATTCAAATATTAGGCTTTCTTTATTAAAACTAAACTTTTTATTTTAAAACATCTCTAATATTTGTTATGGGTGATCATCATTCATCTTTCAGGATTGGAAAAAATATTAAAATATAATTAATGCAAAAAATCAATAATTTCCTTTAAGTCAAGATTTTGCAGTATCAAATTTTCAGTAGTCATTCAAAACTTGTTTAGAACGCCGTCCAGCCCTCTAATAATCTAATGGGGAGCAGTTGAGATAACTTACACTCAATCAAGATCTAATCTAATTGGTCAATGTCATCAACTCTATGGCAGGCAGTGCTTCAGATCTGTGTACGTAATTTTTGGAAGTTTGAATTTTGATCCCAAGAAAATAATTATGTACTGAAATAATTAAAGAAATACATTTTAATGCATTATTTTGCTTTTTTAATGTAAAAGACATGAAATAGGAGATACATTAAGTGGATGATATGAATTTTAATGCAATATTTATTAAATTTAGTTTGCTGTAAAATTTCATATATTTTTCATTGTAAAAATTAATGATAATTGTCAAAAAAACTTTTTGGATAATTTTAATGAGTTTTATATTAATATATTCTTATAATAATTCTATTAGAAGGTTTTAAAAGGTCCTAGAGCTAATTAAATCCATTATTGAACTTAGTATTGAGTGACATTCAAATATTAGGCTTTCTTTATTAAAACTAAACTTTTTATTTTAAAACATCTCTAATATTTGTTATGGGTGATCATCATTCATCTTTCAGGATTGGAAAAAATATTAAAATGTAATTAATGCAAAAAATCAATAATTTCCCCTAAGTCAAGATTTTGCAGTATCAAATTTTCAGTAGTCATTCAAAACTTGTTTAGAACGCCGTCCAGCCCTCTAATAATCTAATGGGGAGCAGTTGAGATAACTTACACTCAATCAAGATCTAATCTAATTGGTCAATGTCATCAACTCTATGGCAGGCAGTGCTTCAGATCTGTGTACGTAATTTTTGGAAGTTTGAATTTTGATCCCAAGAAAATAATTATGTACTGAAATAATTAAAGAAATACATTTTAATGCATTATTTTGCTTTTTTAATGTAAAAGACATGAAATAGGAGATACATTAAGTGGATGATATGAATTTTAATGCAATATTTATTAAATTTAGTTTGCTGTAAAATTTCATATATTTTTCATTGTAAAAATTAATGATAATTGTCAAAAAAACTTTTTGGATAATTTTAATGAGTTTTATATTAATATATTCTTATAATAATTCTATTAGAAGGTTTTAAAAGGTCCTAGAGCTAATTAAATCCATTATTGAACTTAGTATTGAGTGACATTCAAATATTAGGCTTTCTTTATTAAAACTAAACTTTTTATTTTAAAACATCTCTAATATTTGTTATGGGTGATCATCATTCATCTTTCAGGATTGGAAAAAATATTAAAATATAATTAATGCAAAAAATCAATAATTTCCTTTAAGTCAAGATTTTGCAGTATCAAATTTTCAGTAGTCATTCAAAACTTGTTTAGAACGCCGTCCAGCCCTCTAATAATCTAATGGGGAGCAGTTGAGATAACTTACACTCAATCAAGATCTAATCTAATTGGTCAATGTCATCAACTCTATGGCAGGCAGTGCTTCAGATCTGTGTACGTAATTTTTGGAAGTTTGAATTTTGATCCCAAGAAAATAATTATGTACTGAAATAATTAAAGAAATACATTTTAATGCATTATTTTGCTTTTTTAATGTAAAAGACATGAAATAGGAGATACATTAAGTGGATGATATGAATTTTAATGCAATATTTATTAAATTTAGTTTGCTGTAAAATTTCATATATTTTTCATTGTAAAAATTAATGATAATTGTCAAAAAAACTTTTTGGATAATTTTAATGAGTTTTATATTAATATATTCTTATAATAATTCTATTAGAAGGTTTTAAAAGGTCCTAGAGCTAATTAAATCCATTATTGAACTTAGTATTGAGTGACATTCAAATATTAGGCTTTCTTTATTAAAACTAAACTTTTTATTTTAAAACATCTCTAATATTTGTTATGGGTGATCATCATTCATCTTTCAGGATTGGAAAAAATATTAAAATGTAATTAATGCAAAAAATCAATAATTTCCCCTAAGTCAAGATTTTGCAGTATCAAATTTTCAGTAGTCATTCAAAACTTGTTTAGAACGCCGTCCAGCCCTCTAATAATCTAATGGGGAGCAGTTGAGATAACTTACACTCAATCAAGATCTAATCTAATTGGTCAATGTCATCAACTCTATGGCAGGCAGTGCTTCAGATCTGTGTACGTAATTTTTGGAAGTTTGAATTTTGATCCCAAGAAAATAATTATGTACTGAAATAATTAAAGAAATACATTTTAATGCATTATTTTGCTTTTTTAATGTAAAAGACATGAAATAGGAGATACATTAAGTGGATGATATGAATTTTAATGCAATATTTATTAAATTTAGTTTGCTGTAAAATTTCATATATTTTTCATTGTAAAAATTAATGATAATTGTCAAAAAAACTTTTTGGATAATTTTAATGAGTTTTATATTAATATATTCTTATAATAATTCTATTAGAAGGTTTTAAAAGGTCCTAGAGCTAATTAAATCCATTATTGAACTTAGTATTGAGTGACATTCAAATATTAGGCTTTCTTTATTAAAACTAAACTTTTTATTTTAAAACATCTCTAATATTTGTTATGGGTGATCATCATTCATCTTTCAGGATTGGAAAAAATATTAAAATATAATTAATGCAAAAAATCAATAATTTCCTTTAAGTCAAGATTTTGCAGTATCAAATTTTCAGTAGTCATTCAAAACTTGTTTAGAACGCCGTCCAGCCCTCTAATAATCTAATGGGGAGCAGTTGAGATAACTTACACTCAATCAAGATCTAATCTAATTGGTCAATGTCATCAACTCTATGGCAGGCAGTGCTTCAGATCTGTGTACGTAATTTTTGGAAGTTTGAATTTTGATCCCAAGAAAATAATTATGTACTGAAATAATTAAAGAAATACATTTTAATGCATTATTTTGCTTTTTTAATGTAAAAGACATGAAATAGGAGATACATTAAGTGGATGATATGAATTTTAATGCAATATTTATTAAATTTAGTTTGCTGTAAAATTTCATATATTTTTCATTGTAAAAATTAATGATAATTGTCAAAAAAACTTTTTGGATAATTTTAATGAGTTTTATATTAATATATTCTTATAATAATTCTATTAGAAGGTTTTAAAAGGTCCTAGAGCTAATTAAATCCATTATTGAACTTAGTATTGAGTGACATTCAAATATTAGGCTTTCTTTATTAAAACTAAACTTTTTATTTTAAAACATCTCTAATATTTGTTATGGGTGATCATCATTCATCTTTCAGGATTGGAAAAAATATTAAAATGTAATTAATGCAAAAAATCAATAATTTCCCCTAAGTCAAGATTTTGCAGTATCAAATTTTCAGTAGTCATTCAAAACTTGTTTAGAACGCCGTCCAGCCCTCTAATAATCTAATGGGGAGCAGTTGAGATAACTTACACTCAATCAAGATCTAATCTAATTGGTCAATGTCATCAACTCTATGGCAGGCAGTGCTTCAGATCTGTGTACGTAATTTTTGGAAGTTTGAATTTTGATCCCAAGAAAATAATTATGTACTGAAATAATTAAAGAAATACATTTTAATGCATTATTTTGCTTTTTTAATGTAAAAGACATGAAATAGGAGATACATTAAGTGGATGATATGAATTTTAATGCAATATTTATTAAATTTAGTTTGCTGTAAAATTTCATATATTTTTCATTGTAAAAATTAATGATAATTGTCAAAAAAACTTTTTGGATAATTTTAATGAGTTTTATATTAATATATTCTTATAATAATTCTATTAGAAGGTTTTAAAAGGTCCTAGAGCTAATTAAATCCATTATTGAACTTAGTATTGAGTGACATTCAAATATTAGGCTTTCTTTATTAAAACTAAACTTTTTATTTTAAAACATCTCTAATATTTGTTATGGGTGATCATCATTCATCTTTCAGGATTGGAAAAAATATTAAAATGTAATTAATGCAAAAAATCAATAATTTCCCCTAAGTCAAGATTTTGCAGTATCAAATTTTCAGTAGTCATTCAAAACTTGTTTAGAACGCCGTCCAGCCCTCTAATAATCTAATGGGGAGCAGTTGAGATAACTTACACTCAATCAAGATCTAATCTAATTGGTCAATGTCATCAACTCTATGGCAGGCAGTGCTTCAGATCTGTGTACGTAATTTTTGGAAGTTTGAATTTTGATCCCAAGAAAATAATTATGTACTGAAATAATTAAAGAAATACATTTTAATGCATTATTTTGCTTTTTTAATGTAAAAGACATGAAATAGGAGATACATTAAGTGGATGATATGAATTTTAATGCAATATTTATTAAATTTAGTTTGCTGTAAAATTTCATATATTTTTCATTGTAAAAATTAATGATAATTGTCAAAAAAACTTTTTGGATAATTTTAATGAGTTTTATATTAATATATTCTTATAATAATTCTATTAGAAGGTTTTAAAAGGTCCTAGAGCTAATTAAATCCATTATTGAACTTAGTATTGAGTGACATTCAAATATTAGGCTTTCTTTATTAAAACTAAACTTTTTATTTTAAAACATCTCTAATATTTGTTATGGGTGATCATCATTCATCTTTCAGGATTGGAAAAAATATTAAAATGTAATTAATGCAAAAAATCAATAATTTCCCCTAAGTCAAGATTTTGCAGTATCAAATTTTCAGTAGTCATTCAAAACTTGTTTAGAACGCCGTCCAGCCCTCTAATAATCTAATGGGGAGCAGTTGAGATAACTTACACTCAATCAAGATCTAATCTAATTGGTCAATGTCATCAACTCTATGGCAGGCAGTGCTTCAGATCTGTGTACGTAATTTTTGGAAGTTTGAATTTTGATCCCAAGAAAATAATTATGTACTGAAATAATTAAAGAAATACATTTTAATGCATTATTTTGCTTTTTTAATGTAAAAGACATGAAATAGGAGATACATTAAGTGGATGATATGAATTTTAATGCAATATTTATTAAATTTAGTTTGCTGTAAAATTTCATATATTTTTCATTGTAAAAATTAATGATAATTGTCAAAAAAACTTTTTGGATAATTTTAATGAGTTTTATATTAATATATTCTTATAATAATTCTATTAGAAGGTTTTAAAAGGTCCTAGAGCTAATTAAATCCATTATTGAACTTAGTATTGAGTGACATTCAAATATTAGGCTTTCTTTATTAAAACTAAACTTTTTATTTTAAAACATCTCTAATATTTGTTATGGGTGATCATCATTCATCTTTCAGGATTGGAAAAAATATTAAAATGTAATTAATGCAAAAAATCAATAATTTCCCCTAAGTCAAGATTTTGCAGTATCAAATTTTCAGTAGTCATTCAAAACTTGTTTAGAACGCCGTCCAGCCCTCTAATAATCTAATGGGGAGCAGTTGAGATAACTTACACTCAATCAAGATCTAATCTAATTGGTCAATGTCATCAACTCTATGGCAGGCAGTGCTTCAGATCTGTGTACGTAATTTTTGGAAGTTTGAATTTTGATCCCAAGAAAATAATTATGTACTGAAATAATTAAAGAAATACATTTTAATGCATTATTTTGCTTTTTTAATGTAAAAGACATGAAATAGGAGATACATTAAGTGGATGATATGAATTTTAATGCAATATTTATTAAATTTAGTTTGCTGTAAAATTTCATATATTTTTCATTGTAAAAATTAATGATAATTGTCAAAAAAACTTTTTGGATAATTTTAATGAGTTTTATATTAATATATTCTTATAATAATTCTATTAGAAGGTTTTAAAAGGTCCTAGAGCTAATTAAATCCATTATTGAACTTAGTATTGAGTGACATTCAAATATTAGGCTTTCTTTATTAAAACTAAACTTTTTATTTTAAAACATCTCTAATATTTGTTATGGGTGATCATCATTCATCTTTCAGGATTGGAAAAAATATTAAAATGTAATTAATGCAAAAAATCAATAATTTCCCCTAAGTCAAGATTTTGCAGTATCAAATTTTCAGTAGTCATTCAAAACTTGTTTAGAACGCCGTCCAGCCCTCTAATAATCTAATGGGGAGCAGTTGAGATAACTTACACTCAATCAAGATCTAATCTAATTGGTCAATGTCATCAACTCTATGGCAGGCAGTGCTTCAGATCTGTGTACGTAATTTTTGGAAGTTTGAATTTTGATCCCAAGAAAATAATTATGTACTGAAATAATTAAAGAAATACATTTTAATGCATTATTTTGCTTTTTTAATGTAAAAGACATGAAATAGGAGATACATTAAGTGGATGATATGAATTTTAATGCAATATTTATTAAATTTAGTTTGCTGTAAAATTTCATATATTTTTCATTGTAAAAATTAATGATAATTGTCAAAAAAACTTTTTGGATAATTTTAATGAGTTTTATATTAATATATTCTTATAATAATTCTATTAGAAGGTTTTAAAAGGTCCTAGAGCTAATTAAATCCATTATTGAACTTAGTATTGAGTGACATTCAAATATTAGGCTTTCTTTATTAAAACTAAACTTTTTATTTTAAAACATCTCTAATATTTGTTATGGGTGATCATCATTCATCTTTCAGGATTGGAAAAAATATTAAAATGTAATTAATGCAAAAAATCAATAATTTCCCCTAAGTCAAGATTTTGCAGTATCAAATTTTCAGTAGTCATTCAAAACTTGTTTAGAACGCCGTCCAGCCCTCTAATAATCTAATGGGGAGCAGTTGAGATAACTTACACTCAATCAAGATCTAATCTAATTGGTCAATGTCATCAACTCTATGGCAGGCAGTGCTTCAGATCTGTGTACGTAATTTTTGGAAGTTTGAATTTTGATCCCAAGAAAATAATTATGTACTGAAATAATTAAAGAAATACATTTTAATGCATTATTTTGCTTTTTTAATGTAAAAGACATGAAATAGGAGATACATTAAGTGGATGATATGAATTTTAATGCAATATTTATTAAATTTAGTTTGCTGTAAAATTTCATATATTTTTCATTGTAAAAATTAATGATAATTGTCAAAAAAACTTTTTGGATAATTTTAATGAGTTTTATATTAATATATTCTTATAATAATTCTATTAGAAGGTTTTAAAAGGTCCTAGAGCTAATTAAATCCATTATTGAACTTAGTATTGAGTGACATTCAAATATTAGGCTTTCTTTATTAAAACTAAACTTTTTATTTTAAAACATCTCTAATATTTGTTATGGGTGATCATCATTCATCTTTCAGGATTGGAAAAAATATTAAAATGTAATTAATGCAAAAAATCAATAATTTCCCCTAAGTCAAGATTTTGCAGTATCAAATTTTCAGTAGTCATTCAAAACTTGTTTAGAACGCCGTCCAGCCCTCTAATAATCTAATGGGGAGCAGTTGAGATAACTTACACTCAATCAAGATCTAATCTAATTGGTCAATGTCATCAACTCTATGGCAGGCAGTGCTTCAGATCTGTGTACGTAATTTTTGGAAGTTTGAATTTTGATCCCAAGAAAATAATTATGTACTGAAATAATTAAAGAAATACATTTTAATGCATTATTTTGCTTTTTTAATGTAAAAGACATGAAATAGGAGATACATTAAGTGGATGATATGAATTTTAATGCAATATTTATTAAATTTAGTTTGCTGTAAAATTTCATATATTTTTCATTGTAAAAATTAATGATAATTGTCAAAAAAACTTTTTGGATAATTTTAATGAGTTTTATATTAATATATTCTTATAATAATTCTATTAGAAGGTTTTAAAAGGTCCTAGAGCTAATTAAATCCATTATTGAACTTAGTATTGAGTGACATTCAAATATTAGGCTTTCTTTATTAAAACTAAACTTTTTATTTTAAAACATCTCTAATATTTGTTATGGGTGATCATCATTCATCTTTCAGGATTGGAAAAAATATTAAAATGTAATTAATGCAAAAAATCAATAATTTCCCCTAAGTCAAGATTTTGCAGTATCAAATTTTCAGTAGTCATTCAAAACTTGTTTAGAACGCCGTCCAGCCCTCTAATAATCTAATGGGGAGCAGTTGAGATAACTTACACTCAATCAAGATCTAATCTAATTGGTCAATGTCATCAACTCTATGGCAGGCAGTGCTTCAGATCTGTGTACGTAATTTTTGGAAGTTTGAATTTTGATCCCAAGAAAATAATTATGTACTGAAATAATTAAAGAAATACATTTTAATGCATTATTTTGCTTTTTTAATGTAAAAGACATGAAATAGGAGATACATTAAGTGGATGATATGAATTTTAATGCAATATTTATTAAATTTAGTTTGCTGTAAAATTTCATATATTTTTCATTGTAAAAATTAATGATAATTGTCAAAAAAACTTTTTGGATAATTTTAATGAGTTTTATATTAATATATTCTTATAATAATTCTATTAGAAGGTTTTAAAAGGTCCTAGAGCTAATTAAATCCATTATTGAACTTAGTATTGAGTGACATTCAAATATTAGGCTTTCTTTATTAAAACTAAACTTTTTATTTTAAAACATCTCTAATATTTGTTATGGGTGATCATCATTCATCTTTCAGGATTGGAAAAAATATTAAAATGTAATTAATGCAAAAAATCAATAATTTCCCCTAAGTCAAGATTTTGCAGTATCAAATTTTCAGTAGTCATTCAAAACTTGTTTAGAACGCCGTCCAGCCCTCTAATAATCTAATGGGGAGCAGTTGAGATAACTTACACTCAATCAAGATCTAATCTAATTGGTCAATGTCATCAACTCTATGGCAGGCAGTGCTTCAGATCTGTGTACGTAATTTTTGGAAGTTTGAATTTTGATCCCAAGAAAATAATTATGTACTGAAATAATTAAAGAAATACATTTTAATGCATTATTTTGCTTTTTTAATGTAAAAGACATGAAATAGGAGATACATTAAGTGGATGATATGAATTTTAATGCAATATTTATTAAATTTAGTTTGCTGTAAAATTTCATATATTTTTCATTGTAAAAATTAATGATAATTGTCAAAAAAACTTTTTGGATAATTTTAATGAGTTTTATATTAATATATTCTTATAATAATTCTATTAGAAGGTTTTAAAAGGTCCTAGAGCTAATTAAATCCATTATTGAACTTAGTATTGAGTGACATTCAAATATTAGGCTTTCTTTATTAAAACTAAACTTTTTATTTTAAAACATCTCTAATATTTGTTATGGGTGATCATCATTCATCTTTCAGGATTGGAAAAAATATTAAAATATAATTAATGCAAAAAATCAATAATTTCCTTTAAGTCAAGATTTTGCAGTATCAAATTTTCAGTAGTCATTCAAAACTTGTTTAGAACGCCGTCCAGCCCTCTAATAATCTAATGGGGAGCAGTTGAGATAACTTACACTCAATCAAGATCTAATCTAATTGGTCAATGTCATCAACTCTATGGCAGGCAGTGCTTCAGATCTGTGTACGTAATTTTTGGAAGTTTGAATTTTGATCCCAAGAAAATAATTATGTACTGAAATAATTAAAGAAATACATTTTAATGCATTATTTTGCTTTTTTAATGTAAAAGACATGAAATAGGAGATACATTAAGTGGATGATATGAATTTTAATGCAATATTTATTAAATTTAGTTTGCTGTAAAATTTCATATATTTTTCATTGTAAAAATTAATGATAATTGTCAAAAAAACTTTTTGGATAATTTTAATGAGTTTTATATTAATATATTCTTATAATAATTCTATTAGAAGGTTTTAAAAGGTCCTAGAGCTAATTAAATCCATTATTGAACTTAGTATTGAGTGACATTCAAATATTAGGCTTTCTTTATTAAAACTAAACTTTTTATTTTAAAACATCTCTAATATTTGTTATGGGTGATCATCATTCATCTTTCAGGATTGGAAAAAATATTAAAATATAATTAATGCAAAAAATCAATAATTTCCTTTAAGTCAAGATTTTGCAGTATCAAATTTTCAGTAGTCATTCAAAACTTGTTTAGAACGCCGTCCAGCCCTCTAATAATCTAATGGGGAGCAGTTGAGATAACTTACACTCAATCAAGATCTAATCTAATTGGTCAATGTCATCAACTCTATGGCAGGCAGTGCTTCAGATCTGTGTACGTAATTTTTGGAAGTTTGAATTTTGATCCCAAGAAAATAATTATGTACTGAAATAATTAAAGAAATACATTTTAATGCATTATTTTGCTTTTTTAATGTAAAAGACATGAAATAGGAGATACATTAAGTGGATGATATGAATTTTAATGCAATATTTATTAAATTTAGTTTGCTGTAAAATTTCATATATTTTTCATTGTAAAAATTAATGATAATTGTCAAAAAAACTTTTTGGATAATTTTAATGAGTTTTATATTAATATATTCTTATAATAATTCTATTAGAAGGTTTTAAAAGGTCCTAGAGCTAATTAAATCCATTATTGAACTTAGTATTGAGTGACATTCAAATATTAGGCTTTCTTTATTAAAACTAAACTTTTTATTTTAAAACATCTCTAATATTTGTTATGGGTGATCATCATTCATCTTTCAGGATTGGAAAAAATATTAAAATATAATTAATGCAAAAAATCAATAATTTCCTTTAAGTCAAGATTTTGCAGTATCAAATTTTCAGTAGTCATTCAAAACTTGTTTAGAACGCCGTCCAGCCCTCTAATAATCTAATGGGGAGCAGTTGAGATAACTTACACTCAATCAAGATCTAATCTAATTGGTCAATGTCATCAACTCTATGGCAGGCAGTGCTTCAGATCTGTGTACGTAATTTTTGGAAGTTTGAATTTTGATCCCAAGAAAATAATTATGTACTGAAATAATTAAAGAAATACATTTTAATGCATTATTTTGCTTTTTTAATGTAAAAGACATGAAATAGGAGATACATTAAGTGGATGATATGAATTTTAATGCAATATTTATTAAATTTAGTTTGCTGTAAAATTTCATATATTTTTCATTGTAAAAATTAATGATAATTGTCAAAAAAACTTTTTGGATAATTTTAATGAGTTTTATATTAATATATTCTTATAATAATTCTATTAGAAGGTTTTAAAAGGTCCTAGAGCTAATTAAATCCATTATTGAACTTAGTATTGAGTGACATTCAAATATTAGGCTTTCTTTATTAAAACTAAACTTTTTATTTTAAAACATCTCTAATATTTGTTATGGGTGATCATCATTCATCTTTCAGGATTGGAAAAAATATTAAAATATAATTAATGCAAAAAATCAATAATTTCCTTTAAGTCAAGATTTTGCAGTATCAAATTTTCAGTAGTCATTCAAAACTTGTTTAGAACGCCGTCCAGCCCTCTAATAATCTAATGGGGAGCAGTTGAGATAACTTACACTCAATCAAGATCTAATCTAATTGGTCAATGTCATCAACTCTATGGCAGGCAGTGCTTCAGATCTGTGTACGTAATTTTTGGAAGTTTGAATTTTGATCCCAAGAAAATAATTATGTACTGAAATAATTAAAGAAATACATTTTAATGCATTATTTTGCTTTTTTAATGTAAAAGACATGAAATAGGAGATACATTAAGTGGATGATATGAATTTTAATGCAATATTTATTAAATTCAGTTTGCTGTAAAATTTCATATATTTTTCATTGTAAAAATTAATGATAATTGTCAAAAAAACTTTTTGGATAATTTTAATGAGTTTTATATTAATATATTCTTATAATAATTCTATTAGAAGGTTTTAAAAGGTCCTAGAGCTAATTAAATCCATTATTGAACTTAGTATTGAGTGACATTCAAATATTAGGCTTTCTTTATTAAAACTAAACTTTTTATTTTAAAACATCTCTAATATTTGTTATGGGTGATCATCATTCATCTTTCAGGATTGGAAAAAATATTAAAATATAATTAATGCAAAAAATCAATAATTTCCTTTAAGTCAAGATTTTGCAGTATCAAATTTTCAGTAGTCATTCAAAACTTGTTTAGAACGCCGTCCAGCCCTCTAATAATCTAATGGGGAGCAGTTGAGATAACTTACACTCAATCAAGATCTAATCTAATTGGTCAATGTCATCAACTCTATGGCAGGCAGTGCTTCAGATCTGTGTACGTAATTTTTGGAAGTTTGAATTTTGATCCCAAGAAAATAATTATGTACTGAAATAATTAAAGAAATACATTTTAATGCATTATTTTGCTTTTTTAATGTAAAAGACATGAAATAGGAGATACATTAAGTGGATGATATGAATTTTAATGCAATATTTATTAAATTTAGTTTGCTGTAAAATTTCATATATTTTTCATTGTAAAAATTAATGATAATTGTCAAAAAAACTTTTTGGATAATTTTAATGAGTTTTATATTAATATATTCTTATAATAATTCTATTAGAAGGTTTTAAAAGGTCCTAGAGCTAATTAAATCCATTATTGAACTTAGTATTGAGTGACATTCAAATATTAGGCTTTCTTTATTAAAACTAAACTTTTTATTTTAAAACATCTCTAATATTTGTTATGGGTGATCATCATTCATCTTTCAGGATTGGAAAAAATATTAAAATATAATTAATGCAAAAAATCAATAATTTCCTTTAAGTCAAGATTTTGCAGTATCAAATTTTCAGTAGTCATTCAAAACTTGTTTAGAACGCCGTCCAGCCCTCTAATAATCTAATGGGGAGCAGTTGAGATAACTTACACTCAATCAAGATCTAATCTAATTGGTCAATGTCATCAACTCTATGGCAGGCAGTGCTTCAGATCTGTGTACGTAATTTTTGGAAGTTTGAATTTTGATCCCAAGAAAATAATTATGTACTGAAATAATTAAAGAAATACATTTTAATGCATTATTTTGCTTTTTTAATGTAAAAGACATGAAATAGGAGATACATTAAGTGGATGATATGAATTTTAATGCAATATTTATTAAATTTAGTTTGCTGTAAAATTTCATATATTTTTCATTGTAAAAATTAATGATAATTGTCAAAAAAACTTTTTGGATAATTTTAATGAGTTTTATATTAATATATTCTTATAATAATTCTATTAGAAGGTTTTAAAAGGTCCTAGAGCTAATTAAATCCATTATTGAACTTAGTATTGAGTGACATTCAAATATTAGGCTTTCTTTATTAAAACTAAACTTTTTATTTTAAAACATCTCTAATATTTGTTATGGGTGATCATCATTCATCTTTCAGGATTGGAAAAAATATTAAAATATAATTAATGCAAAAAATCAATAATTTCCTTTAAGTCAAGATTTTGCAGTATCAAATTTTCAGTAGTCATTCAAAACTTGTTTAGAACGCCGTCCAGCCCTCTAATAATCTAATGGGGAGCAGTTGAGATAACTTACACTCAATCAAGATCTAATCTAATTGGTCAATGTCATCAACTCTATGGCAGGCAGTGCTTCAGATCTGTGTACGTAATTTTTGGAAGTTTGAATTTTGATCCCAAGAAAATAATTATGTACTGAAATAATTAAAGAAATACATTTTAATGCATTATTTTGCTTTTTTAATGTAAAAGACATGAAATAGGAGATACATTAAGTGGATGATATGAATTTTAATGCAATATTTATTAAATTTAGTTTGCTGTAAAATTTCATATATTTTTCATTGTAAAAATTAATGATAATTGTCAAAAAAACTTTTTGGATAATTTTAATGAGTTTTATATTAATATATTCTTATAATAATTCTATTAGAAGGTTTTAAAAGGTCCTAGAGCTAATTAAATCCATTATTGAACTTAGTATTGAGTGACATTCAAATATTAGGCTTTCTTTATTAAAACTAAACTTTTTATTTTAAAACATCTCTAATATTTGTTATGGGTGATCATCATTCATCTTTCAGGATTGGAAAAAATATTAAAATATAATTAATGCAAAAAATCAATAATTTCCTTTAAGTCAAGATTTTGCAGTATCAAATTTTCAGTAGTCATTCAAAACTTGTTTAGAACGCCGTCCAGCCCTCTAATAATCTAATGGGGAGCAGTTGAGATAACTTACACTCAATCAAGATCTAATCTAATTGGTCAATGTCATCAACTCTATGGCAGGCAGTGCTTCAGATCTGTGTACGTAATTTTTGGAAGTTTGAATTTTGATCCCAAGAAAATAATTATGTACTGAAATAATTAAAGAAATACATTTTAATGCATTATTTTGCTTTTTTAATGTAAAAGACATGAAATAGGAGATACATTAAGTGGATGATATGAATTTTAATGCAATATTTATTAAATTTAGTTTGCTGTAAAATTTCATATATTTTTCATTGTAAAAATTAATGATAATTGTCAAAAAAACTTTTTGGATAATTTTAATGAGTTTTATATTAATATATTCTTATAATAATTCTATTAGAAGGTTTTAAAAGGTCCTAGAGCTAATTAAATCCATTATTGAACTTAGTATTGAGTGACATTCAAATATTAGGCTTTCTTTATTAAAACTAAACTTTTTATTTTAAAACATCTCTAATATTTGTTATGGGTGATCATCATTCATCTTTCAGGATTGGAAAAAATATTAAAATATAATTAATGCAAAAAATCAATAATTTCCTTTAAGTCAAGATTTTGCAGTATCAAATTTTCAGTAGTCATTCAAAACTTGTTTAGAACGCCGTCCAGCCCTCTAATAATCTAATGGGGAGCAGTTGAGATAACTTACACTCAATCAAGATCTAATCTAATTGGTCAATGTCATCAACTCTATGGCAGGCAGTGCTTCAGATCTGTGTACGTAATTTTTGGAAGTTTGAATTTTGATCCCAAGAAAATAATTATGTACTGAAATAATTAAAGAAATACATTTTAATGCATTATTTTGCTTTTTTAATGTAAAAGACATGAAATAGGAGATACATTAAGTGGATGATATGAATTTTAATGCAATATTTATTAAATTTAGTTTGCTGTAAAATTTCATATATTTTTCATTGTAAAAATTAATGATAATTGTCAAAAAAACTTTTTGGATAATTTTAATGAGTTTTATATTAATATATTCTTATAATAATTCTATTAGAAGGTTTTAAAAGGTCCTAGAGCTAATTAAATCCATTATTGAACTTAGTATTGAGTGACATTCAAATATTAGGCTTTCTTTATTAAAACTAAACTTTTTATTTTAAAACATCTCTAATATTTGTTATGGGTGATCATCATTCATCTTTCAGGATTGGAAAAAATATTAAAATATAATTAATGCAAAAAATCAATAATTTCCTTTAAGTCAAGATTTTGCAGTATCAAATTTTCAGTAGTCATTCAAAACTTGTTTAGAACGCCGTCCAGCCCTCTAATAATCTAATGGGGAGCAGTTGAGATAACTTACACTCAATCAAGATCTAATCTAATTGGTCAATGTCATCAACTCTATGGCAGGCAGTGCTTCAGATCTGTGTACGTAATTTTTGGAAGTTTGAATTTTGATCCCAAGAAAATAATTATGTACTGAAATAATTAAAGAAATACATTTTAATGCATTATTTTGCTTTTTTAATGTAAAAGACATGAAATAGGAGATACATTAAGTGGATGATATGAATTTTAATGCAATATTTATTAAATTTAGTTTGCTGTAAAATTTCATATATTTTTCATTGTAAAAATTAATGATAATTGTCAAAAAAACTTTTTGGATAATTTTAATGAGTTTTATATTAATATATTCTTATAATAATTCTATTAGAAGGTTTTAAAAGGTCCTAGAGCTAATTAAATCCATTATTGAACTTAGTATTGAGTGACATTCAAATATTAGGCTTTCTTTATTAAAACTAAACTTTTTATTTTAAAACATCTCTAATATTTGTTATGGGTGATCATCATTCATCTTTCAGGATTGGAAAAAATATTAAAATATAATTAATGCAAAAAATCAATAATTTCCTTTAAGTCAAGATTTTGCAGTATCAAATTTTCAGTAGTCATTCAAAACTTGTTTAGAACGCCGTCCAGCCCTCTAATAATCTAATGGGGAGCAGTTGAGATAACTTACACTCAATCAAGATCTAATCTAATTGGTCAATGTCATCAACTCTATGGCAGGCAGTGCTTCAGATCTGTGTACGTAATTTTTGGAAGTTTGAATTTTGATCCCAAGAAAATAATTATGTACTGAAATAATTAAAGAAATACATTTTAATGCATTATTTTGCTTTTTTAATGTAAAAGACATGAAATAGGAGATACATTAAGTGGATGATATGAATTTTAATGCAATATTTATTAAATTTAGTTTGCTGTAAAATTTCATATATTTTTCATTGTAAAAATTAATGATAATTGTCAAAAAAACTTTTTGGATAATTTTAATGAGTTTTATATTAATATATTCTTATAATAATTCTATTAGAAGGTTTTAAAAGGTCCTAGAGCTAATTAAATCCATTATTGAACTTAGTATTGAGTGACATTCAAATATTAGGCTTTCTTTATTAAAACTAAACTTTTTATTTTAAAACATCTCTAATATTTGTTATGGGTGATCATCATTCATCTTTCAGGATTGGAAAAAATATTAAAATGTAATTAATGCAAAAAATCAATAATTTCCCCTAAGTCAAGATTTTGCAGTATCAAATTTTCAGTAGTCATTCAAAACTTGTTTAGAACGCCGTCCAGCCCTCTAATAATCTAATGGGGAGCAGTTGAGATAACTTACACTCAATCAAGATCTAATCTAATTGGTCAATGTCATCAACTCTATGGCAGGCAGTGCTTCAGATCTGTGTACGTAATTTTTGGAAGTTTGAATTTTGATCCCAAGAAAATAATTATGTACTGAAATAATTAAAGAAATACATTTTAATGCATTATTTTGCTTTTTTAATGTAAAAGACATGAAATAGGAGATACATTAAGTGGATGATATGAATTTTAATGCAATATTTATTAAATTTAGTTTGCTGTAAAATTTCATATATTTAATGATCTATACATTCTTTCAGAATTATATCATAATAAATAGACTTTTTTGATTTTAATTCTGTATATTTTATTTTATTTTTGACGTTTCGACTCTCTAACCGAGCGTCTTCATCAGAAAAAATGATACAAAAATAAACAAGGCAAGAAGGTATCTAGATAATTATCTAGATACCTTCTTGCCTTGTTTATTTTTGTATCATTTTTTCTGATGAAGACGCTCGGTTAGAGAGTCGAAACGTCAAAAATAAAATAAAATATACAGAATTAAAATCAAAAAAGTCTATTTATTTTCATATATTTTTCATTGTAAAAATTAATGATAATTGTCAAAAAAACTTTTTGGATAATTTTAATGAGTTTTATATTAATATATTCTTATAATAATTCTATTAGAAGGTTTTAAAAGGTCCTAGAGCTAATTAAATCCATTATTGAACTTAGTATTGAGTGACATTCAAATATTAGGCTTTCTTTATTAAAACTAAACTTTTTATTTTAAAACATCTCTAATATTTGTTATGGGTGATCATCATTCATCTTTCAGGATTGGAAAAAATATTAAAATGTAATTAATGCAAAAAATCAATAATTTCCCCTAAGTCAAGATTTTGCAGTATCAAATTTTCAGTAGTCATTCAAAACTTGTTTAGAACGCCGTCCAGCCCTCTAATAATCTAATGGGGAGCAGTTGAGATAACTTACACTCAATCAAGATCTAATCTAATTGGTCAATGTCATCAACTCTATGGCAGGCAGTGCTTCAGATCTGTGTACGTAATTTTTGGAAGTTTGAATTTTGATCCCAAGAAAATAATTATGTACTGAAATAATTAAAGAAATACATTTTAATGCATTATTTTGCTTTTTTAATGTAAAAGACATGAAATAGGAGATACATTAAGTGGATGATATGAATTTTAATGCAATATTTATTAAATTTAGTTTGCTGTAAAATTTCATATATTTTTCATTGTAAAAATTAATGATAATTGTCAAAAAAACTTTTTGGATAATTTTAATGAGTTTTATATTAATATATTCTTATAATAATTCTATTAGAAGGTTTTAAAAGGTCCTAGAGCTAATTAAATCCATTATTGAACTTAGTATTGAGTGACATTCAAATATTAGGCTTTCTTTATTAAAACTAAACTTTTTATTTTAAAACATCTCTAATATTTGTTATGGGTGATCATCATTCATCTTTCAGGATTGGAAAAAATATTAAAATGTAATTAATGCAAAAAATCAATAATTTCCCCTAAGTCAAGATTTTGCAGTATCAAATTTTCAGTAGTCATTCAAAACTTGTTTAGAACGCCGTCCAGCCCTCTAATAATCTAATGGGGAGCAGTTGAGATAACTTACACTCAATCAAGATCTAATCTAATTGGTCAATGTCATCAACTCTATGGCAGGCAGTGCTTCAGATCTGTGTACGTAATTTTTGGAAGTTTGAATTTTGATCCCAAGAAAATAATTATGTACTGAAATAATTAAAGAAATACATTTTAATGCATTATTTTGCTTTTTTAATGTAAAAGACATGAAATAGGAGATACATTAAGTGGATGATATGAATTTTAATGCAATATTTATTAAATTTAGTTTGCTGTAAAATTTCATATATTTTTCATTGTAAAAATTAATGATAATTGTCAAAAAAACTTTTTGGATAATTTTAATGAGTTTTATATTAATATATTCTTATAATAATTCTATTAGAAGGTTTTAAAAGGTCCTAGAGCTAATTAAATCCATTATTGAACTTAGTATTGAGTGACATTCAAATATTAGGCTTTCTTTATTAAAACTAAACTTTTTATTTTAAAACATCTCTAATATTTGTTATGGGTGATCATCATTCATCTTTCAGGATTGGAAAAAATATTAAAATGTAATTAATGCAAAAAATCAATAATTTCCCCTAAGTCAAGATTTTGCAGTATCAAATTTTCAGTAGTCATTCAAAACTTGTTTAGAACGCCGTCCAGCCCTCTAATAATCTAATGGGGAGCAGTTGAGATAACTTACACTCAATCAAGATCTAATCTAATTGGTCAATGTCATCAACTCTATGGCAGGCAGTGCTTCAGATCTGTGTACGTAATTTTTGGAAGTTTGAATTTTGATCCCAAGAAAATAATTATGTACTGAAATAATTAAAGAAATACATTTTAATGCATTATTTTGCTTTTTTAATGTAAAAGACATGAAATAGGAGATACATTAAGTGGATGATATGAATTTTAATGCAATATTTATTAAATTTAGTTTGCTGTAAAATTTCATATATTTTTCATTGTAAAAATTAATGATAATTGTCAAAAAAACTTTTTGGATAATTTTAATGAGTTTTATATTAATATATTCTTATAATAATTCTATTAGAAGGTTTTAAAAGGTCCTAGAGCTAATTAAATCCATTATTGAACTTAGTATTGAGTGACATTCAAATATTAGGCTTTCTTTATTAAAACTAAACTTTTTATTTTAAAACATCTCTAATATTTGTTATGGGTGATCATCATTCATCTTTCAGGATTGGAAAAAATATTAAAATGTAATTAATGCAAAAAATCAATAATTTCCCCTAAGTCAAGATTTTGCAGTATCAAATTTTCAGTAGTCATTCAAAACTTGTTTAGAACGCCGTCCAGCCCTCTAATAATCTAATGGGGAGCAGTTGAGATAACTTACACTCAATCAAGATCTAATCTAATTGGTCAATGTCATCAACTCTATGGCAGGCAGTGCTTCAGATCTGTGTACGTAATTTTTGGAAGTTTGAATTTTGATCCCAAGAAAATAATTATGTACTGAAATAATTAAAGAAATACATTTTAATGCATTATTTTGCTTTTTTAATGTAAAAGACATGAAATAGGAGATACATTAAGTGGATGATATGAATTTTAATGCAATATTTATTAAATTTAGTTTGCTGTAAAATTTCATATATTTTTCATTGTAAAAATTAATGATAATTGTCAAAAAAACTTTTTGGATAATTTTAATGAGTTTTATATTAATATATTCTTATAATAATTCTATTAGAAGGTTTTAAAAGGTCCTAGAGCTAATTAAATCCATTATTGAACTTAGTATTGAGTGACATTCAAATATTAGGCTTTCTTTATTAAAACTAAACTTTTTATTTTAAAACATCTCTAATATTTGTTATGGGTGATCATCATTCATCTTTCAGGATTGGAAAAAATATTAAAATATAATTAATGCAAAAAATCAATAATTTCCTTTAAGTCAAGATTTTGCAGTATCAAATTTTCAGTAGTCATTCAAAACTTGTTTAGAACGCCGTCCAGCCCTCTAATAATCTAATGGGGAGCAGTTGAGATAACTTACACTCAATCAAGATCTAATCTAATTGGTCAATGTCATCAACTCTATGGCAGGCAGTGCTTCAGATCTGTGTACGTAATTTTTGGAAGTTTGAATTTTGATCCCAAGAAAATAATTATGTACTGAAATTATTAAAGAAATACATTTTAATGCATTATTTTGCTTTTTTAATGTAAAAGACATGAAATAGGAGATACATTAAGTGGATGATATGAATTTTAATGCAATATTTATTAAATTTAGTTTGCTGTAAAATTTCATATATTTTTCATTGTAAAAATTAATGATAATTGTCAAAAAAACTTTTTGGATAATTTTAATGAGTTTTATATTAATATATTCTTATAATAATTCTATTAGAAGGTTTTAAAAGGTCCTAGAGCTAATTAAATCCATTATTGAACTTAGTATTGAGTGACATTCAAATATTAGGCTTTCTTTATTAAAACTAAACTTTTTATTTTAAAACATCTCTAATATTTGTTATGGGTGATCATCATTCATCTTTCAGGATTGGAAAAAATATTAAAATGTAATTAATGCAAAAAATCAATAATTTCCCCTAAGTCAAGATTTTGCAGTATCAAATTTTCAGTAGTCATTCAAAACTTGTTTAGAACGCCGTCCAGCCCTCTAATAATCTAATGGGGAGCAGTTGAGATAACTTACACTCAATCAAGATCTAATCTAATTGGTCAATGTCATCAACTCTATGGCAGGCAGTGCTTCAGATCTGTGTACGTAATTTTTGGAAGTTTGAATTTTGGTCCCAAGAAAATAATTATGTACTGAAATAATTAAAGAAATACATTTTAATGCATTATTTTGCTTTTTTAATGTAAAAGACATGAAATAGGAGATACATTAAGTGGATGATATGAATTTTAATGCAATATTTATTAAATTTAGTTTGCTGTAAAATTTCATATATTTTTCATTGTAAAAATTAATGATAATTGTCAAAAAAACTTTTTGGATAATTTTAATGAGTTTTATATTAATATATTCTTATAATAATTCTATTAGAAGGTTTTAAAAGGTCCTAGAGCTAATTAAATCCATTATTGAACTTAGTATTGAGTGACATTCAAATATTAGGCTTTCTTTATTAAAACTAAACTTTTTATTTTAAAACATCTCTAATATTTGTTATGGGTGATCATCATTCATCTTTCAGGATTGGAAAAAATATTAAAATGTAATTAATGCAAAAAATCAATAATTTCCCCTAAGTCAAGATTTTGCAGTATCAAATTTTCAGTAGTCATTCAAAACTTGTTTAGAACGCCGTCCAGCCCTCTAATAATCTAATGGGGAGCAGTTGAGATAACTTACACTCAATCAAGATCTAATCTAATTGGTCAATGTCATCAACTCTATGGCAGGCAGTGCTTCAGATCTGTGTACGTAATTTTTGGAAGTTTGAATTTTGATCCCAAGAAAATAATTATGTACTGAAATAATTAAAGAAATACATTTTAATGCATTATTTTGCTTTTTTAATGTAAAAGACATGAAATAGGAGATACATTAAGTGGATGATATGAATTTTAATGCAATATTTATTAAATTTAGTTTGCTGTAAAATTTCATATATTTTTCATTGTAAAAATTAATGATAATTGTCAAAAAAACTTTTTGGATAATTTTAATGAGTTTTATATTAATATATTCTTATAATAATTCTATTAGAAGGTTTTAAAAGGTCCTAGAGCTAATTAAATCCATTATTGAACTTAGTATTGAGTGACATTCAAATATTAGGCTTTCTTTATTAAAACTAAACTTTTTATTTTAAAACATCTCTAATATTTGTTATGGGTGATCATCATTCATCTTTCAGGATTGGAAAAAATATTAAAATGTAATTAATGCAAAAAATCAATAATTTCCCCTAAGTCAAGATTTTGCAGTATCAAATTTTCAGTAGTCATTCAAAACTTGTTTAGAACGCCGTCCAGCCCTCTAATAATCTAATGGGGAGCAGTTGAGATAACTTACACTCAATCAAGATCTAATCTAATTGGTCAATGTCATCAACTCTATGGCAGGCAGTGCTTCAGATCTGTGTACGTAATTTTTGGAAGTTTGAATTTTGATCCCAAGAAAATAATTATGTACTGAAATAATTAAAGAAATACATTTTAATGCATTATTTTGCTTTTTTAATGTAAAAGACATGAAATAGGAGATACATTAAGTGGATGATATGAATTTTAATGCAATATTTATTAAATTTAGTTTGCTGTAAAATTTCATATATTTTTCATTGTAAAAATTAATGATAATTGTCAAAAAAACTTTTTGGATAATTTTAATGAGTTTTATATTAATATATTCTTATAATAATTCTATTAGAAGGTTTTAAAAGGTCCTAGAGCTAATTAAATCCATTATTGAACTTAGTATTGAGTGACATTCAAATATTAGGCTTTCTTTATTAAAACTAAACTTTTTATTTTAAAACATCTCTAATATTTGTTATGGGTGATCATCATTCATCTTTCAGGATTGGAAAAAATATTAAAATGTAATTAATGCAAAAAATCAATAATTTCCCCTAAGTCAAGATTTTGCAGTATCAAATTTTCAGTAGTCATTCAAAACTTGTTTAGAACGCCGTCCAGCCCTCTAATAATCTAATGGGGAGCAGTTGAGATAACTTACACTCAATCAAGATCTAATCTAATTGGTCAATGTCATCAACTCTATGGCAGGCAGTGCTTCAGATCTGTGTACGTAATTTTTGGAAGTTTGAATTTTGATCCCAAGAAAATAATTATGTACTGAAATAATTAAAGAAATACATTTTAATGCATTATTTTGCTTTTTTAATGTAAAAGACATGAAATAGGAGATACATTAAGTGGATGATATGAATTTTAATGCAATATTTATTAAATTTAGTTTGCTGTAAAATTTCATATATTTTTCATTGTAAAAATTAATGATAATTGTCAAAAAAACTTTTTGGATAATTTTAATGAGTTTTATATTAATATATTCTTATAATAATTCTATTAGAAGGTTTTAAAAGGTCCTAGAGCTAATTAAATCCATTATTGAACTTAGTATTGAGTGACATTCAAATATTAGGCTTTCTTTATTAAAACTAAACTTTTTATTTTAAAACATCTCTAATATTTGTTATGGGTGATCATCATTCATCTTTCAGGATTGGAAAAAATATTAAAATGTAATTAATGCAAAAAATCAATAATTTCCCCTAAGTCAAGATTTTGCAGTATCAAATTTTCAGTAGTCATTCAAAACTTGTTTAGAACGCCGTCCAGCCCTCTAATAATCTAATGGGGAGCAGTTGAGATAACTTACACTCAATCAAGATCTAATCTAATTGGTCAATGTCATCAACTCTATGGCAGGCAGTGCTTCAGATCTGTGTACGTAATTTTTGGAAGTTTGAATTTTGATCCCAAGAAAATAATTATGTACTGAAATAATTAAAGAAATACATTTTAATGCATTATTTTGCTTTTTTAATGTAAAAGACATGAAATAGGAGATACATTAAGTGGATGATATGAATTTTAATGCAATATTTATTAAATTTAGTTTGCTGTAAAATTTCATATATTTTTCATTGTAAAAATTAATGATAATTGTCAAAAAAACTTTTTGGATAATTTTAATGAGTTTTATATTAATATATTCTTATAATAATTCTATTAGAAGGTTTTAAAAGGTCCTAGAGCTAATTAAATCCATTATTGAACTTAGTATTGAGTGACATTCAAATATTAGGCTTTCTTTATTAAAACTAAACTTTTTATTTTAAAACATCTCTAATATTTGTTATGGGTGATCATCATTCATCTTTCAGGATTGGAAAAAATATTAAAATGTAATTAATGCAAAAAATCAATAATTTCCCCTAAGTCAAGATTTTGCAGTATCAAATTTTCAGTAGTCATTCAAAACTTGTTTAGAACGCCGTCCAGCCCTCTAATAATCTAATGGGGAGCAGTTGAGATAACTTACACTCAATCAAGATCTAATCTAATTGGTCAATGTCATCAACTCTATGGCAGGCAGTGCTTCAGATCTGTGTACGTAATTTTTGGAAGTTTGAATTTTGATCCCAAGAAAATAATTATGTACTGAAATAATTAAAGAAATACATTTTAATGCATTATTTTGCTTTTTTAATGTAAAAGACATGAAATAGGAGATACATTAAGTGGATGATATGAATTTTAATGCAATATTTATTAAATTTAGTTTGCTGTAAAATTTCATATATTTTTCATTGTAAAAATTAATGATAATTGTCAAAAAAACTTTTTGGATAATTTTAATGAGTTTTATATTAATATATTCTTATAATAATTCTATTAGAAGGTTTTAAAAGGTCCTAGAGCTAATTAAATCCATTATTGAACTTAGTATTGAGTGACATTCAAATATTAGGCTTTCTTTATTAAAACTAAACTTTTTATTTTAAAACATCTCTAATATTTGTTATGGGTGATCATCATTCATCTTTCAGGATTGGAAAAAATATTAAAATGTAATTAATGCAAAAAATCAATAATTTCCCCTAAGTCAAGATTTTGCAGTATCAAATTTTCAGTAGTCATTCAAAACTTGTTTAGAACGCCGTCCAGCCCTCTAATAATCTAATGGGGAGCAGTTGAGATAACTTACACTCAATCAAGATCTAATCTAATTGGTCAATGTCATCAACTCTATGGCAGGCAGTGCTTCAGATCTGTGTACGTAATTTTTGGAAGTTTGAATTTTGGTCCCAAGAAAATAATTATGTACTGAAATAATTAAAGAAATACATTTTAATGCATTATTTTGCTTTTTTAATGTAAAAGACATGAAATAGGAGATACATTAAGTGGATGATATGAATTTTAATGCAATATTTATTAAATTTAGTTTGCTGTAAAATTTCATATATTTTTCATTGTAAAAATTAATGATAATTGTCAAAAAAACTTTTTGGATAATTTTAATGAGTTTTATATTAATATATTCTTATAATAATTCTATTAGAAGGTTTTAAAAGGTCCTAGAGCTAATTAAATCCATTATTGAACTTAGTATTGAGTGACATTCAAATATTAGGCTTTCTTTATTAAAACTAAACTTTTTATTTTAAAACATCTCTAATATTTGTTATGGGTGATCATCATTCATCTTTCAGGATTGGAAAAAATATTAAAATGTAATTAATGCAAAAAATCAATAATTTCCCCTAAGTCAAGATTTTGCAGTATCAAATTTTCAGTAGTCATTCAAAACTTGTTTAGAACGCCGTCCAGCCCTCTAATAATCTAATGGGGAGCAGTTGAGATAACTTACACTCAATCAAGATCTAATCTAATTGGTCAATGTCATCAACTCTATGGCAGGCAGTGCTTCAGATCTGTGTACGTAATTTTTGGAAGTTTGAATTTTGATCCCAAGAAAATAATTATGTACTGAAATAATTAAAGAAATACATTTTAATGCATTATTTTGCTTTTTTAATGTAAAAGACATGAAATAGGAGATACATTAAGTGGATGATATGAATTTTAATGCAATATTTATTAAATTTAGTTTGCTGTAAAATTTCATATATTTTTCATTGTAAAAATTAATGATAATTGTCAAAAAAACTTTTTGGATAATTTTAATGAGTTTTATATTAATATATTCTTATAATAATTCTATTAGAAGGTTTTAAAAGGTCCTAGAGCTAATTAAATCCATTATTGAACTTAGTATTGAGTGACATTCAAATATTAGGCTTTCTTTATTAAAACTAAACTTTTTATTTTAAAACATCTCTAATATTTGTTATGGGTGATCATCATTCATCTTTCAGGATTGGAAAAAATATTAAAATGTAATTAATGCAAAAAATCAATAATTTCCCCTAAGTCAAGATTTTGCAGTATCAAATTTTCAGTAGTCATTCAAAACTTGTTTAGAACGCCGTCCAGCCCTCTAATAATCTAATGGGGAGCAGTTGAGATAACTTACACTCAATCAAGATCTAATCTAATTGGTCAATGTCATCAACTCTATGGCAGGCAGTGCTTCAGATCTGTGTACGTAATTTTTGGAAGTTTGAATTTTGATCCCAAGAAAATAATTATGTACTGAAATAATTAAAGAAATACATTTTAATGCATTATTTTGCTTTTTTAATGTAAAAGACATGAAATAGGAGATACATTAAGTGGATGATATGAATTTTAATGCAATATTTATTAAATTTAGTTTGCTGTAAAATTTCATATATTTTTCATTGTAAAAATTAATGATAATTGTCAAAAAAACTTTTTGGATAATTTTAATGAGTTTTATATTAATATATTCTTATAATAATTCTATTAGAAGGTTTTAAAAGGTCCTAGAGCTAATTAAATCCATTATTGAACTTAGTATTGAGTGACATTCAAATATTAGGCTTTCTTTATTAAAACTAAACTTTTTATTTTAAAACATCTCTAATATTTGTTATGGGTGATCATCATTCATCTTTCAGGATTGGAAAAAATATTAAAATGTAATTAATGCAAAAAATCAATAATTTCCCCTAAGTCAAGATTTTGCAGTATCAAATTTTCAGTAGTCATTCAAAACTTGTTTAGAACGCCGTCCAGCCCTCTAATAATCTAATGGGGAGCAGTTGAGATAACTTACACTCAATCAAGATCTAATCTAATTGGTCAATGTCATCAACTCTATGGCAGGCAGTGCTTCAGATCTGTGTACGTAATTTTTGGAAGTTTGAATTTTGATCCCAAGAAAATAATTATGTACTGAAATAATTAAAGAAATACATTTTAATGCATTATTTTGCTTTTTTAATGTAAAAGACATGAAATAGGAGATACATTAAGTGGATGATATGAATTTTAATGCAATATTTATTAAATTTAGTTTGCTGTAAAATTTCATATATTTTTCATTGTAAAAATTAATGATAATTGTCAAAAAAACTTTTTGGATAATTTTAATGAGTTTTATATTAATATATTCTTATAATAATTCTATTAGAAGGTTTTAAAAGGTCCTAGAGCTAATTAAATCCATTATTGAACTTAGTATTGAGTGACATTCAAATATTAGGCTTTCTTTATTAAAACTAAACTTTTTATTTTAAAACATCTCTAATATTTGTTATGGGTGATCATCATTCATCTTTCAGGATTGGAAAAAATATTAAAATGTAATTAATGCAAAAAATCAATAATTTCCCCTAAGTCAAGATTTTGCAGTATCAAATTTTCAGTAGTCATTCAAAACTTGTTTAGAACGCCGTCCAGCCCTCTAATAATCTAATGGGGAGCAGTTGAGATAACTTACACTCAATCAAGATCTAATCTAATTGGTCAATGTCATCAACTCTATGGCAGGCAGTGCTTCAGATCTGTGTACGTAATTTTTGGAAGTTTGAATTTTGGTCCCAAGAAAATAATTATGTACTGAAATAATTAAAGAAATACATTTTAATGCATTATTTTGCTTTTTTAATGTAAAAGACATGAAATAGGAGATACATTAAGTGGATGATATGAATTTTAATGCAATATTTATTAAATTTAGTTTGCTGTAAAATTTCATATATTTTTCATTGTAAAAATTAATGATAATTGTCAAAAAAACTTTTTGGATAATTTTAATGAGTTTTATATTAATATATTCTTATAATAATTCTATTAGAAGGTTTTAAAAGGTCCTAGAGCTAATTAAATCCATTATTGAACTTAGTATTGAGTGACATTCAAATATTAGGCTTTCTTTATTAAAACTAAACTTTTTATTTTAAAACATCTCTAATATTTGTTATGGGTGATCATCATTCATCTTTCAGGATTGGAAAAAATATTAAAATGTAATTAATGCAAAAAATCAATAATTTCCCCTAAGTCAAGATTTTGCAGTATCAAATTTTCAGTAGTCATTCAAAACTTGTTTAGAACGCCGTCCAGCCCTCTAATAATCTAATGGGGAGCAGTTGAGATAACTTACACTCAATCAAGATCTAATCTAATTGGTCAATGTCATCAACTCTATGGCAGGCAGTGCTTCAGATCTGTGTACGTAATTTTTGGAAGTTTGAATTTTGATCCCAAGAAAATAATTATGTACTGAAATAATTAAAGAAATACATTTTAATGCATTATTTTGCTTTTTTAATGTAAAAGACATGAAATAGGAGATACATTAAGTGGATGATATGAATTTTAATGCAATATTTATTAAATTTAGTTTGCTGTAAAATTTCATATATTTTTCATTGTAAAAATTAATGATAATTGTCAAAAAAACTTTTTGGATAATTTTAATGAGTTTTATATTAATATATTCTTATAATAATTCTATTAGAAGGTTTTAAAAGGTCCTAGAGCTAATTAAATCCATTATTGAACTTAGTATTGAGTGACATTCAAATATTAGGCTTTCTTTATTAAAACTAAACTTTTTATTTTAAAACATCTCTAATATTTGTTATGGGTGATCATCATTCATCTTTCAGGATTGGAAAAAATATTAAAATGTAATTAATGCAAAAAATCAATAATTTCCCCTAAGTCAAGATTTTGCAGTATCAAATTTTCAGTAGTCATTCAAAACTTGTTTAGAACGCCGTCCAGCCCTCTAATAATCTAATGGGGAGCAGTTGAGATAACTTACACTCAATCAAGATCTAATCTAATTGGTCAATGTCATCAACTCTATGGCAGGCAGTGCTTCAGATCTGTGTACGTAATTTTTGGAAGTTTGAATTTTGGTCCCAAGAAAATAATTATGTACTGAAATAATTAAAGAAATACATTTTAATGCATTATTTTGCTTTTTTAATGTAAAAGACATGAAATAGGAGATACATTAAGTGGATGATATGAATTTTAATGCAATATTTATTAAATTTAGTTTGCTGTAAAATTTCATATATTTTTCATTGTAAAAATTAATGATAATTGTCAAAAAAACTTTTTGGATAATTTTAATGAGTTTTATATTAATATATTCTTATAATAATTCTATTAGAAGGTTTTAAAAGGTCCTAGAGCTAATTAAATCCATTATTGAACTTAGTATTGAGTGACATTCAAATATTAGGCTTTCTTTATTAAAACTAAACTTTTTATTTTAAAACATCTCTAATATTTGTTATGGGTGATCATCATTCATCTTTCAGGATTGGAAAAAATATTAAAATGTAATTAATGCAAAAAATCAATAATTTCCCCTAAGTCAAGATTTTGCAGTATCAAATTTTCAGTAGTCATTCAAAACTTGTTTAGAACGCCGTCCAGCCCTCTAATAATCTAATGGGGAGCAGTTGAGATAACTTACACTCAATCAAGATCTAATCTAATTGGTCAATGTCATCAACTCTATGGCAGGCAGTGCTTCAGATCTGTGTACGTAATTTTTGGAAGTTTGAATTTTGATCCCAAGAAAATAATTATGTACTGAAATAATTAAAGAAATACATTTTAATGCATTATTTTGCTTTTTTAATGTAAAAGACATGAAATAGGAGATACATTAAGTGGATGATATGAATTTTAATGCAATATTTATTAAATTTAGTTTGCTGTAAAATTTCATATATTTTTCATTGTAAAAATTAATGATAATTGTCAAAAAAACTTTTTGGATAATTTTAATGAGTTTTATATTAATATATTCTTATAATAATTCTATTAGAAGGTTTTAAAAGGTCCTAGAGCTAATTAAATCCATTATTGAACTTAGTATTGAGTGACATTCAAATATTAGGCTTTCTTTATTAAAACTAAACTTTTTATTTTAAAACATCTCTAATATTTGTTATGGGTGATCATCATTCATCTTTCAGGATTGGAAAAAATATTAAAATGTAATTAATGCAAAAAATCAATAATTTCCCCTAAGTCAAGATTTTGCAGTATCAAATTTTCAGTAGTCATTCAAAACTTGTTTAGAACGCCGTCCAGCCCTCTAATAATCTAATGGGGAGCAGTTGAGATAACTTACACTCAATCAAGATCTAATCTAATTGGTCAATGTCATCAACTCTATGGCAGGCAGTGCTTCAGATCTGTGTACGTAATTTTTGGAAGTTTGAATTTTGGTCCCAAGAAAATAATTATGTACTGAAATAATTAAAGAAATACATTTTAATGCATTATTTTGCTTTTTTAATGTAAAAGACATGAAATAGGAGATACATTAAGTGGATGATATGAATTTTAATGCAATATTTATTAAATTTAGTTTGCTGTAAAATTTCATATATTTTTCATTGTAAAAATTAATGATAATTGTCAAAAAAACTTTTTGGATAATTTTAATGAGTTTTATATTAATATATTCTTATAATAATTCTATTAGAAGGTTTTAAAAGGTCCTAGAGCTAATTAAATCCATTATTGAACTTAGTATTGAGTGACATTCAAATATTAGGCTTTCTTTATTAAAACTAAACTTTTTATTTTAAAACATCTCTAATATTTGTTATGGGTGATCATCATTCATCTTTCAGGATTGGAAAAAATATTAAAATGTAATTAATGCAAAAAATCAATAATTTCCCCTAAGTCAAGATTTTGCAGTATCAAATTTTCAGTAGTCATTCAAAACTTGTTTAGAACGCCGTCCAGCCCTCTAATAATCTAATGGGGAGCAGTTGAGATAACTTACACTCAATCAAGATCTAATCTAATTGGTCAATGTCATCAACTCTATGGCAGGCAGTGCTTCAGATCTGTGTACGTAATTTTTGGAAGTTTGAATTTTGATCCCAAGAAAATAATTATGTACTGAAATAATTAAAGAAATACATTTTAATGCATTATTTTGCTTTTTTAATGTAAAAGACATGAAATAGGAGATACATTAAGTGGATGATATGAATTTTAATGCAATATTTATTAAATTTAGTTTGCTGTAAAATTTCATATATTTTTCATTGTAAAAATTAATGATAATTGTCAAAAAAACTTTTTGGATAATTTTAATGAGTTTTATATTAATATATTCTTATAATAATTCTATTAGAAGGTTTTAAAAGGTCCTAGAGCTAATTAAATCCATTATTGAACTTAGTATTGAGTGACATTCAAATATTAGGCTTTCTTTATTAAAACTAAACTTTTTATTTTAAAACATCTCTAATATTTGTTATGGGTGATCATCATTCATCTTTCAGGATTGGAAAAAATATTAAAATGTAATTAATGCAAAAAATCAATAATTTCCCCTAAGTCAAGATTTTGCAGTATCAAATTTTCAGTAGTCATTCAAAACTTGTTTAGAACGCCGTCCAGCCCTCTAATAATCTAATGGGGAGCAGTTGAGATAACTTACACTCAATCAAGATCTAATCTAATTGGTCAATGTCATCAACTCTATGGCAGGCAGTGCTTCAGATCTGTGTACGTAATTTTTGGAAGTTTGAATTTTGGTCCCAAGAAAATAATTATGTACTGAAATAATTAAAGAAATACATTTTAATGCATTATTTTGCTTTTTTAATGTAAAAGACATGAAATAGGAGATACATTAAGTGGATGATATGAATTTTAATGCAATATTTATTAAATTTAGTTTGCTGTAAAATTTCATATATTTTTCATTGTAAAAATTAATGATAATTGTCAAAAAAACTTTTTGGATAATTTTAATGAGTTTTATATTAATATATTCTTATAATAATTCTATTAGAAGGTTTTAAAAGGTCCTAGAGCTAATTAAATCCATTATTGAACTTAGTATTGAGTGACATTCAAATATTAGGCTTTCTTTATTAAAACTAAACTTTTTATTTTAAAACATCTCTAATATTTGTTATGGGTGATCATCATTCATCTTTCAGGATTGGAAAAAATATTAAAATGTAATTAATGCAAAAAATCAATAATTTCCCCTAAGTCAAGATTTTGCAGTATCAAATTTTCAGTAGTCATTCAAAACTTGTTTAGAACGCCGTCCAGCCCTCTAATAATCTAATGGGGAGCAGTTGAGATAACTTACACTCAATCAAGATCTAATCTAATTGGTCAATGTCATCAACTCTATGGCAGGCAGTGCTTCAGATCTGTGTACGTAATTTTTGGAAGTTTGAATTTTGATCCCAAGAAAATAATTATGTACTGAAATAATTAAAGAAATACATTTTAATGCATTATTTTGCTTTTTTAATGTAAAAGACATGAAATAGGAGATACATTAAGTGGATGATATGAATTTTAATGCAATATTTATTAAATTTAGTTTGCTGTAAAATTTCATATATTTTTCATTGTAAAAATTAATGATAATTGTCAAAAAAACTTTTTGGATAATTTTAATGAGTTTTATATTAATATATTCTTATAATAATTCTATTAGAAGGTTTTAAAAGGTCCTAGAGCTAATTAAATCCATTATTGAACTTAGTATTGAGTGACATTCAAATATTAGGCTTTCTTTATTAAAACTAAACTTTTTATTTTAAAACATCTCTAATATTTGTTATGGGTGATCATCATTCATCTTTCAGGATTGGAAAAAATATTAAAATGTAATTAATGCAAAAAATCAATAATTTCCCCTAAGTCAAGATTTTGCAGTATCAAATTTTCAGTAGTCATTCAAAACTTGTTTAGAACGCCGTCCAGCCCTCTAATAATCTAATGGGGAGCAGTTGAGATAACTTACACTCAATCAAGATCTAATCTAATTGGTCAATGTCATCAACTCTATGGCAGGCAGTGCTTCAGATCTGTGTACGTAATTTTTGGAAGTTTGAATTTTGGTCCCAAGAAAATAATTATGTACTGAAATAATTAAAGAAATACATTTTAATGCATTATTTTGCTTTTTTAATGTAAAAGACATGAAATAGGAGATACATTAAGTGGATGATATGAATTTTAATGCAATATTTATTAAATTTAGTTTGCTGTAAAATTTCATATATTTTTCATTGTAAAAATTAATGATAATTGTCAAAAAAACTTTTTGGATAATTTTAATGAGTTTTATATTAATATATTCTTATAATAATTCTATTAGAAGGTTTTAAAAGGTCCTAGAGCTAATTAAATCCATTATTGAACTTAGTATTGAGTGACATTCAAATATTAGGCTTTCTTTATTAAAACTAAACTTTTTATTTTAAAACATCTCTAATATTTGTTATGGGTGATCATCATTCATCTTTCAGGATTGGAAAAAATATTAAAATGTAATTAATGCAAAAAATCAATAATTTCCCCTAAGTCAAGATTTTGCAGTATCAAATTTTCAGTAGTCATTCAAAACTTGTTTAGAACGCCGTCCAGCCCTCTAATAATCTAATGGGGAGCAGTTGAGATAACTTACACTCAATCAAGATCTAATCTAATTGGTCAATGTCATCAACTCTATGGCAGGCAGTGCTTCAGATCTGTGTACGTAATTTTTGGAAGTTTGAATTTTGATCCCAAGAAAATAATTATGTACTGAAATAATTAAAGAAATACATTTTAATGCATTATTTTGCTTTTTTAATGTAAAAGACATGAAATAGGAGATACATTAAGTGGATGATATGAATTTTAATGCAATATTTATTAAATTTAGTTTGCTGTAAAATTTCATATATTTTTCATTGTAAAAATTAATGATAATTGTCAAAAAAACTTTTTGGATAATTTTAATGAGTTTTATATTAATATATTCTTATAATAATTCTATTAGAAGGTTTTAAAAGGTCCTAGAGCTAATTAAATCCATTATTGAACTTAGTATTGAGTGACATTCAAATATTAGGCTTTCTTTATTAAAACTAAACTTTTTATTTTAAAACATCTCTAATATTTGTTATGGGTGATCATCATTCATCTTTCAGGATTGGAAAAAATATTAAAATGTAATTAATGCAAAAAATCAATAATTTCCCCTAAGTCAAGATTTTGCAGTATCAAATTTTCAGTAGTCATTCAAAACTTGTTTAGAACGCCGTCCAGCCCTCTAATAATCTAATGGGGAGCAGTTGAGATAACTTACACTCAATCAAGATCTAATCTAATTGGTCAATGTCATCAACTCTATGGCAGGCAGTGCTTCAGATCTGTGTACGTAATTTTTGGAAGTTTGAATTTTGGTCCCAAGAAAATAATTATGTACTGAAATAATTAAAGAAATACATTTTAATGCATTATTTTGCTTTTTTAATGTAAAAGACATGAAATAGGAGATACATTAAGTGGATGATATGAATTTTAATGCAATATTTATTAAATTTAGTTTGCTGTAAAATTTCATATATTTTTCATTGTAAAAATTAATGATAATTGTCAAAAAAACTTTTTGGATAATTTTAATGAGTTTTATATTAATATATTCTTATAATAATTCTATTAGAAGGTTTTAAAAGGTCCTAGAGCTAATTAAATCCATTATTGAACTTAGTATTGAGTGACATTCAAATATTAGGCTTTCTTTATTAAAACTAAACTTTTTATTTTAAAACATCTCTAATATTTGTTATGGGTGATCATCATTCATCTTTCAGGATTGGAAAAAATATTAAAATGTAATTAATGCAAAAAATCAATAATTTCCCCTAAGTCAAGATTTTGCAGTATCAAATTTTCAGTAGTCATTCAAAACTTGTTTAGAACGCCGTCCAGCCCTCTAATAATCTAATGGGGAGCAGTTGAGATAACTTACACTCAATCAAGATCTAATCTAATTGGTCAATGTCATCAACTCTATGGCAGGCAGTGCTTCAGATCTGTGTACGTAATTTTTGGAAGTTTGAATTTTGATCCCAAGAAAATAATTATGTACTGAAATAATTAAAGAAATACATTTTAATGCATTATTTTGCTTTTTTAATGTAAAAGACATGAAATAGGAGATACATTAAGTGGATGATATGAATTTTAATGCAATATTTATTAAATTTAGTTTGCTGTAAAATTTCATATATTTTTCATTGTAAAAATTAATGATAATTGTCAAAAAAACTTTTTGGATAATTTTAATGAGTTTTATATTAATATATTCTTATAATAATTCTATTAGAAGGTTTTAAAAGGTCCTAGAGCTAATTAAATCCATTATTGAACTTAGTATTGAGTGACATTCAAATATTAGGCTTTCTTTATTAAAACTAAACTTTTTATTTTAAAACATCTCTAATATTTGTTATGGGTGATCATCATTCATCTTTCAGGATTGGAAAAAATATTAAAATGTAATTAATGCAAAAAATCAATAATTTCCCCTAAGTCAAGATTTTGCAGTATCAAATTTTCAGTAGTCATTCAAAACTTGTTTAGAACGCCGTCCAGCCCTCTAATAATCTAATGGGGAGCAGTTGAGATAACTTACACTCAATCAAGATCTAATCTAATTGGTCAATGTCATCAACTCTATGGCAGGCAGTGCTTCAGATCTGTGTACGTAATTTTTGGAAGTTTGAATTTTGGTCCCAAGAAAATAATTATGTACTGAAATAATTAAAGAAATACATTTTAATGCATTATTTTGCTTTTTTAATGTAAAAGACATGAAATAGGAGATACATTAAGTGGATGATATGAATTTTAATGCAATATTTATTAAATTTAGTTTGCTGTAAAATTTCATATATTTTTCATTGTAAAAATTAATGATAATTGTCAAAAAAACTTTTTGGATAATTTTAATGAGTTTTATATTAATATATTCTTATAATAATTCTATTAGAAGGTTTTAAAAGGTCCTAGAGCTAATTAAATCCATTATTGAACTTAGTATTGAGTGACATTCAAATATTAGGCTTTCTTTATTAAAACTAAACTTTTTATTTTAAAACATCTCTAATATTTGTTATGGGTGATCATCATTCATCTTTCAGGATTGGAAAAAATATTAAAATGTAATTAATGCAAAAAATCAATAATTTCCCCTAAGTCAAGATTTTGCAGTATCAAATTTTCAGTAGTCATTCAAAACTTGTTTAGAACGCCGTCCAGCCCTCTAATAATCTAATGGGGAGCAGTTGAGATAACTTACACTCAATCAAGATCTAATCTAATTGGTCAATGTCATCAACTCTATGGCAGGCAGTGCTTCAGATCTGTGTACGTAATTTTTGGAAGTTTGAATTTTGATCCCAAGAAAATAATTATGTACTGAAATAATTAAAGAAATACATTTTAATGCATTATTTTGCTTTTTTAATGTAAAAGACATGAAATAGGAGATACATTAAGTGGATGATATGAATTTTAATGCAATATTTATTAAATTTAGTTTGCTGTAAAATTTCATATATTTTTCATTGTAAAAATTAATGATAATTGTCAAAAAAACTTTTTGGATAATTTTAATGAGTTTTATATTAATATATTCTTATAATAATTCTATTAGAAGGTTTTAAAAGGTCCTAGAGCTAATTAAATCCATTATTGAACTTAGTATTGAGTGACATTCAAATATTAGGCTTTCTTTATTAAAACTAAACTTTTTATTTTAAAACATCTCTAATATTTGTTATGGGTGATCATCATTCATCTTTCAGGATTGGAAAAAATATTAAAATATAATTAATGCAAAAAATCAATAATTTCCTTTAAGTCAAGATTTTGCAGTATCAAATTTTCAGTAGTCATTCAAAACTTGTTTAGAACGCCGTCCAGCCCTCTAATAATCTAATGGGGAGCAGTTGAGATAACTTACACTCAATCAAGATCTAATCTAATTGGTCAATGTCATCAACTCTATGGCAGGCAGTGCTTCAGATCTGTGTACGTAATTTTTGGAAGTTTGAATTTTGATCCCAAGAAAATAATTATGTACTGAAATTATTAAAGAAATACATTTTAATGCATTATTTTGCTTTTTTAATGTAAAAGACATGAAATAGGAGATACATTAAGTGGATGATATGAATTTTAATGCAATATTTATTAAATTTAGTTTGCTGTAAAATTTCATATATTTTTCATTGTAAAAATTAATGATAATTGTCAAAAAAACTTTTTGGATAATTTTAATGAGTTTTATATTAATATATTCTTATAATAATTCTATTAGAAGGTTTTAAAAGGTCCTAGAGCTAATTAAATCCATTATTGAACTTAGTATTGAGTGACATTCAAATATTAGGCTTTCTTTATTAAAACTAAACTTTTTATTTTAAAACATCTCTAATATTTGTTATGGGTGATCATCATTCATCTTTCAGGATTGGAAAAAATATTAAAATGTAATTAATGCAAAAAATCAATAATTTCCCCTAAGTCAAGATTTTGCAGTATCAAATTTTCAGTAGTCATTCAAAACTTGTTTAGAACGCCGTCCAGCCCTCTAATAATCTAATGGGGAGCAGTTGAGATAACTTACACTCAATCAAGATCTAATCTAATTGGTCAATGTCATCAACTCTATGGCAGGCAGTGCTTCAGATCTGTGTACGTAATTTTTGGAAGTTTGAATTTTGGTCCCAAGAAAATAATTATGTACTGAAATAATTAAAGAAATACATTTTAATGCATTATTTTGCTTTTTTAATGTAAAAGACATGAAATAGGAGATACATTAAGTGGATGATATGAATTTTAATGCAATATTTATTAAATTTAGTTTGCTGTAAAATTTCATATATTTTTCATTGTAAAAATTAATGATAATTGTCAAAAAAACTTTTTGGATAATTTTAATGAGTTTTATATTAATATATTCTTATAATAATTCTATTAGAAGGTTTTAAAAGGTCCTAGAGCTAATTAAATCCATTATTGAACTTAGTATTGAGTGACATTCAAATATTAGGCTTTCTTTATTAAAACTAAACTTTTTATTTTAAAACATCTCTAATATTTGTTATGGGTGATCATCATTCATCTTTCAGGATTGGAAAAAATATTAAAATGTAATTAATGCAAAAAATCAATAATTTCCCCTAAGTCAAGATTTTGCAGTATCAAATTTTCAGTAGTCATTCAAAACTTGTTTAGAACGCCGTCCAGCCCTCTAATAATCTAATGGGGAGCAGTTGAGATAACTTACACTCAATCAAGATCTAATCTAATTGGTCAATGTCATCAACTCTATGGCAGGCAGTGCTTCAGATCTGTGTACGTAATTTTTGGAAGTTTGAATTTTGATCCCAAGAAAATAATTATGTACTGAAATAATTAAAGAAATACATTTTAATGCATTATTTTGCTTTTTTAATGTAAAAGACATGAAATAGGAGATACATTAAGTGGATGATATGAATTTTAATGCAATATTTATTAAATTTAGTTTGCTGTAAAATTTCATATATTTTTCATTGTAAAAATTAATGATAATTGTCAAAAAAACTTTTTGGATAATTTTAATGAGTTTTATATTAATATATTCTTATAATAATTCTATTAGAAGGTTTTAAAAGGTCCTAGAGCTAATTAAATCCATTATTGAACTTAGTATTGAGTGACATTCAAATATTAGGCTTTCTTTATTAAAACTAAACTTTTTATTTTAAAACATCTCTAATATTTGTTATGGGTGATCATCATTCATCTTTCAGGATTGGAAAAAATATTAAAATGTAATTAATGCAAAAAATCAATAATTTCCCCTAAGTCAAGATTTTGCAGTATCAAATTTTCAGTAGTCATTCAAAACTTGTTTAGAACGCCGTCCAGCCCTCTAATAATCTAATGGGGAGCAGTTGAGATAACTTACACTCAATCAAGATCTAATCTAATTGGTCAATGTCATCAACTCTATGGCAGGCAGTGCTTCAGATCTGTGTACGTAATTTTTGGAAGTTTGAATTTTGATCCCAAGAAAATAATTATGTACTGAAATAATTAAAGAAATACATTTTAATGCATTATTTTGCTTTTTTAATGTAAAAGACATGAAATAGGAGATACATTAAGTGGATGATATGAATTTTAATGCAATATTTATTAAATTTAGTTTGCTGTAAAATTTCATATATTTTTCATTGTAAAAATTAATGATAATTGTCAAAAAAACTTTTTGGATAATTTTAATGAGTTTTATATTAATATATTCTTATAATAATTCTATTAGAAGGTTTTAAAAGGTCCTAGAGCTAATTAAATCCATTATTGAACTTAGTATTGAGTGACATTCAAATATTAGGCTTTCTTTATTAAAACTAAACTTTTTATTTTAAAACATCTCTAATATTTGTTATGGGTGATCATCATTCATCTTTCAGGATTGGAAAAAATATTAAAATGTAATTAATGCAAAAAATCAATAATTTCCCCTAAGTCAAGATTTTGCAGTATCAAATTTTCAGTAGTCATTCAAAACTTGTTTAGAACGCCGTCCAGCCCTCTAATAATCTAATGGGGAGCAGTTGAGATAACTTACACTCAATCAAGATCTAATCTAATTGGTCAATGTCATCAACTCTATGGCAGGCAGTGCTTCAGATCTGTGTACGTAATTTTTGGAAGTTTGAATTTTGATCCCAAGAAAATAATTATGTACTGAAATAATTAAAGAAATACATTTTAATGCATTATTTTGCTTTTTTAATGTAAAAGACATGAAATAGGAGATACATTAAGTGGATGATATGAATTTTAATGCAATATTTATTAAATTTAGTTTGCTGTAAAATTTCATATATTTTTCATTGTAAAAATTAATGATAATTGTCAAAAAAACTTTTTGGATAATTTTAATGAGTTTTATATTAATATATTCTTATAATAATTCTATTAGAAGGTTTTAAAAGGTCCTAGAGCTAATTAAATCCATTATTGAACTTAGTATTGAGTGACATTCAAATATTAGGCTTTCTTTATTAAAACTAAACTTTTTATTTTAAAACATCTCTAATATTTGTTATGGGTGATCATCATTCATCTTTCAGGATTGGAAAAAATATTAAAATGTAATTAATGCAAAAAATCAATAATTTCCCCTAAGTCAAGATTTTGCAGTATCAAATTTTCAGTAGTCATTCAAAACTTGTTTAGAACGCCGTCCAGCCCTCTAATAATCTAATGGGGAGCAGTTGAGATAACTTACACTCAATCAAGATCTAATCTAATTGGTCAATGTCATCAACTCTATGGCAGGCAGTGCTTCAGATCTGTGTACGTAATTTTTGGAAGTTTGAATTTTGATCCCAAGAAAATAATTATGTACTGAAATAATTAAAGAAATACATTTTAATGCATTATTTTGCTTTTTTAATGTAAAAGACATGAAATAGGAGATACATTAAGTGGATGATATGAATTTTAATGCAATATTTATTAAATTTAGTTTGCTGTAAAATTTCATATATTTTTCATTGTAAAAATTAATGATAATTGTCAAAAAAACTTTTTGGATAATTTTAATGAGTTTTATATTAATATATTCTTATAATAATTCTATTAGAAGGTTTTAAAAGGTCCTAGAGCTAATTAAATCCATTATTGAACTTAGTATTGAGTGACATTCAAATATTAGGCTTTCTTTATTAAAACTAAACTTTTTATTTTAAAACATCTCTAATATTTGTTATGGGTGATCATCATTCATCTTTCAGGATTGGAAAAAATATTAAAATGTAATTAATGCAAAAAATCAATAATTTCCCCTAAGTCAAGATTTTGCAGTATCAAATTTTCAGTAGTCATTCAAAACTTGTTTAGAACGCCGTCCAGCCCTCTAATAATCTAATGGGGAGCAGTTGAGATAACTTACACTCAATCAAGATCTAATCTAATTGGTCAATGTCATCAACTCTATGGCAGGCAGTGCTTCAGATCTGTGTACGTAATTTTTGGAAGTTTGAATTTTGATCCCAAGAAAATAATTATGTACTGAAATAATTAAAGAAATACATTTTAATGCATTATTTTGCTTTTTTAATGTAAAAGACATGAAATAGGAGATACATTAAGTGGATGATATGAATTTTAATGCAATATTTATTAAATTTAGTTTGCTGTAAAATTTCATATATTTTTCATTGTAAAAATTAATGATAATTGTCAAAAAAACTTTTTGGATAATTTTAATGAGTTTTATATTAATATATTCTTATAATAATTCTATTAGAAGGTTTTAAAAGGTCCTAGAGCTAATTAAATCCATTATTGAACTTAGTATTGAGTGACATTCAAATATTAGGCTTTCTTTATTAAAACTAAACTTTTTATTTTAAAACATCTCTAATATTTGTTATGGGTGATCATCATTCATCTTTCAGGATTGGAAAAAATATTAAAATGTAATTAATGCAAAAAATCAATAATTTCCCCTAAGTCAAGATTTTGCAGTATCAAATTTTCAGTAGTCATTCAAAACTTGTTTAGAACGCCGTCCAGCCCTCTAATAATCTAATGGGGAGCAGTTGAGATAACTTACACTCAATCAAGATCTAATCTAATTGGTCAATGTCATCAACTCTATGGCAGGCAGTGCTTCAGATCTGTGTACGTAATTTTTGGAAGTTTGAATTTTGGTCCCAAGAAAATAATTATGTACTGAAATAATTAAAGAAATACATTTTAATGCATTATTTTGCTTTTTTAATGTAAAAGACATGAAATAGGAGATACATTAAGTGGATGATATGAATTTTAATGCAATATTTATTAAATTTAGTTTGCTGTAAAATTTCATATATTTTTCATTGTAAAAATTAATGATAATTGTCAAAAAAACTTTTTGGATAATTTTAATGAGTTTTATATTAATATATTCTTATAATAATTCTATTAGAAGGTTTTAAAAGGTCCTAGAGCTAATTAAATCCATTATTGAACTTAGTATTGAGTGACATTCAAATATTAGGCTTTCTTTATTAAAACTAAACTTTTTATTTTAAAACATCTCTAATATTTGTTATGGGTGATCATCATTCATCTTTCAGGATTGGAAAAAATATTAAAATGTAATTAATGCAAAAAATCAATAATTTCCCCTAAGTCAAGATTTTGCAGTATCAAATTTTCAGTAGTCATTCAAAACTTGTTTAGAACGCCGTCCAGCCCTCTAATAATCTAATGGGGAGCAGTTGAGATAACTTACACTCAATCAAGATCTAATCTAATTGGTCAATGTCATCAACTCTATGGCAGGCAGTGCTTCAGATCTGTGTACGTAATTTTTGGAAGTTTGAATTTTGATCCCAAGAAAATAATTATGTACTGAAATAATTAAAGAAATACATTTTAATGCATTATTTTGCTTTTTTAATGTAAAAGACATGAAATAGGAGATACATTAAGTGGATGATATGAATTTTAATGCAATATTTATTAAATTTAGTTTGCTGTAAAATTTCATATATTTTTCATTGTAAAAATTAATGATAATTGTCAAAAAAACTTTTTGGATAATTTTAATGAGTTTTATATTAATATATTCTTATAATAATTCTATTAGAAGGTTTTAAAAGGTCCTAGAGCTAATTAAATCCATTATTGAACTTAGTATTGAGTGACATTCAAATATTAGGCTTTCTTTATTAAAACTAAACTTTTTATTTTAAAACATCTCTAATATTTGTTATGGGTGATCATCATTCATCTTTCAGGATTGGAAAAAATATTAAAATGTAATTAATGCAAAAAATCAATAATTTCCCCTAAGTCAAGATTTTGCAGTATCAAATTTTCAGTAGTCATTCAAAACTTGTTTAGAACGCCGTCCAGCCCTCTAATAATCTAATGGGGAGCAGTTGAGATAACTTACACTCAATCAAGATCTAATCTAATTGGTCAATGTCATCAACTCTATGGCAGGCAGTGCTTCAGATCTGTGTACGTAATTTTTGGAAGTTTGAATTTTGATCCCAAGAAAATAATTATGTACTGAAATAATTAAAGAAATACATTTTAATGCATTATTTTGCTTTTTTAATGTAAAAGACATGAAATAGGAGATACATTAAGTGGATGATATGAATTTTAATGCAATATTTATTAAATTTAGTTTGCTGTAAAATTTCATATATTTTTCATTGTAAAAATTAATGATAATTGTCAAAAAAACTTTTTGGATAATTTTAATGAGTTTTATATTAATATATTCTTATAATAATTCTATTAGAAGGTTTTAAAAGGTCCTAGAGCTAATTAAATCCATTATTGAACTTAGTATTGAGTGACATTCAAATATTAGGCTTTCTTTATTAAAACTAAACTTTTTATTTTAAAACATCTCTAATATTTGTTATGGGTGATCATCATTCATCTTTCAGGATTGGAAAAAATATTAAAATGTAATTAATGCAAAAAATCAATAATTTCCCCTAAGTCAAGATTTTGCAGTATCAAATTTTCAGTAGTCATTCAAAACTTGTTTAGAACGCCGTCCAGCCCTCTAATAATCTAATGGGGAGCAGTTGAGATAACTTACACTCAATCAAGATCTAATCTAATTGGTCAATGTCATCAACTCTATGGCAGGCAGTGCTTCAGATCTGTGTACGTAATTTTTGGAAGTTTGAATTTTGATCCCAAGAAAATAATTATGTACTGAAATAATTAAAGAAATACATTTTAATGCATTATTTTGCTTTTTTAATGTAAAAGACATGAAATAGGAGATACATTAAGTGGATGATATGAATTTTAATGCAATATTTATTAAATTTAGTTTGCTGTAAAATTTCATATATTTTTCATTGTAAAAATTAATGATAATTGTCAAAAAAACTTTTTGGATAATTTTAATGAGTTTTATATTAATATATTCTTATAATAATTCTATTAGAAGGTTTTAAAAGGTCCTAGAGCTAATTAAATCCATTATTGAACTTAGTATTGAGTGACATTCAAATATTAGGCTTTCTTTATTAAAACTAAACTTTTTATTTTAAAACATCTCTAATATTTGTTATGGGTGATCATCATTCATCTTTCAGGATTGGAAAAAATATTAAAATGTAATTAATGCAAAAAATCAATAATTTCCCCTAAGTCAAGATTTTGCAGTATCAAATTTTCAGTAGTCATTCAAAACTTGTTTAGAACGCCGTCCAGCCCTCTAATAATCTAATGGGGAGCAGTTGAGATAACTTACACTCAATCAAGATCTAATCTAATTGGTCAATGTCATCAACTCTATGGCAGGCAGTGCTTCAGATCTGTGTACGTAATTTTTGGAAGTTTGAATTTTGATCCCAAGAAAATAATTATGTACTGAAATAATTAAAGAAATACATTTTAATGCATTATTTTGCTTTTTTAATGTAAAAGACATGAAATAGGAGATACATTAAGTGGATGATATGAATTTTAATGCAATATTTATTAAATTTAGTTTGCTGTAAAATTTCATATATTTTTCATTGTAAAAATTAATGATAATTGTCAAAAAAACTTTTTGGATAATTTTAATGAGTTTTATATTAATATATTCTTATAATAATTCTATTAGAAGGTTTTAAAAGGTCCTAGAGCTAATTAAATCCATTATTGAACTTAGTATTGAGTGACATTCAAATATTAGGCTTTCTTTATTAAAACTAAACTTTTTATTTTAAAACATCTCTAATATTTGTTATGGGTGATCATCATTCATCTTTCAGGATTGGAAAAAATATTAAAATGTAATTAATGCAAAAAATCAATAATTTCCCCTAAGTCAAGATTTTGCAGTATCAAATTTTCAGTAGTCATTCAAAACTTGTTTAGAACGCCGTCCAGCCCTCTAATAATCTAATGGGGAGCAGTTGAGATAACTTACACTCAATCAAGATCTAATCTAATTGGTCAATGTCATCAACTCTATGGCAGGCAGTGCTTCAGATCTGTGTACGTAATTTTTGGAAGTTTGAATTTTGATCCCAAGAAAATAATTATGTACTGAAATAATTAAAGAAATACATTTTAATGCATTATTTTGCTTTTTTAATGTAAAAGACATGAAATAGGAGATACATTAAGTGGATGATATGAATTTTAATGCAATATTTATTAAATTTAGTTTGCTGTAAAATTTCATATATTTTTCATTGTAAAAATTAATGATAATTGTCAAAAAAACTTTTTGGATAATTTTAATGAGTTTTATATTAATATATTCTTATAATAATTCTATTAGAAGGTTTTAAAAGGTCCTAGAGCTAATTAAATCCATTATTGAACTTAGTATTGAGTGACATTCAAATATTAGGCTTTCTTTATTAAAACTAAACTTTTTATTTTAAAACATCTCTAATATTTGTTATGGGTGATCATCATTCATCTTTCAGGATTGGAAAAAATATTAAAATGTAATTAATGCAAAAAATCAATAATTTCCCCTAAGTCAAGATTTTGCAGTATCAAATTTTCAGTAGTCATTCAAAACTTGTTTAGAACGCCGTCCAGCCCTCTAATAATCTAATGGGGAGCAGTTGAGATAACTTACACTCAATCAAGATCTAATCTAATTGGTCAATGTCATCAACTCTATGGCAGGCAGTGCTTCAGATCTGTGTACGTAATTTTTGGAAGTTTGAATTTTGATCCCAAGAAAATAATTATGTACTGAAATAATTAAAGAAATACATTTTAATGCATTATTTTGCTTTTTTAATGTAAAAGACATGAAATAGGAGATACATTAAGTGGATGATATGAATTTTAATGCAATATTTATTAAATTTAGTTTGCTGTAAAATTTCATATATTTTTCATTGTAAAAATTAATGATAATTGTCAAAAAAACTTTTTGGATAATTTTAATGAGTTTTATATTAATATATTCTTATAATAATTCTATTAGAAGGTTTTAAAAGGTCCTAGAGCTAATTAAATCCATTATTGAACTTAGTATTGAGTGACATTCAAATATTAGGCTTTCTTTATTAAAACTAAACTTTTTATTTTAAAACATCTCTAATATTTGTTATGGGTGATCATCATTCATCTTTCAGGATTGGAAAAAATATTAAAATGTAATTAATGCAAAAAATCAATAATTTCCCCTAAGTCAAGATTTTGCAGTATCAAATTTTCAGTAGTCATTCAAAACTTGTTTAGAACGCCGTCCAGCCCTCTAATAATCTAATGGGGAGCAGTTGAGATAACTTACACTCAATCAAGATCTAATCTAATTGGTCAATGTCATCAACTCTATGGCAGGCAGTGCTTCAGATCTGTGTACGTAATTTTTGGAAGTTTGAATTTTGATCCCAAGAAAATAATTATGTACTGAAATAATTAAAGAAATACATTTTAATGCATTATTTTGCTTTTTTAATGTAAAAGACATGAAATAGGAGATACATTAAGTGGATGATATGAATTTTAATGCAATATTTATTAAATTTAGTTTGCTGTAAAATTTCATATATTTTTCATTGTAAAAATTAATGATAATTGTCAAAAAAACTTTTTGGATAATTTTAATGAGTTTTATATTAATATATTCTTATAATAATTCTATTAGAAGGTTTTAAAAGGTCCTAGAGCTAATTAAATCCATTATTGAACTTAGTATTGAGTGACATTCAAATATTAGGCTTTCTTTATTAAAACTAAACTTTTTATTTTAAAACATCTCTAATATTTGTTATGGGTGATCATCATTCATCTTTCAGGATTGGAAAAAATATTAAAATGTAATTAATGCAAAAAATCAATAATTTCCCCTAAGTCAAGATTTTGCAGTATCAAATTTTCAGTAGTCATTCAAAACTTGTTTAGAACGCCGTCCAGCCCTCTAATAATCTAATGGGGAGCAGTTGAGATAACTTACACTCAATCAAGATCTAATCTAATTGGTCAATGTCATCAACTCTATGGCAGGCAGTGCTTCAGATCTGTGTACGTAATTTTTGGAAGTTTGAATTTTGATCCCAAGAAAATAATTATGTACTGAAATAATTAAAGAAATACATTTTAATGCATTATTTTGCTTTTTTAATGTAAAAGACATGAAATAGGAGATACATTAAGTGGATGATATGAATTTTAATGCAATATTTATTAAATTTAGTTTGCTGTAAAATTTCATATATTTTTCATTGTAAAAATTAATGATAATTGTCAAAAAAACTTTTTGGATAATTTTAATGAGTTTTATATTAATATATTCTTATAATAATTCTATTAGAAGGTTTTAAAAGGTCCTAGAGCTAATTAAATCCATTATTGAACTTAGTATTGAGTGACATTCAAATATTAGGCTTTCTTTATTAAAACTAAACTTTTTATTTTAAAACATCTCTAATATTTGTTATGGGTGATCATCATTCATCTTTCAGGATTGGAAAAAATATTAAAATGTAATTAATGCAAAAAATCAATAATTTCCCCTAAGTCAAGATTTTGCAGTATCAAATTTTCAGTAGTCATTCAAAACTTGTTTAGAACGCCGTCCAGCCCTCTAATAATCTAATGGGGAGCAGTTGAGATAACTTACACTCAATCAAGATCTAATCTAATTGGTCAATGTCATCAACTCTATGGCAGGCAGTGCTTCAGATCTGTGTACGTAATTTTTGGAAGTTTGAATTTTGATCCCAAGAAAATAATTATGTACTGAAATAATTAAAGAAATACATTTTAATGCATTATTTTGCTTTTTTAATGTAAAAGACATGAAATAGGAGATACATTAAGTGGATGATATGAATTTTAATGCAATATTTATTAAATTCAGTTTGCTGTAAAATTTCATATATTTTTCATTGTAAAAATTAATGATAATTGTCAAAAAAACTTTTTGGATAATTTTAATGAGTTTTATATTAATATATTCTTATAATAATTCTATTAGAAGGTTTTAAAAGGTCCTAGAGCTAATTAAATCCATTATTGAACTTAGTATTGAGTGACATTCAAATATTAGGCTTTCTTTATTAAAACTAAACTTTTTATTTTAAAACATCTCTAATATTTGTTATGGGTGATCATCATTCATCTTTCAGGATTGGAAAAAATATTAAAATGTAAATAATGTAGTCAAGATTTTGCAGTATTTAATTTGCCTACTCATCAGAAACATGTGTATAATTCAGTTTATCAATTACATTTCAATACGTATAAGAATCTAAGGAGATAACTTATGATCTTCTTTCACTAGTATTATCGAAAATTCGAGGTGAAAAGATATGTTTTCATAGGAGTTAGATTTATGTGTCTATTTCACTCAAGAACATACATTAATAATTGTTTTCATGAATAATAAATAAATTAATAATAAGAATGTATCTGAATGAAATAATCTAAATCATCCAAAAAGGACTTTTAAGAACTACCTATAATTTTTTTAAATATTGTATTCCAATTCATATTATTAACTTGATACATCACTTATTGCAAGTTTTTGACATTGAAATATATTTCTCCAATCACCTTAGTTCATAGTTCATTGAGGACTGTAATTTTTGTTGGATTCGCATTAAATAAAACGTGATTCATTAAATATATATAATTTAGTGTTATTTTGCACAGGGATATTCTTATATCGGACTATTAATTACAGATCAAAAGTCCGGTTACTTGAAAATGTCAATAAATCAATTATTTTGCAATGAAATAAAGCAAATTCAATGGTAACACATTTTTCAGATCAAATACACTCAGTTAAACAGAAACTCTCATCAAGATGCTTATTTTTCATTAAAGTAGGCATGAACATACATAATGGAGACTAAGTAACTCTTGCATTGTCCAAACTAAATTAACAAATAGAATAATCATGCACTCTTCGCTGAAACAGTAATTACAATTATACCACCTATAATAATAGCATGAAATTAGCTTATATCGTTGGAATTATTCACTTTCTATCAACTAATGTCAATTTCATCAGGATACAATAGAAGTTAGAGAGAAAACAGACGAATAACTGTGAAAATTCAATCCAGTTGATTGAATTTCAAATGAATTTTGGGGAAGTGGCACTTTGAGGATTACAATTTTTGATATATTCTGATTCAAATAGACAAAATACATCATATCCATTGAGTTTTGTATCCATTTGCATAGCGATATTATTATATCTGAGTATAAAATACGGGCCAAAAGTCCGGTTACATGAAAATGTTTGTAACTCGATTTTTTTGCTATGAAGTCAGGTAAATTCTATTCGTAGACATTTTCCCAAATGACACACCCAATTTCATCAAAATTTCTATTAAATTTGGGCTATATTCCATTAGAATGCGTTTAAATGTTATCATTACAATCTGCATAACTCTGTCATTGTCTTACTCATTGGGGATATGAATTGGACGTGGAGGTGGAAATTGGGCGACCAATCAGATCAACGGAGCGCTCTGCTGGGTATAAATATCGATGTATTAGCGTCGACAATCTATTTTGTTCACGGTTGTTGTGTGTGTAACATCAGAAGTTCTAAGTAAATAAACAAAATTCGGATTAAAGTAGCTATCAAAATTTTGAATTGATTTAATATTACGCGAATAGTAAATGGGTTTTTGGCTAAGAATTCTAAATTTTTTGCGATATTTTGTGAATTAATTTATCGGATATTTTCTTGGTTTTTTTGCTGTCCTTTCGTAATAAAGGACTATCGGTGAGCATCCCTGAGCCTCTACTGATACCCCCCGGAGATAATGGGTTCACCCCAGCTGTCGGTGATGTAATTTGAGGTAACCTCCGGTTATTTTCAAATTATATCATCGCGGTATCGATGCAGACGGAGTCAGTATGCTTTTGTACGGTTTGGTGCCGGGAGTATGCAGATAAAAGACGTAGACCTTCACTTTCAGTAGCTCCTAGGGCTGCTGGGAAGTAGGTGTGAAATCTTGGTCTGACATCCGCGTAATTAGGCGAGCCATGCGGCCTCCGGCTTGACGGGGCACGAATCTTGTTTTGCATAAATGAACACATCGGTTGTTCATTGGGTTTAAAGTAGAATCAATTTTAATGGGGTTGAAAAAGTACTTCTGATGTAACAAATGCGACATTAGTGAACTACAGGACCTTTTCAGGTCCGCCAATTTTATTCAGAAAAAAAGAATTATTATATATTATAAACAAATGGCTCTTTAAAGAGCCACCAATAATTTTTAAACGAAAGAATTATTAATGATATGCACACTAAATAGCTTATCATATGTATCCAATATATGAGGAAGTACAACGACGTTTTCTTGAATATCTCCTCTATAAATGTGATAAAAATTATCCAGACAGAAATATAAGTCAAATAACTCTTAAACAGGTCTCATTTTGAATCCCTCGAATTTAGAAGAAATTGCAATGATAAATGTATTGAAGCATATTTCTTAAATTACTTCCGTTCATATTTGATTGCAATATTTCACTTAAGAATATAGATGAAGAAAGAATAATTGAATGAGATTTACACATGATGAAATAATAGGAATCGAAATAATGATTTTGAAGAGATTCAATATTGTTTTCGGTTGGTATCATGCAATTGTAAGCAGGTATTAATATTTATTACTCACATAGTACATTGAGTGTAATATGTCTGGTATCGGGTTGACCAACTCCATTGTCTGCGCTGCATTGATACTGGCCTGCTGAATGTCTATCTGCATGTTGAATTACCAAAGACAGTCCTGAAACTGAACGTTCTCCTCCAGGCAAAACATTGTTCTGGAACAGAATTACGACAAATCTCAATTAGAATTCTTATTTACTCAAACACATTTTTCCAGTATTATTATCCAATTTATCCTCCCAAATATTCTAGTTTTCAATATTTTTTGAGCTTCAAAATATATTTGTCCTATAAATGCTGGTACTTTGTCATATTATTTCTCCTTTCAACCTTTTCAGTCGACTATAACATTTGTTCTGCACTTTGGCAGAGCAATTGAGTGGCACAGCTAAAGGATAATTCACAATATCACAATGGCAGTCTGGTTCAAGTCGCTACACATTTATAGAACAATAATAAAACCCTCGTTGCATTGCTCACTTTAATTCTTTAACCTTATGTTAACATTTCCAATAACGATTTAGTGCTCCACTTCCTACATATTCCAGCTGATATCACAATTTTAACATGAAGCATAATTGTTTTTATTCAAGAAATAGTGAGCCCATTAACAATTTATCTTGAGCTAGCTAAATTACGTATATATTATACTTTGAACTATTTGTAAAAATAAAATACATGAAATTACTCTCATATAATATCCGGAGCTACGTTTGCGTCCAGACAATGTTCTTGTAATTTATTGTTAGTGTTATTACCTTTCTTGTCCAGGCCACTGTAGGAACCGGGTTTCCAGAAGCTCGGCATTCCAATTTGACGGTCGCTCCTTGCAGTACGTCCAGAGATCCAGTGTGCGATACGTAATGGATACGAGGAGGAACTAGAACCGAATAAAGGCGATTAGATTACGAAGCCAATAAAGCGGGCTATAAAAAGTCATGAAAATAACTTGAACCTCATATTGTCTATTTTCTTGTACAGTTCAAAATTGCGATATTAAATTAGCTTCACATCAAATTTCAGAATTTCCTATGCCTTGGTCAGCAATTTTCCTCTAAGCATTCTCTATGGCCTTTCACAAAACAATATGCAACATTTGTTCGTTTCTTTCTGCAGAGTAAGTGTTTTCGGTGCTGGCAAACGGTGGAACTACTGAGCTTTGTTTCCAGTCGGGTCCATCTCAAATAATCAGGCTGGTCTTGCGACTTACATATCCGATCTTTTGTTTGGAGTGTTTTTCCGAAGAAGAGCTGGAGAAAATGGTGATAGGATTATGGTTTTTGTAAGCAGGGACGGCACAGAAGATAAAATAAAGGTTCAAGAATCCACAATTTTCCCGAATCAAGCCCTGTTTTCATACATTAGGTTCTCTTTACAGTTCAGCTTTTAGTGAAAAGAGAATCCCAACAAAGAATGGTTTAAGTACGGGCTAACATGTTTGGCACAAACGACCACAGTACGCATGCGAGTATTTCTGAGCTCCGCAACATTAACGTGCGCTGCCCTCCTGTAAATAATGCCCCTGAAACTAGAAAGGCGGTTCGCAGACCTGAGTAATTCCATTCATCAAGTGTGCTCAGCACGCCTGCCTTAAATTGTTCCTCTGGTACTGGATGAGGTGCTTTAGGGGAGGCATTCTTTATATTATCGGTAGGGTTGCGGTAAAGTTCTACTTGAATCAAGCAAGTAATTTCAATTGCCGAAACGTCCGAAACGTCCTCAGTATACGATAACAGACAACAGAATATAAAGTTAAACTCTTAAAGCTGAACTTGTGTTGTAAATTGCAGACATAACATGCGGAACGTTATTGCCACTAGTCACGTGACTATGTGATTGAATATTTCATGTCTTGAAGTTAATTAATTAATTTGTTCTTCTAGAATAGCAATATGTAAGTTATTTCCTTATATTCAACTACATTTCACGTTTAAGCATAATCTAGTCCACGATGTGGGTACTGTAATCTACATTTTCAAGATTACTTTACCCTGATTAAAAATCTCCGGTTCTACCGCTATATTTATGCAACTACTGAACTCTTGCTCTGAAAGCAGCGGTGGAAATGTTCCACTTATTTTGTGAATTGAAAATAAAACCAGAAAGACTTTTTGCACAACTCTATGTGATTTTAATTTTAATTAAATTTAGTTTTTGAAGCTGTGTAGAAAATATAATTGTGATGTGGAACATTTTTCCACGAATACATTTTTCATTAATGAACTATTGGAAATATTGGAATGAATATCAGAAATCCTTGAATTTCAATCCATTCGCTATTTTGCCAGAAGGTGTTTAATTAGTAAATTGTTTACTAGTGTAATTTTCAATGAAAAATTTATATATTATTCTCCGTCTGATGTAATCATACTGTTAAATATCCTGTAATTCAAGGTGTAATATCATGTCCATTAAATTTCCAGCAAATTAAGCATCCTACGGTACGTCGCAATTCTCCCGTTCAAACATTGTGACACTTCTCACCGTGAGAGCACAGAAGCAAATATTTAATTAGAACATGGTTGAATTGTATATAAATCAGGGTCTTACTTCCTACCATCATTATCTGATCATTGTGACGTGTTTCCGGCGCCGTTTACCTTGCGCCCACGGCGTTTGCACCACATCCGCTAAGATGTGATGGATTTGTAATGCGGTGCCTACATTAATTGACCTCCATACCTGTAAGGCTCTAATATAAAAGATCTAACCAGGATTAAAAATAAATAAGATGATATAAGCTTTCCATCAGTGTTTAATTTATTAATATACGACAATTACTTCAGGAGATATGAGCTCTTTATTAGAAACTGATTTATGAATTTAGGGTTACCTGTTGAGCAAATAAATTGTATGAACATAAAAAAATACGGAGTGCAAATCTAGAAATTGGGGCCATAATTGAAGAAATGTTTCATGCCCTATTATTTTTCGAAAATATTGAGACGCTTTTTCATACGTTTTTTTGATTGAAGCTCTAGTTTCGCTATAAATTACTAAAATACTAGCGATATTGCCGCTAGTTGTTCTCTCCTCCGTTCGCATATAAAAGGGGTGTCACAGCATTGTCTCATGTGTTCATAAAATTTGTTATTATTTGAATATTACAATATTTAGAAGTACAGAATTGAAAATGATTTATTCTCATGAATATATTTAATTGAAAAAAAGATGAATTTTGTGGAATCATTAACCTAAATTCAATAAATTGAGGGAAATATATGATAGCATAGCTAACAACTGTTATTATTATTGTTTGAAAATAATAATATTTATAGTGCCAATGAGCTCAAATCATTTCTTTTACATGATTCATCATAAAACCTAATATTCCAGACGGCACAACCAATTGTTGAACTAAACAAGTGATCGAAAGTTGTTTTGGGCTCTTAAAAGAGCCATGTGTTTATTGTATTGTATACTTAAAATATGCCTTATTTTAGATCTATTTGGTGGTCCTAAAAACGTTCTGCAATTCACAAATGTGGCATTTGTCACATCAGAAACACTTTTACAACCCCATTAAAATTGATTCTATTTCAAACCCAATGAACAACCGATGTGTTCAATATTGCAAAACAAAATTCGTACCTCGTCAGGCCGGAGGCCGCATGGCTTGCCTAATTACGCGGATACAGACCAAGATTTCATACCTACTTCTAAGTAACCCTGGGATTCACTTAGAATGAAGGTCTACGTTTTATATATACATACTCATGTCACCAAAACCGTTCAAAAGCATGCTGACTCTGTCTGCTTTGATACTGCAATGATATAATTTAGAAATAACTGGAGGTAAACTTGAATTACACCATCGACAGCTGGGGTGAGCCCATTATCTCAAGGGGGTGTCAGTAGAGGCTTATAGGACGTACCGATTTCCCACGATGGCCTTCCTTTACCAAAATATATCGGATAAACTACTTCATAAAATATCATACAAAATTTTGATAGCTACTTTAACCCAATGTTTATTATACACTTGGTATTTCTGAAGTAACACACACAGTACTTGCAAACTAGAAGAATTCATGTCAATTTAATCTAATCTAATCTATCATGTGTGCTCCGGTTTAGGGACTCCCGTGGGCCCCTCTTCAGAGTGTGGTATGAATGTAAGTGTGCCTAAGCTAAGTTAATGTTTGTGTCATGTGTCCAAGGTAGATCATTTTACAGTCCGAAGACTGCGCGACGATGTCCTTGTAGCTCGGCTTTCGTGAGAGACTGGCACTTGCTGCGCAACTGTAGTACAGCTACTCATTCAGAGGTGCCACTGCTGTCGCTTCCGCGACAGACTGACACTCACGTCCACCGGAAGAATTCATGTCACAAACTTGGCAATATCTATACACGCAGAATGTCGCTGCTAATCTGATTGGCTGCCTAATTTCCACCTCTACTTCACTCAGTACATACATAGTGAGTATTTGAGCTATGCGTCTAACTTTAAAAGTGAATCACAATGAAAATAGATATAATTTAATGAGAATTTCGATGAAATTAGGAGCGTATCACTCGGAAAAATATCTACGTATAAGATTTGCTCAATTTTATTGCAAGAAAATTGAATTACAGACATCTTCATGTATTCGGACTTTCGAACGTAGCACGAACTGACACAAAATTCAATGTATTGATGTATCTCGTTGATTTTAATCAGAATCAATTGGAAGCGGGTAAAGAAGCCTGTTTCTTGACCGAAATAACAACTTACTGTCCTGTTTATATTACGTTCATATCATTTCTTCAAAATAACATTCCCAAAAACATATTAATACATAGATGAAAAGTAAACCGAGAGGCATGTAGGTTATTATCTCTCCAAATATAGCTTCATATTTCATGGAATAATATGCTGCTCTGGGAAGAAAATAACCGAATTTCGTGTGCGACAACGTCGTTGCGGGTTAGGTGGTGAGTATGCATCACCTCACTGATTATTATTTCATGACTAGCGAAGTGTGGATGCCTCTTATTAAAAATATAACAAGAAAATGGTGTATTTGGAGCCCGTCCAGTTCAATGAATGTTTGGTATCACCGTAGACAAATAATTTTTTGGATGTGTACTTTAATAAAACAAATCTCTTTGAAATGACACAAAGTGAAATTCCAGCGTGATTATGAATACAACATGATGACATCTCTGTACAAATTATCTCCACCCTTAGTTAAATTTAAATTCTCTTTCATGCTGAAAGCATTTCGAGACTCCTACGCGTCAAAGCGAATATAAATCAAACCAGTTTCTCAGATAATCTCACGATACCAATGTCTTCCAAACCTGAGGACTTGACGCATCGATGAAGAGTGAGTGCTCCCAGGGAGGAATTGCAGCTCTATAACCTTCGGGCAAATTACTTCAGGGTCACTTGTACTAATTGCTATCGCTCCAGCGATCTTTAAGCTGGATTATTGCAGGAACCAATAAATCTGGTATCTAGAGATGGGAGGATGAGGGAGGAGCTCAATGGACCAACTTTGTTGATGCAATTGTGTTGATAAATATTTATCTCTCAATTTTCAAAGTTAAATGAGAAAGCATTACAGTTTTAATCAACATTAAAGCTTCTTATGATGTGCAAATAGTTCCGCTACCTATTACCTGCAAGCATAAGCATTCCAAATGATTATAGTGGCAACACTGCGGGTTCTAGTTTAGATATAACTTGGACCGGTAAAACGTGCTGTACTGTTTCAATCGATATGTTGATGAGAAATGAAGTTATTAATTCCAATTAGAATCCAGGAACGCTCTGATGAACTTATTTCTAATTGTATTTGTTAAAGAATTGGTCCCGTGCCGAGCTCTTTTTTCTCCTTCCGAAATTTCAAAGATTGATGCACTTTTCTTAATAATAATCTAGCACACAATTACTCCAATATGTTTACGCTGGAATAACAGACGATTCCATCTAAAGAATGTTTCTATATTTCTCTTTCTTTTGTAAAGTCGCATTCCCTAGAGTCCTCTTGCGGTTTTTGAACTCTTTCTTGGATGAAGAGGACTGGTGGAAGTAGAATGGGGCAATCAGGTTGATGGTAGCTGGGCACGCATCCTTCCTGCACGACTTCCAACTTATGTTATATGGCAGTTAAAAGTAATGAACTGGCTTGTGTGTGCTCGTGTATGTCTTTGACGCATCAGAGGATTCTTTATAGTCGCGTTAGGAACCTGGCTTTTGAGAATGGGTGGGATTCTTCCGGTGACGCGTTTTGCATATAGCTCTCGAAAAGGGAAGAATCTGAATACTCTTAAACCAGAGAATGAGCTTTCCTCTATAGAATTTGAATTTGATTGATTTTACAATTTATATATCAATATATCTGAAAGCCTGAAGCATTATTCTTATTTGGATCTTTTAGTTGCATAAATCCACCTCTGTTTATTTCAGTGTCTACTGCGGATCAACCACTGAATTATTTAAAATACCACACACCACTTTTATGTACTAGATATTGTCACGTATACCTACTACACTAAATAGTGAATGCTACATTCCTATACATTTTGTAATAGCACGAATAGATGTTGCCGCAATGTTTGTAAACTGGAATTACAGAGTATTCTCTTTGTTACTTCAAACAAAGAATACTATATTTTTATCAATAAAATCAAGCAACTCCTATTCGTAGATACTTTTCTGAATGATACACTGCTAATTTCATCAAAATTGTCATCGAATGACTTAAATACTGACTATGTACGTAGGGAAGTGGAGGTGGAGATTGAGCAGCCAATCAGATTAGCCGCGACATTCTGCGTATATAGATAAGACCAAGTTTGTGGCATGAATTCTTTTAGTTCGCAAGTGCTGCGTGTGTTACATCAGAAATACCAAGTGTAGAATGAACATTGGATTAAATTAGCTATCAAAAATTTGTGTGATATTTTATGAAGTAGTTTATCCGATATGTTATTGGTTTTTTGATATCCTTTTGTAAAGGAGGGCCATCGTGGGAAATCGGTACGTCCTATAAGCCTCTACTGACACCCCCCTGAAATAATGGGCTCACCCCAGCTGCCGATGGTGTAATTTGAATTGACCTCCGGTTATTTCAAAATTATATCATCGCAGTATCAGTATCAGAGTCAGCATGCTTTGGAACGGTTTTGGTGCCATGAGTATGTAGATAAAAGACGTAGACCTTCCCTTTCAGTAAGTCCCAGGGTGACTCAGGAGGAGGTATGAAATCTTGGTCTGTATCCGTGTAATTAGGCGAGCATGCGGCCTCCGGCTTGACGAGGTACGAATTTTGTTTTGCAATATTGAACACATTAGTTGTTAATTTGGGAATGAATTTCAATGGGTTTGTAAAAGTATTTCTGATGTAACAAATGCAACATTAGTGAACCACAGGATCCTTTCAGGTCCGCCAAATATATTAAAAAATAAGGAATATTATTATTATACAATACAATAAACAAATGGCTCTTCTAAGAACCCAAAACAATTTTTGATAACTCATTTAGCTCAACAGCTAGTTGTAGCATCTGAAATATTAAGTTTTACATGAATAATTGGAACAATACTCGCTAAAAATAAGATCTTAATATACATTAATAGTATTTTTTGGATTAAACTACTCAGGAGACAAATTAAAAGAAGCCATCAGCTTGCGGGGCTAAGTGCGTGAGGTTGTAATGGCGTTTATTCAAGCAGACAACCACTTAGCTACAGTAATTAATTTCCACGGTGAAAAATTAAAAACGACTTCCTCTCACATCCCTCTAAGATGGCTTAATTAATGTTTCCTTGATGGGGGTGGCTAAGACCAACGCCCATTTTGGATTTTGTTTGCTTTATGGCCTTAATATGGTAATAAGGACGAACTTTTGAATCTGTGGAAAAATAGCTTGATATTAAATTCACTGTGAAGGTTGACACGCCCCCTTTTTTTCTTTATTCTAACGGAAGAAAAATATACATGGAGAGATATGCGAGGACGACGACATATTATTGGAAGTGTGTAATTTGAGGAGTGCATGATAATATCACAGAAACAAAGAATTATATAATAAGTCTTGTGGGACGATCACTTGCACGCCACTGTGATTCCCCTTCTAGAAATTCGTGGCTTCTAAGATGCTAACAATATATTATTTTTCAATTACTTAGCTTGGCCATAATGGAGCAGCCAATTCCGTTTTCATGACATCTTTTATAGACGACTGGAAAAAAATTACCGAGCTCAGTTTTTCGGAAGCTATCTCGCCTTGAAACCGGAAGTGATATTTCCACGCAAAGGCGGATAAACGTCAACAGGTCCAGTCGTGGATGTAACGATCCAGGAGAAAGATAATCGACGACCGAATTTACAGGTATAAGTGAACGCTTCTTATAGGAAAGCACAAACTAAGAGTTTCGAAACGATAAATATGTATTAGACAAAGAAACAATTAGCACTAAAGTGCCAGCTTCTGAAATCTTCGTGAATTAATTGGCAAGCAAAATATATAAATAATTAAAAGCTTAATTTATGTGCATTAACTCTTGCTCCGGTAACGAGAAATGGAGACAGAAATTTGCAAAATAAACTTCTCTCTGTCCAGGGAAATTAAAGAAAAGATTATACATTTGGGAAAAAGGAGTGTAAAAATATAGTACTTGAAATCCGACCAATAACGACAAAGTGAGTAAAGGGCCCAATTCAGCATTCACATTTTTGAATTGCAAATTATTCAAGTCCAACTTCCATTACTGTTGCTGAGTTATCATTTGAATAAAATGTATGAATATTTTATACACGCACAATATTTTAAGTCCTGCTCGCGTATACAATTTTGTCTCAATCTTTGATCTGCAAGCTTTTCCATAATTCTGGAAAGGTTCATCAGAAAGTTGAGAAGTTGATATATTTTATTCAATACGTGATGCCTTATCGAAACTAAGTTTGCAACATTCTAATTAATTGTACAATTGCTTCTTGCTACAAAGACTAACGTTGTACTTGACGTAGGGTGTACAAAATAAAATAGAAACATTACAAAGACTAATCGAGAAAATAGATCCAACTACAGCTCTACATCTGTAACCGTGTTGGTAAACACTTGACAAAGTCTTGAGGAAGAAAAGAATAAATGAGATGTTTGTTTTTCTGCAAGTGATTGTGAATCAGTTGACTTTTATCGATCAAATCGTTTTTGGGATATTATTTTTGAAAGACTGAATTTATAGAATACAAGTGAGTGATTTTACAAGATTCTGTACTTGTAAATATTATAATATTCAAAAAATAAATGATCTTATGGGCACATGAAGAAATGCCGTGGCACCCCTTTTATTTGTCGAACGGAGGAGAGAATTTCTAGCGCTAATACCTCTAGTATATTAGTAATTTACAGCAAAACTAGAGCTCCAATCAAAAAAATGTATAAGATAGGGTTCTAATATTTTCGAAAAATGATAGGATTCTGTTTGAAACATTCTTTCAATTAGGGCCATAATCTCGGGATAGTATTTTTATCTAGAATTAACATTTTTACTCCAAGTGTAAGAGCTCTGCAAACTCTATCTTCATTATTTATTTCTCGCTTTGCGAAAATCGTTATGTCTGTTCGTCATGAGATTTTACTATGAGAGGTTTGCAGGTGTGGCAACAGTGTGAGCATTAGGAGTGGTAAAACGAAGTGCTAGCTCCCACGGGCATTACGCGTGCAAATCTCAATGTTAAATACGACTTAGCAATGTCGCAACTTATTCTCTCCTGGGAACACGAATGCTGCAAGATGTAATCGGAAAATTTGGCAAGCCCACATTTGTGTGGAGATGTGACGTCAACTGTGTTTAGTTTGTTGCAGTATTAAATCAGGACGAAATAGTAACTAATTGAAGTATATTTGGTTGCAACTTGGGAAATACGTATTCGAATCATTTATTATTTGGAAGAGTTCAATTTGCACATAAATATTCACGGCTCTGTTGAAAATCAACATCCAAATCCTCTCGATTGTCGTTCCCAACATTTCCGATAACTTGAATTGGAAATGAAGCGTTGAAGGCTCTGCGATCACGATTACATTGTTCCCGATCATATTTGCATTCGTGAAGTACTCTTCCTTCCCATAGCTCCACTTCGCGTCCACAGCCTCTCCAATCCCTAATTGTCATCAAAAATTCAGTTTTGTTTGATATGCGTTGAGGGAACGCCCATTGTCGGCTGACATTCAGATCACAGCACTTTGATCTTGTTTATCCAGTCGATGTCTGCAACGAAGAGAGGACAGTGACGAAGAATAACAAGAAATTTTTTGAGAGTCGTCGAACTTTTGATTATGTTGTGAAACAGCTTTCTTAAACACAAGTGAATAAGTCTTAATATAATTTTCTTAAAGCATAATGGATTGTCAGGTAGTTTAAATATGTAAAAACAAACGAATAAACTATTGATATATATACTATAATATCAACATCAAGTTCGCTCCGCCCCCTTTTTAAACATACACCAACAAATAAGATTTTTTGCTGTCATTATGGACTGGAGCTGGAGTAAAAAATTCGCAATATAAAGTATGTATCTTTACGAGTGTGAAGTTCGCATCGTATAAGGAATCCGGCCGTAAATAAACAGTAATCTGGCAGCTCTCGAGTCCGTTCAACATTCAGTTGCTTTGGTGTTCAGCGTTCAGACCGATTGGCTATAATAAATAACACCCGCTCAAAAAGCTAAAGGGGAACTTATTGAATTTGAGATGGGGGCTTTTGAGCCGAGCCTAATTGATCTCCAAATATTTTAAACACTAAAACAGTTTGGAGTAATTTGAAGGGCGGTGACTTAGGGATCTGGAAGAAGTTTGTATCTGTCGATGAAGCAGAAGAAGTGTATACCGGTTGTAAATTTCATATTCACAATACAAAGCCTATGAGTGAAACGAAATATGATTCAATAGACTTTCGAATACTGGAAAATTTTTCATGTTCCATGTACCTTTTGTTCCATAATTCTGACTCACTTCATTGTTATTGTTAGCCAATATAGGCCAACTCAGTTCCCAACAAATTGTATATTATTTCACGCCGGTTACGTTTTCATTTCCCCGAAGACGACGACATTTGTGTGAACGATCTATCTCGCCTGAGTTCAGTCCGGCTCCGCCCCCAGAGGACTCGACAATGTTTGAATATCGTATGTAATATTAATGAAAAAAAAAATATAGTCTTGGTGGAACAGTTATCAATCTTTACAAATAAAGTGAGCCACAAATATTCAATTCGCATGTAAAAAAAACTTGAGCATAATGAAAAAGTTGTCAAAATCGGATATAATCTCTTATATCAAAAAAAGCGGATCTCATTTGTTTCAATAAGCATGGAAGCTCGGGTCGCTTGGGAGCAAACGAACACTCTGTAAGAAAGGTATCTGTGCAACTCCAAATCCCTAAATACTGTGGCAAGAAAAACTCGCGAAACTCTGTTCATTTATATAAAAGTTGTGATGTTTTGTCATTTGTCAGCCAGCGCACCTGTGCTAATAGCTCCATTTTAAATCCACCTCGTTTAGTTGCAGCAAGCGCCGGTAAAATTCTCTGCTCCGTATTTACTTGCTCTTGCAAATTAAGGGACGCCATCCACGATTATTTCAGACTTGATAATTCTAATTCTTGGCGATCTAACTGTTGAAATTGGAATTTTAATTAAAATTCAGACGTAATTCAAATATAATCTCAAACACCAACACACCTAGTAGATATTTTTAATAATAACTTAATCACGCTACAATGAGTTTTACCCTTTTTTTCAATAATCCAAGCTAAGAATTTATATTAAAATAAGATTAACGTAGATCTTATAAGCTGTAGATTATTCCTGGCTCCGAAGATTCAAGAATGACTAAAAATCTAACACCACCTCAATCAAGCGAATATAACCCCGCCCACTCCCGACTAAAATCAAGGATGCATTGGGTACTGTTGGATCTAATTCCACCAGCCAGAGAAATGACACAGCAAGTTATTTGGTGAACCATGTAATTTTGTTTTCATAATCCTTTTTCTATTGACGCGCATCGCGCAAAATTCAGTTTCCACCACAGGCGCATTGTTGCCAAATATTCACGCTAGATTTGCGTGTTGAGTGATGCGATAGTGTTCGCGCACCTATTTTTCACTCGTTTTGTAATTCATGAACAAATGGAACCGGAAATGCGGCCGTTGAAACCATCAAACTGATCGTGGCCGTGGGCGAATGAGCATTTATTGTGATTTTGTACTGATGTATCATTTTTCATTGAACATTTTGAAAGAATTTTCACATGTTTTCAACTGTTAAAAGTATTTACAGTTTTTTCACGCACTTGTGAATGGATTATATGGGTTTTACATTAAATACGAAATTTACAACGTACATTTGAATTCAACTAAAGTTTTTTGTTTATTGTGCCAAATCCATTAGGCAATGAATTTCCAACAACGAATATAATTGTGTATTATATTGCTCCGAGTTCATAGTGAACAGGTTGGCTCATACCTCGAAATGTCTTATATTGTTTCTTGCAACAAGATAAGGGTTTCTCGGAATGTAAATCACTGGTAATTCTTGCCGCCTCTGCTTGGTACTATTTGACAAAGCTTGGTTTATTTCATCCTCGTCGACAAGTTTGTGATGTGAAGCGAACCAAAGTCTTATCCAGAAAGGAAAATGAAGTTGTTAGTGTGTTTATTCATAGAAACTCACCTAATATCTCCAACGTGTGTGTGATCTCCCTGGGTTCCAGTGTACCAATTTGACAGACATAATCTCCAGCATCTTGAGGGCGGACGTCGCGTAGTTCAAGGGAGTAGCCACCACCACTGAGTCCGGGCAGCCCCGGTAGGCTCACGGTGCCTGCCGGGGACGTAAGCAGGCGGACGCGCGGGTCCGGCGACACTTTTACATGACCAGCTGTTAGCACCGCGATACCGCGCTTCCACACCATCACGTAGCTGCCTAAAAACAATAAAAACACAAAATTAATACACATTCAAATATTCAAGCGTAGATATTTCTGGAAGTGAACATCCCAATATATAATGATATTGATGAATACAATTCCAGTTTGTAGCACTCAGCTGATATTCTATCACATTCAATATTATAATCGCTCACTAACTCAATAGGACAATTGATTGATTGGCATATATTATTGATGGGGTAATGTGGCATGATTGTTCAATTATATTCATTAAAATTCACACATATCTCTCATTGAAAACGTGGGGAAGTGTATTCCAAAAGGAAAATGATTAATATTGCACATTCCTGACTGAGAATCAACGAGCTATTTCCATATTGACGAGCTTGAACAAATTTATTTGCTAAAATAAGCATCAATCAATATCAAATTATTTGATGACTCAATATATTATTACCGTGCATATTTATAGTTCAAAAATAATTACCCCACATACGACTTACAGTCCATATATATATATATATGAATCTACCGACTCAATTAATATATTAACATTACTTTTTCATTGAGTTGAGGTCATAAATAAAACATTTGGAGATCGTCAACTCCATTTGCTTCCATGAATAATTAACTAATATCCATCAGGATCAACCTAAGCTAAAAGCCGGACTAAGTAGTCGCACTAACATCCAGGTTATGTTTACTTTAATGTACCACGCGCAGTTTATGTTAAATTGAGATGAATGTGGCGTAAATACGGGGAATAAATTACTTAAGTTGATTTAGTTTATACTCTGCTTGATAGATTTACGGTTTGATGGCTCTTTTGAAATATATTTCTTTATTTTGAGGATTAGTTGTTTATATGTATCCTTTAACATCCAAGTTATCTCACACCTTCAACCGCTGACTCCACAACCTTAAATTGTGCATATCACGGAACACAAACAGTATGCGGTGGAGACCATTACCGCTAACAATGATATTCAGCCAGATCGCGTTGCCATTTACTTTGGATTACACCACTAACGATCACAGCCTATCTCGTTCTCAGGTCCAATGGGATAATCAATAATTTACTACGATGTTACAAGGTATAAGAAATATACAATAATATAAGGGGATATTATTTCCAGTTGGGAGCATGAAACATTTCGATATTCATATGAAATTTTCAATTTCAATGTTAGTTCTCTTATATATTGAGACAAACTTTCACCCAATCACTTTCTCTCGATTTCCCCGTCTCATTTCATCTCATCATTTTGAACACCGTTAATAATTGAAAACCCCCGAACAGATAAACACGAATGGTGAGCCTCATTCAAATAGAAGACGAGGGGTTAGCACTTGCCATGTAAACCACACTTAGATTATCAAAATCATTACTATAATACTACTGACTATAAGGTACAAGATAAGATGAAGTAATGTTACAAGGTAATTAATATTATAGTTAATCGATTTGTCTCCTCCAGCTTTCAATAGAAGTGACTGTTAAAGGATGTTGAATAATTTTGTTCCTTTCCCCAAGTTTAAACTTCCATCACAATCTGCTCTTTTTTATGATTATAACTTCTAAAAACTAACTTCAATTCGTGATATAATCTTAGGCCAACTATTACATTTCTTCATTTGCTTTAACTCCTCCCCATACGGTGCTATCTGTGAATAACATAACGATGTCCTGCCGGTTAAATTCCCTCAACATAAATAATTGACAAGACCAGTTTCTAACATCGCAGCCTATGATATTCCCTGTGTCGTTAGTGACGGATAATTAGTATTTCAAAAGCTGAGATACAAGGATCTGTCAAGGCCGGCTGTAAGCCATGCATTATTAACTTAAGAGTGACGGCACCTGTCGAGGTGCGCCTAGAACTCGAAACAAGCATATCACAAGAGCAACAAAATGGGGTGAAGCCTCCAAATATTTTTTCCCATCATATTGATCTTGATATTGATGTTGAATATTTAATAAATTAAGACAGCAAGAAGGATTAATATTTGGAACACTGTTTTGAATACAGGTTATTCACTATGTACATCCCAATAAAAGAAAAATGTACTTTATTTCAAGACAAATATTTTTCTTGGAGTAACTATAATCCATCACACAAGTCCCATGTTAGTTTCGTAACAACCATTTTTCAAACTTGCAACAATTCTTTCTATCCAAAGATTAACATCCATGAAAACTAGTTCGCTTAATCCCAGGTGGCATCGAGAAGTAGGCCCTGTTGGGAGACTCCAAGCCTTTAGAACTAATTAAACAATCCTCTTCGGCCGCTTGAATAAATAAAAAGACTTGTTTAGTTCCGGACATCAAATCGTTGTCTGTCCTCCAATTCAACCGTTAATTTTTAAAACTTGAGAAACTGTTCTCGAATTCTGAATGAACTTGAATAGAACTACTTTTCAATAGAATCAAATAGAAGTCGAGTAATTTGCTCTAGTCTTACTTGAATTTGGAAGTGTTTGATAAAACGTTGACAAATGGGTAACTAGTCATCTGAGTTTCATTTTATTTCCAGTTCTATTGTATTTGTTCAGTTTATCATCCAAGAAACGAATTTATCGAAGCAGTTAGGTCTGGAAATGAAGTTTCATACCTTTCTTGAACTAAATATGCAAAATGGCCCAACGTGGATGAGTTTCAGACGCGTTGATTAATTTCTACCGAAGTTGATTTAAAGGGGGTTTTGATTTCGAAGGACTCAATTATTCCAAAAAACAACTACTTTTCATAAACAATAATCCAGTATCAGCACAATTCAATCAAAATGAAAGAAAACTCTCATATTAACAAGAATTATAATTTTGAGCGAATAAATTCAAATTCATGTCAGAATTCAAATGCGGCTTGAAATGCGTGAACTGTCAAGCATCGGGTTACGATAAATATCCACAGGAATCAATTGAACGGCGCAGAATACTCGAATACCCTTAACAAGGCTGAAAAAAATCGGACCACATGTCTCCGCGCTGCCATATAACTGCTTTTCTGTCAACTGAAGGAGAAATGACGCCAGCTTGTTGAGAAAATAAAGGAGAGACGGAATGACGGACAATAAAGAGAGCAGAAGATTCAAAAAAAATGCGAAATGAAGGGGCAAGATGATGATGTGATATCTGAGTTGGAAATTCGAGAGTATAAGATTGAGGGGTAACTGTTTTTCATGATGAAATATTTTGATTGAGGCTTTTTTTGAGCAGTAGACAATTCTTGAGTTATTATTCATGTTAAATCCTGGGGATAATCAAATTGAAAATTACATTTGAGTATGAAGATAACTTTTTGTTTGCGTGCCCGTTCAACCGTTATGCCTAACTCAGGATTGTGCAGTACTTTACGACAAAGGATTATTTGGCTACAATAGGCTCGAGTGAAACGTTTTTCTATCTTCTCAGATGTGTAATGACTACGGTTTTAGAACACAAAGAACATACAATTCTGTTAATAATTTACCTTCCTCGATCTCGTTACAGTTATGATGGAGAAACGTCCACTGTACATCTCACTCTATGTAAGTGGGCATGATGAATTTACATGAACCGGTATTTCCGTTACCGGTAGTAGCACCGGTTCCCGGTAACCGTTACGCTTTGCATGCAACAGATGTTCTTGAAGGATATTTACACATTATCGTGATTTTTCTTTTTCACAAATATTTCGTCCATAAATTATATCATGAATTGTCTGAAAACTTCTGTTGAATAGTAGAATGTCTGATAAAATCTTCCATGGAAAAATTACCGGTTTATAAAGGGCAAGCTTTCCTGTGGGATGTAGGTTACAATAAAGAGCGGCCATTAACTGTAAAAACTGCAGCAAGACAACCATAAAAAGCGTAAACAAAGTGCCATTATCATGTTTCGGTCGGCCGGCTAATGCAGTAAGGAAAATTGCGAGATATTACAGCGTTTAGGGTTACAAAATCACCTTCCCCAAACTTATCTTCACTGTAAATTATTTTGTTCGAGATTAAACTAATGTATTTTGAATATCAAATTTCAAGGATGATGTGGATCCCAATTACTTTCGAGCTTTTGATGTTGAAATTGCTCATTTATCATTCATAAATACATTTTCAACGTGGAATATGTGCTTTGCATGAAAAAATCATGCAATGTGTTTAGAAAAATATGCGCAATTATTTGAAAAATGGGAAATATTGTTTGAGTTGCCAATAAAGTACACAAAATAGGTGAAAACAACTTTCAGTAAATATTTGCAATAAACAGGAACAAATTTCCAAAATACGTTTTAGAATGTATAATTAAATGTATTCTATTTGCAAGCTGAATATTTTAGATTCAAAATGTTCGAGAAGTAAACACAAACTTTATGTACATTTGTTGTGATATTTTTTGAACTGGAACTTATTCTGCAATTGAGGGATATTAAGAGTTTTCCATTTCCACGCATCGCTCATTTCCGATTTCGTCGAAAGTAAATAAGATCAGATGTGGAAACACATAAATATGAGGTTCTAAATGGAATTTTTCAAGTTTAATTCAAAATCCATCATGCGAATAATACAAAATACGAATATCTCATTTCCTTATTCAGACATGAACATAAAAGCCCAAAAATTCAATGTGTTTTGTTTCATCCTAAAATTGTACAACATTTCTTCGTCAGTATATAGATGATAAAAAGTATCTCGATTATTAGTATGAAGGAGGAGTTTACAAGTCGACTTACCCGGTTCAGTGACGCGACAAGGAAGCACGACCGTTGCTCCCGTTGCGATTCGATATGTTTGTCCAGGAGTAACAAAGTTTGGTAGACGTTCACCAGTCTCCAAATCCAAGTCGTTCATATTTCCATGACTTCGAGTGCCTGCAACATATTGAAAAACTTTCATGAATAAATATAGATACAAAATACTCAAGCAACCCTTAGTATGATATTAAAAACTAGACAAAACAAGACATCATTCCACAAGACTCAAAAACTAAATTTTGCAATAGTAATAAGCATTCAACTTCTTTTTAAACAGTACAAAAAGTAGCACAATATCACATCTATTACATAAATGTGTTTGCAATAAAGTTTTGCAGCACAAAAGATATCCTTGTTGCTTGTTAATTAAAAATGCTCCGTGTACAAGTTTCATATTTTATTTGCCCGGTGAAGTTTTCTAAGAAACAAGTCCGACTTGCAAACAAGTAATTAATTTTTCGCAGGAAATATTCCCTTAATAAAGACTTTTAATTTCCGCCATCTTGTGAAACTTTTACATTTATTTCAATTCGTATTCATTCCCAAGAAATTAATTTGCATTTGTATACTCCACATAAAAAAAATTACCATATATTGTTTATAAGATGCTAATGAAATATCATTCAAAAGCTTTTGAATGATATTTCATTAGCACTAAGGGCACTGAAACGATCCATATCCTGTGTTGCGAAAATTGGGATGATTGTAATGAGGGGTTTGAAATGACGACACTAATCAAACCCTTTCATTTGATACCTATGTCAGAGGGGGCTGTGACAAGATAAGTTGTGCTTCGAGCTCAATTGGAATTACTCAAAATTTTTATTATAAGACTTGTTGGACTGCTCAAATAATCGTTTCATTTATGAATCATGGCATTCTCTCAAATGATAATCATTACACATATCCCAATTAACGAATTGACTTTTCCATTATATTGAAATAACATATGTTAAGTTTTGGAATATAATTTCAATTGAATTGAAATAACATAGTCAAGAATCAATAGCGATAAATTCAATCAAACCTCTCCCATCGATTTCTGAAGTTACAAATTCAAACACAGACTTACAATGAGTTCATAAATTCTTACTGAAGACTGTCGCAGGATTCATTATGGTATCATGAACGATACCGCAGGAACAATGGCAATTTTGTTTGCGTTGCTACGCTAACAACACGAAAATTTATTGAATATTGAACGGTTTATTAAAGTCTTGTATTTTCAGTTGACGTTATTTTGCTCCATGGAAGTGGCATCAATAAATTTTAGATTATGAGAAATAGTCAACTTTCTTAATCATAATTGACTGTATTGTTCTTCCTGTGTTCATTAATGGACAGCGGGAACATTTACGCGCTGATGATTTTATGAGCTCGTTAAGTGTTGATGTTGTTATTATGGTGCTCTTATTTACACATTAAATACGCAATTACAACGTGATTTCCGCACGAAGTTAATGAAACGGTACAACGATGAAGGTGGAATCTCTGTACATAACGTCAGAATTGCTAAGTGAAACGTATGTATGATGATAAATTCATAATGGAAATGGAGTCTGGAGGAAGCTTTGTACTTCATAATTTTGTTTTTTCATGAAGTTTAAATTGAATACTCAGTTTATCAAATCCAAAGGATTGCTTTGTGCAACTTCAATCACTTATTAAGTGAGTACAGTTATGAAGTTACTGGATTATATGTCATTTAGGAAGGGGGACATCATTAGCATTATGAATATTCATGAAATAGACATCACGATTACATGTTCTTTATAAAACAACTTGATTCGAGAAGAAGGTATAATATAACGTGAAAATCAATATCTTATAAATATTCCAAAAACTTTGTATTATACTTAATAGCTTTACAAATATAAGTTTCAGTCATGATATTGATTTTACCGACAAATGAAATATATTGTAGTAAATAATAATACAAAGACAACAGATGTGACAAAAATAGTGCAGCCCCCTACCTAAGACTTTCAATGTCAAACAAAAAAAGGACAACAGATTGAGAAGTGAGGTCTATCAGCAATTCAGAATGCTCTGATTGATTTATTCACATTTTTACAACATCGTAAACATCAAAAGCATGAAGGGGCAAGTTTTTTATACTCCCTTTCATCAATAGATTTTCTTTGAGGAAATTCTTGCTTCAAGTTTCAAGGGTTCACATTCTTCAACTTTTCAGCTTCAGACATTGTAATAAAAATGATGTAATGAAATGCTTTTGGTTTTCCTTTGAGTTTGACTAATCAAAACACAACATTCCACCTACCCCCAAGAAAGTAAACCCCATTCTGAAATGCACACGAACAAAAATCTGTATTTGGAATTTATTGGTTCAAATATCCTTTCGATATTCGAATGGAAGACGTCTTCAGTTAATAACCTCTTAATAGAAATTTACGCTGTTAGACCAATATCAACTTCTCTCTCTTTGGGAGATTAGCAATGAGTTTCCAAGACGTTGAATAATTACAAAGTTGTTCCAATGGAGACTTCATTCCTTTTCAGGCTTTTGTGATCGTTGCTGCACTTGCCGCTATGTTCTTTGCGTATAAACCAACTTGTGAAGTGTTTTTAATTACTGATTGCAGTCTTGATTAGAAAATTGACAGTGACGTGGCGCTGTCGATGCTTCTATCACTTTTATTAACTGAAGATTATCACGGTGTTATTACTTTTTTGATGATTTCGTGGAATATTAGTGAGGGAGAGTTTCTTATCTAATAATTGAATCATTAATTCAAAAAGATATTTGTTCCATTTGCTTTATACTGATACATGTGCAGGTGAAGATATTGTGCAGCCGACACTTTCAGCAAAAGGTTATGAGTGGGGCATCCTTCTCTTAATCGCTCCGTTAGTTGGAAAAGTCAAATATATTACACGCATCATGGTGACATTTCACACTTCTCTCTAGTGCAATATTCTAGTAAAAGGTCTACAGCTGCAATTTCAACACCCTTTTAATTAATGATTTATATTCAACAAAGCCGAGTACATATAGATTACTATAAAATGAGATTCAATTTAAATTGGTCTTTAATAATGCCGTAATTCATTGGTGAAATTCAAAATTCACTTTTCTTGATTGACTACGGTTTTATTGCAAATTGATTTTTATTTCGAAAAAGTGTTTTCGTTCGAGATGAAACGCAAGTTCAATATGAGCATGTATTTGTGAAGGTTTATTTATAGGAGTACACATTTGTTCAACTCAACTTTCTTGACAGACTGACCTTCAAAGAAATTAGATTCAAAGGAAAACACTCGCTGAAATTTCACAATTTTTATAAAAGTTTGATACTTCATTGAATTTTGGCTGTTATGCCATCATCAGAAGTATAAAAGTTTTATGAGAAATTCAAGTTCTATTTATACATATCTACATACAATATACAAATCCCATGAGAGGGCGGAGTTATCACCTAAATGGTAGGAATGAACAAAAACTGTACGGGGGCGGAGCTATCAACTAGAGGGGTAAGATATCAGAATATCTAGAAGCGGAGTTTCCAAAAGCTCTAATTGTTCATTCATCAACTTTTTTTTTGTTTTTAACTGCGTTCTTGATCTCATACGCTTCTAGATATGTTAACCTCTTACCCTTCTTTTCAAAATGTAGAATTTCCAAGTCATAATCATCATGTCTGTAGCAAAAATAACTTGGAAGTCTACATTTTGAGAAGAAAGGTAAGAGGTTAACATATCTAGAAGCATATGAGATCAAGAATGCGGTTAAAAACAAAGAGAAGTTGATGAATGAACATTAGGAGCTTTTGATATTTTAATATCTTACCCCTCTAGTTGATAGCTCCGCCCCCGTACTGTTTTTGTTCATTTGTACCATTTAGGTGATAACTCCGCCCTCTCATGGGATTTTTATCTTGTATATAGATATGTATAAATAGAACTGAAATTTCTTGTGAAACTTTTATACTTCTGATGATGGCATAACAGCCAAAATTGCAATAAAGTATTAAACTTTTATAAAAATTGTGAAACTTTAGCGAGTGATTTCCTTTGAATCCTATTTCATTATATTTCACCGAGAGCCTACAACTTCTTCTATTGAATTAATTCAAAGAAATTGATACAATTATTTGAACTATCAACGGAAAATATTGGAATGATTTATCATCCACTTAAAATTATATACCTGTAAGTGGAATATTGTACTCAGTTAAACAAAATTAGGTGTCCATCCCTGTGCATTCACATTCTCATCTTCATCCTCACAAAGAACCAGTGTGCAATCTTCAGAGCTTTAAGAGATAACAAAATATGAAGCTTGTAAGCTTCTATGTCCGACACAAACAGCGTCCTATTTCTATGCTTGTACCAGCATCGGCACGCTAACTCCTTTCAACCCTCCACCGACTATCGCCTGGTTAATTGCAACATTTCAGTCGCCTCTACCCGCATTCAAAGAAAAATACTGAGTCGCTAATGGTCGCAAGTATTAGGGCAAGCAGATTACGTCGAATCGAAATCATAGGTGGCAAAATGAAAACTAACGACAATACAAGCCAAGTAGATTAATAACCAACTGGGGTATGGCACTTTGACAAATGATTGTAGGTTATGTCGGACAGATTGCAATCATGATCCTGCGATATACGTTCAAAACGCGCGATAAATGAGCAGACCCAGCCATGTTTTGTTTATGGTAATGGCTGTGCCATACAACACGTTGTACTTGTTTTAGCACCAGTGTTCATGCAAGTTCATTATGGATCCTTTTCAGACGATGTCAGTTAATTTCAATCGCTAGTTGTGATTGGATGTTGGATAAGTTAGTTTGCATGTGATTACTATTGATTCAATCAAATTTTTGTTTTATTAACTTAAAGTTATCTGAATCTCCTTGAATCGGCATAAGCTGCTCTTTAAGTTTACTGAAGTACGAGCTACGAAGCAGCCTTGTAATTATAATGTAGCTGAATGAGGAGACCATAGCGGGTGTTGTGTGTAATTAAACGGGATGAGTGGGTAATACCTTAACGGATTTCAGTCTAAATTGTAGGGTATCAAGTTAACACTGCAACTGGGACAATCCTCATGATCATAGGTATTAAGTTAGTAAGAGTATTATTATATTATCTGTATTGTATTTAACTAGATGCAGATAAAAAAATATATTCATGTCGGAAATAAATTTCCTCCATCTTTTCTGCGTTTCCCTCTTTCAGTGTAATGACTGCCAGAGTTGCTGAAAGAAACATTCGAGAAATTTATGGGCAACATTTTTGTTATAGTCACGCAAAAAACCACGCTTGTAACAATATATTCGACGCTTGTTAAATATAATAGCCTGCCAAATATCACGAGATTCTTTTTCTCCAGGTTTTCGTTGAATACTTTTTGCCCAATAACTCGCAACTGATTCTGTCAACTAAAAACAAACTCAGTTGATTTATGCTCACATATTAAAATTCTTGTCCCTACAAAAGGTGCAACAATATTATTAATTTCTGATTCAACAAGAGCTAGTGACAACAGGATTAATTACAATGATTTGCAAAATCTCCCCCAAGTTGGCCAACCAAGGTGATTCATCACTTAACCGCTGGAATTTGCAGCCCCCACGAAATCAGAGATGGTGGTATATTTTCATATAAAAAATTTAGGTTGTTATTGAGTTCTTGTAGCACCACTGACAAAATATCCAGCTTGGATTTGAATAACATACAACCAAAGAACAATTATGCGTTTTCCTTCGCTAAGATAAATTGCAAAACTAGGGGCGAGTCTTTAGAATATATAACCGTAATAATTCTTATCCCAAGACATGCGAGAATGAGGTACAGACCACGAGAATGTAAGAAAGAAGGGTTGATTACGCTTTGTTTCGCGCTGCAATGGCGATAGCATGACTACTGGGTGTTTTACAAGTAGGTATGTAAGGTGAGTTTTGGGATGAAAACAGAACTCTCCGAACTGTCCTACTAGAAAAAAATATTAAAAATCAAATATTGAATCTTAGCGCTTTGGTTATAAATAACCTGCACCTGCATAGAACATCCTATCACATCATGCAGTGCTCTACTTTACCGGAACTGACACTGTCAGTTCACGTGGAGCTTCATTACGACTCTTTTGTATTTCAATGTGGTGGCCACTTGTTCACCAGCGATAAGGGTTGTGACGTATTGTCTGCTAGAGCTGAGCGTGTTTCTCTACCATTGCCTTGCGTTACGAAAATGGAATACAGGTTTTGATAACGGTGAAACATTGTTTTTGTTTGCTACTTTTGGACTCTGCTGATCGCATTTCACGATAAAAAGGGACGTGAATAATTTCAACCACATAATATGCCCCTATAAATAAAGGTCACCTTCGCAAAGGCTCTTCCTTGGAAGTGGAGTTACGAATATTGAATTCCTTCAACTGATTCCTCAGCTCATCAGGCACATTTAAAAAAACATTACTTTTTATCTCGTTAATGGACGGTAGAACATTTTTCCTGTATTTTGCAGGGAAGAAAAGTACAAAAACGTTTAGAAGGGTAAATGACGATGTCATTAACAAAACCTGTTTAGTTAATTACAACATTGACAGAGCGGGTGAATGCGCTAAGTGTCGGTAAAACACGTGTACAGAGGAGGTGTAAAATTGTAAACAAAAGCCGTTTCAACGTTGCGGGTGCTTGTAGCTTCCGTTGGGGAATAAAACTGGCGTCTTAAGAGCAATTGAGAGGGTAGCTTTCACATTGATTCTAAGTTTTCGACGCTAAAAGATAAAATATTTTTGCTAAATATTCCATTTTTCACTTGATAATGTTTGTAGGAAGTTTTGAACGCATGTTTAATAGTTGAAAATGTATTATCTAAGTTTTACTCAACTATGAAAAATGAAATACCCGCCAGCAGTATAGTGAATTGTTTTATTTTACTGTTATTTCGCAACAACTCCTACATTACAAAGTTTTTGCTGTACCTCATTTTTGTGTTGTAGTTGTAATATCTTCCATTCTTTCCGAACATTACACTTCCATCGAAGAAGCCATTATTGGTTTATTTTTCTTGTTGAATTTTCTTTCATTTGTACAAATTGTTTTGTTTGCATTTGATTGAGAAATTAATTAAAACACTCCAAGCAAATGTAAACACAAAGATAAAATGCGAAGAACTGGAAAGTTACCCCAATTCAGCTTCATTGTGAATGAGTTGTTCAATGAAAACAAAACTGTTATTAGCAAAAGGATATTTGATCGAAAACTTCATAAATATACATAAATTAATATAGAATATATTATTGAGATACTTCTCTTTCAAATTTAGTATATTAAAGTCTGTTCCCCAAACTGAAAAACTATAGACAACAAAAATATTATTGGGATGACTGTGCTGCGCATGGAACACAGCAGTTTGCCCATTTCTTGGAATATTTTTGTTCTGTTCATATGAATATGAAGATACTAACACTTCTATAATCAATTTATGCAAATACTCCTAGGACTCTCCTTCCAAAGGAAGCCCTAATATCGTATTTTATTTTTGAGAACTACCAACCACTATCGGAATGATTTATGTATGGCACCCCCCAAAATATAGTCGAAAAATATTGCAACAAGCCTTGATTTGCATTTAAAGAAGTAACATTAAGTATTTAATCACTTATCAAGCAACAACAGCGTGTGTCGTTATTCGCTAATCGCTCGAGGGGTGCATAAACCCTGCGGTAATAAAGTGGCGCGAGGGTTTTAAGAAAACATTTTATGAAAAGGAGGAGATTGTATGAAATTGCACCAGCGTCATTTTCTTAAATCAACTTGCTTGCAAGGTTCTTGGCGGGGCAATCTCGCAGTGGGGGAGAGAGCCCCACGGATATGAAACATGTTGATTGAAAAATTAAATTTTTCCGAGTATGGTATTTTTCTATTTAATATATCTTATAGATTAATCCGTAAGTACTTATCTCGTTATTTTTTGAAAATTTAACGGTGCGCCCCTGGGGCGCAGAATATTCCATTTAATTAAACTCTTACAATGTTCCTGCGCCATGCCGCCGCACACCTTGCAAAAATTACGTCTCATTTATCCGATTAAGAGGTTCATGTTGACTGTAGAGAAATGTTATTTCCTGCTTTAAAAATTTGCAATTAGCACCCTCTTTTCTCCCCTATTCACGTCCTGGAGAAAGAAGCCAGTAATTAGTTACAAGTTTCAGTGAATGATGAATAAAAAAAAAATTGTCAATCACTTTTCTGGAATGCCACTTTTTCGACTCTATTCACAAATTCACAGCTGTGGGATCTCCCCCCTTTGATTGAATCACTCTTTGATTAATATTTTAAATTCGTATCGTGTTCGATTTATTAAACCGAATATCGTGTAACAGGATTTGTGTTTGTTCATATTTTCATTTACTTTTGCCCGATTGTAGCTGTCGGAGTATTCATATTACCAAATGAAGCTCGAATGAGCGAACGTTGATCAAATTGCTTTTTCATTTTGCAGAGGTTGGAAGCAAAGCAGAATTCAAAATGTTTTGGGAATCATAACTGAAAAGGATTTTTGATTTGGTTCCGGAAAGTTTAAATTAAAATTGAGGATTGTTCGATTAGTTTTTCATGCACCTGTACGAATATATATAAGAACTCGTTAAAAGCAAATCCCTTCTTAATGAAGTTTTTATCAGTTTCCAATTTATTAAAAACCTAATCTCTGTAAATGAAACTCACTAAATTCAAAGCTAACACTCTACGTGTAAAAACCTACTCATGTTTCAGTTTGACAGCGTAGCTTCTGAAGCTTAGCTTGCTGTAATCCCTGGCGATAGCAGAGCTGAGTGGCAAACATGTCGAGCACGAAGTAGGTCATTGCATTACTAACCTGAATCGTCCTTTTCGCACACAACCATCGAGATTGAGTAGGATTATACTTTAGTGTCATTCTACGCTGGTTGTAATCAAAATCTCATACATTAAAAACATCAAATTTATCAACGTATTTCCGATTTAGTACTATACTAACCATAATGAATTCAAGGAGCTTCTTCAACTTATGTTCAACTACAATGGCTCTCATTCCAACCACAAAAGTCCTCGTTGCAAAATATTCAGTACGACAATTATGTTCCAGAGTGATGAAAGTTTGATTATAGCTGTTACAGTTTACGGTTTAGATGTAATGACATAGTTGTTGTCTATAGTAGAAGTTTTCAATGAGTTTTATCGATGTTGTTAAACTCTAATTAGAGTCATGATGAATAACTGCTTGTTTTATGGTATGGACATGTAAGAGTCAGCAAATTTACAGTTTATTGAGCTCTTACGGAATCAGGAAACTGCTGTCCACTTAAAGCAAGTCGTACAGGTAATTGTACTTTTGCAAATATAATTGATGTTAATAATGAATATTGTTATATCAGCATTTTTTTTGGAGCTTACACATAGAGGATAAATATTGATTAGTAGTTAGTTAATACGCTTCATTTTGAGTTAGTGAATAGGTAGTCGGGTATTAATCGTGGTTGTATTATATTCATAAACATTTAATAATAGCTCAATGTATATTTATACTTATTAAAAGTGATATTCAATTCCAAGTTCCTACGGTGGGCCATCCTCCGTTTCACAGTCTTAACACAGTGAAGGTGAGTAATTTATATAATATTTATTCTTATAGTTCAGCAAGGAACCCAATCAACCAAATATAAATTTATTGTAAGTGAAACCCTAACGGACAAATCGTTTGGTTGAATGATGTTGATGTTGATGTTGATGTTGATAAGAAATAAATTCAATGGAAGAAGCTGTAGGCTCTCGGTGAAACATAATGAAATAGGATTCAAAGGAAAACACTCGCTGAAGTTTCACAATTTTTATAAAAGTTTGATACTTTATTGCAATTTCGACTGTTATGCCATCATTAGAAGTATAAAGTTACAAGAAATTTCAGTTCTATTTATACATATCTATATACAATATACAAGTCTCATGAGAGGGCGGAGCTATCACCTGAATGGTAGAAAAGAACAAAAACAATACGGGGACGGAGCTATCAACTAGTTAATTTCAAAATAATTGTTCATTCATCAACTTTTTTTTGTTTTTAACCGCATTCTTGATCTCATACGCTTCTAGATATGTTAACCTCTTACCCTTCTTTTCAAAATGTAGAATTTCCAAGTTATTTTTGCTACAGACATGATGGTTATCTATCAAATGTTTGGCTACATTAGAGTCAGATTTATTGTTTCCAAAACTGCGCAAATGTTCATTATCAAAATTACGTCCTGTTTGTCCTATATATACATAATCACAATCATGACATTTAATTCGATAAACACCTGATTTTGAGAACAGATCCCTACAAAAAAACTTATTATTCACTAGAAGATTTTTCAGAATATAGGAATTATGTAACCCTGGAACAATGTTCAATTTCTTGAGTCCAATAGTTAAAGTGGGGGTGATGTCTTTGATATATTTCATTTTCTTATAGAATTGATCTTTTATAGGTGAAACTTCTATAGAATTATTATAAAATTGTTTGTTGAAAATCCTTCTCTGTTTTTTCCTTAGTAAACTATATACAATATTGGAGTCATAACCATTATTTTTTGCTATTTCCACAATTATATCTAATTCTTGTTTAAAACTGTCATTATTTAATGGTATGCTCAATAACCTGTCAATAGAACTATGAAATCCTGCCATTTTTATATTGGAAGGATGGTTCGAGGTTGAAGGGATGATTGTGTCTGTGTAAGTTGGTTTTCTGTAAATTTGGAAATTAATTATTCCGTTCCAAAGTTAGATCCAAGCAGTTAATTTTCTTGTTGGTTTCTACTTCTAAAGTAAATTTTATATTTGGTTCCATTGAATTTAATTTGCTCAAAAACGAATTTAGCTGCCTGTCTGTGCCTTTAAATAATGCTAGAATGTCGTCCACGTACCGATACCAGAAAACAATATGGGAACAATTTGAATTAAATAAGTTAATTTCAAAATAATCCATGAATATTTCGGCTAATAATGGGGATAAGGGTGACCCCATTGGTAAGCCTTCCCTTTGAATGAAAAATTGGTTGTTGAAAGTGGAATAACTTAGATCCAAACATAATTTCATTAAGGTAAGAATTTCATCACATAATATAGGATTAACATCATTTTTCTTTAATAATTCACTAACAATTTCAAATACTTTTTTTACTGGTACGGAAGTGAACAAGCTTCTTACATCCTTTTTAATCAATTCTATATCACTATTAGAGATGAAGTCATTAGCTTTGTCAATATAAACTGATTTGTCTAGAATTGTGAAGTTATTACCTTTATCAGCTTTCGTGAGAATCAGGTTATTCGTGTCTAATTTGTTTTTTATGGATTTGAGTACTTGGATATCCTCAGTGACGAGCTTATTGGTGGAGTTGATGGCATGTAGAGTAGCATTCTTGAATTGTGAGTTGAATTGTAATTTTTCTTCACTGGAAAATCAGAATCTACAGCTAGTTGTACAAGGTCTTGTTTTATGACCGGCTTGTGTGGAGCATAAGATGGTCCCTTTTGTAGCAACTTCATTTCTTTGTTAGTGAAGCTAACACTTGATAGGTTAGACACTCTGTCATAAAACTGGATCGAGTTATCATTTTTTACCTGGAGTTTATCACTATCACTTAAGCTTTTGTTTTCTTGGCGTTTATCACTATCACTCAAGCACTTGTTTTGAGATCTGGTTAAATCTCCGAACTTTTTATTAAGTTCAAGGAAGTGTTTATGACTCATATTGCTTGCGATTTGGAAACTCTGCTTCTAGATATTTTAATATCTTACACCTCTAGTCGATAGCTCCGCCCCCGTATTGTTTTTGTTCATTTCTACCATTCAGGTGATAGCTCCGCCCTCTCATGGGACTTGTATATTGTATATAGATATGTATAAATAGAACTGAAATTGCTTGTAACTTTATACTTCTGATGATGGCATAACAGCCGAAATTGCAATAAAGTATCAAACTTTTATAAAAATTGTGTTTTCCTTTGAATTCTATTGATAAAAAATGTTTTCCAAACTCAGGTGATTCATATTATAAGTTTTTGTCATCACAAATTGAGTTCATAATGTCGTGGTTTTGTCATGAAACACATTGAATCTTTGCAAAATCGTTTACGACACTCTTCACAAAATAAAATTCATAGATTATTGAATTTCACAGCCGAGTGAGGATAAAAACCGATTTGTGAATTAAATTGAAAAGTGTATACAAGGGGAATGGACTTTGCCAAAATAGAAGACTTCTTACCTCACTTCTAATGTACCAAATCGGCATCTCGAAGAAGAAAAGCATCATCTATATTAGAAAAGACTATTCCAAATAAATCATTAGTTTTCCTGCAGTTATTTCGTATAGTCAGTACATCCGGCAATGAATTTATACGCGCCGAAAATCCATTTTCACTAACATCCGCCATTGGTAAGAAAAATAGCCGAAAGACATTAGCGAAAGCTCCTGCGACGATAAATCTTCAAAAACTGATTATCATCCGGAAATGCTGTAATCTTCATTGAATTATATTCGTAATATTTGGCCGGCGTCTAATGTGGTTTTCTGTCATGATGTTGGTATTATCACTGCGAGGGGGAAATGAAACGCACCCTCTCTCATCAACTCATTCATTTATGATATTTTCTGGAATTTTTTCATTTGAAAGCGCGGCTCGATGACTGACATCGTCATTGCGATGCTAATTTAGACTTACTTCAAAGTTCTCAAGGTGTTGAGGGGATGTTACATATTCATATTTGTCCCAGAACCCGTCTGACATACCTACTGACATTGCATCAAGAAGAACCAGGGGGGTTTTCACTATGCTCTTGAAAATTGATAGCAAAGTGAATTAATGTACGTAGAAAGGATTTGATTGACAACCAATGTACATCAACTAGACCCCCTGTTTTCGCATAATTGCCCCTCATTGAATAATGGCGAATAAATAGAGAAACTGGAAGAATAGTCGAATAAAGCGAGCCAAGAAAGTTTCGTACTGAGATTCCAAATCACTGTGAACTGCTTGTGACAGATACCGGGCACGCTGATAAATTATGCAGGGTTGGTAGATTGAATTAGCTGGGACGGGCAGTAGTTCCACTTCCTGCAGCAACCTTTGCGGAAAATGCTTCTGCGATTGTCCTCCTAATGGTTATTTAATGTTGAGGTATAAAATAAACCGACTGAGTTTGCGAAAAATCTACGATATTTATGGATACAATTAGTGATTATGCTGCTGCAAGAAATTGTGGATGTTGGATTTAGTCAAACTAAGACACGTCGTCACGGCTGCATTTTATGCGATTGCCCTTTAGCGTTGGAGTGGATCTAGAGTGTGGAGCTGGTTTATGGCTTTTCCTGTGTTTAGTTTTAGTATTAGAGGAATGGGTTTAGTTTAGCTGTACTAGAGCTCTGACCTCGTTCAATTTAGTAAATGTATAATATATACTATTTTGTTGGGGTTGACGACTAATGTGTAAATGTAGTCAGTCCAACAAAGTTTTACGTTCTCCAAAATCCTGTATTCTATCTTGCCTTCAATTTATCTCAATCGTGTTGTATCGTCCTTGCTTCAACTTCCGTTCGATACATCACGTAATCTTAAAAGGCAAGATCGAGCACTGTGCCCCAACATGGTCACTCGACTTTCGACACCAAAACAATCGACAAGTTCTTTTTGGGGTCATTGAAAAAGGAGTGACTAATGCACAAAATATATTAAACATAGTGAATAAAGTGATGTTATTAATATTACGTATATTTTAATGGTGGTAATTTTACAATGTTCAACCTTAATGTGAGGATTACGAGCTATGTAACTAAATACGTACATTTTCAGATTTTCCCTCTGTGGTCAACAACGCTGTTAATGCAAAGGGTATGTGCTGAATGCATAGAAACTGGATAGAAGTATCCAAGTGGAATCACGCGTAAAGTTAGTTACATTTATCTCGTTGTACATCAGCTCCTATTTGAATTTTACGCTATATTCACAAATGTGCAGAAAGTACACTTCAGCATTTGCAAAATAAATTATGCTATTATTGTGTTGTTTGCTTTGAATGCGCACAAAACTGGTTGATGTCATGACCCCCCACATTTAATTGAGTATTATTTAAGTAAGTCCCCAGTAATCATCCTCTAAACTTTTTCATCATTTTCATTTCCCAATAAAAAATATTTGAACTAGGAGCAAATTTAAATTGAACTAAATATGGTGAGCAAATAGTTTTTGCAATAAAATAAAAATATTATGAATATCTCCAGCACACAGCTCAAATTCAGGCCTCGTTACACATTTTTTTTTCTGTTTTGCAACAATATATTATTCCCCATAATGTATAAATTATTATATGTCATGAATGCAGCGCAAAAAAATTGTTTATGAAGAATGGAGCTCGATTATTTTAACTAAAATTCCCTGGAAGCTGCCCACTTGAATTTTGATACAATAAATATTATTAATAAATGATGGCTATGGATGATAAATTTGTTTTGTACAACTGACGTAGATGAATTGGAGCATCCCAATCCAGCAATACGATCAAGGATAATCAAACAGTAGGCAGTGATACAGTCCAGGAATTTACATTTGCTTCAAGCTCCAGTCCTATTTTCCAAACGTTTTCAATTCAAAATCAAATTTATTTTGGACATATGAATATGAAAAATTAGAAGAGGAATTAGAAAAAGTACCAAAAGAAGAGACCCTATTACTATTAGGAGATTTCAACGCTCAAATAGGAAAAGAAGATCATATAAAGCAGGTAGCAGGAAAATATACAATACATGAAAACACAAATGACAACGGTCTAAGACTATGTGGTGTAGCGGCAAGAAACAACATGATCATAAGTAGTACCAAACATAAACATCCAGAAATACATAAAATAACTTGGGTATCGCCAGACCAAGTAACCCAGACACAAATAGACCACGTACTAATCACAGGAAGAAAACAATCAGATATAACAGATATAAGATCATACAGGGGAGCATGCGCGGATTCAGACCACTTTATGGTAATAGCAAATCTTAAACAGAAAGTAAGAAGAAATCAGAAGGACAGAAGCAAGAAAACTAAATGGGACATAGAAAAACTTAGCAATGAAGACACAAGGAAGAAGTACGAAGAAGAAATAGAGAAGCACATCAAAGAAAAATATGAAGAAGAAGACAATGTAGAGAATAAGTGGCATAAGATACAAAACTGTATAAACCAAGCTGCAAAAAAATGGATAGGAGAAGAAAAACAAGGAAATAAAAAAACATGGTTCAACAAACAGTGCCAAGAAATAGTATTAAAAAAGAAAAATGCAAGACTGAAGTGGATGAATACAAATAGGATAGAGGACAGAGAAGATTATAAAAAAATGAGGAAGAAATGTTGTAAAATTTTAAGAAAAAACAAGAGAGATTGGATGGATGATAAAATAACAGATATTGAAAAAGAAAGTATGAATAAAAACTCAAAACAATTCTATAAAAAAATAAATGAACAAAAAAGAACATACAAACCAAAAGTCTACTGTATAAAAGACGCAAAGGGCAGCAAAACAGAAAACGATGAACAATATAAGAAAACATGGGTAGAATACTTCAAAACTCTGCTAACAGACCCGCAACAAAACGTGGATATTACAACACAAGATGAAATTGCGGACGAAGGAGTATCAGAAGAACCAACAGAAGAAGAAGTCAGAGAAATAATAAGAAGCAGGCGAAATGGGTAGACTCCAGGCAAAGATGGAATAAACACAGAACTAATAAAATATGGAGGAGATGAACTACACGAATATATATATATATAAACTTATAATGAAGATGTGGAGAACAGAAAAAATGCCAAAGGATTGGGAAAGAGGACAAATATTCACAATTCACAAAAAAGGAGGCCAACAAACATGCGAAAATTATAGAGGTATAACGCTACTGAACACGACATATAAAATAATGTCAACACTAATACAAAAGAGAGTCCAGAAAGAAACAGAAAACATAATAGGACAGCATCAGTGCGGATTCACGCAAGGCAGATCAACAAAAGACGCTATACATACAGTTAAACAGATAATAGAAAAAGCACATGAATATAAAATGAACATAGACTTATTATTCATCGATTTCAAACAAGCGTTTGACTCGATCAGAAAAGAAAAACTTATGAAAGCCCTAGAAGAGTTTGGGATAACAGCTAAACTAAGACGATTGATCTTGATGACATTAAGTGGAACAACAACCACATTTAAAACACAAAAAGGGGAAACTCAGGAATACGAAATAAACAAAGGAGTAAGACAAGGAGATACACTATCAGCAACTCTGTTCAATATAGCGTTAGAATATGTGATGAGGAATTTGAACAAAGGAACACTCAGAACTAAAGGCGGACAAATAATAGCATACGCAGACGATATAGTATTGGCAACAAAAAATAGGAAAATATTGAAAGAAATGGTCGAAGGAATAGTAACAGAAGGAAACAAAATGGGTCTAAAAATCAATGAGAACAAAACTAAAATAATGAGGATAGGAAAAAAATCAGGAAGTAGAAATATAAAAATAGGTAGCCTGCAGTTTGAGGAGGTTAATAAATTCAATTACTTAGACATTATGCTTTCAAATAATGGAGACAGGAAAACAGAAATCCAAGAGAAGATATTAACAGCGAACAGAGCCTTTCACGCAAATAAAAAATTACTCAAGGATAAAAACCTAACAAAGAAAACAAAATTAAAAGTTTATAGAACAATAATCAGACCAATAATAATGTACGCGGCAGAAACAATGACAATGACCAAAAAAGATGAAGAAGATTTACGAATAGTAGAAAGAAAAATAGTAAGAACTATTACAGGATTAGTAAAAACGACAGAAAACAAATATAGGATATTAATGAACCATGAAATAGAACAAGAGCTGCAAGGAGAAGATATAGTAAGGAAAATAAAACAACAGAGGACGAAATGGTTAGGACACATATGGAGAAAAAGGGAAGAAGACACCGTAAGGGCAATTTTACAATGGGAACCAGGCGGAAACAGAAGAAGAGGCAGACCCAGGTCGAAATGGCTACAAGAAGTAGAAGCAGATCTGGGTAAAGCAGGAATAAAGAAATGGAAGGAGAAAACAGAAAATAGGAAGACATGGAGAGAAATATGTCAGAATATTTAGAATAAGGCGATGAGGACTGATCCCCCTCAAATAAAAGATCTAGAGAGCTTCAGAAGAAGCGGCGCAACCCCACCTGGGGTGTCCAAGCCACTATATATATATATGAATATTATTTTATCGGCCAAAGATTATCAATTCATCAATTATATCAGTTCAAATTGTTGAGAAACGTTTGAAATATTATTCATTATGTGAAAGAAATTGAGCTCCCCAATTATTGCGATGCAATTTCCACTTTTATTAGACTATAAACTCTGTTTATAATCTAACACTAAAATAAATCTCACTTATCATCATTTCCGTTTCTTATATCTAAGATACCACAATATGTACTCAACATTCTTAATGTTTAATTCAACTTCCGGATACCCATCGTTTCTTCATATCTAATCTTTATAGGAGTAATATCTTTCACAATCGGAAAATTATTCACCCCAATAAAGGGAAACAAATTCACTGGAATTGCACGGCATGAGACTGTATTCCAATTAACTGTGGCTTTGGTCATCGGACAGCAATAATTTAAATACTTTAAAGTTCAATAGGAGAGCAGATTCCTTTACATATATAATATAATACTATTGAAGATTATACGCGAATGTTACTGGTTCAAAACATTGTGACCAAACTAACTGTGTTGAACTATATCTGTTGTCATTAGTGCGCTACACGAAGGGGGAGGAAAGGAAGAAGGATGGTTTATAGAGTAGGATAATCCCGGGTACTTACAACGGCACTTGGGATTATTGTTATCTTAGGAAAAGTGCACATCTAAATTGGCATCTGTCGTGCCTTGCGATTAGTCATTGTGAGAGACGACACTTTTGTGTCCGGTAGTTTCTTGTTCCCCTTCGAGGACTTTAAGTGGTGGATATTATCCTGACGCCTGGGAGGATACTGATACGAGTAGGGGGGCCCAATAATACATCTCCAGGATTTAATTGAGACTTTGAGAATCGAATTATTATGCAAATTATGTTGAGTGATCTGGTTGAGGTGCGATTGGAGTTTGAGGCAAATGTGAAATTTCCAGCAACAAAATTTTAATATAAATATTCATCTTTCTTAATCCCTTTACAGTGGATAAACTTACTGTTTAAGAGCCGCTAAAAAGATGCAATTAATTTTCTCCGGGTTTTATGATAGTGTCATCCAATGCTATCTAAATTCAACACCCTACAACTTTTTGTAAGATTAATATTAATTCTTCATTAGCCTTATACAAGATAAATGGAATTAACTTCTTAAGAACTGTTCTAGTAACTCAAGTGGATCATTTATTATTCCTGATTCTTTTATCGCTACCGCTTCAAGAAAAACTAAAACGAGTTTTTCGCCTTTGGTAATTTTCAATATGTATCAAGGGGTAAATATACAGGTTATAGAGTTTGATGACTACAATCAATCATTGGCAAAACACTTATCATTGTATTCAATTGCAAAATGAAAATATCAAAAGTGCCCTGGTAGAGGTGCGATTGGAGTTCGAAGCAAGTCAATCCAGAGCATAATATTTCAAAGGCTATTAGGATAAGTTTTCACTTGGAATATTATTGGAGCAACACATCAAGAATTCCAAACCCCTCAAAGCTTTTTATCATATTTCCATTTTTACATTAAATTACTTTTTCAAAAGCAATCTTTAAGTACTTCATGGACTGCATTCTTATTCCGCATTGACTTTTTCGTCTTATTCTGCTTTGGAAATACCTTATTTACATATAAACCCAACCTAGCAAGGGAGTGTCAACAAATGCAAGAGCTCAATACCCACTCTTTTTATTTTGTTTCGCAGTTTTTGCTTTGCATTCTCGAACGCAATCATTCAACCCTGTAGACAAATGAATTTAAGAATGGATGGACACTGGACACGATTTTAGCATTAGGGTTTGTATTTATTTTTAATGCCGTTAGGAGGTGGTTACAACTAATGGAATACAATCAAGTGCTGAAGATTTTATCCTGAAAGTTAGCACCGTTGAAGGCTTCAAGTGAATTAGTTTTTCAGAAATTTGATTGCAGAAAGCGATATAGAAGTACGCTGGAAATGAAAAGTAAACTACGACTAGAAATGAATATTAGATTTCCATCCAGCTTTCTACACATACCCGTATTTTCATTATCTCTAACTACAACCAGAAAATGAAATTTTCATGTTGTACTTCAGCGCTACATCTCTATGGGCACTTGAAGTAGTGCCGTTCTTCTGCTATATTACGCGGGTGCACGCAATTTTGAACGATGAGCAACTTTTGTTGATCTTTGTTTTGTTTACTGTTTGCAGAAACGGGGGACTACCCTTAAGATGAACAAAATGAGTTGTTCAAGCATTTCAATTAAAATTAGCTTGAAAGAATGAAGGGGTAATGGAACATCTAATTTTACAGTCTTGTTTCGAACTCTGATCGCACCTCTACTGGGGCACTCATGTATTTTATTTATACATATCTTCTTAACTATTTAATCGTTCGGAAACATTAAAACGACCTCAAATTTGTGTTAGATTTATGTACCAATACAACCGTACCACTTTAAGCTCGAGCTTGGGGTCTCTCAAGCTGTTTGCGACTTGCGCAACGTGCTCCAGATGAGTTATGCGATAATAAAGATAAGGTGCGGGACGCAAATGTCAAGTAATTTTATTAGTGTGCGCTAATTAGTATGCGTGGAGAATGTAGGAGCCAACCGAATTCAATTTCGAACTGGGATATATGCTTACTGCATTTAAATTACTCTGAGTTTCGATACTACGGTTACATATTAATAACGTAGTATCTTTGATGTAGACCCAGGTGCGGTAACAAACGGAAATTAGGTATTTTGATCAATAATCCCAAAGGGAAAGAAAGGAATGTTGAATTAACTTAATACATTTGGAGTCTCGCTGTATGATGAGTTATTTATATTACTTGGGGATTGTATTCAAGGAGCTGTTAATAACAGCCTGCATACACAATAATAACTTAGAATTTCATTTATCAAGTGGAAATGGATACAAAAGCTGCTTCTTCTAGTTAAATTATATTTAACATTGATTTCAACTTCTTTGTCACATGGTTGGGATTCAATTTCGTTTTCAAAAAAAGCTTACTGTATTGCAATTGATTGAGAGATACAACAGATTGGCAAAACACTCATCATTGTACTCAATTGTCCAAATATATATATAGTGGCTTGAACACCCCAAATGGGGTTGCGCCGCTTCTACTGAAGCTCTCTAGATCCTTTATTTGAGGGGGATCAGTCCTCATCGCCTTGTTCTAAATATTCTGACATATTTCTCTCCATGTCTTCCTATTTTCTGTTTTCTCCTTCCATCTCTTTATTCCTGCTTTACTCAGATCTGCTTCTACTTCTTGTAGCCATTTCGACCTGGGTCTGCCTCTTCTTCTGTTTCCGCCTGGTTCCCATTGTAAAATTGCCCTTACGGTGTCTTCTTCCCTTTTTCTCCATTTCGTCCTCTGTTGTTTTATTTTCCTTACTATATCTTCTCCTTGCAGCTCTTGTTCTATTTCATGGTTCAATAATATTCTATATTCGTTTTCTGTCGTTTTTACTAATCCTGTAATAGTTCTTACTATTTTTCTTTCTACTATTCGTAAATCTTCTTCATCTTTTTTGGTCATTGTCATTGTTTCTGCCGCGTACATTATTATTGGTCTGATTATTGTTCTACAAACTTTTAATTTTGTTTTCTTTGTTAGGTTTTCATCCTTGAGTAATTTTTTATTTGCGTAAAAGGCTCTGTTTGCTTTCAATATCTTCTCTTGGATTTCTGTTTTCCTGTCTCCATTATTTGATAGCATAATGCCTAAGTATTTGAATTTATTAACCTCCTCAAAGTGTAGGCTACCTATTTTTATATTTCTACTTCCTGATTTTTTTCCTATCCTCATTATTTTAGTTTTGTTCTCATCGATTTTTAGACCCATTTTGTTTCCTTCTGTTACTATTTCCTCGACCATTTCTTTCAATATTTTCCTATTTTTTGTTGCCAATACTATATCGTCTGCGTATGCTATTATTTGTCCGCCTTTAGTTCTGAGTCTTTCTCATCACATATTCTAACGCTATGTTGAACAGAGTTGCCGATAGTGTATCTCCTTGTCTTACTCCTTTGTTTATTTCGAATTCCTGAGTTTCTCCTTTTTGTGTTTTAATTGTGGTTGTTGTTCCACTTAATGTCATCAAGATCGCTCGTCTTAGTTAAGCTGATATCCCAAATTCTTCTAGGGCTTTCATAAGTTTTTCTCTCTTGATCGAGTCAAACGCTTGTTTGAAATCAATGAATAATAAGTCTATGTTCATTTTATATTCATGTGCTTTTTCTATTATCTGTTTAACTGTATGTATAGCGTCTGTTGTTGATCTGCCTTGCGTGAATCCGCACTGATGCTGTCCTATTATGTTTTCTGTTTCTTTCTGGACTCTCTTTTGTATTAGTGTTGACATTATTTTATATGTCGTGTTCAGTATGATTTTCGCATGCTTATTCATCTCCTTTTTAGTGAATTGTGATTATTTGTCCTCTTTCCCAATCCTTTGGCATTTTTTCTGTTCTCCACACCTTCATTATAAGTTTATATATATATTCGTGTAGTTCATCTCCTCCATATTTTATTAGTTCTTTGTTTATTCCATCTTTGCCTGGAGTCTTCCCATTTCGCCTGCTTCTTATTATTTTTCTGACTTCTTCTTTTGTTGGTTCTTCTGATACGCCTTCGTCCGCAATTTCATCTTGTGTTGTAATATCCACGTTTTGTTGCGGGTCTGTTGGCAGGGTTTTGAAGTATTCTACCCATGTTTTCTCATATTGTTCATCGTTTTCTGTTTTGTTGCCCTTTGCGTCTTTTATACAGTAGACTTTTGGTTTGTATGCTCTTTTTTGTTCATTTATTTTTTTATAGAATTGTTTTGAGTTTCTATTCATACTTTCTTTTTCAATATCTGTTATTTTATCGTCTATCCAATCTCTCTTGTTTTTTCTCAGAATTTTACAACATTTCTTCTTTATTTTTTTAAAATCTTCTCTGTCTTCTTTCCTATTTGTATTCATCCACTTCAGTCTTGCATTTTTCTTTTTTAATACTATTTCTTGGCACTCTTTGTTGAACCATGTTTTTTTATTTTCTTGTTTTTCTTCTCCTATCCATTTTTTTGCAGCTTGGTTTATACAGTTTTGTATCTTATGCCACTTATTCTCTACATTGTCTTCTTCTTCATATTTTTCTTTGATGTGCTTCTCTATTTCTTCTTCGTACTTCTTCCTTGTGTCTTCATTGCTAAGTTTTTCTATGTCCCATTTAGTTTTCCTGCTTCTGTCCTTCTGATTTCTTCTTACTTTCTGTTTAAGACTTGCTATTACCATAAAGTGGTCTGAATCCGCGCATGCTCCTCTGTATGATCTTACATCTGTTATATCTGATTGTTTTCTTCCTGTGATTAGTACGTGGTCTATTTGTGTCTGGGTTACTTGGTCTGGCGATACCCAAGTTATTTTATGTATTTCTAGTTGTTTATGTTTGGTACTACTTATAATCATGTTGTTTCTTGCCGCTATACCACATAGTCTTTGACCGTTGTCATTTGTGTTTTCATGTATTGTATATTTTCCTGCTACCTGCTTTATATGATCTTCTTCTCCTATTTGAGCGTTGAAATCTCCTAATAGTAATAGGGTGTCTTCTATTGGTACTTTTTCTAATTTTTCATAGAATTTTTCTTTTATTTCTGTCTTTGCGTTTTCTGTTGGTGCGTATACGTTTATTATTGACAACTTGAAAGGAGTTGTTTCCATTCTCACATAGGCTAATCTCTCATTTATTGCTTCAAACTCTATCACTTTCTCTTTTAATTTATCCGTTATTAAAAAAGCCACGCCGTATTGCCCTTGTTTGTCATCTCCTAAGTATTGTAATATGAAGTCTTTCTTCTCTATTACTCCTTTTCCTTTCCATCGAGTCTCTTGTATTGCCGCTATGTCAATGTTATATCTTGATATTTCTGATACTATTTCTTGCATCCTCCCTGGTTGTAGCATTTGTCCAAAACAAAATTAAAATATCAAAAGTGCCCCGGTAGAGGTGCAAGTGGAGTTCGAAGCAAGTTATAAAAAGCTACTAGAATAAGTTTTCACTTGGAATATAAAGGCTTGAAGCGATGTGCTATTATGGAAGCAACACATCAAGAATTCCAAACTATTTATAATCAAAAAGACCCTAAACTATAACTGCAGAAAAAGTGCCTGAATTCAAATCAATGGTGGAACCTCAACAAATCATCATGAACGTTGACTCAATACGTTAAGTCAATTCACCATGAAATCTGAACATATTTCCGATTAGAATTTATATTTGAAAATCGTAATCATGTTATCCTTCTATGAAAATAGGATCTGAGTTAACAATAAGATAAGATGAAATTATATCAATGTCCATTCAAAACTATTACTACAGAACAAGTGCGTTAATTGAAATCAGTTGGGGAGCCACAACAAATCGTCATGTATATTGACTTGATACGTTAAGTCAATTCACTATGGAAGTTAAATTAGCTGATTAGAATTCATCATTGATACTCGAAAACATATAGATAATGCTGTCCTTCTATGAAAATAGGATCTGAGTTAACAATAATTATATCAATGTCGACTACCACAAAGTGGATCAAATCCTACTATTTAAATAGATAAACTGGGATCAATTCCTTACAATTTGCAGGCCTAGAAGCTCTGGCTTTTTTGAAAGAATCCATTGCAATGATACTACTTTCGAATTGCCAATATAACGAGTAATATTTCAAGATTTTACAACGTCGTTTATCATAAACTGTAGTAAAAAATTCAGCGTTGGTTGTCATATTATCTTGGGTTTCTAGAAGCGTCAAGGTAATATTTGCGGACACTTCCAGTCGTAATATTTGCGCTTTATGCCACATCCGCTACGTTTTGCACGTGTGATACATGCAGTAAAAGCAGGAGACAATCGCGGAACTCAAACCAAGGAGAAAAAGTTTTGATATATGATACTAGAAACAGAGACTCACAAACATTAAACAGAGCACTTTTCTTATGAAACTTATGCTTTTTATATTTATATGGTTCTTCGATCAACACCCATAGGCTGTTTGAACCGCATGAAATAAATTCATTCCATTAATAATTCAGTATCTTCCGAAACCCCACTTAAAGTTTGGCGACCTCTCGCTAGATGATGTTAGACTCGTCGTCAAACTTGACGACGAGGACCACTTCACGTAGATGCCCATCTTATATTCATGGGCGAGGATAACGGAAAGTGTTACGGTAATGGGACGCATGTTATACCGGTTAATCCAGCAGCGTCGAATGTGGGGTTCGAAGCAAAAGAAAAATATCAAGACTGCTCCAGTAGAGGTGCGACTGGAGTTTGAAGCAAGTCAACAGATTTAGCGCTTTGTAAATAGACAAGGGCACTAATTGAACGCAAATTTGACATGGCAGCTTTTTGGTGTGATATGCGTATATTATATAACGGCGTGGATAATGCAGAAGATTACACAAGTTGAGGGAATTTATAGTTCGCTTCTCAGTGTGAGGATAATGTATTCCTCGTGCGTGTAATTAAGGCTGCTCATTTGTTACGTACACGTGTAATTTCAGCTTCAATTACGCGCAATTAGTTGATTGTCAGACTAAATTCATTCGCGGAAGTTGAGATTAATGACCGCGAAATTTTCATGCGAAATATTGAAAATATTATTCCAGTAATATCCCTTTGAAATATGTCCAGGAAGTCAGTTATTCCTGCTAATCTTGAGCGCTAACGAAAAATGCGAAATGTAATAATCGGCTATTAAGTTTCTGGCAGAGCTCCAAATGCGAGTATCGCAGCATCTCCAGGAGAATATTGCAAAACGGTATAGTCTGCTGCGTGAGGGAAGATGGAACGCTCCCTGAAGACAAGTGTCTGTTGGTCTTTTGCTTCTTGACTATTTTGCGTGAGAAACCCATTCATCTTTCCTTCTTGTAGATTTAAGTTGTGGAATGGTTGTACTTTATTGCTTGAACTGAAAAAATATTAAATAGGCTTCTGAACTGATAGTAAGATTTGTTTGCGAAACGCAGCCAGAAAATTTATTATTCCTGATTTTTCACTACCGCTACTAAAAGCAAGTTTTCCGTTCCGGTAAAAGTTTAATTATCTAGCTATACATGGAGCCCCAAGTATTTGGAACATCAATTAACAATATTTCATTGGCATAGCACTCATTATTGTGCTCGAAAGTTCGGAACGAAATAAGAGTACCAAAACTGCTCCAGTAAAGGTGCGATTGGAGTTTGAAGCAAGTGTAATTTTTTTGGTTCACACCGCTGCCTGCTATTTGATTATTCAAAGAAGCCAAGAGAAACTTCAATAAAAACAAACTTACAAGTTTCTAAGTACTCTTTTTTCAATGTATAATTCCAAAGGAAACAATTGAAGTTATACTTGTCACGGTATAATGGTAACAACGAAAACTGCCGATATTTTTTCCGCGAGCCGATTAGTCACGCTGCACGCAGAGAAAATGCATTATGTGCATATATTCGAACCCTTTGCATCACAAAAGTTATTAAAAGTTCCTTTTAACAAGTTGAGTGCATGTAGTCTTTTTGTTGCTCCACTTTTCGCGTTGCTCCACTTTTCGCGTTGCTCCACCCAGTTGGATAAGAGGTGTGAATGTATTTTCTGGTAATCCACCCTTAACTAGGTTTAAATTAATTACAGCTGAACTCAAATACAATCACTGCGATCATTAAAAATATATATGTAACATTGTGTGCGCAGTAAATTTTTCTGCTGATAAGTAAGTTGAAAAATAACCCAGAGATACCAGAAACTGCTTTGCGTGGCGAAATAAAGAAGGTTCGTTAAATTTGAGCAGTTAAAATACACTTAGCCACATACGTACGATACATTTTAGATACGGAATACAAGATACGGAGTGAAACGGTGAGTAAATAGTTTGCAATTCCTGTACGGAGGAAATATTCTCATTTTATTTGCCATTAACTTACAGCACATTATTTTGCTTGAATTTCTTGTTCTTTAAAGAGTTGCAGTGACCTAAATTGTTCCCACTTACATCACAATAAATCTTTAGTACAAGAAAGCGGCGAGTATTTCCATTTTGCAAGTTTTTATAAACCTAGCAGCACATCAATCAATTTTTCTGCAGTTTCATGTGATACTTCAACAATTAATTAGCAAATTAGTAGTTCCGTATTATCAAGTGACAAGTGTCGTGCACACAAATGCATTTCCGGTGGTTGGGCACCTCATATCAGCCACTCATCAACTTGACGGCCGCTAATGATGTCCGTGCGTGCTTTTCTGTATGCACGTAATCAATTTTCAATTTTGCACTGTATTTTTTCTAAACTTTCTGACCCAATTGCCACCTTTGCACGAAATTGATTTTGTAACGCCGATAAAAATATATGCAAGTGTTCTATCACTTGTTTTACAGTTAAATATACATGAAAGTTCTTTGAAATATTTTTCTAGCTTTTTTCGCATAGAAAATCGTGCTTGAAGCACAAAAGAATAATTGCCAACAGAAATAATGCCGACTAACTTGCGTCTAACTTCTAAATTTGGCGCATCATCACAATTGGGCGCCCCAACTAAAACATCGTCACAACTTCGCGCGCGAGGAGGAATGTCATAAAGGGTCACGATAAACAAAATCAAAAACAGAATATACCAAAAATTTCGCAAAAAAACTGTTGATTACGGTTCGTTAAAATTTATAGGGCAAGCAAGATGTGAAAACTTTCGAGAAGAATTCGTCACACCTTTCAATACTTCAATTCATCGTGTCACTTATCGCATCGATTAAAGTCGATAAATACAGCCATTCGAACAATAAATACGTCGTAAATGTAGATAAATAGGAAGTTTCAAACTTTCTCCGAATACAATTCGATATCCGAGAGCGATTTACGAGTACTTCAACCCTTAACTGCAGCTGTGAATTTTTATTACGTATTTACAGACACTGAGTCAAAGAGACGATCAACTTTTTAAAGAACTTTAAAACTGATGGCTTCGATGAACTAACTTGGAACATTCGTACTGTATGTTAACCTAATCTCCCGAAATTAAAACCATTACAGAGTTTCTTTTTTTGTAATTGATGGCTTTATTCTGTAACTTTGTTCTTAAGTACTGTCATTCTGAAGCTTTAGGACTTCCAGTACAATTTCGCGAAAGGAGCAACTTATATTTTCTTGTTTTGGAGCTTACATTTGAATTATTACATGCAAGTCATAATTATTTATTATGTTGAATATTTATTTATTGACTGAATAACTTGCGATCAAATTCAATTTGATTCACCATCGCTTTGAGCGAAGCTCATAACATTTCGAAAGCTTCTTGAATTTAATCATAATAAACCAACCGAATTCCACTTCATTTATTGTTGGATCAAAGGTGCCTCGACCATCAACAAAACAGAGTAAATAAGGAGACTGCTGAACGGACAAGCGCACAATTCGCTTTCATTCAATTAAAGTTGTAGGAACGGTAAAATCGACTGAGTTGCAACAACCATACCGGATGTGCAGTTGTGTGGAACACGTACTTGTATTCCTGGATCAAAGTGGCTCAAGAGAAGTGGTAAAGGTTTCACGACACACTCATGCATAGGAATTGAGAGGAGTGGAGTTGTTCTGAGGTCTGGAAGATGACGAAGCAAACATACCTTGAAGGTATACTGGATAAATAAACATATAAATGATTTCTTGGGGTTATTTTTTTTCCATTAGTAAATTGAACCATATGTTATATTGTAACACAAAAGGTTCATAAGATTATCAGAAAACACGATCCTGTAATTTAGAATTGTACACAAAATATTTTGCATTATCAGACTATCGTAGCGTAAAGATTGTGCGAGAAAATATGTAATAAAATTATTCAATAAAATACCTGTTCAGGTATTTTCTTTTATGTATGAGCTCAAGTGCATCAAATAAAATGACTTTTAAATTATAGCAGTTGATGCAATCGAATAATTTATGTGTCCCCATAACACAAGAAGTGTGCCCCTCTCCCCAATTTGACTTGATATTTGGGTATACGAAAACGAAATGCTCAGCTACGTGTTCATCGGTTCGTTTCCTCTTTGGCGAACAAAAGAAAATATGCGAATCGCATTTGAATTTCACATTTCTGAATTCGGTATCAGCAAGTTTCTCGCAGACATTTTCACATCAATTTGTTGAGGTTGTATAATCTTATCATTCTTTTCAGTTACAGAGATGACAAATAAAATTTTACTACATGGAAAATCGAGACCGAAAAAACTATCCATAAAAATCCCAATAGAAATCGAAAATAAAAGGATTTTGGAAAGTTTATCAAACAGAGTCTTGTTCTGAATCATGTTTGTATATTGAATTTTGGCGCCCAGACAGCCATAAACGAAGGGTGAAAGTTGGGGTTGAAGAAGAAGATACTCGTTCAACAACATCATTGAAATCCAATAAAGCTGAATTCAAAATAATCGTGCAAGAAATATATTCATTTAATATTCCCCTCGTGATGTATAAGTAATGTTTTTATTATCGAAACCTATTTCGAATTTATTACTTGATGCAAAATATATCAATAAATGAATCTTGATGTGGAGCAAATTTAAAAATTTACTGCACATCTTGTGAATAATGTGAATAATGTAAAATCTAACTTTGTACAGTGATAATAAAAATGTTACAAAGGAATTAGTCAATTTTTCATTACTTGTTTCAGGTTAACAACTTGAGCACATAAATATTTGCTTGTACTGGATTTTATCGTCGCGTTTATAAGCTGAGAACAACATTAAATTTAGCTATTTTGAATCACTTGAGACAAAGAAATGTCCACTTTTCTCTGCGCGCCTCCAAACTTAAAATCTATCAAAATGAAAAGACCTATTGGGAGGATGATAATGAGCAAATTTACTTGATATGCAAAAGTATCCGAAAATTGGTTCAAACACAAGGGGAAGTCTCCCCTTGCTTTACCATCGGATTCAAGTTTCCTTATTGATTCGCACAGAAAAGAATGCATTTGCTTTCTGAGGAAAAACGTCGATACTTTTTATCTTCATTGTAAATTAGTGTCTGATGTGCAAGCTAATATTTATCGTTGCATATTTATATTAGCTCGTTCAAAAATTAATTACTTAACTGTCAAGAACTTTTTGTAAAAAAATGAATTTTTTCTCATAGTGCAATTCAATGGTCGCTCTTTGTTTTTGCTGACCTCCGTTCAACACGCTACATTCAACTCACTTCTAAAAACAAACAGAAATTGTCAGCAAAACCTTTCTCTTTTTGTATGTCACTCCACTGAACATTGCAGGTGGAACACAAAATTGTAATTCTGTCTAAATTAATTTTTGTACAAAGCTGTTCATTGTAATAATTTGCCGGCGTTATTTTAATTAAATTTTATAATCAAATAGCACACAACAAGAAATAAAAATAAATCCTGTGCTTTTACGTATGTTCACCGGCAACAAAATTGAATTGTTTGTAACTTATACAAAGTGGGATAGTTTCAAATTGTCTGTGAGTCATTATACCATTAGAGAGAACAATATTTTTTCCCGTCCTTTCCATATAATGTGTAAGACTTAATCAAGATTAACTGCTGTTATTATCAGAAAGATTCTTTCTCGGAAAAAATTGCAGATTAACTGGATTTGCCCAATTTTGTGGTTGATTTTCACATAATTTCTCCTCATCCCTCATTTATTACGTCATTATATAACCGTCCATGAATAACATTTTCTTTCTAAATGTCATCTATATGATGCCAATGGCTGTAATGTACCAATGGGCATCTGTTCTGGAACCGACCTCATATATCTACTAACGGACATGACAAGCTTTGGGGGGTCTAGTTTCAAGCCCTGAAAAAGTCTTATTCCTTAATGTTGGTGAGAAAAGTGTGAGAATATTATGAAGTTGGATGAATTTAAAATAAAAGAAACCTTTGTGAAAGGATGAGTGAAGTTTAAAAAGTTTTATTTGTCTTTGAGACCGATGCTGTCGGTAAAAAACTTACAAATACTTTTTGCCAACTTATGGAGGAAGTTTTCAGTAATGAAATTTAATAATCATGTGATATCTTCCCCTAAAATTTTATTATCAAACTTTCATATTCACGGTAAATGTAATAAATACGTTTTTTCGCGACGAGAAACTTTTTATTATTCCGTCTAGCGAATGTGAACGAAGACCGGTAATAAATTCATCAATAAAATGCGGAAATATTACCGCAAGGTTCATTACCAGAAAAAAAACAAAAATACATTTTTAATTGAATTAATTCAATTATATGATTCAAAAGAAGAAGTTTCAAAATTTCATGTGTGTATTGTCTGATATTAATTAGAAAAGTAAAAGATGTATTTTGCCCCAAACAGAATGTTAAATATTCCTAATTAAGAGCAAAATCACAAATTGGGAAGTAGTTTGGAATATCAATTAATATAGTGAATGTTTTTATCAAGAATATCGATTTTTCAAATTGTCATAACTCGGTTGATTCTGATCAAAAGTGGATGATTCTTTGAGTTTTGGAAAGCTTAGAGCTTCCTCTTTCAGGGCATGTGAGTTACTCTGACCTGAAGTACATCATTTTCCTACCACATCATTAAGAAAAAAAATTTTCGTTATATCAAGAAGTGTCAAGCCTTGATAACTTGTACTGGGTGCCCAAAATTGTTATCTCACTATATAACTGCAAAGTATCTGCTTTTTCATGTATTTTCTCCCTAGTCTTCCAATAGCAAAAATGCAATGCCTTACAATTTATTTACATCCAGGATCAGTTACGAACATTTTTACTCCTCACTTAAAGATGTTAACGGCGTTTCCAATAAAAGTTAATAGGTCATTAATGCCTTCGCACTCCATAAAACCATTATAGCGTACCTAACATCTGACTCATGGCAGCTTGAAGTCGTAGTTGACCCCCTGCAGCAAAATGTTAAACACGAAGCTGTAATGCTTGATTATTCTTCAAAATATTCGAAAACTTTATGACGAACTTTTTATTGCAATAAATTTACATAATTCAGACGGAAAAGGGGGATGATGATGACTAATACATTGACATTGCGACCGAATTGAGGGGTGATTGAAGGTAGGGTGTTATTTGACCAGAGGGTCTACCAACATCAGCACTCTAGAAATTTATTGAGCGGAGTGCGTTAAATACTGGATATTTGTATGTGCAATGCGCTGTTTGTTTTGGGGGACTGAGCTGCAGGAATGCGGCCCTCAAACATTGAATATATATAGAAGAAGTTATCATGATTGTCTACTAAATTTTCCGAGGAATTAGTAAAGAAGACGTGAATAAATTGTACGTAACTTCGCCTTTAGTAATTTTATTTATATTTGAACTAGATCAACCTTCGGATAATGAGAAGCTATTTTCGAATAATAAATTTACATCACATGCACCTGCTAACAGAAAGAAATTCACCAAGATAATAATTTATGCCATTAACTACAGGCGATAAAAATCATCTGGTTTGGAAAGTTGGTAGACGCTGAACTTTACTGAAAGGAGAAAAACTAGAACAAGAAGAAATTTATAAAACCCTCAACCCTACTTGAATTCAATTACTATCGATCTTTTTCAGGCGGGATAATCTGGAACAGAAAAAGATTGCCATTTTTTCAATCAATTTGGGGTTTAATCACAAACTGTTTCTTGGCAAAAAAGATGCATTCATTCATTATTGATGTTTGAGGTTTCTGGAAGAAAACACATTCTGCGATGTTATTTGAATTGAATACGAAGGGTGTTACTCCGAGAAAAACCATCCAAGGGGATTTCGTCGTCTATAAAACCATGGTCGAATGATTACTCCACGCAATAATCCAAATATAGTAAACATTATCTGTACAAATACTAGCCAAAACTTCGCCTGATGTCGCGGAGACAAAGCCAATACATTCTGTAACCCTTACGAAACAATTCCATAATTATTTTATCGTCCGCGGGGAGCAAACGTCCAAATTATGCAAATCGTTCACAACCTCTACTGCTTTGACTCGCATTTTGTGTATCTGTAAGAGTTCGGCAAACTGTGAATTTGCTGACTCTTACAATCAGCAAATTCACAGTTTGCTTAACTCTTACGTATCTATGCACTTTTGGGAGTGTGACTTGGTATTAATCATACGAAAAACAAGATAATAGTTCCTTGTTAGTTCAGAAAATAGTGTATAGAAAAGAGCAATTGAATCTGGTCTGCAAATATTATCACTTGAGACTGTAATGTTTGCAATGTGTGCTAGTCTTTCCATCCACTACCGCTAACCACACATTTGAATAAACTGGATGTGCTCGTTGGTGAAAGACGCTGCATATGACCAACCCTTTAGTACACTCGTTTGCAGGAAGAGGAATGCGAAATACGCCCACTGCGACTGAGTTTGTTATCACTCCAGCTCCAAGTGCAGTTTCTAATGGTCGTGTCGGGTAAATTGTTTGAAATAAGCGATGCATGTGGGAAACATTTTTCTGAAAACATTTTTCTAAAAAATAAGTAAATTGAATCTGTCCTAAAAGATCTGATCGGTGAATATATCATCCAATCCCTGTGCGTGTGCTGCGACCAAAGAAATATATTATGATGATGGATGTGCAGAACAAACCCATATTTATAAATGTGATGTCAAAGTAAATTGAACTTTAACTTTGAGAAATAAATTACCAGATGTATAAAACTTTTGCGCGCTAACTGAAGATTCCCGTTTGACAGAACTTTAGAAATATGAAGTGATTCTGCTCCTTTATTTTTTATCTTCCATCCTAAGCGTACGGGACTTGAAATCCATTGAAAGCGCCTGGTGTAATATGTCATTGCCGTGCGAAGTGTAAATTGAATGCTAAAATATTGCCTCGACGATCGAGACTTGAAGTCGCGTGTTTTTTTTGAATGAAAAACAGACAAATCACGCTATTTGAAACTTTTTCCCTTGTAGGATTTACTATATAATTTTCTTTCGATCTTCTTTGTTAGTTTGTTCCATCGTTACAAGGTGTATTCAATTGAAAGTTCTCGTATTCCTCTTCCGCTTCAGACAAAGAGAGAATAGAAAAGTCTGTTCCACTTACATAATACAATCAAATTAACCAGATGATAATACTATTTCTAAGCTCGAAAACAAATCTTCAAATATTTATCTTTTGTGTATTGTTCAATAATTCATATCCTAAAACTATTCTCGCTGAGCGTCCTCAATATTACGTCCTTGTACGCTTTTCAAAACAGGGACAAATTTCATATGCAAGTAAGGAATAATATCTAAGTGCGCCATGATATGGAAATGATAAAAGTGATTTACGAGTCAATTTTGTATGTGAAGTCAGCTTTTATGCAATGAAATTCGTTCCGAAAAGCTATTTCAATCATATGGCATTTTTCTAGCAATCATTCCAAATGGAACTCTGGGATATATGCGTAGTTCTGTTGCTATGTGATATATAAGCACAAAATGAACGATTTTATCATCTATAATTATAATTAGAGGCAGCACTAGGCCCCGCCTACAGCCTCGCGGGCTATGAGCCTTGCGCTTCAAGTCGATATGAATTATATATTTCACTTATAATTTAAGAACGAATCGTGCAGAATACGATACTTTTTACAGACTTCAATTATCTCAATTAGTTCAGGAGATACAGAGTCAAACAGTGTGTGCTTCAGATTCGGCTATTCTCTCCTCCGTCCGTTACTCAAGTACTACACCTTGCGGTCGCATCATCCTTATGATGTTCATAACAACAAAAATCATCAGAATTGATTCTTGTTGATATATTTCATCCTCAAATAATCAAATTTTGGGATATTCAGGTCTCGTATTCTGAATATCAAGCAATATTTGTAACTTTAGTAGGAGCAAATCATATTTTTTTTTCAAGAATTATACACAGTCCTGTGTGTAGATAAAATTAGTGACTTTCGGCCTCATAAATTGTACAAAGAATTCAAATGTACTTTGCCCACAACAGATTTTGGTCTGGCCCCGCCCCTGATTATGATAAATGCGGAGTCTAAGTATATAGTTCAGTTTACATTGTCTATACTTTAATAAAATCGATAGTGAAAAGTTCTATTCCAGCTGTTTTTCAATTTATAACGTTGCTTCTTGTGTCACCCGGAGGCCTACATCAAATTTTGATCTTGCCCCGCCCCCAATAATAATGAATATGGATATTAAATGTATAGTTAAGCTTTTATTGTCCAAACTATAATAAAGTTAGTAGTGAAATCAATGTTTCAACTGTTTTTAATTCATAACATTGCTTCTTACGTCACCCGAGGGCCTCGCAAAATACGCCTTGCTCACATCAAATTTTGGTCTTGCCCCGCCCCTGATTATAATGAATGCCGAGTCTTAGTGTTTAGTTTAGTTGTCATAATGAAGTTAATAGTGAAAAGCTATGTTTCAACTGTTTTTCAATTTATAACATTGCTTCTTACCTCATCCAAGGAGAGGGCCTCGCAAAATATATCTTGCTCGCAACAAATTTTGGTCTTGCCCCGCCCCCGATTATAATGAATGCAGGGTCTAGGTGTTTAGTTTAGTTGTCATCTATACTCTAATAAAGTTGGTAGTGAAAAGCTATGTCTCAACTCATTACATTGCTTCTTGCACTACCCGAGGGCCTCACAATATGTGCCTTGCTCACATCAGATTTTGGTTTCGCCCCGCCCCTGACTATCATTTTCTCATAAAACTTATAGATTCTGTGAATTTATTTGTTTACCAGGCACACAGAAAAATTTTGACTGGAGATATTCACCGAATTTGATATCCTTATCCATGATGAACACTCAACATAATAAAATATATATCAACACTTATCAGCACTAGCGAAAACATTAAAAACGGCACAGCCAATAATGATGCTTGCAGTGAATTAATATTGCTTTTAGAGGGCTCGCTACTTTGGGGACACCTCTATGTACTGTGTATACAGCGTGGACCACTCAACACGGATGAATAAATAATAAGATTCCATTTGAAGTTCAATATTGCTTTAATTTTGAATAAGTAAAATGGGTGACTCATTTGGAGATACGGAAAGGGGGTGTCACCAGAGGACGTTAATTATGCACAAGGGCTCAAATTTGATGCGTTTGAGATTTGAAACATACATAGAATTGTTTTCGAATTAAAACGGAAGTTTGAAATATGCATGTAACAGTGATATTATCAATAAATAACTTCACTGGGATTATGAAGCATTGTTTGTTAAATATTCGGAAAGGGAATTGGAATTAGGAATGCAGTTTATTATTGATTCGTAGCCCAAATCAATTCAAATTGTGCACAGGGGGCGGGGCTTTGAAAACAGAATTGTATTATATTTCAATTCTTGGAAACAGAATCACGTCCAAAACTTCATCCAGTACGATCCTGTTTGAGGGATGTAGCAATACCTAACTGAATTACACATGGGTGGTTAACGATGAATACAACCCCCCCCGAACATACTAATTATGATTACGTCATGACAAATCCAATAAAGCTGATTGTTGTACTGCATGGTTTATTTCATCTCGTTAGCACAGTGATTCGCGACCAGAGAACGCGACCCCATTGGACTTCCGACCATGCGATGTCATACAGGGGGAGTTGGGCTATTTCAATTTTTTATTTGTACGTGGTATGAATTATTTTTGAGTTTGCAGGAATGATTTTATATTGGTAATTTGAATTATTGTCGCCCCGTACAAATGGAACACCCAAAAAATTCAATAAATGATTAAACCACAATTCTCTTTTGTCTCCTTATCCGCTACCCTTTTATATTCCCTGTGGTTAATCCTCACCCCAAGGCCCTTTGACAGTCACGCGACGTTTGTATTTCCTCCCACGCTACTGGGCAGGCCCTGCATAATTGATTTATACGAGATTGTAGAATGACATGACCTCCGGCGATAAACAGAAGACTCACCACCACCCTCTGGATATGTACGATAAAAAAGAATTGGAGTGACGCATCTTCTGCTAAACTCGCATGCAGGTAATAGGGGAGGGTCGGACCTTGAAGTGGAGCAATGAGCAAGAAATTGAAATTTGGATTAGTTTCCTGATTTGAATGGAATAGATGGACAGAGAATCTATTTTATGGAATGAAAAATGTTGTAGGGTATCATCACCGCAGAGAATTACGTACAATCAAAGGAAAATAATTGGAAATACAATTTTGCCTGAGGCAGCGGCGAACAAGGGCGTAAATTGAACGTCTCCCTATTCATACAGGCAAACAAACACTAGTATTCACACATTTGAATGAATTAATGGATAGCGCGGTGAAAATTCTTTCCATGGCTTCAGGGAACAAAATAAATACGGAGGCACGACTTTTGTCAAACAAACCAGCATTAAAAAGTAACGATTATTTCTGTTTGACCAATTCTGAAGTCCTGCGATGATGTCATCGATTCCCCTAGGTTATATTTGCACAGATCTGACATGAATAACCCAATTGTTTTTTTTTATAATAGAATTTTGAATTGGAAGGAGTTCAACAATTTGAGAACTGAACACTGAGGTGAGCTTTGTGAAGATTACAATAATAAAACAATTCTATGTTGAAACTACTCATGTACGTTTCAGTAGCAAGGCTACCATATTCAGAGTACAATAAATCAGATAACTACAGACATAGCACAAAATACCAAAAGAATATCCAATCAAATCATAGGGATTGAGGTGGGTGGAGCCAAGAACTACAAAGTGAGTTTAAGTAAAAACAATAGGTGAAACCTAATCAAAACTATGCAATATAGATTATCTTATAGAGACATACGTAATGCAGACACAAAAAAGAATCAAGTCGGAATACAGAGCTTGAGGTAGGCGGGGCTAAGAACTAAAGTGTAATATTGGAGTAAAACCACGGAGAGAACTAATCGATGCAATCAAATAGAGGGTTATCTAGAGGAGACAGGTCCAAATACAATAAATAAATATATTTATAAATCATCTAGGTAACCCCTCAATAATTTGCACTGATTAGTTTTTTCTGTGGCTGGGCTCTATCATTACACTGTAGTTCCAAGCTCCGCCTACTGTATTCTGACTTGATTTCTTCTTGGTTATGCATCACGTATATCTCCTTCAGATAATCTATATTGCATATTGTTTTCACTCAAACTCACTTTGTAGTTCTAGGCTCCACCCACCTTAAACCTTATGATTTGATTGGATATCTTTTTGGTATTTTGAATCATTTGATTTATTGTACTCTAAGGTGGTAACTTTGCTACTGAAACGTACATGAGTAATTTGAAAACTCATTATTTTGGCAACTGCTTCTATTTCATCAAATCAAAAAGCTCTGAGAAATATATTTTAGAATGAGATGAATAAAATATTCTTGTTGAAGGCAGTATTTGTTCAACAACGTGAAAATATGCGTACATATAAATTGTGTTGAAATGGAGTGCTGAGAGCTCAGTTCACAGTCGTGGGTTTGATACGTGGAGTAAACAGTCCGCTGGAAAATTCTCACTATGAGAAAGATTGCGATGTTTATCTATTGCTGTTTTTCATTTCATCCTAGCTACAGTTACACCGTGGTGTGATTTCAGCAAAATGTACTTGAAATCTTGTTTTATGAACGTTTTATTTTGCGGATATCTTGAAATCTGCTTGATTCATCGCTTCAAAAAATCAATTTTTGTTTTGTTTTTTTAATGTGATTCAAATTGCACGTCTAATTATCAAAGAAGTACTTCATGGAGCTTTTACTGGGTGGAGTAATTCATCATTTACATCTTATAATTTGTGCTCATAGAATGCTCCTTTCATTAGCTTGTTTCTGGATTCTCCAATGAGCCCCTTACCCCTTTTGACATATATGTTTGTACTTTGATATTCGTACCAAATCTTTCATTACATATTTTGGGCGTCTGTATATTATGTTCGATGAAGTTTGGAGTAGTTTTGTACTGATTCTCCCATACTTTGAAAGACTCAAATTTCGTGAAACTTGGTCAGACATTCCAGTCCCATTTATACATACATACAATATACAAGTTTCATGAGGGGGCGGAGTTATCACCTGAATGCCAGAAATTTAGAAAAACATTGCGGGGGCGGAGTTATCATCTAGAGAAGTGAGATACTTGAATATCTAGATATCCCCTTTAGTTGATAGCTCCACCCCCTGAATATTTTTGTTTGGTGCTCGCAACCACTCAAGATGGACACTTTCACATCAATTTGAATTTTGTTTTGCGTTGCTCGCACGGTGGCAAAAACAAATGGATACATGAATTATTACAATATAACAAGCAATATAAATATTTTTTTTATCACAGCAAAGCAGACAAAATAATAGTGACTAATAAATAAAAAGCAGCATGGTGAATATGCACATAAAAAGAAAAGCACTCAGTGAAATTGAAAATTTTCCATTACTGCAATTTACACTACAAAAAGACTAATTTCAATCACAACTCAGTGCTGCGATATGCGATGAACAAGTCGACTGCCGACTATTTAAAAAGAGTAACGAATTAATGACGTGAACTACTGGGAGCTGGTGTTGCAATAATAAATGCAATTACACTTTGATTCTTGTTTTCTTCTCTCATTCATTTGCTTTTGTTGCATTCGAGTTGATTATTTTCTGATTTCAAACGTCGAGGTAAACAGAAAATTATAGCAGGATTCTTTACAAGAATTTTAACAAGAATTTGTTGTTGCTTCTTCTATTTTATCTTTTGCACATTTTTTGCACATCATTACAAGAGCTCCTTATCTTATGGGGGTAGATTATTGCCCCAGAATAGATATATATCTCTTATGAGACACTACTTATCACTTCATGGCACCCTAATACCTAAACATGTATCAAACAATAGCATATTCGTTAGGATATCTAAAAGACAAGATCGTAATGCCCCCAGTGTCGTATTTCACCATAAATGGGGGAAAGAAAAGAGCATTACCCTCTTGTAGTCAATATTGGAAATGAGCTTTTTTATCAGACATTTTTGGAAATGGAGATGTCATTCATGTATAATAACCAAGTTATAATCAACAAAATAGTTTTGTCATCCTGTTGAGATCGTTGGAAACCCCTTAATCATTTGAAGAATCAAGTATCCCAGTAAATGTTTTTCTTTATAATTTAGAATAATAACAAAAATTATTTTCCCTTGCTGATGAAACCCCTCAGAGAAATACACTCACCTACCCCATATCAATAATTCCTTCCACCCAAATTCGGACCTGGTGTGGGATCAGGGAGAATTCCTCTGAGGCTTGGGGCTATTGTGGAATTATGTGAAAATGATGATGGAGGTAGACGTTAGGGTGATGTAATGGAATATAGGTTTCTAGGGATGGGGTAGTAGTATTATAGATATCCTACACAAACAAATAGTTGGAGCAAACTTTCATGAAATTTGTATGCCTATGCCCACAGAGGTTCGACAATGATTTAGTGCTATTTGATATCTATTATATTGGTGAATAGGTCAGAAGGTATTAGAATTTCGATATTAATAAGAATAAATATATTGTTGGTAGATCATTAAATAGAACTGGAAACAGAATAACAATAAATATATAATTACAGTTACTCTATATAATAAAAATTAATCAACTTTTCATGCTCATTTTGATATGCAAATTCATAACAAACCATAAAACTACTATTAATATTTGATTAGGTTGAAATTCAATCTAGCTTCACGATATATTCCACCCCATTAATTAAAAATATCACTTTCATAGCATATAGAATTCCAAATATAAATTTTCAAATGATTATTTGTTAGATAACCCCTGTACGAATATTTTGACAAATGTTTTCCTATTAGATACGCCACTGTTTGCTGATACCCTCGAGTGCTATTTTCATGGGATTCAGTAACGCCCTTTCGTGTTCCAATTCACTTAGCATTATTTTAGTTTGTAGTTGCGGCTGGGTGCCACCTCAATCAAGATTTATATGACAAGAAAACCACCAATGAGGACTGATATTTAGGCAAAAAATTCATTGCTATCCATCACAGAGGATGATTGGTTGAGCACAAAAGTACGAAACTCATTTATGTCCTCTACTCCATTATCATAAAATATTTGTATTTGTTTTATTGCTTTTGAAATGACTGTAATCATCATCACCATTATCATTTACTGAGCAAATAAGTAATGAGCACGAAGTGAGTGAAATGATTCATGTAAATATTATATATAATGCAAAACTGTGTCTATTTTTATTTAAAAAAAATGTGAGTGATCTACATTCCCATTTGTAGGAGCATATGTACTTTAAACCAATGATTCATATGCAAATGCGGGTTTGAATAATTTAAGAGTGAAAATGTATATTTTATTCCAAATAGATCTAAAAGTATGAATAAATGATGAATAAATAATGATACCCAAAGATAACAGAGTAGTTGTCAATCCACAATATCAATTATTATACCCATGCTCTTCTAATAGATCTCAATTCATCAAGACTTAAACCATAAATAGGATTACACTCTTATACTTTAAAGTTCTTTATTCTTATTTGAACATTCAGGTCGACGTGTCTGGTTCATCTTCCAAAAAGTTTGTTTTTGTATTCTTGTTGATTTTCTTTTTCTCGTGATGTAATAATAAAAGTTGTGAGAACTCCGCTGTTTTCCATAATGGCCGGAGTAGCCTAATAGAATAGAAACGATCTGTTTATACCGAGAACCCAGTCAAAATGTCTGAAAGCTAGCTGAAAGAGAATTGACAAAATAAAATTGTAGGCAGCACCTGAAACTCAGTTAAACCTTTGACTTTACTAAAGAATTACTGCTGGTAACTTGAGCTTGATAACGTTACTTTACTTGAAACTTTTTCTTGTCCATGTACTCATTCCAGTAGAACAATGTTCAAGGATAATACCCAAGTCCTATGAGCAATAACAAAATTGTTGGCAAAATATTGTCCTCAAAAAACCCAGTTTCCAATTTTCTTTCCTCCTACTGTAAACATTGCTGTGAGTTTCAACTTCCTTCAAGTAATTTGCATGCAAATTTGTGCTTTTGAAATTCTTGAATTGGAATTTTGGAGTTTTTATTTCATATCACAAAACCGTTCTCATTATTCAATCTTACTGTTGTTCTTTCCCCCGCTGAATATATAAGTGAGCCAATTCTGTTGTGTTTTCCAAGATTTCTTATAATATTTATCATCTGTCATAATAATAACTAATTTATGCATTCCGTATTTTGATTACTTGAAAATTTTCCTGACAAAACAATCGTACATAATTTTTTCTTTTTGGTTGTATTCTGCAGAAAGTTTGTTCAAACGATGGACAATCAATTTTCTGACAACATTAAAACTCTGATTTGTCTGTCAGAAAACAAGTTCCATGAGGGGCGGAGCTATCACCTAAATGCTAGAAGTTCGAGAAAACATTGCGAGGGCGGGGCGATCAACTAGAGAGGTATGAGTTCAAATTGCAGAATATCCAAGCTATTTTGTAACAGACATGATGGTTATCTATCGAATGTTTGACTTCATTAAAGTAAGTTTTATTGTTTTTGAAACTGCGCAAATGTTCATTGAATCGAATGTCAAAATTTGTCCTATATTCACATTATCACAAACTTGGCATTTGATTTTATTTGATTAAGAATGTGGATAGAAATAATGAGAAGGTCTAGATATTTTGATATCTTACCCCTTTAGTTGATTGCTCCTCCCACGCAATGTTTTTGATGAATTTTAGCATTTGAGTGATAGCCACGCCCCCTCATGAATCTTATATATTGTATATATGTATAAATACAATTTATTGAAATGTAAAACAGTTAGTATAAGATATTTCATTTTCAGGTCTTGTAGATCATCATTTGTCCTTCTCGTCTTTCATTTTCCGTCACCAGCCAGCTACCGGTTGCCAGCTTCAGACAGCGAGACCTTAACGCTGATGATTTCACGCACGATGTTCCAAGTGACAAATTAATATCGCATTTGTCATTCTACTCTCCACATCAACGTGAACAGTGAACATGAAACCCACATTATGTTACCTGAGCCTGACTAACTGCGAGCACATACAGAATGGAGGGGAGACGCTTGAAGATGACCTGATACACTTCATTAGATGTGGAGAGTTTCAAACATGATAAAACACATATTTATATGGAAAGTGATATGGTGATGAGAAGGGGGTTGGAGTGGTTTGAATGTTCAGGGAATGATAACAAACAATATCGTACGCTGAATCAGACTCACGAAAAATTATTACCACTCATATTTTATGTATTGATACATGTATCGATTAACAGGGTGATATTTCATTGTTGAAATATCGACACTCTTTTTTAAAAACATCAAAAATAGGTCGGAAACGCGGACAATATTCTCTGTCTGATGGAAATATTGGTGATAAATATGACTGTTACATGAAATAACTTGATATTATCATGTTTTAAATAATAAATATGTATTCTATACTCCTGGTATGTAAAATTAGAGTTGTTTCCAATATGATAACTCATTCTTCGTCTTTCATGAATATTGAAATTCAGGATTTGAGAAAAACAGTCGCTAAGTTCCAAGAATATTAATATTTATAGGCAATTTTGCCTGTTATGCCATCATCAGAAGTATAGGTTTTACAAGGAATTTCTGTCTTGTTTATACATACACATAATATACAAGTTCCATGAGGGGGCGGAGGTCTCCTCGGAATGCCTGTAATTTGGAAAAACTTTTAGGGGGCGGAGCTATCAACTAAAGGGGTAAGATATAAGGATATCCAGATTTTGAATATCTTACTCCTCTAGATGATAGCACCGCCTCCGCAATGTTTTTGTGAACTTCTGCCACTCAGATGATAACTCCGCCCCTCCTGAAGCTTGTATATTGTATGTATGTATAAATAGGATTGAAATCTTGTTATGCCATCATCAGAAGTATAGGTTTTACAAGAAATTTCAGTCCTGTTCATACATACATATACCTAATATAAAAGTTCCATGAGGGGGCGGAGTTATCATCGAAATGCCCGAAAGTTGGAAAAACATTGAGGGGGTGGAGCTATCATCTAAAGGGGTAGGATATCAAGATATCCATATATTTGAATATCCGACTCCTCTAGATGATAGCTCCGCCTCCGCAATGTTTTTGTAAGCTTCTGGCATTCAGGTGATAACTCCGCCCCTCCTGAAACTTGTATATTAAATGTATATATGAAAAGGACTGAAATGTTTGACCGGAAGCCTACAGCTCCTTCCATTTGTTTGGAGATGGAAATCTGGCAGGCATCATATTGTAACCATAATACGCTCAACAGAATCATACCGATGATTTTCTAGGACATGTTGCCTAGTTTACAATGTGTCAATGGAAATGGAAGATTGAACAAAATTTATTATATGCTTTAAAAAATAATGTTGACCCTTGGAACTAGCCCTTTTGGCAATTTCACACTGGCGATGACATAATTCCAGTCTTGATAGCAGCACTGAAAGGCTTGAAGTAGTAGGACCTTAACATGTCGATTATATTTTTCAGTTTTTCGCACAATTCCAAAACTTATGATTCACAAAATAGTGCAGCTTCAAGATGAACTTATAGTGAAACTTATAAAACTTGGTAGGCTACGACGATGTGACCATGTTAATAAAATGTTCAACAAGAAAATGATTGCCAAAGTAAAGAACAAAAAGCAATGGTATGGTATGCGATCTAGATGAATATTAAATTTTCAATTCACAAAGCACATTAATTATCTAGCTTTGGTGAGATAATCGTGGGATCTCATTGATTCCAGCAGCGGTGGACATGCATGGTTTTTCAAGCGTTTTGTATTATCGGTTGATCGCGAAATCCCTCATACGCCACGCAGTGGCTCGGTTAAAACGTTTTTGGTGGGATACAAGTTTTTATCGTTGGGGTTTAGCACGAGAGCTCACCCACCACTGTAATGGTTTTACTGAATTGTATTATCGGAATTGAAAACTTACTTGCAATTGGAAATTCATGTCACTCACCTGTAACAAAAAGTATATAATTAGAAATGTTGACAATACTATTTATTGTGGAAAAGTTTGCATATTTTTTTACAACTCTTGAAATACAAGTAGTGCAGTAGTGAGTATGAAACAACGGTAAATTATGAGACTAGGCGCGATTTATACTAACGAGATAGCGGTGAAGCACAGAACAAAATGCTAGCCGTTGCTACATGCCCTACATACAAGAGCAAATATTTATTTTTCGTTTTTATTGTAGAAACAGCAAAAAGAAGTAGCTACTGAAACAGAATATTCAAATTTTTGCTTGATAGTGTGAAATTTATGGGGTCTTATCAGTTTGAAAGTGCTTCAAATTTATTTTGAAGCCATCGAGATTTCTATTATTATGGTAGAAAGTAAGTTTCAACCATGAAATATTTGGAAAATAACTTTTATAGTATTATTAAATTAGCAAAAATCTTTTAATATATGATGATAACTCAATAATTCAATGGATGCATGTTAGATGACAACATTTTATCCAAATGAAGTTTTATTGCCAGCTTATAATATTTATGCATTGCAATATGTATTCAAGTTAGCTAACAAAAGTTTTTATCGTCTAGACATAAAGTTCAATGGATAAAATATTGAATATATCATTCGAACGACATATCTTCATTCACTATATGAAATATAAAACTATGAAGCTTATACTCAATTTCAAAACTTTAAAGGTATAAATTGTGTGCCCGGATTTACGATACGATATTAGTTACAAACGAGTTGACTGCGAGAAAAATTAGTGGGTGCCTCTAAAAGCTTCGACGCATGGACTTCCGTAAAGCTCCTACCCGTCAAACATCATCAATCTCACCCCCTACCCTTTCAGAAAGACAGAGATAAAAAGCAAAGACAGGGATAGTTGGCATGGAGTAAAGACAGAGACGGTTGACATCTCTGCGGTGTCGACTTGCAGTTATTTTATTATCAACTAGCTTGATAAATGATCCACAATCCACACTACTGAGTCAGGTTTTTAACACGAATTGAAGATATAGAATAGTTTAAGGGTGGGGCTTGTTGTTTATTTGTCAGCAGGGGGTATTTGTAATTGGGGATGTTCGCCTTTAATGTACGTATTGTAATGTGCTAACTGGGTGACATCTACAATATCATTAATTTTGTTGAGATACATGACAATATAGACAAAATATCGATGATAATATTTACCTAAACTGTAAGCAATTCCGAGTTGGATTAATTCTATAACTGATTGAGCAGCAATAGAACTCAATTCAAGTTCATAGTACTAACCGTTTGCACGCTTCGTATGCGGTTTTTGATGGATGACGCGAATAAAACACAGGAGAAGCTTCAGCAGGCGAAAAAGATAAAATGGCTGGTCTGTGGTTTATCAACCAATCAATCAATTATTGAGTAAATTCACCCCTTTTTCCCAATAGAGCTTTTAGTTCAGTCATGAATGCGGCAAGATATGACATGATAGAAATAAAGAAGATAATGGAACGAAGTTCTACCTACACTATTTTACAAAGTCTATAGAAATGATCAACGTGGAGGAAGCTGCAATTCATAGAAATAAAATTGACACCTAATGGGCGGGGCCTATTTTCTTTTTGCGTCGCGCCGTTCTACGCATTCTAGAATGACGTGAAAATTTCTAGAAGTGAACATATTGATATTCGCAAACCCAGAGAAGTATTTGCCGCTTCCTGGTTCGTTCGTTCTCATCCGATCAGTACCGTGGTTATGATCTGTTTTGTCAGCTTTAACCTCCATTCAGAATTCATGGATCGCTTTATTCTATACTCGGGGCGTATTATATTGTTTCTGAAGATCGACCGCACTTACCCCACTTCAACCATGAGCACTTGTAATATTATGTATTAGTGGAATAGGAGAATAATGTCTTCGTGAGCAATTCTGTTTTGTATTGAACATATTCAAAAATGTTCACAATTTGTGATGAAATGTGCGTACGCTATATTTAATAATGAAAATATTATTTAATTTCAATATTGATCATTGAGTTCCACGTTTGGACAATGAATTAATATTATTTTGTCATCGCTAATTCGAACGGTAACGTATTGACAGGTCAGATTAATCTGTCATCGTTATAAAAATGATTGTGATAAACATTTCACATTTCCAATAATTGTAATTCGATAACCCAACTATGAGAAAATGTTCAAAATAATAAAAAAATCCGAGCCAAGAAGCAGAATTAATTATGATTCCATAATAAAGATCTCACTGGAAGGCACTTCAATTATACGTCACTACGTCAACAAGTTGCTTGTGCGGTAAACAAACCTTTTTTATAATTACTTTTTCCCAACATTTTGGAATTTTAATTAAAATTTTGAATATAATCAAGTTTGCTGCGACCATCTATCAACATGCTGGATAACTGTGGTCTTCTTGTCATCCATCGTCTGCGCATGTGCACTTCGTTGACATCCTGTTTACAAACAAACGATTTCAAATTGTTTTTATCCGTTCGAAAGGAATTCCAGTAAGAACAATGAAAATATTTGTGAAGGACGGGTAGGAGAGTAAAAAATGGATGCGAATGAAATTATCAAACATACATCCAATATGTTACGAAAATTCAAAGCTACCCTAGAATGTACACAAATGCAATTACCGATGCATAGTTCAATCTGGCAAAAAAATCCCGTAAATCTAAGCAATAAAGTGGTAAAACCCAGCAATTCTCGCTACTACCAACACACCAAATGAGAGTAGTGAATAACATCAAAAAAATATATAGGCGCAAAAGCGAAATGGTGCTATGGTAGAAATACAAAACCCCACAGTTAACTTGAGCAATTTATCTTTGTCTAAAGGAGGTAAGTCGGAACTTAATAAAATATATGCCTTTGTGTATGCATTAGGACATTTGTCAAAAGTGTAAGCGGTGAGAAATGGACGGCGGACATTGCATTAGCGAATTAACTGCAGTTAGTGTGGTTACCAGAGATGAATAGAACTAAAGGAATGTAGAACAGTGGGTAATAATGAAACAATTTGAGGAACTGTTTTACAGTCTGAATTATGGTCTCATTGAATTTCTCCTGCAATACATTTTTGTCCAATCGACAAAGTCTCTGGTAACCCCAATTAGACCTTTTGTCATAATGTACTGGAATCTATAAGTCGTCGGTGTGACGGAATTGGTGAAGTGGAACTACTAGTGGTAGGTGAGCTGAGTTACTGGGTGTGTAAGTTAAGTGTTAGTGTGTAAACATGATATGCTTATGGTACAGCCGGGCGCTGAATATGTGTGAACATAATGTGACTACGGTACAACATTGCGTGCAAGAATGCGGTGTCAATAATGCGACTTGAAGTCGGGCCTGTGTGATGCGACGGCTCAACGAAGCAGCAAGCAGTTTTGGGCTGTAGTCACCCTTGCCAGGTTGCCAACGGCTGGGATAGAGCAGTGGAGCTGTAATAATCATGACCAGGTTGCCAACGGGGAAAAAGTATGTGTGTGTAAGAATGGTATATTTATGGTACGGCTCGAAGACGAGTGTGTGTGGTGCGGCGCAAGTAAACGTGATTATTTTGTCACCCAACGGTGAATAATGCTCCATTTTCATTATTAATAAGTATATACGTACACAATCCAAATCATAATGCACAATATATTACAGTAGGTAAAATTAGTCTATCAATCTATTGATTCAATTATGAGTGAGAATGATGAGTTACAATTTACTCCGTCAGTTTAGTTTTATCGTCCAAATAGTCAAGACGTGGTAATTACAGAGATTGTGAGTTGAGTTACTAGGTGTGTGAGTTGAGTTACTAAGTGTGTGAGTTGAGTTACTAGGTGTGTGAGGTAAGTTACTAGTTATGATAGTTGAGTTTCTAGGCGTGGGAGTTGTTTTATGAAGCGCTTATCATTTGTGATTATAAAAGAGACTCAATAGAACATATTTAGTCGAAACCTATAGAGTAATACTTTTGCCATCTACGGTTATTCAACGCTCATAATAGGAGTATCACCAATAAATATTGCTGTCAGTTTCTAGCTAGGATCAATTTGAAGTATCTTCAAAACAAACTCACTCAGGTCATCCCAATAATAAATAAGATCTTCTCAACTTATTGAAAGTCACATCCCTATATCCTTGAATGCTCTTTTAAGTCGCAGCAGAGCCAATGCGTGCGAGAAATAATTGTGATTTATGACCCATGGCAGACAGTTTGAAATAAGAAGTGCAGCCCCTCATTCCTCGTGTGTAAATGATGGGTTAGGGTTAGTTAGGTGCCGCATAACTGCTTGCAGATGACAACGCAAGATATATTCCTTTGGAATATACTAAAGTGGACGAAAAAGAATTTAAGATGAGACTAATTGATATTTGGAACCTCTGAGTTGAACAGCAATGAAGGAATGAAATAAAAAATAATTTTGGAGAAGTTTTATAATCAAATCGAGTCGTAGATAGTTTTTGGCAATAGGGGCGCAAACCTCGAAGGTGAGCAATCAGCCAATAGATTATAATGATAATGATATTATGTTGATGGAAAATAAGTTTATCGACAGGTGCACGATTAGTTTTAAGTGCAAATGAGTCAAAAATAAAACAGCAATTAAATGTTTATGTTAATATTATAACCGTGTAACGACTTTTTTGTTTTAGTGCCCATTTCCTCTACAAATTGCATAAATTACTGCGATAAAACAGGGTGTGATTTCTTACTACAGTGCATTTAATTTGAATGTTGAAAACGTGACATTCCGGTAACAGAGTTTGTGCACAATTGCAACAATTAACCAACTGAATAAATCCATTGCTCGCTGCTATCAGCTCACCAAATCAAATGGACGTGGACGTGGACGTGGACGTGGATGTAAACGTAGACGTGGACACAAACCAAATAGCTAACAGTGCCGTTTGCGCTTGCGTGTGTTTACAACGTTGGTGGAGAATGATTTAAGGGTTACGTGCTGTGCATGCATCAAGGGGTTGAGAATGTTCGCCCGGATTAATATACACGTACAGATGTCTGTGAAAGGAAACTACTACTTGAACTTATTGTGAGAGCCTTTCCAAAAGCATAAATAAAGAATTAAATTTGTGAATATCTTTATTCATCTTCGTTCATGCTTCGAAGTTCACCAAATTATGGTAAACGTTGAAGTTAGTTCTGCATGTCTGTAGTGTGAATATGTTCTCCATTTATTTCAGTGGATATTTCTCCAGTTTGCCTGAACTTTGTAATATCGTTTGCTTTATGGAGACGTTGCAAGAGATTTCGTGCATTTTAAACAGCTGCCATTTCGTGCATGTGTGCAGCAGTTTGATTTAAACGAACCACGAATACTCAAGGCTTACTCAACTGTGAACTGCATTTCTATCACAAATAAATTTAAATAAACATGGAGCGCTCTACGTAATTTATCACTCTATGTGAGCGTACATATGAAGAATTATTCGGAAAAGATTTTGCGCATGAAACGCTGCTCAAATAAATTTCTCCTTTATCCATTACATCTCGAAAATATTGCGTACGTATTCCAAGATAGATTTATATGCATTAAATTATTGAATAGACAGACTTGGTTCCTTGCAATTTAAGCGACACAACACTCCGGTGAGGAAGAATTATATGAGATAAGATAATTTTTTGTCAAGTGATTTATTTATGAGCGCCTCCGTCGTCTGTGGCATGACGCCAGGACGCATTTTTCTCTTTTGTTTTCTTGAAAACCGCCTGACAGTTCTAACATAATTCTTTCCGCTGCAAATCCTTGCGAAGCACAAAAACCTGAAATATACTTGTCCTCGCCACGGATAAGTGCGCAGAATTTGAATTTCCAATCATTTTAAAACTATTTTGCATAAGAATACATTTGTTTTCGTCCTTACTCTCATACCTCATTTTTGTTTGAAGCATGTCGATCTGGACGCAAGATATTGTATCATCTACATAGCTGCAGACATCATCATGTCTGATTTTTGTTCGTAGAAATTGAATTAATTCCTCAAGAAGAATTTTTCTTCCTGCATTTCAAAAGAGTATTTGGTAGATAGCTGCAAATTAAATTCCGAAAAGAGCTGGCATGACTAATTGTTCCAAGCATTTGAATAACGTCAGCAATAAATCAAAAACAAAGCATAACACAGGTGAAAAAGCGGCAGCAAGAACAAAAGCAAAGAGATATCTGATGCTCCGGATGACGTAGATGAAACGAAACAAAGGAAGGGCCTGCAAAGAGGAAGGAAGTTCTTTGGCTGTTATTAAAGAGTTCATTATTTCACGAAGTGTGTTAGTAAGTTGAAGACAGAGTGTCAACAACTGGGGCTAGAGATGGAAAAATGAGCGAGACGTGCCGAACATGGTAATGAATTAATTGGCTCTGCAATTAGTAAGATCCTGCGGGACGCGAACATAACAAGCAAACTCGAATTGAGGTTGCACTATAATGTAGATTTATCGCACAAGAACCGCAGTGAGAAGTTTGCTGAGCTTTGCATGTAACATAATTTTATGCATAAGAAGTTTACTGCAAATATTGTCTACATTCTGCATAATTATGACCCAATTGTCAAGCGCAATTGCGATGTAGAGTCCGGATGAGTCCTTAGACCTCTTAAATTTGAAGTCCACTTATACACCCACACACTCAACTCACACACCTAGTAACTCAATTCACACATCTAGTAACTCAACTCACGCACCTTGTAACTTAACTCACACACCTAGTAACTCAACTCACGTACCTAGTAACTTAACTCACACACCCAGTAATTCAACCCACACACATTAACACAACTCACACACCCAGTAACCCAGCCCATACATCTAGTAGTTCAACTCAACTAGCACTAGTAGTTTCAATTCATCAGTTCTGAAACACCCACGTCTTGACTATTTGAACGATAATAGCAAACTGAAAAATCACATAACTATTTGAATTAATAGACTGATAGTTTCACCTTTTGTAACATAATGCTTTATGACTTGGCTTGTGTACGTATATACTTATTAATAATGAAAATGCAGCACAGATTTGTCGCTCGGAGCATTATTCACCGTTGGGTGACATAATAATCGCGTTTACCTGCGCCGTGTTCGAACGTGCACCTTAATTGCGTTGCTAGCGCGACCTTATGATGTGACGTAGGATGCAGACCGTCAGCTGCCTCACAGAATAGCAACAAGACTGTGGTATGTCAACCAGAAAATTTTGTCTTCTAGGATTGCCGACTGTAATATCCCAAAGCCATTGATGAATTATTGTTGCTTTTGGTAAAGCTAGAAGCCTGCAATTAACATGATTCTAAAATACTAAACTTCCTCATGAAGAGATACTTGAAATTTGATAATATAATTAGACATCAGGTATTATTCCGGCGTGGATAATATGTTCTAATTAATTCACCTGTATGTATTAAAAGCTCAAGATAATATTTTCACAAAGTTATATGCTTTGTTCGAATTTTCTATACAACTTTATACTGTTCCAGTCATTAAAAGTTTGTACATGGGGATAAATATCCAACAAGTTCAGTTTTCCGAGCATTAGAAACAGATCTTGTTGCTTGTTCCGTAAAACCCTCCAGGTATGACAGGAATATACAAGTAACAGGTACTTTTGTGTGTACTTATGCGAATATTACAGCGCTTGTGATAATATTTGAGATAACTTTTCTTATAAAAAAATAATTATAAGTTATTATCTCTTCTTGTCGCACCGCTCTATACAAGCGGACATTCGAGTAGCTTACTAGAATGATGTAGAAATTTGTAGATGCATTGACATATACAGCATATACAACTCACACACCTAGTAACTCAGCTCCCACACCCAGTAACTCAACTCACACACCCAGTAACTCAACTCGCACACCCAGTAACTCATCAAATCGTGACTTTTATTATTGAATTTCATTATTAAATTACTAATCTCTGTATCTAAGAGCACATGATGATCGTACCACGATCAGCTCCCATTACTTCCGCTTTGATGTGGTGCACGGAGCCGGTAATTTGCTCAAAGAGCATTCTCTAGTTTGTAAACAAGAACGTGGTGCTGCCAGACGTATTAGATTTGAGATCACTTACTGATACTATAAAAGAAAAAGACTGAAATACAGAATAGGGGGCCCCGAGCGTCAATCTCTGCTATTGACTTGAAGCCTTATAGGTTGTGTTAGCAGCAATTATTTTAGATGTCTTTATCCACTCAGGTGATTTTCTACAAACATAATTATCTATAGTACTCATGACCACATATTTATTCATGAAATATTCGAAGCACAGAAACTTAGACTTTTCGGGTATGTGTATCTAACCGATCCTGCGACACAGCCACAGATAACTGACGATAACACCACGCTCCAAAATAAAAATGGACATACATTCATTTCATTGACGTGAGTACAACACACACACGGACTACTTTTGGTATTTGTGTGTTTGCGTGTATGTTTGCGACCCTTCGTTCTAATCTAATGACTGTTTGGTCCTTTTTCCTTGTCCTGAGTATTTTAATTGAACGGACTTTTTTATGTGAGGGTACAGTCCACTATGTTTTATTTGTCCTCGTTAATATTCTCGCTTCGTTGATGACATTTATTTGCTCTCATTAATAATCTGTTGAATTATGTTTTCTTTCAATGATTGTCTTTATTGTACAGGGTGAAGTTGGCTGTATTTGATGAAGGCCAGGGCGGAGCACAAGACATATGCGGCAAATTAGCAGGCGAAAGCAGTAGCTTGGAATAAAATACATCTATTCTACTTCTATGACAGAAATAACTTACAAAATAAACGTACTGGAGTTAGTTGTAGAAATATCCAAGGTGGCAGTTCCTGGCGCACAGCAATTTGTCTAATTTCCATTGTTTAGTGGTTGGTATAGAATTGCAAAGTTGATATTTCCAGCGTTGGAATTATCGCATTTAATTTTGTAGTTGTCGCCAAGTTTGAGGAAAATGTGGGAACGAGAATAATGCATATTCATTTGCTTGCATCAAGAATAAATATACATGCATGAGTTTCACATACAAATGGGGGTGGAGCTTATTTGTATGAAGTTGTTTATATATCCTATCTGAAAGCCATTGACAATAACTTTGAAATGCAGACAGTTTGTTGACTTTAGTATCAATAACAACATCCGTCGATTCGTTTCGCTCATTCAATTAGCTCACCTCCCACTGGCCTCAATTATCAAAACTAAAGGTTTATTTACATAATTTGCATCGCCCTCACCCATCAAAACAAACATAAGCTCCACTCTCTGCACAAGACACACAAACAAAAAGAATTAAAGAGTGCAGAGCGCATATAAATAGTCTCTGACGTGTATAATTGCAGCGGGCCATAGCGGTTGTTTTTTAAACAAGTGAAACGCGGGCGATTCCCTAATGGATGAGAGAGGAATTAAACGGCAACGTTTACTCAGGGTGTACCAATTAATTGCGTCGGTGATCAGTTGAATGGATCCGGTTCTCGACTTTTAAAGAACGAATCGTGAAGTTTGTGAAATTGGATTCTTCTGATTCAAGCAATATATTTACTAAAGAGGGAATCTCGTAGTTTCAATTGGAAACTCTGGGATTTCCAAGGATTGCTAAATTGAGATAATGTATTGAATTGTAGTGCACTACGTACAACTTTTAAGTTCAAGCAGTTCACGTTCAATGTAGTACTGTTTCAATAAAATACAATTTTCACAACTCCAGATCTGTAATCTCCATACGATTATAAAACGTACTAAAAGAGTAGAGAAAGGGGTTTATTGAACGACGCATTTACAGATAACAATACATCATTACTTTGCGAGCGACAGCTATAGTTTGTGGTGCACCCCATGCATGTGCTGCGCGCCTACCGACGGTGGACAAGGGGATAAATTGACAATTGTCTTTTGTGTTTGTGCGATTGAGGTATGATGACAATTGAGCTTCTATACCTCATAGATTCGTGAAAAAAAACAATCTATTTTTGTCAAGGTTCTGCTATATTTTGAGGTATTTGTTGATTTCGCAATTTAAGATTGATTTAACGTAGAATCACCGCTTGAGAAATCACTGTTGGCATTACAGTGTTGAATGGGTTTAACGTAGAGCCACCGCTCAAAAAGTCTTCGATGTTTTTGCAATATTATATTGATTCAAGAGGTCATCAATGGCTTCACAGTCTTAGAAACATTTAACGTGGAATCACCGCTGGAGGGGCTACTGATGGCTTCCCAGTGTTCAGAAAATCTGAGGTTTGTGCTTTGATAATCTGAAAAAAGTTGTTTGGTATTATAGAATACTGTAGTTAAATAAACGATGATGTTCGAAGAGGAAATTTTATATTGAAATTGAAAAAATTACATTGGAGAAAAATTGAGCCCTTTTCGGAAAAACCATCGAAATTTTGAATTGAAATATTGTTTGTAAATTGGTGTCAAGCAAGAAATAAAGTCGAAATTTTGGAATGAAAAAGGTAAAAAACTATTTTCTCTATCATCAATCCTCCAAAAGACATTTATCTGATAAATCTTCCAATTATTCACAATTAAATGATATTTCACTAACAAAGGATACAGAATAAAGAATTGCTTCCCACAATTCGTCTGAATAAAAAATTATGTAAATAATGTATCTGAAATGTATTTTAGACAGCTTGCAATTTCCCCATAAATCAAACCTGCCATATCATATGAAAAATGATACATGCAAAATATTTCTTTGTGCGGAATGGAATGATAAGGTGACAAGTAGAACATGCATGCAATGCGAATTTTAAATTTGAAGCAATTTATTGTGGAATAACTCGAGCAAATAGATAAACACGAATTATTTCACTTGGATAAAGATTAAATAGTTTGGTAACGGAGCCTGCACACAAAAAAAAACTCCAGGAAATTTTATTTTTATTATCCGACAAATAATTTATATCAACAATATAATGTTGACAGGACTGTAAGCCCCAGAAAATTATAAGAAATTTGATTTTTATCACACAATATTTGCATTTATATACCGAACCATGTTCAAACGACATTAATTACACCTTTGATAAAAGCCCATAAATTTATTATAATGCCAAGAATTCTCATTAAAATATCACGTCTAATATACGGTTGCAGTTTGTTTAACGCGTTATCTAAATGCTCGTATTATACTCTGATGGATTAAAAATGTGTGAAAAATATTTTTCTACAGTTTGATGTTTGAGGATTTTGAGCACAAAGGCCCCTTGGCATCAGACACAAAAGGACAGCACTGGTAGTATTGCACGATTTCTTGCCAGACGTCAGAATATCAAGTCTAAAGCTTGCAAGAATTACATTTTTTGTTGGGTACACTTAAAGATGGCATAAATAACACCAAGTTTTTTTTATTTTAATACAAGCTTATTATCATAAATTTGCATTATGCAATTTAAAACATTTCTTCTCCACGTGTAAAAAATGGATGCTTTTTACCTTCTTCGTTTTTAATAAAACGCGCGCTAAGTGCCAACTCTTCCGCCGCGAGGGAGATAGCCCACCACTTTACAATGTGAAAGATAAAGGCAGAGCTACACTCAAGTTGGGAGAGATGGCGACAGCAGCGGGCGTTCTTGAAAGCTTTAATCTAAAATATTTTATGAATGACGACAGCTATTACATTAATGATTATGATAAAGAAATTCCCGTGCGGTGTTTTTGTGCACGGCAACGTATGTTTTCGCTAGTTATAGGTGATACTGCGCCAAACTATGGTGACAGATTGAATTAGTTTGCGCGAACTGTTGCTATAGTTTAACCGCGATTACAGGAGCAATTATTCTTCGCACCGGGCGCATTTGTAATGAAATAACTCAGGCTTACTTGTAATCCTATGTGAGCACTTTACGCGATCTGTTTTGTTCATTAATCAAATAACTTCACTCTGTTCCTACAGTTTATTCACTTTTTAATAATAGCAAAAACGTTGCAAATGAATAAGGTTAAAAACGACATTCCACGAATAGTGAATGGAGAATGCGCATAATTATATTTCTCTCTTGGAGAAATAATGAAATAGTCACGACAAATGCACCCTCACCCTTCACTTCCTTAGGGGAAATAAAACGCTATTTTGACATATTTATGAGGCTGGGGAGAATCAGATAAAAATTTTGATGTCGAAGTCTGCTTCATTTTTTATACCCTTGTTGAATTTTTCAGTGATAATGCATGGGCGTCAAGTTTAGAAAGTGCTGTGTGTGATACATTAGAAATACTAAGTGTATAATGAACATTTTGTATCAGATTAGTTTGATGCGTGTGATTTATGGGTTTTCGATCATCAATTCTAAATTTTGTGTGATATTTTCTTGGTTTCTTGCTGTCTTCTCACTATAAGAAGCCATCGTGGGAAATCGGTACGCACCCCTGAGCCTCTACTGACACCCCTCGGAGATAATGAGTACATCCCAGATGTCGGTGGTGTAATTTGAGCTAACCTCCGGTTATTTTCGAATTATATCATTGCAGTATCAAAGCAGACGGAGTCTGCATCTTTTTTAACGGTTTTGATACTAAGAGTATGCAGTATGCATGGAATTTTTATTTGATCACGTACCAAAAATGAGTATTCCGGGGAGTAATGGGCATCTATCCGAAGCCGCCGACATGAAATTCCCAAAAAAACTGCACTAATTTGAATTATGTTGTCCCTAGAGTGCAATATGCTTTGATGGCGTCCGCAAAAAATTGCGGATAAATTATTTAAAGCTATGCTGGTGCAATGCGAAAGGACTGTGGTCAACATCAGCTATCTAGTCTATAGGACATCAATGGTGATGTACGGGGCTGTCTATCAGTGAATTTATTGCCGCACGATGATGTAGTGGTTAGTTTTTATTTCAATTTTTCATGTTAGAGGATCCACAGTAGATAATAATTTTGTTACTTTTATTGATAAATAAATTGAAAACAGGATGAAGGTTTCTTGATGAATCATGTACACAAAATGAATGGAATTCTTTGGCATTATAAAGTCATTTTGAACCCAAATTATAACTCAATAATATAATATATGAATATAACAAAATTATTGTCAAACTAGAGCAGTTGTGGGCGGGGCTATAGTATATTTTTCTTATTTTATGGAATATAGGTTGATGATTTCACAAAATTTATCTATTCTCCAATCAAATATATCCATGAGAATTGATTTTAATCAATTTTGTACTTGTAAATATTGTGATATCCAAATAATAACTAATTTATGGGCACATGAAGGAATACTGTGGTACCCCTTCTATATGCCGAACGGAGGAGAGAACAACTAGCGCTTATATCGCTGGTATTTCAATAATTTCCAGCGAGACTAGAGCTTTAATCAAAAAAATGTATAGGAAAGGGTCCTAATATATTCGAAAGATAATATAACCTTGTATGAAACTTTTTTTAATTGAGGTCCCAGCTCCAAAATTTCAAGAATTTTGGTGGAAACTAATTGTTAGTATAAATGAGAACAAGAATTTCAGTGATATTAGAAATAAAATTTTTGTTGAATAATCAATTCATCAGAAATATAATTCATTGAATTATCTCCTTTTTTGTTTTATTGGGGTACAAGTAGTTGCCCTATTTCTGCTAGCATTTCGGGGTCGTCCAACCCCATAAACAACACTATAGATTGAAATCGATGTGTTCGATCAGATAATAATTTTAATTTCAAACTCTGCTTAGTTTCTTATACCCTCGTTGAATTTTTTTTTTGATGCGTGTGATTTATGGGTTTTTGACTATCAATTCTAAATTTTGTGTGATATTTTCTTGGTTTTTTGCTGTCCTTTCGGAATAAGAGACCATATTTAGAGATCGGTACGCACCTCTAAGCCTCTACTGAAACCCCCCGAAGATAATAAGTTCATCTCAGATATCGATGGGGTAATTTGAGGTAACCTTCGGTTATTTTCGAATTATATCATTGCAATATTAAAGCAGACGAAGTCTGCATGCTTTTGGAAAATTTTGATGCCGGGAGTATGCATATAAACGACGTAGACCTTCACTTTAAGTAGCTCCTAGTAGGTGTGAGATCTTGGTCGGTATCTGTGTAATTAGGCGAGCCATGCGGCCTCCGGCTTGACGAGGCACGAATTTTTTGTTGCATCAATGAATACATTGGCTGTTCATTGAGCTTAAAGTACAACCAATTTTGATGGGATTGTGAAAGTATATCTGATATAACAAATGCCACATTAGTGGACTATATTTCATAACTCATTTAGTTCAGCAGTAAGCTGTGGCATTTTTCTGATGAACCATGTAAACGAAATTGATTGAATTGATTGACACTATAAATATTCAAGTAATTGAATTCATTTTCAATCCAAATCAATACTCATCAACAGGAATATAACAAATTATTGACACATAGAGCATTTGTAGGTTGTATAATTGTACAGTCTAAATTCATGGAATATGGGTTGATGGTCTTACAAAATTTCTCTATTTTCTAATCGAATATATTCATAAGAATCAATCATAGCCAATTTTGTATGAATAAGTATTGCAATATTCAAATGATAACTAGTTTTATGAACACATGAAAGAATGCTGTGGTACCCCTTTTATATGCCGAACGGAGGAGAGAACAACTAGCGGGAATATCGCTGATTTACAGCGAAACTAGAGCTTCAATTGAAAAAATGTATAGGAAAGAGTCCTAATATTTTCGAAAAATAATAGGACTTCGTTTAAAAAAAAATTTAATTAAGGCCCCAGCTCCGATATTTCCGCTATGTATTTTTGTATGAGGAATTTTAGTGATATTAGGATCAAAATTTCTGTTGAATAATGAATTCATAATTTTTTATTGGGGCACACGTAATTGTCCTATTCCTGCCAGCGTTTCGGGGTCGTCCAACCCCATGAACAACACTATAGACTGTAATCGGTGTGTCCGATCTCCAATCACAGATTACCTGCCTCCAAACCAGCACTATCACCAGCGGCGCACGTCGACCGGGGCGCTAATTCCTGCCGGCAAATAAGAGTATTGTAATAGGGGATATTACAGACCCGGATTAAGTGGGACGCGTGTCTGGCTTACGGCGACCCGGATTTATGGTACATTACAGAGGAAGGTTTGGAGAGAAGGACACTGGGGGGCGGGGCGGTTATTATTTACAGGAACCGCAAACACGAAGAGTTTGCACCAACGGTAGTGCGGTTACTTCCTATCGGGATTGTTTGCACTGCTAACTGGGGCAAAGTATGTACACACAATATGCAAAGAGATTAATTATGTACTTAATAGCACTTATAGAGCAGACTTAAATTCTCACATTTGTTTTTATGGTTATTTTAATTAATTCTTGCAATGAGTGGATGTACTATCAAATATGTTTGTGTTTGTATGCATCGTTTCTTGCTAATCTCTGATCAATTGAGTTCAAAGTAATTTATGGCACAAACGTTCATTCAAACCCAAACGCCGTCTAAAAAATGTCCAGCCCTTAATTAAGTTGGGAAGCCTGCAGCTTCCTGGCTTATCTCACATGTGCTACTACGCATGCACAGTACCATTTACCGGTTCGCGTAAAAGGGTCCGCAGGATAAGCGAAACTGCGTGATGCCTACGATTGCTTGTTGGGCTTGTTTAATTGTTGTGTATGCAAATAAATATAAAGTTAACAGGACCGAAACAAGCTGAAGTTAAATTTCTTTTATGGGCGTTCCTTAGTCTGCAAATGGGCGGGGCATCTACATGTTTTTATTAAAAAGCATGATTTGAAGCAAATTCTTTTTGAATATAACAATAAATTACTGTGAAACATCAAGAACGCAATGTTATGAATTACAAAGTACTAAAAATAAAAAACTAAATGATAAAAGTTGTGCAGCCGTCTCTGTTTTCGCAAACAAAACAATCTACATAGAGAGACAGGCATTGTCCAGTGGACAGCTTCAGACCTCGCTCACATTAACTTGTTATCTGTGGCCCACCCGACACCAGAGTCAGAGCCACCCGTTTAATATGGAAATCACGTCAGCTTAATCTGTCCGTTTGCGAAGAAATTAAAAAAGTTTATGCGAGACTGCGCCCGAATTAACCATCCTGCTTCGATTCCGCAATAACGCGGTTATTATTTTTATAATTGCCAGCCGATGCCGGGTAAAAATTAGCGGCTCCCAGTAACGGGAAAGCGATTATAAGAGCGAGAATTGCCCGAATGAGATTCTAGGTTATTTTGTAGCTTAGATTTTTTAATTACTGTCCTAAAATTAACTTGGATTAAGTTGGAACACCGCAGTAAATTGATATTTTTTCTATATAAAAGTTCGGGGTTCATAATATCAAATAACAAACCAAGTTTCATTTCATTGTGAGCAACAAAAGTACAACAAAACAATCGGAACAAAGTTTTCGTAACTGTCGAAACGACAAGTCAATTGAATCGAGGATGTTTAAAGCTTGGTTGGAGATTTCATTATGTGATGGTGTACGATACACTCTGCATTTGGTAACACTGTCCTGAATAAAACATCTACACATCGTCGTGAGTCGCTGCACGTATTGCTCTTACGCCTCTCGTTAAGTGCATCGCGGCCTTTATACATTGACAGTGTGAACGATGCTTTATTTATTTACGTTTTAGTGCAGCCCTCTTCAGAAACTGCAATAATCATTCAAAAAATGAGTTTGTCCCAAAACAGTGCTATCGCATATTTTTCTCAATTTATAGAATACAAGTTGATTAATCTACAAAATTTGTCTATTTTTTGATTGAATATATACATAAGAATCGATTATGATCGATTATGCATAATAATTTTACAAGCACAAGAAAGACTGCCGGGGCACCCCTTTTATTTGCCGAACGGAGGAGAGAATATTTAGCGCTCATATCGTTAGTATTTCAGTAATTTACAGCTAAACTAGAGCTCTAATCAAAAAAATGTATAGGAAAAGGTCCTAATATTTTCGAAAAATGATTTAGAACTCCTCACATCAACTGCCATCAACTCAAAGTAAATTTTACGATTGTGCTGATTTATGAAACGTCGAACACATAAAAATTATTAAATACGTTTGACAGAGGCAGTTATTTCTACGTAAACAAAACTAATTTAAACTTCAGCGCGAATTCGCACTAAAACACTATAAAAAATGCGTATTGCAGGTTGTAACTCTGTGTCATTTTCACGAAATAAACCAAAACATATGGATTCAAACGTATATCAAACGACCGCGTCGTGCAAACCTACCTAATTAAACTATGAAATGTAATCAATGTGGCTGCACCACATCACTGCCTCCGGTGCCATTAAATATCTTTATTAATTATTTTTTGTGGAGACGCACATTTATTTGTTGTTCCCTCCCTTTTTTTCCTGTAAGTGCACGTTGCGAAATCATAAAAATATTTCACGTTCCATGAAAGCGGAAATTTTTAAACTCTTATCCTGGCATTTATAAGAATTAATGGCTTGTTTCTTAGTATTCTTAAATTTTTATGACAGGAATCTTACCCGTGCTGCAGTCAAATTCATATAAATGATTCCATTGATTATTCTTCGCTTTATTCCGCAAATATCCCAGATTGTGAATTCGGGAGTCCGGGTCAGTAGATTTTCCTCTTTTTGGACGGAAAATTTGATATGCACGGCTGATTGTCACTCGTGGATGGACAAGGGTGCAAAAGGTGAAGCCGGAGGCGGGGCCACACACACCAGTCTTTTGGGAGATAACCTGGTTTTATATGTATTTTGCGCAAAATTTCAATATTGGTTATCCGCCCTGCATTCTCATGAAGTTTTTATTTGATCACGTACCAAAAATGAGTATTCCGGTAAGTAATGGACATCTATCCGAAGCCGCCGACATAAAATTCCCAAAAAAACTGCACTAATTTGAATTATGTTGTCCCTAGAGTGCAATATGCTCAATGGCGTCCGCAAAAAATTGCGGATAAATTATTTAAAGCTATGCTGGTGCAATGCGGAATGACTGTGGTCAACATCAGCTATCTAGTCTATAGGACATCAAGGGTGATGTACGGGGTTGTCTATCAGTGAATTTATTGCTGCACGACGACGTAGTGGTCAGTTTTTATTTTAATTTTTCATGTTGAAGGGTCCACAGTAGATAATAATTTTCTGGATTTTATTTGATACATAAATTGAAAACAGGGGAAAGGTTTCTTGATGAATCATGTACACGAAATTAATTAAATTTCAAACCCAAATTATCATTCAATAATATAATATATGAATATAACAAAATTATTGTCAAACTAGAGCAGTTGTGGGCGGGGCTATAATATATTTTTCTTATTTTATGGAATATAGGTTGATGATTTCACCAAATTCATTTATTCTTCAATCAAATATATTCATAAGAATTGATTTTAATCAATTTTGTACTTGTAAATAATGTAATATCCAAATAATAACTAATTTATGGGCACATGAAGGAATACTGTGGTACCCCTTTTATATGTCGAACGGAGGAGAGAATAACTAGCGCTAATATCGCTAGTATTTTAGTAATTTACAATGAAATTGGAGCTTCGATCAAAAAAATATTTGATGATCAAAAATTAAAATAATATTTTCATCGATTTATTAATATTTTCAAAGTTGTTATATTTTGTGAAGTATGTCATTATGTTTTTCCAATAACTGAGTTATTTTTCCACGCTCCAGAAATTCCTGTTGCTCTCCCTAAATCTATTCAGGAATATGTCAGCCACATCGACAATAAGAACATGATTTCAATAGACGCGTTTCATTATACCGTGAAAAGTTGTGAAATGCGTCGCAAGCCGTAAGCCAAACAGCTGTCAACCGAGATTTTTATGGAGATTGTCTGTCGATATTTAAAAGCATAAAAAGGAACTTCTTAGAAACGTTCTGATACTTTGAAAGTGACATATTTTCGAACTTTATTTTTCCCTTGTCTAAATTGTGTCTACGACATATAACACTTGACATAAGACTCTTCACACGTGACATATATGCACCTTGAGAGTAACTCCTTACCCTTTTGTTTCTCCCCGTTTATATCCAGAAACAATATGGTCCTGTGGGAATTAGCATTTGACGCTTGACGGCGACGTGGCATCAAAATGTAAATCCGGCTGTAAATAATGAACGCAGCACAGAAAGGAGGAAAACGAAATTGCAACAGTGACATCCCACTTCTGAAAGTGTAAACTTGGGGCTAATAAGTAAAGGATATCATAATTTTAAGGCCCGATATTAGTTGAATTTTGAGGTCATCCATTACACATCCTCATGTAAAGCATTCCCTAAGGGCTGAAGAGTTTCACAAGTCAATGACCTAACACTACATTGTTCTTTTCTCCCTTGTACGTTGATGACTGCCTCAACTTCCTCATTGAGCGTCTAACGACTGGAGAAAAATATTACCAACTTATAGACAAAGGGTGCGTCTAATGTGTTCACTACGGAATTTCATTAAATATTTGTAACGCACTCTTGATGGCTTTCTAACGTCTGCTGCAAATGAAAGGGTTGTATTGTTTCCGGAAGATTGTTTTCTAACTCTCGAAAATTGCGTAATAAAGGGAATTTATTTGGTAATTGATTTGAATAAATTATAAATGGTGGATTAATTGCAAGACGAGATGAGAATATTGTGAGAATAATTGGATTATTATTAGTTTATACTATTATTATTCAAATTATCACTCATTACTAACAAACTAGAGCAGTTGCAGGCCGTGCTATCGTACATTTTTCTCAATTTATAGAATATAGGTTGATGATTTTGCAAAATTTGTCTATTTTCTAATTAAATATACTTATAGGAATCGAACATTGTCAATTTTGTACTAATAAATATTGTAGTATTCAAATAATAACTAATTTCATGAAAAGTAATGAATGCTGTGGTTCCCCTTTTATTTGCCGAACGGAGGAGAGATTAACCAGCACTACTATTGCTGGTATTTTTGTAATTCACAGTAAAATTGAGGACTTTGGTTGAAACATTTTTCCAATTCCGAGATTTATACTGTAGGAATATACATGATGACGATGTATACAATTTCGTATTTGTATTATTTTATAGGAAAAATGCAACTCTCACTGATCTTTGATCCTAGCAAGTCTGAAGCTCCGTTCGAGACTCCAGAAAGGGGTAGCTTTTCATTACGTCTGGTGTAAATTTACAATTTACTGTTTTAATTTGTAGCTGTTAAAACGACAGCACAAGATGGTGGTGGTTGAATTTACCGAGGGTTTGAGTGATTATTCATCTCTTATTTTGATTAGATTTGGGAATGCTGTGCTGTTTCTTTGTCTTTCGGCTATTAAATTAGTATGCAATGATATCAGGAGATGAATTTCTTTAAGAACGATTCAATTATGACTCCGTGAAAATATCGATGGCAACAAAATAAGAACTCAAATGTAAGATAAAGTTTTTGCCCATTGTTTCCACTGTATCTCACATTGTAGTTCTTGGCACCGCCCACCTTGAGCTTTATGAATTGATTAGATATTATTTTGGTACTACTTATGGACTATTCATGATTATAATCTGGAAATCATGGTTAACTTTGACTAGTTTTTGCCTATTGTTCTCACTTTATCTTACATTGTAGTTTTTGGCTCCACCCATTTCAAATTTTATAATTTGATTGGATATCCTCTTGGTACTACTGGTAAACTATGCATAATTGAAATTCGGTAATCATGCCTAGCTTCAAATGGTCTTTGCCCATTACGTTCACTTTATCTTACATTGTAGTTTTTAGCACCGCCCAGCTCAAATCCCATTATTTGATTGGATATCCCCTCATTACTAATAATGAACTATGTTGAATCTGGAAATAATGCATAGCTTTGATTAATTTTTGTCTATCGTTTCCACGTTATCTCACATTGCAGTTGTTAGCCCCGCCCACCTTAAACTCTTTAATTAGATTGGATATTCCTCTAGTACTACTAATTAGCTATATATGATTGAGATCTAGAAATAAGGCGTAACTTTAATTGATCTTTGCCTATTGTTTTCACTTTATCTCATATTGTAGTTCTTAGCCCCGCCCACCTTGAACCGTATAATTCGATTGAGTATTCTTCCAGTATTTTGTATCATGTTTTTACTCTGATTCATTGTAGTCTGAGGATAGTAGCTTTGCTACTGAATTGTACATAAATAATTTGAATGAAAAGTGAAGAGGAGATTTTATGAATTCACGATTGAAGCCTGAAATTTTAACAGTCATTTGACATTCGAAATATATCAGCAAATCCACAAATTGTTATTGAATTATTTACCTAAAAATCAAAATCAAACGCATTATTTAATTGAATAATTTCGATTTGAATATAAAAATTACAATGATCTATACATTCTTTCAGGATTATATCATAATAAATAGACTTTTTTGATTTTAATTCTGTATATTTTATTTTATTTTTGACGTTTCGACTCTCTAACCGAGCGTCTTCATCAGAAAAAATGATACATCATTTTTTCTGATGAAGACGCTTGGTTAGAGAGTCGAAATGTCAAAAATAAAATAAAATATACAGAATTAAAATCAAAAAAGTCTATTTATAAAAATTACAATCAATATAATATCATCACACGAACGTATTTACTGATAATTAATTATTACAATTAGCAAAACAAATAATTCGATTCATTGATATCAGCAGATAATACTGAAAGCCTATAAATTGATATCAGAAAGTAGATTTCTTTAGGAACTATTCAATTTTAACTTGATGTAAACATATTATTTAGTAATTTCCCAATATCATGTTTACAAAATACGGATGAATGTTGTGAACGTTTTGGCAGTTGATATTTTTTCGTTGTTATTATGGCCGCTGAAAAACAAATACTCACGCGATGATAAACGATTGACAGCACAGAAAATTGATTTCAGTCAAGTTGTCATTATGTCAGCAACATACTTTGAAGCGTTCAACACAACGAACGGTTTTAAACAACCAAATATTGAATAGAGAGCATCAGTAAACATTTTTATTGATTGCGTCCAGTTATCATTCAAACAATTTTCATTCTCTAGTCCTTCGGAAGCTAGAAGTTTGCTCAACGTAAACACGACAAAGACAACACATTGAATAACAGACGACGTCCGGTGAATTTTTAAACATCCGAAAAGCATCGATCTCACGGAAAAAGGTGGCTTGAAAGGTGGTGGAGTATAGGGTTGATATGTGTAACGACGCATAAAGGGGTACAACGTAAAGGAAGGGGTCACTTTGGCGTCAGGATCTTTATTAACCTGTCAGCGTTGCAAACACGGCTAGTGTTAAAGGAAGCAATGAAGACATAAAAGTTAATAATGTACCAAGCATATGATATTCTGATTTTATCAAGCTTTGACAAAATAACAGTTACATGGCGCCCCGGGTAGGTACTATCGGGGACGTAATGAAACTGGCGCCTGAAGAGAGCCGTTTTTTTTGAAAGGGTGGACTAACTATCCTTGAAATCACGTAACAATTCTTTTATATATTCAATGATAAAGAAATTTTTTGATGATTTCTATTTTGATGGGACTTCTACAGTGATAACATCTCCATGTTCTTGTTCCATTATCCCTCCGGATATAGCTCTTTACTGTCGATAGAGTCTGGTTGTGAGAGGCGTTAGTGAACGTGGATGTAAATGTGATGGCCTATGCGTATGATAAGGGATGAAATTGGTGAACGTGTGAATGGCTATTTGTAGAGGGACCAAAGTGGTGGGCTTGCACAATAGGGTGGGATAATAGCTATTTAAGATAGGGATTATAAATCCATTTATATGAAAGGATGAAAAAAGGTTTACAGAATATTCAACAACAGATGTGAATATATGTTCATCAGTTTTAATTACTTCTTATAGATGATTATCATTTGGAAATCATGCAAAAAATTCATGGTCGAAGAAGTAGATACTGGGGTACAGTGGGCTTTTTGTAAACGTTGACTTGTTTCTGTTCTATTCTAGAAAGGATATTTTTCATTAAAGCAACAAAGCTTTTAATTACACTCAGACCACTGAAACAAAGTTGTCGGTTGCACAAAGTGTTTACACTAAACAGATGCATTTGATTATATTGTGAAGCAAGTTTTAGTACACAAACGCATGAGCAAGTTAAGCAAACGCGCTCGCTAATCTTTCCAAAATGAAATTTTTGCAATTTAATTCAAGTGATAAGGACATCTACTCACCAATACAGGGCGAATTTGGAACTTACGCCGATATGTTGATGAGAAATGAGGGGGTGTCAATGCAAGGACCAACTTCACACCCATCTATACAGCGTTAATCCTCCTCATCTAAATGCAAATTTTTACGAAATGAATACGAGAACGCGATATGAAAGCTCTGGGAATGGGGTGTAGTGCTTTCCTGATGAAATTTGTGCATGTGGAATGGAGTTTTGGAAAGTTGTTTTATTTCATACTGAATAGTTCCTAGTTCATGGGATGGATTTAATGACCAATTTTTATATTGTGAAGAAATATTTGCACAAGTTGTGCATGAATGCACAGAAAACTCCCACAAGAAAAAACTGACAGCTGTGCAATAATCTCCACCACTTGGGAGTTTCAAATTCAAATCTTCGATGGCCTTTTTCTGCATCAATACACTCTGACATATTGAACAGAATAAACAAGAACATAAAAGGGCGGGGTCTCAATTGCAGTTGGAATCCTTAACGCAAACATTTCGTATAAATGGTTGCAATTTTTTGTAAATAATTGGGGTGAATCTTTTGTGTATCGTTACTGGATTATTGAAATGTTATTCTGTTGTATAAATGGGCTGGATAACAAAAAAATAAATGCAAATCTTGTTAATGTTTGGTTTCGTTGAAATATATTAGAGAAACAAGGGTTCAAGTCGTCAACATATCCATATTTGCTGTATGAAATAGAATCATGTGTGTAATCAATTGAAGGCTAAAATTTTACTTTAAAACTCAATGTTTCACTTAATATGAACTCTATTTCCAGACATTGTATGTTGTTCAGTCCCTATTAGCAAAATTTTGTCTCATATATCAAGCCCCCCGTCGAATACCGATCGCAGCAATTTATGCTTTTGGAAAAACCTCCCATTTTTCTTATAACAACCTTTTCTTACATAAAATCGATATAGCTTTCCAACAAAGCAGGAGCGAATTTTTCCACCAATATTTGTTATAAGGAAATCGTATTGAATAAATATGACACTTGAATAAAATTTACTCCTGGCGAAGGATAAAAGCAACGAATTGTGTCAATCCTATTTTCCTGTTTTCCAAGTCTTAGCACCTTTTGTTGTGACTAGGGTCGGTAACCTAGTAACCAATCCGAACGATTGTATAGAAGAATTTCAGGGTGGGATGACCAAAGCGAAAGAGACTGAAAGGTTGCTTTCAAAATCATTCTGTACTGAATAGACTTGCACACTAGGTGACCTACTGGAATTCTGATCATGAGAATTTTCAAGTAAAATATTTTCACGATATTATATTCTCTTTGACTGTTTGGGTGACTGACGTGACGCTGAGTTTTGAGCAACTACAGCACTTACAAACTGCTTAATTTTTTCATTCATACACCCAGTTTTAAGTGAAAAAATGATTATGTATAACAGACTTCACTCATTGTCTTTCCAAGGTTATTTTTTCATAGACAATTATTGAAAAAGTGCAATGGGACTTTCTCCTGAGAAACTTTTCTTTTCTTTCATCAGGATGATCCGCTTCACGCTTCAGCGTCCTCCATTTCCGACAGTAAAAACAAGCTTGGCAAGTTAAAAAAATATTGGTTGACCGCTTTCCTGTTGTAATACAAAGAAAAAAATCGAAATTTGTCATGTGTGGGAATTCCCAAGCTGTAATAGTAATTTTATATTTTATGAATAATTGAGCTTTCATATGCACCCCTCCATCAATAATTTCCACTGTAGAATAAAACAAGATGACCGATGTTTTAGGGATTTGATGGAACAATGAAACCTTTTTTCCATCTTCTATTGAGATTACTAAGCTACCACCTCAAGAGTACAGTAAATCAGTAAATCAGAAGTATAATTCAAAATACTAGAAGAATAACCAATAAAATCATAGCGCTCAAGGTAGGCGGCACTAAGAACTACAAATGATCAAAGTTAGACATAACTGTCATCAGTTTTTGTCTATTGTTTTCACTTCATCTTACATCCAATCAAATCATAGGCTTTGAGGTAGGTGGAGCTAAGAACTACAATGTAAGATGAAATTATGCATAACTTTGATTAGTTTTTGCCAATTGTTTCCACTGTATCTTACATTGTAGTTCTTAGCTCCACCCACCTCGAGCCATATGATTTGATTGGATATTCTTCTGGTACTAATTGTAAACTATACATGATTGAAATCTAGAAAGAATACATAACTTTGATTAGTTTCTGCCTTATAACAACAAACGTATTACAAAATATCAAGGGAATATCCAATCCAATCGTGATGTTTAAGGTGGGTGGGGCTAGAATGTACAATGTAAGATAAAGTGAAAACAGATTTGAATTATTCATAGTTCATTAGTAGTACCAGAAGGATATAGAATCAAATCATAGGGTTTGAGGTAGGTGGAGCTAAGAGCTACAATGTAAGCTATGCATAACTTTTAATACTTTTTGCCTATTGTTCTAACTTCATTTCACATTGTAGTTCTTAGCTCCGCCTATCTCGAGTTATATGATTTGATCGGATATTCTTCTAGTACTACTAGTAAACTATACATAATTGAAATTTTAGAAGTATGCATAACTTTGATAAGTTTTTGCCTTATAACTACAAACATGTTACAAAATACCAAGAGAATATCCAATCCAATCGTGATGTTCAAGGTGGGCGGGGCTAGAATATACAATGTAAGATGGAGTGAAAACAGATTTCAATTATTCATAGTTCATTAGTAGTACCAAAAGGATAAAGAATCAAATCATAGGATTTGAGGTAGGCGGAGCTAAGAACTACAATGTGAGATAGAGTGAGAACAATGGGAAAAATTCAATAAAGGTTATGCAAAATTTACAGATTACAATTTTGCATAGTTCATTAGCAGTATCAGAAGAATATACTATTGAATCATAGAATTTGAGGTAGGCGGAGCTTAGACGAATATATAAGATAGAATGGAACTGATAGACAAAAACTAATTGCAGCTATGCATAGCCACTGTTCACACTTATTCTCATATTCTAGTTTCTAGCCCTGCCCATCTTAAATCATGATTTGATTGAATATTCTTCTGGTACTACCAATGAACTATGCATGATTTAAATCTGAGAATTATACATAATTTCAATAAGACTTTGCCTTTTGTTCTAACATCATCTTACATTGTAGTTCTTGGCTCCACCCACCTCAAATTCTATGATTTGATTGGATATTCTTCCGATATTTTGTATCATGTTTTATTATTGATTTATTGTTCTGTGGATATGGTTTTGCTACCAATATGTACATGAGTAATTTAAATGAAAAGTGAAGAGTAGCTTTTATGAATTTCCCAGTAGAAAATTCACAATGATTCATTCGCGATTGAAGCCTAAAATTCTGACAGTTATTTGACATTTGAAATATAATAACGGATCCACAAATTGTTATTGAATTATTCACCTAAAAATCAGAATCAAACGCATTATTTAATTAAATAATTTGGATTTGAATATAAAAATTACAACCTATATAATATCATTACACGAATGTATCTACTAATAATTAATTATCGCAATTAGCAAAACAACTAATCCGATTCATCGGTATCAGCAGATAATATTGAAAACCTATAAATTAGCAAATATTTATAAACATCACATTAAATATTCATTGATTCAAACACAAAGTCAAGCATTCGTGAAAAATAACGAAGGGCCGATGGGATAAACTGGAGGAATATATTTTTTCATGCAATTTATATTAATGGTGACGTGGTAATATAATTCTAATTATAATTTTTGAGGAGTTTACCATTGAGGTTCATAATACATCAAGTTTCTCCGCAAAATGTCTCGTCAAATAATTAATAATATGGCTCTGGAATAATGAGATTGTTAGGGGAAACCAGACGACCCGACCGTTATAAAGGGAGAAAATAACTTTATTACAACAACTATTTAGTATTTAAGATGGCCACTTCATTCATAGTATTACAATGGAATTAAAAACACATTCAAAGGTTTCGCAATAATTTTCACTTCGAGGTGTCAATAATTCAAAATTCAGGTATGGCAGTTACCACAAATCAACATACCACGCTTGCGGAGCAAAAAATGCGCGTAAATCACGCCGAGATAGATCACGTATGCTAATCGCTAATACGTAAAATAATGGAATAGTTCGGCAATTGAATGTGAATCTCATTCGACGATGAATCAACTATGAATTGGCAATGGAATCAGTGATTTGGTTAATTAGGCAACAGGTAATCGAAAATTTGGTTATGTCTAACTGAATTTGACACGCCTTGAACATTGATATGGCTATGAGTTCTGCCCTTTGCAACTGTTAATATTAGTTGCATTTTGATGACCTCACTGGGATTCTGGTTGAATTTCAGTTAAGGGTAACTGTTGAAAGTCCAAAGGGAGTTTTGGTCATTGCAATAATTTGAGTGATATACTAACTGTTTGTCATATCATGCAATACTACTATATGACAGCCACACTGGTCCAACTTTGATTATTGTTGAAAAGAACAAATGAAATGAATAAAAAGTCATATCGTATGCTGTTATATTCACTTTAGTGTCATTGCATCATGAACTCGTAGTTCCATATAATTATATATTCCTTTGACGTCCCGCTCTACCTTTTCGAGGCCTCTTCAAAGCAGTACGTTTGGATCCTTTTCGTCCTTTTTGAACCTGTCTTTCATCAACTCTGAATAAGGTAAGATATGATAATGAGGAAACATGTACGTACGTGAGGAAACGACAATAAAAAGGGATGAAGATGACACAATGAGATTAGGACGTGCGAAGAACTTCAACAAGGAGCCAGATTCAATCAATATATGAAAACAGATTGGGAAGTTCGAAAACAATGATAAGACATATATTGCTAACAATTTTGATTGAAATAGTACATTAGTACCACGGGAGTTGAACGGAAGATAATTTCTACGGTCAACGTACACAGCCAAGGCAAGTTTTTTCGAGAGAATTAATTGAATTGCCATTGAAATCCCCTAACATCTTTCACGTGCTAACTGTAGCATCACTTTATTCATGTTCAGGACATGAGGTACTTTGGGATGTTTTGTTCTGATACCGTAACAACGTGAACACTGTTCTGTCCAGGACATGGAAGAGACATGCACCCCCCGTCGATTCAATTTCTCTAACTGCATGGGGCATTGACAACTAGTGCACCACTTGCAAGCGTTGCTATATAGTCGACCGTGAAACTGCTATTCATGAACAATTTACGGACTAAAAAGAGGAAATACATCATTGAAGTATTTTCATTATCCAGCTTTAATGTGCTTTCAATAAACAATACCAAAATAATGTTATAGGAACGAATCCATCTGAAAAACCAACCAGGGGTGCTTAACCTAGATGATGACTGATGACATTTCGTACAAATGTCTCTAGCGTCGGTTTCATCGGAATGAAAATAGAGCACCGATTGATGTTATATCATATTTTTAACGCAGTGATGTTCATCCATCTTTATTTATGGAAGAAACATGGAAATAGCATATTCACGTTGCGGGTTTTGTGGGGGAGTAAACTTCATACACGAGGGCTAAAATGTAACGAACGAAAGTTCAGTTTGATGTTCAAATTAGTGATGAATATAGGTCACTGAATCGTAAATCCACTGGAATTTACAACAACAACCGTCCTTTGAGAACAAACCCAAGCCCAAGTTTCGTGTCATAATTCAGTTAAACTCCGCATTATTATAAACACCACTTCAGGGTTGGCATTTCTCGTGTTGGGTATCCTCTCGAAAGCTTCATCATCGCTTTCCTTGTGCTGACAGGCCTACTAGCCCTCAGGAGCGTCGTCTAATTGGGGTAGATTTCAGGATTCATTTTGTTTTGCAGGTTGAATATTTTTTGTCACTTCACTGCACAATTATGTTAAAGAAGTGTCTAACAAGATCGTTTGACCTTAAATGACCAAAAATGAAGTAGATTAGCGCAGAAATTGTTCACATATTGCCTTAACAATAACTCACTAGTAGTTTCGCTGTGCCGGTTCTGGACCAGTAATAGGAGGCGTTGATGAACATGTAGTTGAGCCACCTGACCTACAATAAATTCTTCACGAATCATTTGCTTTGTTGGGTCATACCTCTCATTAAAATTTCACGTGTCATGCAGTACATAACAACCATTAGTTCAACTTATGTATTCACATCAATATTTATCTGCCGAAATTACATATCTGTCCCTGTATTTATCCATCTTTATCCTCAATTTATTTTGTCCTGAAATCTCCGTTTCGCTCGCAGCTTCAAGGTTTTCTAGCGTTGTGTAAATATTTATGCGGCCATAACGAAGCGTAGCTCAGACAAGATGAGCAATGAGGTCCTGGGCTCGATCCTATTCACTGTGAATCACGTTGGTTGTGACTGTCTATACATAAAAACATTACCTGTTTCACTATTACTAGCATAAATAATATCAATATATTTTCAGCATGAAAAATTGACCGCTAGCTAAAAAAAGATACCTTGCTGTCTATTGAATATATTTTCATGCTTATTTATTGGAACTAAGACCACAACAACCTTCAGTGGTTATGGTTTAAGAAAAAAGAAGAAGAAGTATGCTGCCACAAGTGGAGAAAACAATATAAAATAAATGTTAACATTATGTGGTAGATTATAACCTGAAGCAGTTGGAAGGAACAAAATACTCACGCAAACACGCAAAGGGCCATAAAATAAACTTAACTCCTGTTATTTTAGACATTTTTGTAGTGATATCGTTATACAAAGTAATAAATCAGGTGGTTAAATTGAGTTTGTAGAAATACAACTCTGTGTAGAAGACATACAAAAAAACCAGGAGTCGTTTCACAAATACTACATACATTCAAAATAATATTATACTAAATAATTTGTTTCACAGAGCAACGGTTGATTACATTCAGGACACATTTACGGTGAGTACATGACATAAACACAGATCATACAGTACAGAGCTGTATTTCCGATTTTCCAAAACTTACTCAACCACATGTTGTGGAGTATTAGAACGTATTTATTCCAGCTGATGGCTGGTGATGTTAGGGTAAGTGGTGGTTTAGTGTTTGAACGGAATTACGGTTCTTTAAAATTTATAGGGCAAACAAAATGTGAAAATATTGGACGATAATGGAAGGCTCTAGGATGTGCAACTGTGACGGAGCTTTGAGAGAACAATTCGTCACAATTTCTTTTATTGGGACTTCTGCAAATAAGGCACTAATTATTGGAGTGGGATATATGAAATTCAGAATAAATCAAACAACAACCATTTCCAATCATCGATCATTATCTCAATTAGTTCAGGAGATACAGAGTCAAACAGTGTGTGCTTCTTATTCGGCTATTCTCTCCTCCGTCCGTTACTCAAGTACTACAGCGTGCGGTCGCATCATCCTTATGATGTTCATAACAACAAAAATCATCAGAATTGATTCTTGTTGACATATTTCATCCTCAAACAATCAAATTTCGGGAAATTTAGATCCCATATTTCTGAAATCAAGCTATATTTGTGATTTTAGTAAGAGCAAAAAATTTTTTTTTTAAGATTTATACACAGTCCTGCGTGTGGGTAAAAGTAGTGACTTTCAGCTTCATAAATTGTACGAAGAATTCAAATGTACCTTGCTCACAACAGATTTTGCTCTGGCCCCGCCCCTGATTATAATTAATGCGGAGTCCAAGTATATAGTTCAGTTTCCATTGTCTATACTTCAATAAAATTGATAGTGAAAAGTTATATTCCAGCTGTTTTTCAATTTATAACATTGCTTCTTGTGTCAAATATACCTTGCCCACATCAAATTTTGATCTTGCCCCGCCCCCAATAATAATGAATGTGAAGATTAAGTGTATAGTTTGGCTTTTATTGTCTTTACTCTAATAAAGTTAATAGTGAAAGCTATGTTTCAACTGTTTTTTAATTTATAGCATTGCTTCTTGCCTCATCCGAGTGCCTCGCAAAATATATCTTGCGCACATAAAATTTTGATCTTGCCCCGCCCCCGATTTCAATGAATGCAGAATCTAAGTGTTTAGTTTAATTGTCATCTTTAGTCTAATGAAGTAAGTAGTGGAAAGCTATGTTTCTATTGTCTTTCCATTCATAACATTGCTTCTTGCACAACCCAAGGATCTCACAAAATGTACTTTGCCCACATCATATTTTGATTTTGCCCCGCCCCTGACTATCATCTCTCCATGAAATTGATAGATTCTGTAAATTTATTTGCTCAATTCAAATATATTTTCCCAGGTACACAGAAGAATCCTTATAATAGTAATTAAGGTATTAAGGGTGTTGACAATAATGCCTGAGGTCAACAGTGTAATTTCTGAGGGCCTCTGGCCCGAGGTGTGTACGTTGACCGTAGGCATTATTGTCTGTTCAACTCCCGTGGTGCCTTCAATATTTATTGTCCGACTTTTGTTGTATTTTTAGCAATGTATGTCCTGTCATTGTGATTTCTGTCAGAGAATTTACTTGCTGTAACTAGGAAACTTGTTTGTTATGTTATAATGCCCTCGGGTACTATTTGTTACGTAACTATTTGAAAACAATGTTATAATGACAACATTAATAAGCTAGTCGGACATTGAAATGTTTTTTGAATTAAACGTGACTGGTGTCGATACTTATTGAAGCTGAAGATTGAGTTGAGAAATTTGTTGTACTTGAAGGAATTGATTTCTTCTGACAGCGCTAAATTAGAAATAATTTAAGAGACACAAGTTATGTGAGGTTTCATTGAATTTTGAGTATGAATAAGGCCATATAACCGACTTCAGTTTCTTCTTCTGAGTATTCCTGAGTAAGTGTGCTTCTAGTTCGGATTCCGAGTGTCATCTTCGAAGTGTTCATCATTCACTACTCATTTATTATACCATGAGTAGTTGAAGTATTATCGATTATTTTTGTGGTGCTATCCCGAATGTTTATTGTGTTTGCGTTTGAATACCACGAGTGTGCAGCACGAGTGGTATTCACAAGCACAATAAACATTCGGGATAGCACCACAAAAATAATCGATAATACTTTAACTACAAATGGTATATGGAGGACTATTCCAGGAGTCAAATCATTTTTTCGAATTAGTTTTTTATGAATCTAGTAACAACTCACGTAATTTTCATAGAAACGAGTAAACAAACCTCTGTCAAACTGAAAAATTCGAATTTCTTGCATTTTATTTGACGAATAATAGAGAAATATATTGCGTCTTGATATGGAATCTTATTCAGAAAGGTTTGGTGGTAGATCAGAAGATAAAATTGATGAAGATATTCAGAAATATATTCCATTAAATACGAAGAAAGCACAAATTGAAGGTATCCCCATTTTTGAGTAAAATACTCACTCTGACCACTAGTGTAATACCCGATGGTATTTCTACACGTCCAAATACCCACTGATATGCACCGTTAAGTCCGTTTAGCACAGCTATACGATCTGTAAGTCCGATTATTTTTCTTATAAGTCCATAGAAAGAGCTCAAATTTGTTTGCTGTTGCTGTCTTGAGCTTAGAATCATATTGATTGTTGCTGTTTTAACGTAGATCCACCGCTGAAGAAGTCTATTGATTTCACAGTGTTGAACTGACTTAACGTAGCGTCACCGCTGACGAAGTCTTCTTCAAACCTTTAGCCTAACCTTGTTCTACCCGTTGATCATATTTCTATAGATCTTGCACATATTGCGAATGTTCTTTCTGTTCTAAAGATGCCATCTTATCTTACTGTCAATTTTAATACATTTTCAGTTGGATAGTTTGAGAGTAATTTATATATAATTTCAATATTATTACAAGCGATTGTGTTATTTGATATTACTTTTAGGGTATTACAGGATAAAATACAGGCCTAATAATTTAATTCCGGGTTGAATTCAAAATTAATATGATAATAATATATGAGGCTAAAATATAAATTGAATTTTGGAATATGTTGAAATTCATAAATGGATATAATATGTTTATAAATATAATTAAACTAGACTTTGGCAGTTTTATCGTGTGCATAAATTACAACAGCAGCAAATGGAGCATAAAATGGGTTATAGATAAAATCAAAATATAATTACATCTAAAAGCTTTGTTGCCCCTTGAGGATTCTTTTTCGTTCTAGCAACGTTCACTAGCTCCATTTTTGCTTTAATTACTGCAGGATTAACTAGAAGATCTTTCGTGTGTGCACAAAGTCAGCGTAGCAGAAAATAAAATAGTGAAAAAATTGCTTTTAGCTGCGTGGGATTATCAACGTTTGACAGTTATCCAAACTAATTGAATCAAGAAGAGATATGTTGAGGATGACTGCTGACGCTTTTTTACAAAATAGGATTAAGCTCCTTTGGTGAGAACATGAAAGCTTCATATTCAAATAGAAGGGCCAATGTCGATTGTTATTTTTTCATCAGCAATATTTTCATTTATGTGCTTTCTGTCAGTGAGGGTAGGACGAAAAAGGAGTTATGAGTGTCTCCATTAGCATTCACAGAAACGACATTCGACACTGAATAATAAAATATGCAGACACACAGAAAAGCTTTCCAATTGTATTAACAATGCAAATGGTTTCGGTTGTGCTCGGTACTAGGTTACGTGAAATAGAGAGACGTCCGTCTGCGTCTGTGTGCTGACCTTTATGACAGAGGTGTTCAATATATTCACTTAGTATCACGTTCCTATTCTATTATTTTCCGTAATCAAATAGAATGCAGAGACTGGATAATAAGAACAGTAAGATCTTTAAGAATAATATGCCTTCTAGCTTGAATGCGATTATCCTTGAGTAAATCTATTTATCAACCTGATTTCCCCAGCGTCACGTTAATGGAATTCCTAATAGCTTTGTTGTAGTTACACAGTGTACATTTCCTTATTTATGTTTAAGTAACGTCAATCACCTAATACGCACTGTTATGGAACTCTGCACAAATAATGTTGCATGGTGGTTGTGAGAGAGGTAGGTCGATAATTCTCACTGACAGGTGTCACCTCTCTCATAGAGCTCAAATATTCATTATTTCGAGTTTTGTATAATTCAGTAACTGGTGTGTGCAAAATATCTGACAACGGTGAATAATTGAAGTTCAATGCACATTAGTTTGGACAATTTATAGTTCCACTATGTCATGAATAGATCAATATCGAATAATTCAAATAATCTACAGGCAGTGCACTATTAATGGCGGACAGATTCTCCCATAAATATGAAGTTAGTAGCATGTTTAAGGGAAAGTTAGCTAACTAATCATCGTACGAGAGCAGCCCCGACAACTTTGTTTGTTCTATTGTCCAAAGGTGAAGCTTGTATAGGACATTGTTCTTAAAATGAAGTATAGTATTGATGTCAGAAAAGGTGAGGTTTTCCGAAGCATTTGTTTGTCAAACATCAGCATTCTAGCAAATTTGATTTGCATAGTTGAGCGGTGCGGATGTAGCACGTTAAAGGGTTGAAGACCGCAAAGTGGTTCGCTCTTAAAACCATCTACGCCGCCGATACTCCTTGCCATCCCCAATCGAATTAACTACCGCTAACTCGCTCCGTCTTTGAGTGCATGCGGTTTACACATACTTACTCATATATCGGCAACTCCGCCAGCAGATGCTTAAAACATTACTTTCCCTTCCGCCGATACTGGCGCAGCTTTCCCTCACACTTGTTGTGAACTTCTAACACGCGGTTATTGATATTTCATTACTGATTCAATATATAACTACTTCAATGCAATGTAGCAGACGAATGTAATTTGCCCCCCTTACATGTCTGGACGTACACTTTTTACGTTCCATTTGGACTTCAATCTGGATTTGGTCTAAGGAACTGTTCCATTCTTAGACAATTATCGAATTTTACCAAAGCTTTTTGATTCACAACAGCTAAGCGCGTAGCAGGTCGAAACGCTAGTCGCCGCACCTCGTGATGTAAACCGCCTTTGGTAAGGATAATTCCTTGATAATATCACATTTGTTAGTCACACTGGATGGTGGACAAGCACGATTTATTCCAACTGAGCTCCAATTTATATTTTTTGTTGATCTTACAACAGCAGGCAAGAGCTACAATCTGGATTATGTCAAAAACCACAGTTTTCTGATTCACAACAGCAATCAAGTGAGGATATGTTGAAGACACCTATCAAAAAGATATCAAGCTTCCAGCTTGAGTTCCAACTCTTAGAACAAAGCACCCATCTTGTTCAACTCAATCATTCCTCCACATTCTGCACGCATTCCAGTCGATCGGTCTTTCGACTTGCTCTACACTGCTGCGTGAACAACTGAACATCAGGAGTAAGTGGTTGTTTGATGTGTAATCGAGCGTACGGCCCTGATAACAAACCCTGGACTTGAAACTGCTAAACGCTCACACGAAACAATACCAATGTGGAAACTAAAGCAGATGGAAAGATGCAATCAAAATGATTTGCGTCGTGCCACTCTACATTCAAGTAAACGGCCTGACTGAGCGAGTAGTGAATTCCAAAGTGTGATGAACCAAGTGCAAAGTGTAATAAATAAATAAATTGTTGTGAATAAATATTGGTTGCTTTGTACTTGAAGAAACTTAGTGTTATTCATGTATGTATTACATGGACTACAAATAAAAACATAAATCAAGATTAAATGTGCAATTTGTTTATGGAACGCGTACATTTATTATCTTGTTTATATAAAAATAGAAGGATAGTAATTTTCACGTCTTTTAGAGCAAGTAATTAGATAGCATGCTTGATGTCAACTTGTAAAATATGGCAAATGCTCAACATGCACGTAATTCGTAACATACAGTAAAATACTTATCTCACGACATGTTTTCTAATTTACATATTTCAGGAAAAATAGTCTGAATGCTAAAATTAGCATAAAATGGTTGAGTAGGCTTCACACTTATTTAGTCTTGCAAAAAAAATTGTTTACACTATTGAACAAATGTTAAAAGTGTATTGTTTTGGCACGTTTAGGGTCATTTCTAGTAGCGTGCGTGAAATCAATCAGTCAGGCGTTATCAGGTGACTTTCCCGCCTGTCGCGATCACCAAGCACGCTGCATACTTTGCACGCGCCATCTCCTCCCTTTCAACCCCCATAGGTTATAAAGGGGAGTAGCGCAGAATGAAGCCTGCTCACGCCACGACATTATGCTCAACGCACCCTATTGTTTCAAGGATATTTTTGTCCTTGCCGGACATAAACTATAGTCATTGGAAATGGACACCACAATTAATTATTTCCAGTATTACACACCAATAGAAATCATTAAAATGATCCTGCAGCATCTTAACGTCCAACATTTACTCGACTCACATTCCATTTTATGATACCTACTTCAACAACTTAAAGCACAAAAGACAAAAACGACTTGAATCTGAAGTGATGCTATCAGAGGAAAGCGTTCATCAAGAAACAGCATCGCACCAATGAATTTTTCACAAGACTCGATGAGAGAAACGTGCAGTGCCGCGCGGTAGCCCCGCGTCGCGGGTCGAAACCCTAGTCCTAGCACCTCGTAATGTAAACCGCCTTTGGTAAGGATAATTCCTTGATAATATTACATTTGGGACTTTCCTGTTAGTCACACTGGATGGAATTTGGTGGACAGGCACGATTTATACCAACTGGGCTCCAATTTCTATTCGATATATCGTATATATATATATGTGATGAATTGAGCTTATCAATTTTTTGTTGATCTTACAACAGAATGAAAGAACCACGGAAAAATGTATTTGCGGAGAGAAAAAATGGTATAAAGAATCGATGCTTAAAACCACTTAAATCTGAAGTGGTGCCATCAGAGGAAAGCGTTCATCAAGAAACAGCATCGCACCAATAAATTTTTCACAAGACTCGATGAGAGAAACGTGGAAGAAATGAAAGGACTGAGTTGTAGAAAACATAAAATGTGCTTCTGTCTGCCATATTACATTATGGTGCAGTGCCGTGCAGTAACCCTGCTACGCGGGCCGAAACGCTAGTCTCCGCACCTCGTAATGTAAACCGCCTTTGTTGAGGATAATTCCTTGATAATATTACATTTGGAACTTTCCTGTTAGTCACACTGGATGGAATTTGGTGGACAGGCACGGTTTATTCCAACTGGGCTCCAATTTATATTTGATATATCGTATATATATATGTAATGGATTGATGCTTTCCACAAAATTACTTTTGTGTCTGGAAATAATAGCTAAAATGTCAACCAGTTGAGCCGTTTTTATAAGGAAATAAATAAAAAGAGAATTAATTTAGCTGCACAAAGGTTTTGAATCCAGGTCAGCCATTAATTTTTAATCTAGAATATCAGCGACGTTGGTTGCTATAGTCGCGTGAGGTTGAGTCGTGATTGTCGCATGTTTGAGAGCCGGGCTTTTAAAAATGACAGTTAAATAAATCATCTGGACATTGCGACCTAGCCTACCGTATAGACTTGCCTTCCGCCTTTCAACTTACATTAGAAATATGAATTAAATTAATTAATAATGTTGGAAAACAACACCTCTCTCAATTACCAAAGCTTTTTCATACAAATATCTTCTGCAGTGAACTTAGATAGCAATTGGCCTCCTGCTGCGGTAGCAAGAGCTGCAAGGGATTCCGGTGCGCCCGGAACTGTTTCCGGGCACGTCACGCGCTTACGCTCACATCATGCTGCACTCCAGCGTGATAGCGTGATCAAGGAATAAGGGATCCTTCCCGTAGTGCGATATAAAGAAACTTGCAATTGAATCATCATCCAATAAATAAAACTTTCATCTGGTAAGAAATACTAGAAGAAGTGGATCATCAAAACTGAATTAGGACGCACAAATGAACTCAGATATATTGGAATTGTACAAATTGATCATAAATATTCCAGCAGGATTACAGAATGATGATTTTTAACAACAAATACTTCTGAAGTCTAGTTTAGATAATAAATAGTGTGACGAATTCTTCTCTCAAAGCTTCGTCACAGTTGCACGTCCTAGAGGCTTCCGCTACCATCCAATATTTTCACATCTTGCTTGCCCGTTGTTGATATACTTCTTCAACGTCATCTGCTCTTAGTATACATGACTAGCGTTTCGACCCGCTACGCGGGTCTAAGCGCTAGTTCATGATTGTTCTGTTATGTTGTCGACATACATTCATTATCTCAACCCTCTGTCGTCACAAATGCATCCCACATTCCTAGTTATCCTCAGTGGACCTGTCATCATGTCTACTGTTCATATCTCTTAGTTTTGTTCGTCTGTCTGAACGGTATGGTGGTCGCTAGTGGTCTGAGCTATTTCGCAGTTATCCTGCATTCGTTGCAGGACCGTTGTCCAACTCAGGCATATGTATGACACAGATGTTAGCAGCGTTAACAGAATCTGGAGATATGGATCCGAATTAGTTGAAGACAGTATTTGAATGATATTCCCTCGAAAACGACAAAGGAAATGATAACTCCTATTTATTGACATTTGCAGTGCAAACTGTGCAAATTACCGTGAACATATTGGTGTGTAACAAAATGTACAAGAACAAAGTGAAAGAAAAAGGGACAAAAGTGAGCGAAGTGATGATCACTCTGCGTTTGTCTGGCTTGGAGCAGAACATCGACTATCAGCACGTTCAAATGAATCGGAAGTAGCGGAAAGAGTGGAAACATCATTGGACGTGCAACGTGCTCCAGAAAACGCATTCAGGGCCGTACGCAAAGCTTTTAATCTCTTTAGGTACACATCCAACAAATTAAATATCAAAAATCATTATCCACATTCGGTATGTAACATTCAAACCACGATTTCTTGGTTAGTGGTTATGGCATAACCGACGTGGTCTGTAATGAGATCACCAGCCCCGTTGTTAAGTGTTTTTGCTTCCTGTAATCGTGCAGAAGTTTGCCAGTACGAACACCTGTGTTATCGGTGATATCAAGCGGATTATTGGTAACGGTCGGCGATGCGGTGCAGGTAAAACTATCGATTGTGATTCTGATGAGATTATGGAAGTAAAAGACATCAAGATCAACTTTGGAAGCTTCGTTCAACCACCCAAATTATTATTAATATTCCTGAAATATATCCTGTAAACAAACTGAGCAAATGTCACCCCACATAAGAAAACATATCACGTTATGTGACATACCCCTGAAACTCGATAAACAGGATTCTAACCTGACATATTCAGTACCCTCATCCTGCTATTCACTTCTCCCTCTTTTCTCTGCATCTTGAAGAGAAGAGATAGCGATGTTTGGCTGTTGTGTTATACTAACACGCTGAGATGAATATATATATATATATATATATATATATATATATATATATATATATATATATATATATATATATATATATACTTTGTATGTATTAGTAAAGAAGAGGATATGTTTGTGTAAGAATTGAATATACAAGTTTTTCATCGTGATTTGTGTGCTGAACCAGAGTGGTGTAAACAACTGCACTGCGTACAGTTGACATTGTTAGTCCGGAAAGACTATTTACTTTTTACTGGGTCACATATCCAGTTTTTTCCTACAGAAAAAAAAGTTCTATTTCTGCTGAAAATACTCGTGATTTTGTTCGCACCTTTTGGTATGTGGTTCTGAAGATGTAATCCTTTTTAATTCCGCAGAGTACATTCTGCCATTTTTCTTTGTTGAAACTCAACATCACGAATACAACCGATCGAAGGCGGAGGCGAACTGTCGCGACAAATATTGAAATTCTAACTCAATTTCCTGTTCTTCAACGAATATTTGCTACAGCACAATCGAGTTTGCTTTGATGATAGAATTCTGATAAATTGACACGTGATGTGTTCCGATGTTAGAGTTGCTGTTCGTAATTAGAATTAACAAGTGATTTCGATTAGCGAAAATGAGTTTCAGATTGAGTGTGCTCACAACTTCACCTGTAAGTATTATTTATGTATTGCAGAACGGTATTAATTGATTCTCGAGGTTTCCGACTAATAAAGTTACTATAACCTCTTCATTATACACACGTTTAGCGTCAGATCGTGCCACAAGCATTCCACGCTCATACATACACACACACACTCTAACTAAACTCACACACCCAGTAACTCAAGTCACACACCCCAGTAACTTGACTCACACACCCAGTAACTCAACTATACCTACTCTGTAGTACCCTGTGACGAATTAGGCCCTGAAATCCGTCACTGTTGCACATCTCAGAGCCTTCTGCTACCGTCAATAATTTTTTAGTCCATCACAATTTTATTCAGTCACAAATTGTGTCGGACAGCTGTGCTAACGGACTTAGCCCAAAAACTTCACTTGGACGGTACACACTCTGAAGATGACGCTCGGTATCGGAACTGGTAGCGTACTTGGAACGACTGCTCAGAAGACTTGACTTACAAAGAAGTGATTTAAGTCGGCCAGAAGGCCTTATTTATACCCCTATTTCAATGAAACCTTACTTAACATGTTTTTAAAATTAAATCCATATTAGCGCTAGCAATAATATAAAGAAGAAATACAGAAAAAAGAAGAAGTAATTTTTTGAATACAAATTTCATTACAATAATACACTTTTTATTACTCTCCTGTCGAATACATCCTTTTCTGATTTTATTTTCTTAATATTAAAATTGTCCTGAATAATTTTCTAATCGGTCGATAATATAGAAACTGTCAAGTGTCGGATCTAGTTTGTGTATGGTCAACGGTCGCGCAGAATGTCAAACAACAACAAAATATACAATATACAATATATTTACAGGACAACAGTGGATTACATTCAGACTTTATTACGGTAAGACATAAGACATAAATACGATCTCAACTTCTTTTAATTTCAGATGTTGTTAACACATAACCTTATTCATCCACATGTGAAAGATAGTAAACGGTATTGGAAGCAGCTGAACAGTGAGGAACAAACGGTAAGTGATGTTATATGTTGATGCAGAGTTACTGAATTTAAAGTTTACAGGGTGCGCAAGAAGTGAATAAAATTGTGATGGACTAAAAAATGTTTGACGGCAGCAGAAGGCTCTGGGATGTGCAACAGTGACAAATTTTGAGGCCTAATTCGTCACAGTACTAAGTCTGTTAGCATAGCTGTCCGACCCAATTTGTGAGTTTGTTTTGTTTTTTCTGAGTCCGTAAAAGAAACTTAAAATATTTTTGTTGTTTTTGAACTTAGAATATTTTGTGGACTATTTAACGTAGAAGCACCGCTGAAGAAGTCTTCGTGATTTAGAAGCGTTTGATTATTCAACGTAGAAGCACCGCTGAAGAAGTCTTCGTGATTTTGAAGCGTTTGATTATTTAACGTGGAAGCACCGTGATTTCGAAGCGTTTGATTGATTTAACGTAGAATCACTGCTGGAGGGGTCACCTGGTGACTTAACAGTATCGAACCGACTTAACGTAGAATCACTGCGAGGGAGCAAGTTTGGTTCCACCCGCATAGAACAATTTCTCGTCATCTGCGATCGCCTGGGTCCGTACTGCGACCGCTGTACTCGAGTGTCATGTGCAGCCGTTCCGTCACCGTTAGCCGAAGTATCTCCGTGCAAGTGACTCGCACACCCAGTAACTCAACTCACACACCCAGTAACTCAACTATACCAACTTTGTAGTACCCATAATCTATTAGTTTCTGAATGGGTACTACTACGAGTCCCGTTCATTTTGAAAATTCTGATCGGAAACATTGCCAACTTTCATGATAAATACTTTATTGAGTAAATATCAATGTAAATTGATTGTTGGAGGTGTCAATTTCATCTTTCCTTTGTGTGCGACACAAGTAGTCCAATTCAACCTTGTTGAATTCGAATTCAAGTAAAATTCGATTTACTAGTAGTTGTAAACAAACTTCAAGTTGATTCTTTGCAATTCAATGCCTTTCTAAATTGAATGTTAATAAAGTTTGTACGTTGAAAAATGTGAGTTGTCCGTAATTGAATCTACATGTTTCTTGCAAGATAAGTTTCAATTTGTCTTGTTGTTGCAACGGATACGGTTCGCTGATAAAATGCATCTTTAATGGAAACTGATTGAACGGAGACGTGAGGTTATTTAACTTTAGCACGCCATTTCTCATACCAAGAAATATTACACTTTTTCCCAAAATGAGATTAACGCTCCAATGAATCGAAAGATGTTTCTTGCATTTCCTGTAGAATATAAAATATGACTGAGATATGACAACAAACAAATAACCCGGAATATTTACGTAATATTATCATTATAAGATGTAATACATGGAAAGTAAACACGAATCTTATTGTGCCCGAGAGCATAATATCTGGAGCAGAGTATTTTCCTTGAAATTTCTGTGTTATTGTATCAAAAAAGTTGGTAAACAAATTTTGCCAGCATTGAACATCCGAACAAATATTTGACGGCAAATATCCCCCGGCGGATCTTGGAGAAACATTCGCTCGTAAAGTACCGCGTATTTTCTTTGAATAAAGTTGATTTTGAATGACAAATAGGTTCAGTTGAAGTTATCAGGCAATGTTATTGATGCCTCAATTTTGTGATAGCTTAACTCGCACACCCAGTAACTCAACTCACACACCCAGTAATAATCTTACCTCTTGTAATATTTAGCTTATAATATAACATGAGTAGTTTCCCGAAGAATACATAATTAATTTATGTTAATGTGCTCATCAGTTACTGAAAGCTTGAGAGTGAACACTAACATAACCTGAAGTTTGTCTCATGAGCATTCTCCAGGAATTCCCTGAGCAGAGGCGTAATATCAAACTAATATCCTCCAATTCCAGAGCTCGCTTTTTGAAGCCTAATTTGTCACTCGGCAAACATAAATTTGGTCGTCCTTTGCCAACCAAATATATCTCGTTTATTTCACTTTTCCTTCCATTGTGTGAATTTTTATCTTGTTTCTTTTATGGTTGTGCAGCTATCTAAACGGTTACTGTTACTCTTTACCACGTTGCCCTTTCTGAACACTTGAAAATTATTGCTCCGATTTTTGTTTATTTGTTTGTTTTATGGAAAAATGTCTCCCTAAAGAATGCAGTGTTACGAGCTTTCTGGTATGTTTAATTTAATTTTGTTTGTTTTTATGTTGTGTTTGAAAGATCGATGGTCGTCTTTCTATTCAAAATAAAATAATTTGGTGTTGTTCACACAGCAAAATATTAACTAGAATTCTCATTCCATTACATAAAAATTTCATCAGCAAAACTACAACAAATAAATTTTGTATCGTGGGTCTGATACTGTAGCACAAGTATATCAACCTTTTTAAATATTTACTTGTCTTGACAGCAGATAATATTGATGGTAGATTCTCACGTGAACAGTACAATAAGCTCAAGACAGCAATTGATGTATATTTGCTTGAGTCTAGCTCAAAAAATGGAAGAATCATCTAGATGATGAAAGTGTATTTTTGACAGCTCATGAATGCTTGTTACTTCAGAGATTTCGCAAGTTACCATCTGTCACAGTTACTGAGCTTGAAATCAAGCAGTTTGGACAAACTTACGAAACAGCAACTTCCATTTAGTACTAGTTTCAAGTTGACTATTTGATAGGTACATAATTTATGCATGTACAAACTCAAAAATACCTTTTAATCTTCATTGCTTGGTTATTGACTGACGGGAGGTCAAGTGCTGTACCTTAAAATGATAATTTGATCTTTATCAAAGCCATATAAAAAAAAATACACCAAAAGTAAACAAATTTTCATCCAAAAATAATAATTCATTCTAATAAGCTTCAAACTCGCGTCAAACAAGTCATTGCATGAATCCCGGGCAGATTTGACAACTGTACATAATAATAGTGACACCTGCGGCGAAAGTTGTAACTAAATTTTTATCTACTTTGATAAATTTTACCTGCCATATCCCTAATGTCATATATATCTATGGGCATTGTTTTACTCGAAATAAGTAATTGAATAATTGAATCTTCCACAATCACTGAGCTTAAATTAAATCAATTTGTGCAAACCTACGAAACAGCAGCTTTTATTTAGTACCAGTTTCAAGTCTGTAAATAGAATAGTTGCTGAGAACTCAGCGTCACGCCAGCCAGCCAGCCAGCCAGACAGCCAAAGTGAATATAATAGCGCTTTTTTCCAAAAAATGCGCTAAAAATATCATTGTGGCTCTCAAGATTCTCTTGCACTGTTCTCATTTCTGAGCTCCCAGAGAAATAAATGTGTCATGTTGAGTACACTAACATTTATTGTTGTTTAGCACAATAGAAACAAGTGTCTCTGTATTAAAGATGTCTTGTAGGCGAGCGAGTTAACATTCAGATTTGAGCTCGCAAATCCAAATCCGCTGCATTATTCTCAACGCCAAGACAGAACAAGGAACGCGCGTTCAGTGTAATAGTTCTTCATGTATTCAGAGTTTTAGTTCACAGTAAGTTTGAGAGAAGAGCTTACCATTATTTGCGAGCAGGAAATTGTAGCACTCACCTGAAACAAAGAAATACAGTCATTTAAAATGTTACTGAAATGAAAATAAATAATCAAAATGAAAGGTGAGATTTGACTTCTTGTAATTGATTATTTGATTACTTATACATTACATGTGCCTTAATTGACCATTAAACCGTTAATTGTCATGAAACCTATCAAGAAAATTAATCATCCTCTACTGGTTGCCTGCTACTCCTCCATAAGCTATAGATTAACAAAGGAATTAGATTTATAGCCTCAAAAATGCAGGAAGACATCAGGCGTCACACATCAAAGTGAGGGAATAATTTTTTTGTGAAAATCAATGCAGAATAATATGGAAGCCACTTCTGAAACAGATATTTACATTTGTGTAATTGTTTGCTTCTCAGAACAGAGCAGAAGTGAATTACTTGCTACATTAGATGTAGAATTAATGTTGGTAATTACTTTAGAGTGATTACGTTAAATATTGCAAGAGCTTTTGTGCCTGAACAAATAAATAATAGCCTGTAGTTTGTTTTAAATCATCCGAACGACACATCTGATTTTATAACTGTACCAATCTGATTTACTGTCTTTACTGTCTTCACTTTGGAGAAACTAATCTGAGCTAAAAACTAATTCATTTAAAATGTTGTAGTTTCTCCTGCAGATTTTATTGCAGGCTATGAAAATATAACTGTATAAGCTCTTTGCAGAAATTCCTAAATTAAAAATAAAATTGCAAGAGTACAGAGTACAGTGCCCCCTTTCCGCAGTTGATTCTAGACCCGTGAACTGGAAACAGCTAAAGGAAGTAAAATATTGCAGCGCATGCAGAATATAGCGAGAATATTGCTTGCTGCTGAGTAAACAGTGGAGACGAAGGAATACTCGCAGTGCATGCTCACTCGACGATCTTTGAACATGCATAAATCAATTTGACTAATCATGGCTCTCAAAAACTATAAGTTATTAATGTATTAAGTGGTCCTATCAATAATTTACAATCGTTTGACCCAACTTTATCACATCATAAACTCCTATATCCCTAGAAGCTTTCTCCAGCGTCTGCACTGTCCCCGGAGATCACAGACGCCTATGACCTGCCCTCTGCCCCAACACAGCACACTGAGATCATCCTGTCGTGACAGAAATTCACATAGCATGAGAAGTGGATCGCTTCAAATAAATATTATATCTGTCCAGAGTTGTCTGCCACTTCAACTGAAGCATGTTGATATTGAGATTTTTTCACTTCCTAGGAAGAATACGTTGTTACATTTCATTTTTATCACATTCATCTTCATCACCTGAAATCATTTAATGTCAATCATCTCTCCTAATTGTTTATTTGTTCCTTACCTGTTGACCCTAATTCATCGCCTTTCGATCAGCTGTGGCCTTCACCTGTCAGTTTCGTTTGGTTCATGCACCATGTCCCTCTAGCGTAAACTATTGTTACCAGTATTATTGTGCCTCGTCTGCAACCTTCTTAGCGTCTCTGTGTTCTTGGTGGATGAGACTTGGAGTTTGAAATGCGTCCTCTTTTCTTATTAAACTAATAATTAGAAAAACCATACTTAACTTGAGAACAGACTTAACTTTGTGAAGGTCTTTCTAACGGCCACTTTTAAATTAGATAGTGGAGAGTTGATATCAAATAGTGTTCGGGAGTTTATTAAGAAATTTTAGTGCCAAATTGCTTACCGGGCCGAAATTTTACTCACTTTTTATGGATTTAACCTCTCAAAGTTTTTTTTGAACTAACGTAAAGTTTATTACAGAGCTTTTTCGCAGCGAGTATTCATGGCAAATGGGAGAGTTTACTGCCTGAAAAACCGTAAACCGATATAGAGACAAATACAAGTCTCTAAGGATTCTTGACTTTTCAACAAGCAACCAGAACTGTAAGACGGATATATTACCACAGGGGCGCAGACTATTTGCTCCATTTTATGATGAAATTCGATATACAGTTCAATGTACACTTCAATGTTCGAAACAATTTTTATTCACGATCGTATAAAAAGTACCCTCCAGAGCTGAACTCACTCGCTAAAAATAATCAGAAAAAACTATCCTCCACGTCCGAACAAAACATGAATCGAGGTTAAAATATTTATAACAGAATAACTATTTTATCAGCAAGATTGACTGATACCACTATCTGCCAGCTAAAAACGTTGACGGCCGGCTCACAAGAACGAGTTGCAGGATATAAAAACAGTGTCTGTCAGCGGTGGCGGTGATAGCGACAGGAAAAAAAGGACGACAACGCCATCAAACTGTCATCGGTAACGTAACATGGAGAGAGATGTGTCACCACATACGAATATTCTGTGATGACTGACTAATTTATTTGTCCGCTGTACAAGCCCACACAGACGGAAATTGTTTGTTATTTTTTTGACGGTACCCATTTAGAATATGCAATCCGTTACATTTAACCACAGAAACTGAATATATTCGCATTGTACTTTTGAAGATTGGCTTACATATATCATCAACATAGGAACAAATAGAGCAGCCTATTATCGACTCCAAAGTCAATATTACTCCATCAATCAAATTCAACTCCATTGAAGCACATCCTACATAAATTAACATCAGGAGTTCTTAATTAATCGTTATATGAAAGGAGGATTGTGCTGAGATCTTGTCTAAGAGTCGTACATAACTTCCCAACTTACTAACAAGTCCCTACATAGCTCCAACAATGGAATTATGTAACATTTCAAAACAGTCTACAAGATTTGATATAATAAACATCTTGTTAGAACATCGTCTTGGTAATTAACTACCTATTATATCGCTAACAATATGGTTGCTGATATTGAGAACATGTACAATGATAGCTGGTCGGTCGATTTTTCATATTAAAAATTCAAATTCATAACTTCCAAACTATTGCTGGATAAAAACTCAAGGAAATGTTTACTGTTTGATTTTTTGAGCTTAATGAAATTCAAACATATAATCCTGAAAGTTAATTTTCTTCAGCAGATACGGCTTATTTCTAATTAAATTATTTTGTAAATGTTGTTATCGTTCTCTGCAAGCGACTGGGATTTAAACAACTGATGTCATTGTTGGTTTGCCTTCTTTGTGTATTTTCACGCTGGATTTTACGTTTTACAGTGTCAAACCACACTACGAGTACTTGTAACTCTGAAAACTCTGCTGTTCCTGTTTCATGTGCTCATAATTTCATCTACAAGCCTTGTTTGTTCTCGAGCTCCACATCTTTATAAACATTGGGTCAAGTAGAACTGTATACTGTTATAAACGTTAAAAAACTGTTGGTAGAAAAGGCTCCCACCCAGTATGTCCTATTGACTCCCTGTTATAATCACAAATGTCAAGCACAACTGCAGTGTAGCATCTGGGTGAGACCTCAATCCACTTAAATCTGATAGATAACTCGAAGCCCTGAAAGTATTTAAATACCTGAGCACAAGGCTCAGTGAGGGATTACGGATGTCAACAGTTCCAGCACACATCAAACATCTATACACAGTTTTCCTTCGTTGTTTACCTGGTCAGGATTACTACAGTCCCACTGCTTGATCCCGACCGTTGATAACCTGATAAGGGTAACCACAGCCCAAAACTGCTCGCTGCATCGTTGGTAGCCAGCCATGGCATACTGAGCCGTCAGCAACCAACCACAGTCGCATCACACATGCTTGACTCCAAGCCACATCATAGACCTTCTATTCTCGCATGCAACCGGCTTCAAGCCGTACCATAGACACACCATGCTTACACACGCTCAGCACCAGGCTGTACCATAAGCATTTAATGCTTACACACTAACACAATCAACTCATACACCTAGTAACTCAACTCACACACTTTGTAACTCAACTCACACACCTGGGTACCTATTCTATAACTTCTTACGACTTATCACCCACTTGAGGTGATATATTATTGACGTCATATCCTCTTCCACCGTTGAAGCATCTGAAGGTACTAGTAACTTCCACTTGCCTAAGTTTCTGGTTATATTTATTTATGTTGGTACACTCTAGTTTGGAAATTTGTCAGATTTGATAATTATTTATATTTTACAGCATTTATCAATGAGAATTGAGATCTGACTGCATAATATTGAATATTACAATTATTAAAACTCAATCTACAGCATTTTTAACGTAAATAAGATTTCAAATTAATATTTGTTTCAAATTATTATGAATTTTCATCTTATGGTGAGTTTATGCACAGGAATTTTGTGTTCTTTAGCCCACAACTAAAAATCAGATCCATTTAAAAATAAAATATGAAACACTATAACCTCAAACGTCAAAGTATCACCGGTGATAAGTTTCTTCCACCACCTCTTTGCTGAGTGATACGAGATGATAAATATTTCACTTAGTATGACGTCACATAGCATAGTTCGGCAAAAGAGCCGCAAGACGGCAGCCCAAAATATATCACCCTGTTTGGGGGCCCTGGTAACTCAGCTCACACACCTAGTAAGTCGTCTCACACACCTAGTAACTCAACTCACACACCTAGTAACTCAACTCACACACCTAGTAACTCAGTATATATTCTTCTCTTCGAAACAATGAGTTTTAAAGCAATTAAATTTTGAAAATCTCGAGAATTTTGTGATACTTTCGTATTTTGTTTAGTGTTTGCAGCCAACCTGTCTACTGTTTGTCCTATTTTGATATCGCATGGTAGTTAAATGACGAGGTTCCCCATTACACCTAAATTACACTTGGTGGATTACAACAACCGGAAGAGCTCGTTCAACACCGGACATTGCGCCAAGCTGACCACGTCAAGACTAAGTATATGGTCCCTGTTGTGCTGTGAGATAAACCACGTTTCCAGGTTAATAAAGCGAAAATTGTATGCCATAAATTTTATGCAGAATTATAATTTACTGGGGCTGAATATTTGTTGATAATGTGGCTCCTAATTATTTACTTCACGAATCTCTTTTTAATTCGAAAATACACAAAGTTCTTCAAGTTGACTTCTTCATCTTCTGTTAATTTGTTCTTCTCGAACAGTGTACCCATGTTTATAAGCAAAAATTGGACGTAGGGTCCTAAATTGGACTGAATTTGTGTCCAGAAGCCTCGCCTGAAAAAATATGTCTTCCGTCGTCTCAATATATTTAACGTGCGAGAGTGCGGAGGTTTGTAAAAGTGACCTTGTTTGGGCGGTGCCTTTCGTCCTCGTTGTTTCGCGCCCGATGGAAGCCTCTAGCAATATTCCAGAAATGTGGTAGAACATTCGAGAAATGGATATTTCTATATATAAACGCAAGCAAACGATGTGAAGAGTAGTGTAATGGTGAATCTGGAGCAGTGAATATCAAAAAGTGAAGTGATCAGTGTATATAAATAGTTAAAAATAAATATCTGCGGCTTTGTTTAAGATAGTAAGTGATAAATAAATAATATCTTCAGAAGAATAAAACTTTTATTTCATTTTCAATTATCAAATAGTGACTTCTATTTTAATCATAGACTATTTTCTTCTGAGTAATTAACATTAAAATACGATACCAAAACAATTTTTGGCAGGTAGTTTCTTCCAACGAATATGTTGTAGTACAGGTTTCCCAATAACTGATCGTCTTCAAACGACTTCTTCTTGTTGATCAAGTGTTATCCTGAGCCACAGAGATCTTTCTAGGATTGTTGGGGGTTGTTCCGCAGCCAAAATTAATGGAACTGTTCGTGCAATGATGGATAACTTTATCTCAATGGTATTTTGAATAAATGAATATCATTCAATAAAACAATATTTTCTCCACAACAAACAATCCAATTTTCCACCCACGATAACATCCAGGGGTAAAAGGACAATTTCCGTTTATCAGTATCAGGAACAATTACTGCATAAAAACCGAAATGAAACAGGAAGAGGTCGCTGCTCTCTATAATAACCGGCAATCACGACCTGTGTCACGCAACCGAACAAATCCGCAGTTGAATGGAAAGTGTGAATTTTTCGTCGCATCATTTGAAAATACAGTTGATTATTGGACAATCTCGCCGAATAGTTTCATATTCTGTGCGAAAGGCTTAATTAGATTAGTTACGTTATCAGTTTAGGTTGGATTTGAAGCGAAGCAGACAATAGCTTGCAATTTTTGGTGGCTGGCCTGTAAGTTCAATATAAAAATGGGCTGCATTTAAGGGTGGCTGTCGCCATCCTGGACAGGTCAGGGGTAGCATCCTCTTTTTTAGTTGAAGTACTTGACTTTGACAATCGATTGGTACTAGTTTCAATGGTCAATCTTACACACACACAAACTCATACACCTAGTAACTCAACTCACACACCCAGTAACTCAACTTACACACTTAGAACTAGCATTCATTGATGGTTGAAAGATATGGGGGAGGTCGTGGTGGTGTTTTAGAGTAGTTTGGAAAACACTGATACTCGAATTATTAATGAGGTCACTATAATATTCCAATATATACATCCATATAAAAATGAATTAATAAAATGTAGACTATTAGTATGAATAATTGATGTTGCTTGGAATAATATGATTTAGTTTTTCAAATTATATCCATTGCACGTCATAATTCATGTATTGATTTGTTAAGTACATGAATTTTATTATATATATCACCCGTAGTTGACCATAAGGATAATAATGAATTTTTACTATTTATTTTCATTCCTTTTAATCCAGGAAAAATAATTTATCAGTTAATAAAAACCAATTCGCGTTTGCAAATATAGCGCAAAAATTATAGCAAAATCCGGTATTCCTTTTTAATTTAACTCAAAGTAATGCATATAAATTAATTGGATAATCCCTTAATTCCCATTAAACGTAATCCAGCGTCCCTGCGGGGCTAATCCACTGAGGTAATTATTTTTAAATCGACATTATTTTCTGTTTATTATATTAGATTCATGGAGACTTGCATGCTGAACCAAGTTTTTAATTGCTTTTTATTTTGTGCCCCTAACGAACACGAATGATATCTGGTTGAAAATTCCATGAAATGTACATTGCAGCAATGCGGTCTCACCTCCGTTATTTTTAACTTTTCTTTCACGCCCTGTGGCGCAAACATTTTTCTCCAGAAATGAAAACATTATTCTTGACACTTCTACACGTCGCTGAACGGAAACAGCGTGTTTAAGCGCATGGCACGCCAAGATGCGAACGGAAAAATGCAGTCAGAAATCTCTTTCCACCGGAACTACTTCGACCTCTTTTCTTTGTGGCGAATAATGTTAAATATGTCACGTAGCAGATGAATTTCAATGAGATGGGTACATGGAAAAATTGCATTATAAAGCCGCTGCTGCAATAATGCTTAACCTTTCAGTACTTGTTTGTCAATGCTCTATTTCATAATCATAATCTTTTATCTTTAAAGTATGAAGATTAATCAGCTCCAACAACAATATATTTGAATGAAAAGCAGATAAAATACTACAAATTCATGATAAAAGAATTTCAGGAATATGCAAATATAAGTAATCAAGATTTTAATATTAAAATACGGACCAGCCCCATTTGAACACGAAATACAGATCAGTAGATAAGATTGTCATTCGTAAAACTCACTTCCCATTCAAAAATATTCATTTATTCATACGAATAATTAAAAATAATCCGTAAGTAACTACAAATCAATTATTAGAAAATGTCTTTCCTCCCTGCTGTGTCAATATTCCGAAAGATAATGAGACTGTCATAATTAATTCGACTACAGAGTATTCCTTTGTCAAACAATATCTGTTAGACAAAAAGCTGAAGTTCCTCAAAGACCACAAAAAACATAAAAGCTTTCAGCGAAACTACTCCACAATTTTTCACGATGAAGATATCTAGATAATGTATCCCTTGGACTCCTTTACTTGGAAACAATGCATTCAGTTCCCACGTTTATCCATTGAACTTCACAAAGATAAAACAGTTAATTAACTTTTCTTTTACTCTACACATAAAATTTTTCAGAATTTGTAATACAATGTAGGTTCATTTTAATTGGTTTAATTTTGCTGCACTTTCAACGAAAAAAGCTTTTTCCTACTAAGTATGTCATCAATAACAAATCGGAAAAAACCTAATTCAAAATTAGTTTGACTCTATTTGTCAAAGAATATATCCTTGGAGAGCCTGTATATGGAATTTGAACACAATCAGGAAAAAGTCCTATTTTGCTTGAAAGAACAGCAATTTTAAAAAATTATAAAAATTTGGAAAGTTGTGTTACGCATGTCATCCCCTTAATTTGACTCTCTAGAATCCAGATCTACAATCCAAATTTGAATTAAAGCTCTAGTTCTTGCAAAACTCGCATTTCAAATGTCATTTTTAGGCTAATTCCCTGTCAACTTTATTGGTCTACTTGACCCTCTAATTGGGAGTTTCAAGGGATGAAAAGTATATTTTTGTATAGATTAAGGTCCATACAATCAAAATATGAAGAGATAAAACCAAATTATTCAATAGTTTTCAGAATATGTGCCCATTAATATTTCAAAGGGATGTTTCATCCCTTGGATATTTTTTTTTTATTGATTTGACTCTATTTATCAAAGCATAGATCCTTAGAGAGCCTGTATATAAAATTTGGACGAAATCAAAGAAAAAGTCTCTTTTCGTTTGAAAAAACACCAAGGCTATAGTCCAGAATTTTGGAATGAATAATATAATCTTGAGAAAATGTGTTACGCATGCCATCCCTTTAATTCGACTCTCTAGAATCCAAATCTACAATCTAAAATTGAATAAATACTCTAGTTCTTGCATAATTCGCATTTTAAATGTCATTTTTAGGCAAATTCCATATCATATTTATTGCTATATTTGACCCTCTAATTGGGCGTTTTAAGGGATGACCAATATATTTTCGTATGGAATAAGGTCCATACAATTAGAATATGATGAGATAAGTCCAAATTACTTAATAGTTTCTGAAATATGCGCCTATTAATAATTCGAAGGGGTGTTTCATCCCTTGAATAATTTTTTTGAATTGATTTGACTCTATTTATCAGAGAATAGATCCTTAGAGAGCTTGTATACAAAATTTGGATGAAATCAGAGAGAACGTCCTTTTTTGCTTGGAAAAACACCAAGGCTATAGTCCACAATTTTGAAATGAATGATAAAAATATAAAAATATGTGTTACGCATGTCATCCCTTCAATTTGACCCTCAAGAATCCAAATCTACAATATAAAATTGAATGAATGCTCTAGTTCTTGCGTAATTCGCATTTTAAATGTCATTTTTGGGCAGATTCCACATCATATTTATTGCTATATTTGACCCTTCAATTGAGTGTTTAAAGGGATGAAAAGTATATTTTTGTATAGATAAAGGTTCATACAATCAGAATATGAAGAGAAAAATCCAAATAATTCAATAGTTTTCAGAATGTGTGCCACTTAATAATTCGAGGGCATGTTTCATCCCTTGAATAATTTTTTAGGATTGATTTGACACTATTTATCAAGAGGAAGATCCTTAGAGAGCCTGTACATGAAATTTGAACAAAATCAAAGAAAAAGTCCCTTTTCGTTTGAAACGAGGGGGAAACCGCAACGGCATTTTAGTGTACAAACTGATGGCATTGTACGGCATTTGAACGGCATTGAACAGTATTTACGGTATTTGGACGGCATTGATCGGGATTTTTGGAATTACGGCGGTATTTTAACGGCATTTTCACTGTATTTTACCGGAATTTTCCCGGCATCGGAGCGACATTAATCGACAAGGAAGATATTTTCCTCAAACTGTGCATGCGCAAAATCTAATGTTACATAGTTGTCGATATAGTAACATGTGTGCGTCATGCATATGAGTAACTTTTGATATATAAAAAAAATATTGCTGATCTATAGGTTCAAAAATATTTTTTTTATAATTTTTGTGGTTCGTTTTTCGATATTTTGTACTGTTTTTGTATAATTTTGTAATTATTAGCTTGAGTTTATGTTTTATCCCAATTATTAGAGCAGGTGAATTGGATTTTTTTATGTAAATTTTTTCAACTGCAATCCGAGTTTATTACCGTGTGGATTGGATGTCAGACAACTGACAATTTTTATTGGGGCCATTTTCGATAGTTTATTCTCAGACATCACATATTGGTGTACTCGGATTACGTTTTTTTTTCTTTTCACAAAAATCCAATACTTCAATGCTAAAATATCTGGCCTATATCTATTTATGCCCTGTTTGTTTTCAATATAAATGAACAAATTTAACTTGATTGAATATTATATTGCAATTTTTCCAATGTGAAAAAAAATCACATTGCTATCTCCAATCAATCAATTATGAGGTCGAATATTGAAGTAGTGGTAAAAATATTTTTTATATCTACTATATTTGACGATATTTTATTATATTTCTCTGTATTCTACTATATTCGTCTGTATTTCATGGTATTGTTCTGTTATACGGCATTGTCTTGTATTTTACGGCATTGTACATACTTTTATGGACTTTCACGGAATTTTTGTACATTTTAAGGCATTTTTGGCATTTTAGTGTACAGAATTTTTGTAGCGGTTTCCCCCTCGGTTTGAAACAACTCCAAGGCTATAGTCCAGAATTTTGGAATAAATAAAAAAATCTTGAAAAAATGTGTTACGCATGTCATCCCCTTAATTCGACTCTCTAGAATCCAAATCTACAATCTAAAATTGAATAAATGCGCTAGTTCTTGCATAATTCGCATTTTAAATGTCATTCTTAGGCCAATTGCATATCATATTTATTGCTATATTTGACCCTCTAATTGGGCGTTTTAAGGGATGAAAAGTATATTTTCATATAGAATAAGGTCCATACAATCAGAATATGGAGAGAAAAATCCAAATTACTTGATAGTTCCTAGAATATGTGCCTATCAATATTTCAAAGGGATGTTTCATCCCTTGGATAACTTTTTTTAATTGATTTGATTCTATTTATCAAAAAATAGATCCTTAGAGAGCTTGTATACAAAATTTGAACAGAATTAGAGAGAACGTCCTTTTTTGCTAGAAAAAACACCAAGGCTGTAGTCCACCATTTTTAAATGAATGACAAAATTTTGAAAAAGAGTGTTACGCATGTCATCCCCTTTATTCGACCCTCTAGACTCCAAATCTACAATCTAAAATTGAATAAATGCTCTAGTTCTTGCATAATTCGCATTTTAAATGTAATTTTTAGGCATATTCCACATCATATTTATTGCTATATTTGACCCTCTAATTGGGCGTTTTAAGGGATGAAAAGTATATTTTCGTATAGATTAAGGTCCATACAATCAGAATATGAAGAGATCAATCCAAATTATCCAATAGTTTCCAGAATATGTGCCACTTAATAATTCGAGGGGATGTTTCATCCCTTGAATAATTTTTCAGAATAGATTCGACACTATTTATCAAGGAACAGATCCCTAGAGAGCCTGTATATAAAATTTGAACAAAATCAAGAAAAAACTCCCTTTTTGTTTGAAAAAACATCAAGCTTATTTTTTTTTTTTTTGAAAAAAATTACAGAATATGAAAAAAATGTGTGAAGCATGTCATCCCCTTGATTCAGCCCTCTAGAATCCGAATATATAATCCAAATTTGAATTGAAGCTCTAGTTTTTGCATAATTCGTATTTTAAATGTCATTTTTAGGCTAATTCGCTGTCATTTTCATTGATCTATTTGACCCTCTAGCTGGTAGTCTTAAGGGATGGAAAGTATATTTTCGTATATATTAAGGTCCATATAATCGGAATGTGAAGGGATAAATTCAAATTACCCAATAGTTTTTAAAAAATGTGCCACTTAAAAACACTAGGGGATGTTTCATCCCTTAAAAAAAAAATTATAATAGATTTGACACTATTTATCAAAAAACAGATCCTTTGGGAGCCTGTATATAGAATTTGAACAGAATCAGAAGAGAAGTCCCTTTCTGTTTGAAAAAACATCAAGGCTATAGTCCACAATTTTGGAATGAATGATAAAATTTGGAAAAAATGTGTTACGCATGTCATCCTCTTAATTCGCCCCTCTAGAATTCAAATCTACAATCGAAATTTGAATTAAAGCTCTAGTTCTTGCATAACTCGCATTTCAAATGTCATTTTTAGGCTAATTCCCTGTCATTTTTATTGGTCTATTTGACCCTCTAGTTGAGAGTTTTAAGGGATGAAAAGTATATTTTCGTATAGATTAAGGTCCATACAATCAGAATATGAAGAGATGAATCCAAATTATCCAATAGTTTTCAGAATATGTGCCACTTAATAATTCGAGGGGATGTTTCATCCCTTGAATAATTTTTTAGAATCGATTTGACACTTTTCATCAAGAGAAAGATCCTGAGAGAGCCTGTATATGGAATTTGAACAAAATCAGAGAAAAAGTCCTTTTTTGTTTGAAAAAACATCAAGGCTATAGTCCACAGTTTTAGAATGAATAATAAAATTTGGAACAAATGTGTTAGGCATGTCATCCCTCTAATTCGACCCTCTAGAATCTGAATCTATAATCCAAATTCAGATAGATGCTGTAGGTTCTTGCATAATTCACATTTCAAATGCCGTTTTCAGGCAGATTCCCTATCATATTTATTGGTTTATTTGACCCTCTAATTGGCAGTTTTAAGGGATGAAAAGTTCATTTCTGTATTGATCAAGGTCCAAACAATCAGAAAATGAGGAGATAAATTCAATACACTCAATAGTTTCTAGAATATATGTCCATTAATAATTTGAGGGGATGTTTCAACCCTTAAACAGTTTTTCAAGATTGATTTGACTGTTTTTGTCAAAAAATAGATCCTTAGGGAATCTGTATATGAAATTTGATCACAATCATTTAGGAAGTCCCTTCTTGCTCGAAAAAACACTAAGGCTATGTTATCCTCTAAAATCAGAATCTACAGTCCAAATTTGAATCAGCTGCAAAAATTGAATAGCCAATAATAAAACGTGCGCGTGACGCGTAGTTTGCCCTCACGTGTTCACCACGTGATACCAGATGATGCATTCATGTACGAGCCCCGTGTTCTCTACTAATAATAATTAATCACAGCTGACACGTGATAAATATCTGAATAATCAGAAAATAATACCCTACAGTTTTAATGCGTTGCTTTTCATCATTATCGAATAAATTATTCATTTTTGGCTGCTGATACTGAACACTGAGTTGATTGTGCGGCCTTTAATCTATTCCAATTTTTCTACTGTTGCAGGATAATTTCAAGCGCAGTCGATATTACAAGTCGCATTCAAGTTAACGAGCCCACCGCATCCATAAAGCATGAACTGAAGTAGAAATCATCTACCGCTGTTTGTGATTCACGTAGATTGCTTGATTTATCTGCATCTTATAATGGGATTTTTTCTTATTCATTGCCGGAAAACGTGATATTGCATTGCGGAATAACTGTTTGAGATAATCCTTTTGAAGAGCGCCACTGGAGTTCGTTGAACAGCGATTTAATGGAGATTTTGATTTGTTCGCACGGAGAGCCAATAACGGAAACTGGAACTCGAGAGTGCCATTTACATTTTTATTGTGTATTACAGGATGATTTAAAGATTTGTTCCAATGAATTTGACACTTCTATCAAACAACGAATGAGGCACTTTAATCTTATTAGCGACCGGTTTCGGCAATTTAATTAATTTATGGATTAACAAATAACATAGTTCAGAATTGGCGCACAAAATTTATTGCTCCTATCTGCTAGAACCTACAGGTTTCTCGATTTTGCTATATCAGCACAACAAATTATCAAGTCTGATTTAGAGCTGTACAGTGCAACATCTACGTTTCTCACCGGAGCTAGACACCCGGAACAAGATTTCAGGGTCTGAAGTAAGGGGATGAACAAGAAACATCCGGAGTTTGTGACATGGAGTGGACAGCTGCAAAAGGAGTAGTGAGTATACTCGCAAACTTCACAATGTTTGACCACTGGAAGTGTATATTTCACAACAATTCTGCAGATAAAATAAATACATAAACGCACCCACATACACACAAACACATACTCGTATATATATTATTAAGTTTTCGTATTTACATAAAACACTTGACACTATGACATTTCAGCATAAGTCTGTAATATATTATTTTTAAATATTGTAAATTCTGAATGTCCTAGTTGTATTTTGTGTGAATACTTTGCACGCTTTCGGCCACAAAATCCTGTCAGGATCCTTCCCAGGCTTGGCTGCTTCAGTTATTTTGAGTGATAACATGTGCAAACTATTTAGATTCGTTCATTTCCTCAAAATCCTGCATGTCTAGCTATTTTGAATCGTTCTATCGAACAATTTTTTTTCAGATCTTAAAAAGGGAGCGCTTTGTCAAATTATATTCAAAGTCAAATTCAGCGGCATGTATCAATGGATTCTGAATTCAAAGAAGCAAAATATGTATTATATTATAGTAGACTCTACTCTCGTACCTACATAATTGGCTTTGTTCGAAATTCAGTTGAATATAATGGACTGCAATGAGGCATATATCTTCATTCAGCTTTATTGTCACATTTAACAACCTATATATACATTTTCTTCGCATTGTGAGCATCTGAATCTGGTATTTCCGATCATTATTTGATTTCACCGAGTTTCAAAGCTCAATTGGTCATATTTTGTTGAAATATCAACCAAAACAACACAGTGGAATCTGGTTAACCTTATTTTGACTAGCAACCGCAATTGTGGTTTAATAATTTATCAATATCTCCTATATTATTAATGTAACCATAAATGATTCACAAAATCACTTATATTCCAAGGAAAAGAGCTTTTTCCTATTAGAAATGTTATTAATAACGAGTCAATTCATCCCTAATTCATTAGTTGACAAACAATTGATATTACTTGATGTCCTGCTGTATATCATACTAATGACATGTTCGATAATACTGTCATAATTATGTTACTGCAATGGAAAATATATATTTTTCTCAATTATCTGTTTGTCCCCGGTGCGAGGCATAAAAGAATAAATTTGGATCAATATATAATACTGTTGATGGAGTTCTTTGAAGCAATATTTCAATCGAATCAACCATAATTATCAGGTATATATTGTGACGAGTTCTTTACTTCAAAGCTCCGCCCCATTTCCACATCCTGGAGCCTTCAGCTACCGTCTGTCATTTTAAGGTCAGGTTTATGTCATGTACTCACCGTAAATGTATCCGACCGTTGTTCTGTAAAATATTTTATATATTTTGGTTCCTGATTTTGCTTACCGTGACTTTTACTTTGACTTAACAAATGAAGATTTGACGACATTTTTGACTCTACCGACAAATGACTGAACTATCAACGTAATATAATAATTACAGTAGTGCTTTTTTCATGAGTTCAACCAGCCCCTACTTCACGACGTCCATGGATGAGGGGCACATATGCGACTGACCGCAATATTCGATATTGAATTCCGGCCCGATGAATCTAGAACAGCGCTTCTCGACTGCTGACCACTGGTCATAAGAGTCATTACTTTCAGAGTGCAGTTATCGGATTTGGTGCACTTTCCGGTCAACATCACCGATAATAAACGGATGTAACTAGGGATGAAAATGGTGTAAAATGTACAATATGGTTGGCGCAACACGGATTTGTTCTCAATCTATGTTTATAGGTTTTTGCTTTGCTGGTTTTTGTTATGAAATATTTAACCCTATGATCTCCAATTATCTGTTCGATCACTATTTACCTACTTATCATTATTTCATCATCACTAAAATGCACTTTAGTTACTATAATACAATAGTGCAACCAAGTTGGATCAACCAATCGCTTAGTGCAATATGAATTGTGCTTACATAATTGCATCTTGTCTGAGAACATGTAATGTCTAAAGTGGAACACCATTGCCCACTTTGAATGTATAACGAATTAATTTAACATCCGTTAGGAAACAGAACAAATTGAACATTGAATGGTGAAAATTAGGTTACGTGTGAGTTTCAAAGGTTAATATTCTTGTTAAAACAACAAGGGTTGCTTATGAATTGATCTTTGTTCCATGAATTGGTGGTATTCCCGAAGGGCCCCGCAAAAAAAATACAGAGGAAGATACTTGTCAGTATTTACAATTCAAATGTTTGTGTGTGTTTGAAATAACATAATTCAACTTTGTATCGGACGGAAAATAAGCCTGCAATGGAAATCTAATAAGAAGAAACTAACATCAACATTAATAATTATATTAAGTGCTCGATTATGAAGCACGATAAAATTCAATTCCTCATTGAACAGCTTATTCACCTCCGGTGAATTCAATAAATTCAAAGTTCGATTGGATGGATAAAACTTCCCATTTGATACTGCACTTTCGAAATCAGAGAGTTCATGTATCCGTCTGTTATCTCAATAAAAATTCACCGCAGCAAAGATTCCGATGTACCTAGCAATTCTCTTCCTACCCTTATTTCCAATCGTAGCAAATCTACATCTACTCCGCCCCAGTCAGCATTTATAGAATACCAATATCACTTTTGACTATCTATATATAGATATATGAGGACAGTCCAAATTTAGATGTGGTTCCATCTCTCGCATAGTTCCCAATTTATATGACGTATTCACGCCAATTACATGACATATTTATTACATCATTTGACCCTCTAATTGGGAGTTTTGAGGAATGAGAAGTATATTTTCGAACAGATCAAGGCCCATAGAATGGGAATATGGAGGTATGAACTCTAATCACCCAATAGTTCTCAAAATATATGCCTATCAATGATTTGAGGGGATGTTTCAACCCTTAAGTAGTTTTTCAAAATTGATTTGACTCTATTTATCAAAGAGTATATCCTAGAAGAACCTTCATACGAAATTTGAACAAAATCGAAGAGAGAGTCTATTTTTGCTTGAAAAAACACCAAGGCTATAGTCCACAATTTTGGAATAAATGAAAAAAATCGAAGAAAATGTTTCAAGCATATTAATCCCTTAATTCGACCCTCTAGAATCCAAATCTACAATCCAAATTTGGATAGAGGCTTTAGTTCTTGCATAAATCGCATTTTGAATGTCATCTTTTGAGAAATTCCATCTCTCAATTATTGGTTTATTCAACCCTCTAATTGGGTGTTTCAAGAGATGCAAGATATATTTTCTAATAGATCAAGGTCCATGCAATTAGAATATAAAGAGATAAATGCAAATCACCCAATAGTTTCCAAAATATATGCCCATTCATAATTGAAGGGGATGTTTCAACCCTTAAATAATTTTTCAAAATTGATTTGACTCTATTTATCAGAGAGTAGATCCTTGAAGAACCTGCATACAAGATTTGAACAAAATCGAAGAGAAAGTCTCTTTTTGCTTCACAAATCACCAAGGCTATAGTCCACAATTTTGGAATGAATGAAAAAAATCAAAAAAAATGTGTTGAGCATGTTATCCCCTCAATTTGACCCTAAAGAATCCAAATCTACAATCCAAATTTGGATAGAGGCTTTAGTTCTTGCATAAATCGCATTTTAAATGTCATCTTTTGAGAAATTCCATCTCTCATTTATTGGTTCTTTTAGCCCTCTAATTGGGTGTTTCAAGGGATGCAAAATATATTTTCTAATAGATCAAGGTCCATGCAATTAGAATATAAAGAGATAAATGCAAATCACCCAATAGTTTCCAAAATATATGCACATTCATAATTTAAGGGGATGTTTCAACCCTTAAATAATTTTTCAAAATTGATTTGACTCTATTTATCAAAGAGTAGATCCTTGAAGAACCTTTATACGAAATTTAAACAAAATCGAAGAAAAAGTCTCTTTTTGCTTTAAAAAACACCAAGGCTATAGTCCACAATTTTGGAATGAATAAAAAAAATCAAAAAAAATGTGTTAGGCATGTTTTCCCCTTAATTCGACCCTCCAGAATCCAAATCTACAATCCAAATTTGGATAGAGGCTTTAGTTCTTGCATTAATCGCATTTTAAATGTCATCTTTTGAGAAATTCCATCTCTCATTTATTGGTTCATTGAACCCTCTAATTGGGTGTTTCAAGGGATGCAAAATATATTTTCTAATAGATCAAGGTCCATGCAATAAGAATATGAAGAGATATTTGCGAATCACCCAATAGTTTTCAAAATATATGCCCATTAATAATTTAAGGGGATGTTTCAACCCTTAAATAATTTTTAAATATTAATTGGACTCTATCTATCAGAGAGTAGATCCTTGAAGAACCTTTATACAAAATTTGAACAAAATCGAAGAGAAAGTCTCTTTTTGCTTTAAAAAACACCAAGGCTATAGTCCACAATTTTGGAATGAATAAAAAAAATCAAAAAAAATGTGTTAGGCATGTTTTCCCCTTAATTCGACCCTCTAGAATCCAAATCTACAATCCAAATTTGGATAGAGGCTTTAGTTCTTGCATTAATCGCATTTTAAATGTCATCTTTTGAGAAATTCCATCTCTCATTTATTGGTTTATTTAACCCTCTAATTGGGTGTTTCAAGGGATGCAAAATATATTTTCTAATAGATCAAGGTCCATGCAATAAGAATATGAAGAGATATTTGCGAATCACCCAATAGTTTTCAAAATATATGCCCATTAATAATTTAAGGGGATGTTTCAACCCTTAAATAATTTTTAAATATTGATTGGACTCTATTTATCAGAGAGTAGATCCTTGAAGAACCCTTAAACGGAATTTGAACAAAATCGAAGAGAAAGTCTCTTTTTGCTTTAAAAAACACCAAGGCTATAGTCCACAATTTTGGAATGAATGAAAAAAATCAAAAAAAATGTGTTCAGCGCGTTATCCTCTTAATTCGACCCTCTAGAATCTAAATCTACAATCCAAATTTGAATTGAGGCTCTAGTTCTTGCATAAATCGCATTTTAAATGTCATTATCATAGGCGAAGAAATAAGCAGCGTGCTTTGAAGAAAGATTTGTTACTTATGTGTAAAGTGAAAATTCATAGCTGTCGCTTTTTGATAATAATTATTGGTTCGAGTACATAAACTTTGCAAGTATCAGATGCTACAATATCTATATCTATATGGTCTACAGTTTTTCCTGTTGGCGAGTGCAGGAACTCTCATTGGCCATGTGTTTCCTCTACCGTATTTCTGACGTTAATGCCACCCAGTCTCGATTCTGGAATTTATCGTACCAACGTTAGTGCCCAACTATACGGGAAATATACAGGAGATTTAGGTAATCCAGGAATCGATTCCTCGATTTCTCTAGCTGGTCTTACGTTCACTTGTGTATAATAATCGAGGCAAAACTGGTTAAAAGAGCAAGCAGAGTACAATGTATGCATTAGGATAAAGGTTTTATCCAGGGAGACAGAACAGAGGAAATGTTGTTAATAGTATTTTTCAGGATAACCAATTTCTCTGATAAATATCTGATTGTATTTGATAACTTTCTGAATTCTCAGAATCATATTATTGATGTCAGTAAATCTTTCCACAGTACCTACTTTAAACTCGTATTGTGAAATGTTTTGAAGCTCATAATAAAATCTTTATAATAATACTTGAACAGGATCTTCTGTTGAAGGAATAATGGATCAATATTTCATGATAAATATGTACAAAATTATTAGAGAATGGAGAGAGAGCTTCTTTTTCCTAAGTAGGTTAAGTAGACAGTACGCTCAGAAAATATTATGTTTCGCTTACAAAATCCAGTAATATCAGCTTTATTGCATGAAAAATTGAATCGAATTCAAGTTAAATATATTCTTTTAAAATATTCTGATAAAATTTTGCTAGAAGGTATTGATATCACTACTTTGAATATCATGAACACATAGGCAAAGGATTTACTACTACCTTAGAATGATCGTTTGGAGCTACGACAAACAGAATTTTAATTTCGGTTGAAAATAGGAGTCTGAGAATACGAGAAGATGGATAAAGATAGGAAATGAAAGAGACAAACGGTGCAGATCTCAAGTCTGTATTTAATAACCGCTGAGTCTGCAAATCCCGTACAAGATACAAAGAGCTGTGTGGATAGTTCGGGCAATATCCTTCTTAAGAGGAACATCGAAGCTTCCTCACCCCTTTCAGTTCCACCCTTGCTAAATCTTGAATGAATGGGTTCATCCCTGCTACATGCAGGCGATCATTTTATTGGAGGCAAAGCCAACAGCAGTGCGATATTTTCTAACGCAATTTGTGATGCATTATGTGTTCACTTTGATTGTGATTTGAAGTGGTATTTAAAGCAACCACAGTTGAAATGCGTGTAACTCAACCGTTTGTGGAGCATCGTCGATAAAATAGTGAAATATGTTCTAATCAGGATAATGTCTGATAGCTTCAATCGCATCAGGCTCTTCACTACATCACATTGATTCATAGCTTATTTCCAAAGTGAGGACAGTACCTTTTACATTCAGGTTAGAATGAATTTTCAAGATTCTTATCACTGCCATAAATTTTTCAGGGTAGATATTGAAGAATCTGCTCCATTAACTTTATTTATTTATACTCACGTGGTAATGTAATGAAATATTGCAGACTGACTGAAACATGAACTACAGATACACTGCATGGGGCTAAGACCTATTGTTCGACGGTACTAAAATATTTTACGTGTGGCGGTATATTTGTATACCCAATATTGAAAACAGGAGATCTGTGCGCGCTGCGGAACGTTTTTCATATAAAAAATTGGCTTCCAGAAATCTAGAAATCAAATTATTATAGTTTGAAAATGAATTTTTATTGTCTTCAGAGTACAAATTAAAAAGTATGCAAAAAAATTTCGTTAGCAGTTTGGAAAATCTTTCAACTTTGTTTGAATAAGTTAATTTAGTAGGAAAGAATGCAGAACTATACAACAGTAATTTGTTCTTTGTTGCAGCGTTTATTAAAAGTAAATTTAGCAGTTAGAAGTCAACGACGTATTGTCACGATTTGTCGAACTGAAGTTTCAAAGTAAATTACAAAATATATCATATTTCAAATGAATTCATTTAGTTGGATTATAGTGAATCATGAAACGCCAGTTTTCATGAAATTCTTAATGAGCATTCATATTTTTATTGGATTCCAGGTCATGGTGGTTTGAGTCACATGAAGTCATCTACAATCTTGACATACTACCACAAGATCTCATCTCGTCTCGAACCTTCAATTCTTATCATCCTTACCTAGGTACTATTTTCATAAAAAGATAACCTTGTTTGGTCCCTGTCAAGTCCACTCTACCTTTTAAGATGTAAGGCTGGTGGTTGTTACTTTTCTTGTTTATTCTGCTTCTTCTTCTTTTGGTATCCGTTTCCATACCCCCTTGCAGTTTTATCTCATTTTGCTTAAGTGGCCTGCTTCTTCCCATTTACACTCTCTTTTCCAGAGCTATTTTCACTTCTTTTTTTCATATTTTCTTGGATCTTCCTCTCTGCTTTGTTTTTATTGTTTTTGCTTCGTACACTTTTCTTATTGTTCTTTCCTTCCCCATTCTTTGTATATGTCCCCATTATCTTAATTGTCCCTTCTTTATTATGTTTTCCATCGATTTAGTATTCAGTGTCTCTTTATATTCTCATTTCTATGCTCTTTGATTTACAGCGTTGTCTTTCTGTTGTTGTTTAGGTTTCTGATCCGTATGTCAGGATAGGCACAGCTTCTTTTTGTATACTTGTGTTTTGATTACCTTTGGTATTTCTTCATTTGTTAATATGGTGCTCTTTAACGCATTAAATAGTTGACCCGTGGTTCCTGTGCTTTCCCTTATTTCTTCATCAGTATTTTTCCTGGATACTTGAACTTCTTGAGTTGTTCTATAGCTTCTCCTTCTATCTTGATTGTGTGATTTTCCCCGTTTTCTTATGTGTCTTCTAAATAGTTCAACATTCTTGTTTGGTGTGTCTTCGTCTTTTCCTATTAGTATCTTGTCGTCTAAGGCATTGATATTCCCCATACACAAAAAAGGTGATACCAGAAATTGTGATAATTACAAAGGAATATCGTTGCTTTGTACTACAGCTAAAGTGTATGAGGCAATATTGGAGAACAAACTTAGTCAACGATGGAGAAAGCCCAAAGTGGGTTCATGAAAGGACACTCCATTCAGGACCACATATTTACAATTAGAAAACTTATAGATAAGGCGATAAGCCAGGACAACAAGCTCTATATAACATTTATAGATATGGAAAAAGCATTTGACAGAGTATTGCGTGAAAAGATGTGGAAAATTTTGAAAGAAAGAAATATAAGCGAACAACTGATAAGAGCCATCAAGAGTGTATATAGACGGACAACTAGTTATGTAAGAACTGGAAATGAAGTATCGGAAGAATTTACCTCCTCGCAAGGGCTAAGACAAGGAGGAGCTTTAAGCCCTATCCTGTTCATAATATACTTGGACAATATCCTGAAGAAAGTAAAGATTGAAACGAAAAAAGTGGAAATTGAATACCACAATCTAGCTATTACAACGATAGCTGAATGTGCATTTGCTGACGATTTAGCAATACTAGCTAAAAATGAAACAGATATGCAATATAACTTAAATGTATGGAACGAGGAGCTACGAAAACACAACATGTTAATAAATGCAGACAAAACTAGAACCATGATGATAGCGAGAGAAGATACCACAGTCAAATTATTTTTAAACGACAGAGAAATTGAGCAAGTTAGTAACTTTACATACTTAGGAGCATCATTGAATGATAAAGGAAGTATAGAACAAGAAATTAATAGAAGAATACTTGCAGCAAATAAGTGCTACTATGCAATAAACAAAGTAATATTGAACATTAAACAAGTATCAACGAAAACGAAAATAACACATACAAGTCAATATACAGACCAACATTAATATACGGATGTGAATCGTGGATAAACAACAAAAGAAATGAAAGCAAAATACAAGCGACCGAAATGAGAATTTTGAGAAGAATAGAGGGCGTAACTAGGATGGACAGAATAAGAAATGAACAAATAAGAAATAAGCTACAAATAGAATCTGTCCACAACACAATAGATAAAAAACAGTTAGCATGGTTTGGACACTTAACAAGACAAACAAAACAAGTATGGAAAGCCGGAATAATAAGGAAAAAGAGAAGAGGAAGGCTAAGAAATACGTGGGATAACAACATAGTAGAAATACTGCACAGAAATAATACTAACAAACAAGAAGCAAAAAGAACAGCAATGAACAGGAAAGAATGGAAAAAATTTGTTAATAATATAGTATAAAACTAAAATAAAAGATCAAACATACAAAAATTATAGCATAATCTTGACACCCGTAAGGGTAAAGAGATTTAAAATGATTATAATAATAATAATAATAAAATGTCGTCTACATAACATATCTCTGTTACCTTTATGTTTTCTATTTTCCACTTTACTATTACATACGCTTTCGCTTCCTTTTTTGCTTCTTTAATTGCTTTGTTGATTACTAATGTGAAGAGTAACGGGCTGATATTTCACTCTTTGTTCTTATGTAGTTTTTGGTCTTTTTGTATAAGCTTTGTATACTTCTTATTATGCTATAAAAAGTGAAGCAAAGGATTCCTTGATGATTATTAGAAATAGGACAAGCCCTTTCGAAATCTAGTTTTTCTGTATCATAATTAGTTTATTATGGACGTTTCGGATCCAATTGACCCATCATCAGTTAATAATAGTACGTTAAATAAATAGAATGAAATAACACATTCAAATAACCCTTACCAGTAAAACAACAGGTAGAACTTACGTAAGTAAATTCAGAATTACAATAGTAAAGTCATAAATAAAACGAAAAATGCGGAAATAATTTGAACATAATTGCTGGAGAGACCAATCTCCCTGTAGCAGAAGTAGCAAAAAACTGATCAACCAGTGGCAGAAACAACAACAAGAGAAAATAAAAAGGAATATAAAAATGCAAAGAAGAACCAACAGAAAATCTTCAAGTTGGTAATATGAAAGTACCCAAAAAATTATAAGCATATTTCATGTAATTTTTGTAATGCGTTTGTGTATTGACAATTTGTTTATTAAATAAATTTATATAGAGGGTTTCATACAATAATCTTTGTTGCTCATTGGAGACCCTCTCAATGATTTTAGCACTTTCAAAATCAGTTCTCTACTTTTCTTTCTCCTAGCTTCTTCCATATATCTTCCTTATCTGTTGTGCCGAAGACCTTTTTGAGGTCTATGAAGCACAGGTGTATCTTGTCTCCTTGTTTTGCATCGTTAAGTCCTCTGTTAGGTCTGAGGCCTTATTGGTTATCTTCTAGCGGTTTTTCTAATTTGATCCTCAGTTTCTGCTCTAAAATTCTTGCAAACACTTTGACTGCTGTACTTAATAGTTAGTTGAGGTAATGTAGGCAAAGCTTGCCAGCAGCCTCAAGGTCAATGGTACGCAATTTTGGCGCGCATTCAAAGTTGCGGAGCTAGTCTGGCGATGTTTTTTGTAATGAATTTGTTTTTTTTTTTGGGAATGTGTGAAGTAAATGAGCTTGCATTAACAGAAATTTGATAAGGCAGACAAAACTACTGGACTACATGTGAAAACAGACAATAAGTCCAATATTCCTATTATTTTCATTTGTATAAGTGGAGACTTGGGACAAAAAGAATCAAGAGTTGACTTTTGATTTATACAGCTTCGACTTCATCTGATAAACGTTCCATTTAAATTCTGTTGGAATTTAAAACAGCGAAAATTGAGTTTCCCCTCACGCGTCAAAAACGAAAAATATTTGATCAATCGGTTTGGTTTTTCTAAATCTTTCGTGTCGGTCACAATTACTGTTAATTAACTAATAAATGAGCTTGGTCGCTTTGTAATCACAGCCTTTTACGGAGCTTTCCTCAGAAATAATATTCTTGATTAAATATTATTGACTATTATCCACAGCTTTTTGTAGCAGCATATATTTGTTCGGAGTTTCAATCAGCAAACTGTGTCGAAAATATTGTTTCAACTGACATATTGTTATCATTAAAATGGCAAATATGAAAATCGAATTTGAATTATTAAAGACTGTTAAAGGTCATCAACATATGCAAGATAATAAATTTGTGTTTTATACAGGTTTGCAATTAAAATATGAATGCTGCAGTCACTAATGACCCAAAAATATATTAATTGAATTCATTGATGAATAAATGATAGATATAGTTTGATACCCGTAGCTATATATATAAGCAATTTGGCGTTCGCAGCTTGATCAAAGAAATATTGGAAACAAGTATATATAAGATGTAAATGAACTATTTATAATAAAATTTACAACCCCAAATATTTTTCATGCAATAGTTCTTAAATCAAGTCCGCGGTAACGTATATACAAAATAAATATAAATAATGTCAATTAATGACATAAATTTCAGTTACTAACCCTGTTCCTGACTGCTTTATGTGCCTTCGGCACGAAAATCCAACTTTAATCAGGTAAATGTCGAGTAATAGTACAAAACAGATGCAATGAAAATATATAAAGAAATTATAACAGCATGAAACTTTTGAAAAGATAAACAAAGTTTGAAAAATCGAATACATTACAATTTCTCAGTCATCCATTGTTTTGTTATCAATGCGTAATATTAGGCATAAATATTTAATTGTACTTATCGGCACGTTATAATAATCCACTAAAAAATTTATGTGTACATCGTGTTTGGGGATAATTCCATCAAATGCATTTGCTACGACTCACGCACTATATGCATCATTAAGCTCGTGTATATTTCTATTGCTTTTAAGTGCAATTTGGTATTGTTTTTTATATTGTATTATGTTGTGCAATCAAGTAATGTTGCTTTATCATTACTGTGATTATACGATGTGTATTGGTCGCATCTTATCATGCCATATCTGATCTATTTTCTCATTAATTCAAATTAGAAACAACAAGAAACGAATTTCATCGGGTACATTTGCTGTTATTATCATTATAATGGAAGGTATTAGGAGAAAAATAACTCAATTTTACCCTATAATTCTGTTAATACAGTACTGAAATACCTATAGTTTTGTAAACCACGCCTCCAATATTTTGCTACTCTTGATTGGTTGATTTGTAGATTTTTAAGTGTTTGTTGTATTACGGCTAGAATATATAATGTAAAGTTTTTAATAGAATTTTTTTTACTCTGATGATGTATGCTCTGCATATGGAATGTACATAAGTGACTAAAAAAAAATAAGTGAAGAAAGGGAAGTGTTCAATTTTAACTAAAATAACGTTTTCTTTATTGATTTTTTTGCTTTTGAGCAAAAGCATCATAAAAAAGGTAAGAATACAAACTTTTCTCTTGTAGTTCACAAGGCATGGAAATGTATCATATGATAATACATACAATTATCAAAGAGAAAGTACATTTCCATTGTACGAAGAACAAAACCTCTGTCAAAGAATAACCAGAAATCCAATAAGCAAACAAATTAAACGTATAACCTATTCTTGCAGACCACACGACAACAATAAAGCTTAAGCTCAGGGTTGAATTCGTGCGGGAAGATTTAATTTGGACCAAAGACAAACAGATTACCGACAAATTTTCCCTTACTGAGTTTATCAGTGATTCTCAACCAAGAAAGCATTTGAACATATTCCACTATGACAGTTTAGCATAAGTCTGTAATAATCATTTTTAAGTTGAACAATAATATGTAGCGAATATATCAAGTTGTTGTACTCCATATGAGATTGGGAAATAGGCAATTCTTCAAATATATTTAACGGATGGTTGTAATAGAAATTTAGTTGGGGCAATAAACTCATCTTTTCCCAGGGTGCCAATATATCATGTAAACCTAAATTAAATTTCGGAATTGGCCTGCGAACACTCTTAAAATCAAATTACCCATAATGATACATCCCCTTGCCATGCGAAACAAATGGACTCCAATAAATCCAGACTTCAGCTTGAAAATAATTACAATCGGCAATGACGTTACACCATAACCGAACGTCTCACCATATCCTCACGAATTAATAAATCACTTTGTCCCAGTTGGCCATTAATTCACCTTAGTCTCATATAGGCTAGGCCGTAACAATAAGCACAATCAAATCATGGAGTGCTGTGCGAGTTGGGATATGTGTGATAAGTACAGACCGAAAATGATACATGTGAGAATGTTGAATGTTGACCAGATTTTATTAGTTATGCACGTGGCACATGGCTTATTCTCGTGCGAAGCATATGTGGAGGGTGAAAATATGTGTGTAGTTGTTACCCAGGTGACGCCCTCATGGACTAATGCACAAGGGGTGGAAATAAATGTATTAAAATGCTGTCTGAATCATTGTTTTACCTTCATGTTAGAAATTCTGGATTCTTGAACAACAATAAAACCCAACGCATTCTGAAATTAAACTATCAGAAATATTCCTGCCTTTAATGTTATTTGGAGTGAAAAATCAGCGCGCATTCCATCGCAGTGAGATATTCGAGGCATTTTCCTCCTACTGCATATTTTTGTGAACATAAAGCGCCAGCTATTGCTTTAATAGGAGTGACCCTGTTCCATCGCAATGTAACATGTAACCCAATTCCAATTTAATATTGTGGCTTCACATATGTAACTACAATCTCATATACATACATTTGCATGCATCACACATTGCTACGTCTTTAGCTAAATTTATATTAGCTAAATACGACCCAGACACCGTTAATTTGACTCTCGCCTGGAGCAGATTACCTTACTCTCTTCTGTGTTACATTTGATATTAGATACCTAGGATCAAATTTGAATTTCCTAACTGCTTTTCCTGCTTATATACATCGAAAACATTAAAGTAATATGACACTAAGTTTTTTGTTAGTGTCGGTAGGGTTAGAGATAGCAAATGTCAGATCTTTATTTATTCACATTTACGGTGAGTACATGACATAAACACAGATCATACAGTACAGAATTGTATTTCAGACAAAACAAAACCTCACTCAACCACATGTTGTGAAATATTGAAACGTATTTATTCCAGCTAGTGGCTGGTGATGTTAAGGTGAGTAGCGGAAGGCTCCCGGGTATGCAACTGTGACGGAGCTTTCAGAGAAGAATTCGTCACACTGTTTAACAGTAACAGTAACCTATTTCCTTTTTCTTGTTAGGCAATAATAGAATGACCATATCACATATCAAACGCAATTTTACACAAAATATGATTCTTGTAGGATAATCCCAGAAAGGCCCTAAAGCTCAGTTCATATTCACATCACAGGAAAACTAGAATAACAATTAATTACAACAGAGTGTGCATTGAAGTTTATTGATCATGTGGCATCTGCTAATATAATGTTCATAATCCCGGATTGGTCTATGGTTTGCCATTGGTCCACATTGGATTGAATCCCTTATTTGTTGTACTAGGTGCATGATATCTGAGGTTAATTAATCAAACAATCAATAAGAACTTCGATATTTGATGGTACTCCTGACCACTGTATTGCATACATGAATAATTCAAGATATATCCCACTAAAGTAGGTGTATCGCAAATGTTCATACAATTTTAAGAGCTTGCACTGTAGCACTCGAGTAGCTCTTCTCTTTCACACATGTCTTTCATTTCTCATCCTGCACTCTTAATTAAATAATTTATATACAGTGCACACTCAGCTAACGTCTTGATGTGTGGAACGTGTGACCTAGGACTCGCAAAAGTACTCACATCATCCCCAGGGAGTGAATATACAGACGTGAGGAGTTAATAAATGTATTTGCCGCAATGCATAAAGGTTGCAAGACTTTCTCTGAGCCTTGTTCGCTATTTCACTTGAAGATCCAAACTCGTACAACTTGTTTTCTTCCAACTGTAGTCATAGTATTCGATTTTGTACTCAATTTAGAGAAACAGGCCTACCTTAGATCGTATTTGAGCAGGCAATCCCAGTTGTGATCAGTAATGTCATCCCTAGATTAACTACAACACTTATAACAAATTTTGAACACTTAATTAAATATTTGGCCCAAGCCAAGCTCTTACAGTTTCTCATCTCCGTGTATATAAATCTAAAAAGTAATTTCTTGACGACTTTTGGTGATATATGAAGCAAAAACAATAAGACAACGTTAAGCTCATATTTAGGTCAATTTTGAGATATTGCATCCGTCGCGAACTGCACATGTAACACAATGGAATTGCTTCTATGATATTGGTCCTGTTTCCTTCTCGGAAAGATTTACTCATGGTAATGTATGTCAAAGAAAAAATAAATAGATGCAAATAATTTGACTTCTTCTGTCTTTCCTCAAACATCACCGTCATCTCCTTTGATATATGTTTGCGCCATCTCTATATTTCACCCTCACTTGAAATCGTGAGAGGTATGTACAGTTCACAATTCGTACTTGACTTTCTCAACACACCTGTTATCCCAGAACAGTTTTCTTTTCCCAACTAAGCTGTGAATTGTGTCTACGGTTAACTTTCCGCGCAAAGGAACTTTACTGAAGAGCTTTTAACAGAAACTGATGCTCAAATTAATAATTTTAATGTATGGAATTATTTATTCAACGAGCCAATGTATGAGGGCTGAGTTGAGAATTGGGATAAGAGATGGTTTCAAATGGGGTCATGTGATAAATTGAATTTGAATTTTGGGTTTTTCATTCATGCAAAGTTAATTCGTTCATACGGATTTTCACTGTCCAAGGAAAAGATAAAGTAGAGCGCCGCTTGAAAAAACTTCGGTACTCGACCATTCACAATATCATCGATATTCAATTACAAGTCAGCAGGTTAAGTCAGAACAGTTGATATTCATTCTTTGAATGCTTGAAGCTGCCACGATTCTTGGCCTGTTCCGTGACTTCCTTTTCGATAATGGAGTGACGACTCTGCTCATAAAAATTAGCTCCAGCTCGTGTTTTAGTGGCGAGTTGATCGATTTGCAGCCCATTGGGATTATAAATTATTGGAGTGGTATACGTACGATGCCTATTTAGCACGTATGTTGGCTGTAATTTATAGCTGGGATGAAGCCAAAAGTTACTGCCGGGAAGAGAGCTTGAGATACGAATACACGAATACTGCTCTGCTTAATCTACTCTGGAGAAGTGATGGTTCTTCGACGTGTTTAAGAAACAGGATCTGTACGACGATGTAGTTTATACATAAAAAAATAAACCGAAGAAATCACGAGCTTGCGGTCAACCACTTCGAAAGGTCCTGGTTGTGAAGTTCCAAGTTTACCCTCATCCGCAATTCAACGCACACTATGCGCAAGACACCTCCAAAAACAACTCCTTGATGGCTTCTGTAATGGGAGACTATAACATAGAAATTGTGCCGTCACAACCAAGTTCGCCTCAAACTGCAATCAATTATTAACACACATACACAAACATTGTATTGACTGTGAGCTTGTGGTGGTTGGCAATACCTACTATGTTATTCTGACGGTCGTTTTGCATTCGATTCTAATTTGTGTTTAATCGGACTACTAAATTCACTACCGCTTGTTTATCGGTTTCATCTCATTCGAGAATGAATATTCCAGTTCGTGATCCAGCATTGCATCTGAATTCTAGTTTAGTGATATTGGTATGTTATTTGACTCCCTATGTTACATTATCCTCGGAACGTTTAAATAACTTAATGAAGACCTTTGTCCTGAAGCGTGAAACGGAAAATTTTCAAATTAATAAACCCAGCATCGCTCGAGTAAACATGCGCACCAGTTTTGTTTCGTTTTCTCTGATAATTCATTTTCGCTCGAATCTTGAATAATCTACCCGACTCTTGTTTCTTTTTGCGAATAATCAACCGGCCTGCCGCTCATTGTATTCGCAGATAACGGAGTGGAATTTCTTCGTTCAGGATGAGAGGCACGGACGGACTGAAATTATTCGGAGAATTGAAACAAAAGGAGGCTGTTGAACTTATTTATATACAGCTCATTACATTATAGATTCATCCGTTGGATTTACTGTAAAAACGGAGCTGACAGATTCGATGGAAAGTTCAAGTCATTAAAAATATAATTACAAAAAGTCAGTCAACAAGGAGCTGAATATAAAATTGCAAACAAATTTTACATCCACCTCGTCCAGGCGCAAATTTTTATGTTTATTATTAAAAGTTTTAGCATGAATTCTGAGCAACAACAGCAGAAGTTTCCAACGATACATTCGAATATATGCGTGGAACAGCTGGGCCTCTCGTAACCCAACTTTGAACTTGTGCCAATGATATGCGAAGTCTTAAATTCGAATAGAAGTTTATAGATTATTAATTTAATATAGACTTGATAGAGAATGAATGGGACTGTATTTTTGTACTGCTTGAATCGGCGAGTGAAGCCTTTGACCTTACATACGGATTTTGAGTTATTGAGAAGTAAATTAGTCCTTGACACCTAGGATGGGACTATAATCAATATCCTTTTGATAACCTTTTACTGAATTGCATTTTTACATTGTAGTTCTTAGCCCCGCCCACTTAAAATTTTGTGTTTTGACTTGATATTGTTTCAGTTTTGCATTACATTTGACTCCTCTGGATAACCTTGACTACGTTTTGCTTATTGTTTCCACCTTATCTCACATTATAGTTCTTAGCCCCGCCCCCTAGAACCCCATGATCTCATTGGATATTTTTTTGGTATTTTGTATAATAAAGATGGTATTCTAATAAAGTCATGTATGCAAAACTATATAGTTACCAACTGCACTTTTAGATGGTATTCACCATACTATCCTCTCTTTGTCTGTTGAATTTGTGTTCTTCTCGTAATTTCTGAAAGCTGTCGGCCGCAATAAGGGAACGTTTGCATAAAGACGCTCCAAGAGTAATTAGTCGAAGCGCAACCCTCTTCTACAAGTTAAATTTAATTTACTCCTACATTCTTTTCACATTTGCATCTGGTTGTTTTATAGGCATCAGAAAATAACGGCACGCAGTAAACGGATTTTACGGAAAGTACTTAATGAACTTTTGTGATAAAAAAAGAAAAGGCCTTTTACATTTTTATATATTTTAAGGTCTCTTCCAATCATTTAACTTACCTACGAGAAATATAAGCGTCAATCAGAATTTTATTCATAAAGGGACAAACATAAGAATGTAATGGCTCGGAAGATGTAAAAAGCTTAGGGCTCGTCCTCCGTATCTATAGTTTAATAACGACTGACAATTTGCGAATCCGACCTCCTTTGAACCAAAGCCAGCGACTTCGACGTACTGTAAATGCAGCACGATATTCGGAATTTCGTATCCAATCAGCAACTCTATAGAATATACAACGAATCCTATTTGGGTATTCTCTTTCATCCGTAATTGGACATGATCGATTTTTGTAACTGGGACGAGGCTTCAGCCTCGAAGATAATGCGCGTTCTGGGGAACCGCAGGCACACTTTGATCACTTTTCTTGCCTCACACACGAAATTGGATATATTCTTGGAACATTTCGGCGAATCAATCAAAACAGGGACAAATTCTTGTGAACTATAGCAGCCTCAAAAAATACCTGTCAGATATTCGGCTTTCTGCTGGTAACAAGCTCGATTGTGGTTATATTAGAAAGCTCGTGTATGCTGACGATGCACGACGATGATAGGTTAAGGGGGTGGGAGACATGTTGCAAAGCACACCAGCTCTCGCTAAGGAAAAGCAAAGAACTTATATCCTTTGCGGATGCATTGAACCAAGCGATATTTGCAAGACCAACTCATATTTTATGCACACTGAAAAAAATCTAAGCGTTGGCGATCAAGTAACTATTCTTTGAGACGGGGATTTTCTATGGAATGCTATAACTAGCTGAAGATTCATCAATATTTCATAGAGCTATAAATAAATCTTCCCAGAACTGATCAATGAATTTGGAACAGAAAAATTATTGTCACCCAGAATACAATAATTGTTCCAGCACCAAACATTCGAAGCTGGAATAAAATTGTTTGGTCTCCAGCGAAATATCCATGCCGAAGGCGGCGCACAGTTCCTATCAATTTATTTCAAAATTCATATCACGTACTAAAATATTTAGTGTTTGTACATAATGGTGAATAAATTTAATATTCGTCATAAAATGTAACGTCAGCGGCTCAAAGCCAACGAGCGCATTTAAATTTATGCACAAAATGCATCATAATTTCTTGTAATTAAACAGAATCACTTCAGACACAAATTAAGGATGCAGTAAACCGTGTTTTATCCTCATTTTCACAGCAGTCTCTACCATAATATTTAAGTCTTTTCAGCTTGAATGCAAAAGTCATACACAGGAAAAGAAATACACAGCAACTATCTAAAGCTCAGCAGTGTAAATATCTAGGCTCTAGGGTGCCGCCCTTTCTGTCAAATTAAAAATATTTTCATAAAAATAATAGAAACTAAAGAGCTATACTCCCGCTGAAATAGGCTCTATATATTTCATCCAAGATCAATGGCAATGCATAGTTACAACGTAGGAGTCTCGGTGGAGGCGGAGTCACACATTGATCAAATGCAAATTTTATTAAAAATTTCATTCCGTGCCCTAGCCGATCTTCCATGAATAACATTTAATATGATGCATTATATTATAAGGTAAGTAGACGTGCAGTGAGATGAATAGCTGTAATAAAGGAGAAATGATTTTATTCCATCGCATTTGGTTCTGTACGTGGAATTAATTGCGGCAGCTGATAAAGTATGTTGAGAACTTGTATTAAAATGGAAATCATGCACATAGTTTGGAATTACTTACATTCTACTGCAACTTTACTGGTTGGTATGGTTAGAGAATTGATAGACACTCACCTGAAACAATGAGAAAATATTACTAGAATGCTACTAGATTTTAACGATACGCAATAAAAATGGTACATGGTTCAAGCATTTTTTGTATGACTTATTCATGTATAAACAGAAAAAAAAGTTTTCCATGAAAATGTTCCCAAATATCTCTGAAAACAGAAATCTAAAAAGTGCAAACAGGGCAATTTTGCACAAAAGAACATCTAATCAAAACAAAGGATTCAAGGTAGGCGGAGCTAGGAACTACAATGTAAGATATGAAACAATTGAACAGGATACAAACTTGAAGAAAATAATAATGAATTCAAAAATATATTGAAATTCGTTCAAGCCTACCACTACCATGAAACAGGACAAAAATTTGAGGAGTATAATTGGAAATTGCTGAAAAATTGTAACTATTATAGTCAGTTGGACATGTTCTCCCTGATGTTTCTTCTTCATTCTAACATTGTGAATCTTAGCCCCGCTTCCCCAAACTTCGCATTTTGACTAGATATTCTTTTAGTGTTGCATCACGTATATCTCCTTTAGATTAGTTTTGGCTCATTGTTTTCACTTAATCTTACATTGCAGTTCTTAGCCCCGCCCACCTCAAATTCAACGATTTCATTGGATATCTTTTTGATATTTTGTATTATGAAGTAAGTAGCTTCGCTACTGATTTCTACATAAGTAATTTTGATGAAAAATGAGGAAAAGACTTTATTGTTTAATATTAAAATCATCACATAGCTCACTTCGGTGTTTGAGTGATACTCCTGAAAATTGTTCTATTCCGATTTATTAATATCGATCTATCAATACAGACGAATATTTAAATAAACATGACCTCTTTCCATGCTTACATTAAAACAAGCAGTTGAAAATATCATTTCATAAGACACTTGAATTTATAGCTACCAATAAATAATTTTGAACTTGATGGATCTTTGTTTTCAGTTTCTATAAAAGTTATCTGACATTAATTCCTGTCATTCTATTTTATTCGCGTGCTGTTGCTTTGTAATAGAAAAATGGTGATTAACAAGGCCTGTACAATATTTTCCAATATCATTTAAGTATGACACATGTATTCATACAATGAATACAGATACTCGTACATTATTAATAATAAACTGGCGTGCAGAACATATTTATCCACTATATCAAGAAGAACGATAAGATATAATAAATTGAAATTAGAAAGACAACCAAATTGTATTTTCCGAGTAATATATAGATAACAATAACTTATCCAGCTGGATTGGCTCCCAATCACAATTCAAATAGAAATAATTGCAAAATAAACTTCTTCATGTTCATGAATAAATGAATATCATTGAGGCAAGTAATAAATTATATCATTTTCATTTGATGAATAACTCATTTATTATTGTCGAATTGATATCCCACTAGAAATGCAAAAATCAACTGATTTTTCTAGTCTAAATGTATGAGTGTATACTCAAGCCCCTCCCTCCAATAATTGAAGTATAAGGTGAACACTGATTTGATTGGTTGCCGGACCTTGAACACATCAACATATCTCAGCTGTATGCTCGAAAACTGTTTAACGTAATTTTCATGAATATGCAGCATCATTTTAATGAAATATGGAATGAGATAAAAGATAAATCAAGTTGATAATATGAATTGGAATGCAATATTTATGGAATTGAGAATTTCATAATACCGACGTGTTCCGCTCTTATTTCCTAGAATTGTCAGTAATTGGTGATGTAGAGAACCACTAAAGCAAAAAAACCCAGCAAATTAGAAAACACAGAAAGAGAATGAACAACGTAAATGTAATAAAATCAGGTTCCATTGGACCACAAAATAATAACACTTCGAATAAAAACTCAGCAACAAGGGACAAGCAAAACGAACGAACGATGAAAGAGAAAACAGAGAAATGTGATCAACCATTTTTGAGTTTCCCAACAATAACCAGTATAATGCGATAATAAGTCCTATAAATATGCAAATTTAAAAGAATACAGTCCTGGTTGCGTGAGCTGGTAAGTGAGTGAACTTCCTGTTCGGGACAAGCTTAATCCGACATGCAATTCTAGCCCAAAAATGCGTGATTTTTCAATGCAAAATCACCCGCCATGATCTACCCCGTGATCAATGACATACATCAAATCGAAAAAAAATGTTATATAAACGATGTGACACCGGAAAACCGCACGGGGATTGAAAAATTGATGACAAGGGAGATACGATTGGACGAATTGTTTCAAGCAAACTAAAAAAATATTTTCCTCAAAAACAGTAGAATAAACTCTCTTTTATCACTTCATGAAAACCTGACACGCTAATATGAATTTTGTCGTGTGATAAACGTGTTAAATGAGTGACAGCGAATGTTGAATGTATAAACAGGCGATGAATTATTTCCATGAACAATAAAACTGGAAAAAAGGGTGTCTGAAACAGCGGTGTATGTTTTACCACTAACTGATGAATACTGAATTCAATTATTGAGACGCGCACGCAATTCACCCCTCGGAAACCATCCCTGCTAGAGCTGTTTCGACAAAATACATAACAAATGTATTATTGAAATTTTGTGGGGCTGAATAAATGAATAAAGATGAAAGACATTATATAATTATGGAAAAACGAAATAATTGATATTACAGTAATATTCCTTGTGCATCTCACAACTTGATTAATTTGGTATCATCTATCGACCAATTCGATCTTAGGTGCATAAGTGTGGCGAAATTGGACTTCAATAGAATTTGCATGACACAAGCTCACTTTACATAGTTATAACAGCGGTCAGCTCCTAGATCTGGACAGGAGAAGATGCTTTTGTGTATGCATTCCGTTGTTCTCTGGACATGAGTGGATACACTCAAGACAGTTGAATATGCATTACTATTCGATAATCTAATCAAACTTTGATCAAACTATAATTCAGAGTTTGATGGAGCAAAATACTTCATTCATGAACCACATAGGCTCCAATAACAAACAACTCTCTCTCCTTGACTGTCTATATGATCGTTCATCTCAATATTTCACTCATATATTTCTGGCCCCGTTGCCAGGCATTAATTGAAGAAAAATAAAAATATTGTTCTCAATATCGAAGCACTATTACGACGTCTTACACCAAGCTGTTGCATCTCGATTGCAGGCCTGTTATTAATTGAACGTAAATATTAGCTTTTCATGAGGAGCTGATGCAAATGTGCCCTTCAAAATGTTTGGTGTGTATCTTTCCTGAAGTTGAATGTATTGGATATGGTAGAAAAAGCTGTAAAAATTTTGTATATCGTGATAAAGGACAATCGTGGGAAATCGGTACGCACCACTGAGCCTCTACTGACACCCCCCGGAGATAATGGGTTCACCCCAACTGTCGGTGATGTAATTTGAGATAACCTCCGGTTATTTTCGAATCATATCATTGCGGTATTTAAGCAGACGGAATCAGTATCTATAAGTCATTCAGTTTCGGGTAGTCACAAAGACTACACTTTCAGTTCAAAGCAGAGAAAAAAGGTTTCGTTTCAAAATTCTTCTCTTTTCTTTTTTAATTTGAATGCTGAATGGCGAAACCCATCGGCAATAGCTACATAAATTCCTTTCGATTTGAAATATATCTACTTCTTTTTAACAAGTCCCCGTTTTGTAACTCAACAATAAAATATATTTTATGACTTGTAGTCGGACACTTCTAGCCAATATACGCCTCAGTTTTTACTAAAACACAGGATTTATTCGATATTATAGGAATTTATGGAATGAGGTACGCGACCAGGAAGGATATAGATATTCCTTTAATAAGATAATAAATTTTGCACCGCATATATCTGTCGAAGCTCGCAGATTCATCATGCAAACTACAATCAATTCAACAAGGTTCTGGAAATGGATGTGCATGCAAAAAAAGCAACGGAACACAAGTATCATTCCCCCTAAAAACTCAATCACTTATGAATTTTAAGAGAAAAAATCAAACAAATCCTATACGTAAGTATTTTTCTGATTGGTACACTTCTAATTTCATCGAAATTTCCAATTAATCTTGTCTATTTCAATCAAAATTTGCCTTAATAATATGACGAATAGTTGTAACTAGCGCTTGGCCTGCGAAGCAGGCCAAACCCTTGAGCTTCACAGCTCCATATGTGAACCGCCTCCGGCAAGAATACCGTCCTCATAAAATCAATTCCGACCATAAATTTAACCCACGATATCTTCCTGCTTCATATTATATTTCCCATCTCGTGATTTCACCTCAATTTTTCACAATTCTCAATATTATTTCTTGTATTCATCTAGTAGTAAATTATTTATTTCAAGTCCTTCACGAATTGAAGAGTCTGAATTCAGAGCTTCACAACAAGAATCAAGCCTACCGAAGGTCACTATCCGTAGAAGTATGCCTGTGCCAAGTTGCGCTCTCAGTCACTGCTTTTCTGTTTTTGATCACAAATTAGAGTATTAGTGAATACTCTCTTTGGCATCTCTCAATATTATTACGTATTGAGTAAAGTGGAGGTGGAAATTGAGGGGCCAATCAGATTAGCCGCTTACTCTACGTGACTAAATATCTCCTAAGCTCATGGCATGAATTCTTTTACTTCACAAGTGTAGTGTGTGTCACATCAGAGATACTATGTGTGTATTGAACATCGAGTTAAAATAGTGATCAAAATTTGGTATTTGATTAGTTTGAAGCAAATAGTTTATGGGATCTTGGCTACCAATTCTAAATTTTATGCGATATTTTGTGAAGTACCTTATTCGATACTTTCTTGTTTTTTTTTGCAGTCCTTTCGTGATAAAGGGCCATCGTGAGAAACTGGTACGCACCCCTGAGCCTCTACTGACACCCCCCGGTGATATTGGGTCAACCCCAGCTGAGGGTGTTGTAATTTGAAGTACTTTCAGTAACTCCTAGGGTTGCTGGGAAGTAGGTGTGAAATCTTGGTCTGTATTAGGCGAGCCATGCGGCCCCCGGCTTGACAAGGCACGAATTTTGTTTTGCATAAGTGAACATATTGACTGTTAATTGGGTTCAAGGTAGAATCAATATAAATGCAATGAAAATCTATAGCTAAAGCTGAAATTCAACCTCTGCCTCTGGGAATACATTTCCCAAACATTCTTTCTTAGACAAACATGTATTCAAATTTCACCATCTTCAAAGATAAACGTATGTACACTGTTATTCCCTCAACCAACATTCTATTATTCCTACAGTGACAGACACTGCACTCTCAGTACATTTTAGCACATAATGTTAAATATATTTGCTCGACTCTCAGTTGTGTTGTTCCACCTACACGCTCAGGATAAGATGTCACCCAATGATGTACAATGCCACCAACACAGACAAGTGTGTTCATATAAACGAATACTGTGTGTTTTGTGTCTGCCTACATCTTGAGATGGATTTATATTTGCAAGTGTGTGAACTTGTTCCACATTTTCAAAAGATTTAGAAGTTTCAGTAGAAAAGTTTTGAATTGGTTGGACGTGAATTTAATGAATTGAATTGTATTTCACAATTTCTAGCTACATACTTCAACTATTTTCAAATATTGACTCAAATATTTAGTTCAAAAGTTTAGTTTGTGAATAATTATTTCAAAAGTTGGAATAACAACATTTCCCAATAATTCTAGTACAGGTTTTTGATACAATGTTAACCAGTTCAAGCTATTCTCTGATAGATTGTGTAGCTTTGGGCCAAACATTCATTACGTTTTAGAAGCATAAAGGCATTTCAATGTTCATACATTGCTGTGGTACATTAATCAATTGTACCAAACTTTCAGACTATTATTATATCAAATACAGCACAAAATAATATCTACGCGGGCTCAAACCCTTGGCTTCGCAGCTCGATATGTATATATATATAAGAGCAAGTGTTGAAATACTTCTTATCTAGGAACGTGTCCTTCCAATAATTGTTGCAACAAGGCAAAGGTAATGTATACAGACCCAAATTCAGGATTACGGTTTCTATGTGAGGCTTGGCAAGAGACGAATTTTCGGTATGAGGATTGTATGTTTACATTACAAGGGTAATAAATCTAATATGGGTTACCTAATGAATACTGTTCCAGTTTGTTTAATGTGATGAAATATTGTCATGGAAATATGCTAAACCTTTGGTTTGGATCTGCAAATTATTCATACATTTGTAATTCACTTTTTCCAGGTTCAGAACACCGTTGCACATAGAGACTTCCAATTATTACAGTTTAAGATGACTTGGATGAAAGTAAAATGACCAAAATCTATAAGAATCATATCAGAGCTTGAAATACTCCAGAAGCTTACTTGAAATACAAATGACTTCAATTACTCACGCCTTCCTCTCCAATCCTTATCCTTCCATTTCGCGATACGTGCGTAATGATCATCGATAAAAGATCGACTCTTTCGTTTTGTTGCATTCGCATTTAACTTATTGTAAGTTATAATGTAGAATAACAAAAATATGAATTGACAATACAAAAATTTTAATTTAGGTTATTGTGCTTGTGCAAATTTTAATGGCACAGCTATTGAAAAAGTTTATAATGATCTAGTTTCAGACATGGATGTAAGCTGGTGATGCGTATACACAGCGGGACTACCTAGGCGGTCTATTGTTGCTAATGGCAAATGTTATGCAAATGTGTGTTAATCAACTGGTCCATTGTTATTGCTTGCATGTATTAAACACGCTCAACGGGCTGTAGGCCCCCAATGGCACGCCCATGAGACCTCACAATCTACAGCTTCAACCCCTGGTTAAAGCGATTAGAAATGCTCAAATGAGCACACTAATTATATGAGCTAAGGTGAACTAAATTTGATAAACTGCCGACATTCAAAACATAATTTTTTGACAATATTTGAGAGCTAATATTAAGATCGCTAGTTTGATTCCGCACCCTTCTCATTCTATCTTATTCTTAACCCTTGGTGTCGTTAAGTAGCGCTCATTAAGCGAGCTTGTGTGTCAAGACGTCATGACGGTTAATTTGGGTTTGTCAGGCAGTCCTTCATCAAATGTCCCTGCCCAAGATTCGTCATTAGCTTGGCCTCTGTTTGAAGCTTCTAACACTATATGCCGGATGTTTCAAGAACTCCCTGTGAACTCAGACGTCATTATGTTTCAGATATCAAAGCAGGTAATACTGATGAGTGAGTTGGATATGAGTAAAAACTAATAGAGTTTGTCCAATAACTTAGTTCTCACTTCTTACCTCGAAAGTTCGATAATATTTGTGGTAAATGATCATTAGTTATCTCCCAAGATTCTTAAACGTATTGAAATGCGAATAATGCAATTTTTTCCTAGTCTTAATGAACATGTGTATACTTAAGCTCCTCCCTCTAATAATCTTATTGTGATAGATCGAACTATGAGGTAAGCACTGATTTGATTGGTTGCCGGTAATTGAAATCTGTGTAACGTAATTTCCATGAATTTGCGACTTTATTTGGATGATTTATCAACTGAAATGCATTTATAAAGTAGTAAGAAATATTAGCCTAGTATTTGCTTCAAGCTTTCATAGCACTATCAGCATTGATTACTGTTTCTATTTTTGTTGAAATTGCACAAACTTTCATATGCACTTGCTGTCAAACGAGCGAGAACTGAAAGTGTACTATTTACGTTTGTTTACTACCTATAAAATGAGTATTTGTTAAATGCAATTTAACTCACACTCTCGAGAAAAGCAGTAAAGACAAACTTTACAGCTAGTATTTATTTTATGGGGCTAAATAGTAAAATCGTGTAAAAATGACGGGATGTGTGGATTCCAGGATTATGATGGTCCAGGACAACTGCAATAATATATAGCAGAAAGTAGGTCTTTTTCTTACTTTAGTTTCAACTGAGGGTTGTACGTGACCTCCGTCCATTAGGATGAAACCAGGTTCGCTCACTAATGAGGTGCTGACCGTTCATTGGATTTTCATTTCGATCTGGAAATAAAAGCGTTTTGCTGGCTTTTAAGCTCCATGGACGGTTATTCACTGCACTGAAGTTTATCATTGCCATTTTCTGCTACAAACTCATCTTTATTATCTCTTTCAATAAAAATTTTCTTCTAGATTAATTCGAAGATGTTATCCATCTCGAAACGAGCACAAAGTATATGTTTTATGACGACTTATTTCCGGCTACTTAAGCCAATTTTAACCCTTTAATTTGTGATATATGTGATGCGACATCTGTGGAGATATGACCTCAGCGATAAAATAAACTTACTTGAAAAGGCGTTAATTAAAACAATGAATTTAGACATTAGTCACACCAGTTATCATGCTTTTTTTAATAAATACTACTTTTATTATTCATATTGTTTTTACTGATATCATTGCAATCAAGTACTCATTGAAGTAAAAAAGTTTTTGAGTGAAGGCAGCCCTGGATTTATCAAAAGGCCGTGTAGGAAGGGGCCTAAGGGCGAGCTATACCTACAAAAATTGTAAATTCGGCTGAATTAACAATAAACCCCTTTAATACAACTTTCTAAATCGACATTAAAATCACAAATTATCCATTATCATTTATGAATGTGATTAATTTGCTATTAAGAAATAATCAAATCGAATTTGAATTTTCACAAAGCTATTACGTGAAATTTATACAATTTACAATTTTAATTTTCAATAATTTATTCATAGTGAAATGTCAGCTGTATATAAAACTGTTACAATAAATGGAAATTGATTGAAATCCAATAGAATAAAGTATATTATACATTATTGGGAATTGATATTTTTATTAGACTGCAAAAATTGCAACAGTTTTGAATTATGCAAACAAGGGTTGAATTTTTTGATAGGTTTTTCCAAATAAAAACTTAATCTAAAAAAATAGTCTTGTGAATAATTAGCAGAACTGAAACAACTGATTATTGATTATTTCACTGATGTAGTGACAAAACAGTGTCACTTGACATCGGACACTAGAAGACAGCATTGCTAGTATTGCACGATTTCTTGCCAGACGTCAAAATCTCAAGAAGGTCCTGATTTCATTTTAAAAGTCAAGAGGAAATTCTTTTCTTGAGCTTATGATATAAAGTAACAAACATTCATATTTGTTCAACACATAGTGATAAGCCTCTATGAAACTATAGCAACCCTCAACGTACACCAACCACCGATAACTTCACTGAAAGCTTTATGCGCAAGGTTCACGCAAACCTAAGTACAAAGTAATCTTATACATCAGCCAGTACATATTAATGTACAACACGAGCAGCCGGTTCATATCGTTATTAGTTGTTGGTCACCCCCTGCTGACAATTTATAAGCACGAGATGTGAACCAACCCTGTGTAAAAATTACTAAAATTCATTCGCCCGTCAATCACTGTGTCAGGCGCCGTGAAAGCGGGTGGTACACGCTAGCGAAAGGAATAAAACCAAGGTGCGGAAAATTTAAACATAGGTGTATTTTGCACAATATATCTTCTGGTCTCGGAGCTTAGTATACTTTTTACAATAAATTATGATTCTGATTGGAAAATAATATTGAAAGTCTGTAAAACTCAAAACAGACAAACAAAAATCATACACATTTATTACCGTACAGATTAAACTCACATTAAGGGAGTAAGATACATATATTTAATATTTCTGGTCAATTGTAGTTTCTTATTCCACAATACACGAACAAAGCTAGTTAATGTTATTAGTATTCTTGTGAATAGTCGGACATTACAGAAATGTACATTATATTCATGTATAGTTATTTTAATAGCGTCAATCACAATAAGTTAAGTTCATATTGAAAAAATCAAACCAAATCAAATGACTATATATCTATTATGTTGATGAATATTTCCAATCCGTTGATCAATTGTTCAAAAGTGATTTTATTCAAACAAAGTTTCCCAATCAATTCAAAACTTCCAGGAGCAGAGTTACTACCAAATATTTCAACTTTTCTTAGAAAACACCCTTTAAATTATTGAAAACCATTCGAAAATTTTGATCTATCTATTCATATTCTGTCCGTATGGACCTTAATCTATATGAGAGTATATTTTTCATCCCTTGAAATTCCCTATTAGAGTTCAATGAATTAATAGTTATAACATGTGATTGGCTTACAAATGCCATATGAAAAGTGCGAGTTAGGCAAGACCTATAGCCTTGAGTTTTTTTAAGCAAAGAAGGGCTTGTTTCTCTGATTCCTCTCAAATTTGGTATACAGCCTCCATGAGGATCTATTCTTCAATAAATTAGGTCAAATCAATTTTCAAAGAATATTTAGGGGGTGAAACCTCCCTTCTAATTATTAAAGGTCGCATATCTTCAAAACGATTGGGAAATTTGAATTCATCTCCTCATATTCTATTTGTATAGACCTTAATCTATATGAAAATATATTTCACATCCCTTGAAACTTCCTACTAGAGGGTTAAAATAATTGATAAATATAATATGAGATTGGCTTAAAAACGCTATATTAAAAGGACGAATTATGCAAAAACTGGAGCCTTTATTAGAATTTCGATTGTCGATTCGAATTCTAGACGGTCAAAGTTAGAAGATGACATGCGTAACACATTTTTTAAAATTTTCATTATTCATTTTAAAAGGGTAGATTCTAGTCTTGAAGTTTTTTTGAGCGAAAAAAGGCTTGTCTCTCCGATTTCTTCAAAATTCAGTATACAGCCTCTATAAGGATCTATTCTTTGAAAAATTGAGTCAAGTAAATTTTTTTTAAATATTCAGGGGGTGAAACATCCCTCCAAATTATTAATGGACGCATATCTTCAAAACAATTGAGAAATTTGAATTCACCATTTCATATTCTGTTTGTATGGACCCTAATCTATATGAACATATATTTTACATCCCTCAAAAATCCATACTGGAGGGTTAAAATAATTTATAAATATAATATGAGATTGGCTTGAAGACGCTACATGAAAAGAACGAATTATGCAAAAACTAGAGCCCTTATTTGAATTTTGATTGTAGATTCGAGTTCTAGACGATCAAAGTTATGGGACTACATGCGTAAAACATTTTCTATGACTTAAATTATTCATTTTGAAAGGGTAGATTCTAGTCTTAGGGTTTTTTTGAGCAAAAAAAGACTTGTCTCTCCGATTTCTTCAAAATTTAGTATACAGCCTCTATAAGGATCTATTCTTCAATAAATTGAGTCAGAATAATTTCTAAAGAATATTGAGGGGGTGAAACATCCCTCCAAATTATTGAAGGACGTATATCTTAGAAACTATTGAAAAATTTGAATCCGTCTTTTCATATTCGGATTTTCTGAGCCTTAATCTATATAAAAATATATTTTTTATCCCTTGAAGCTTCCTATTAAAGGGTTAAATTAATTGATAAATATAATATGACATGGGTTAAAAAACTTTTTATGAAAAGGGCGAATTATACAAGAGTTAGAGCCCCAGTTCAAATTTTAATTGTAGATTCGAATTCTAGAGGGTCGAAATAAGGGGATGACATGCGTCACACATTTTTTATATTGCTATTATCAATTTTCAAAGAGTGGACTATTGTCTTGGGGTTTTTTTCAGGGCTTGTTGCCCTGATTTCTTTCAAATTTGGTATATGGCCTCGATAAGGATCTGTTCTATAATAAATTGAGTCGAATGAATTCTTGAAAAATATTCAGGGGGTGAAACACCCCTTCAAATTATTAAAGGACGCATATTCTGAAACTGTTGAAAAATTTGACTTTATCTTTTCACATTTTGTTTTTATGGACCTTAATCTATATAAAAAAATATTTCTTATCCCTTTAAACTTTCAATTAGAGGGTTAAATATATTCATGAATATAACTTGAGGTTGGCTCAAAAACGCTATATGAAAAGGACAAATTATGCAAGAACTAGAGCCCCTATTTGAATTTAGACAGTAGAATCGAGTTCTAGAAAGTCAAATTAAGGGAATGACATGCGTAACACATTTTTCTAAATATTCATTATTCATTTTAAAAGGGTGGACTCTAGCCTTGAGGTTTTTTCGAGCAAAAAAGAGCTTGTCTCCCTGATTTCTCTCAAATTTGATATACAGCCTCTATAAGGATCTATTCTCTGGAAAATTGAGTCAACTGAATTTTGAAAAAATATTTAGAGGGTGAGACACCCCTTCAAATTGTTGAAGGACGCATATCTTAGAAACTATTGGAAAATTTGAATCTATCTTTTCATATTCTGTTTTTCTGAGCCCTAATCTATATAAAATTATATTTTTTATCCCCCGAAGCTTCTTATTGAAGGGTTAAATTAATTGATAAATATAATGTGAGATGGGCTCAAAAACGCTATTTGAAATGGGCAAGTTATGCAAAAATTGGAGTCTTTATTTCAATTTTGATTGTAGATTCGAGTTCTGGATGGTCAAAGTTAGGGGATTACATGAGTAACACATTTCTCAAAATTTACATTATTTATTTTAAAAGGGTAGATTCTAGTCTTGGGGTTTTTTAAGCGGAAAAAGGCTTGTCTCTCCGATTTCTTCAAAATTTAGTATACAGCCTCTATAAGAATCTATTCTTTGAAAAATTGAGTCAACTGAATTTTAAAAAACTATTCAGGGGGTGAAACATCCCTTCAAATTATTGAAGGACGTATATCTTAGGCACTATTGAGAAATTTGAATCTATCTCTTCATATTCTATTTCTCTGAGCTTTATTCTATATAAAAATATATTTGTCATCCCTTGAAGCTCTCCATTAGAGGGTTAAATTAATTTATAAATATAATATGACATGGGCTTAAGAACTCTATATGAAAAGGGCGATTTATACAAGAACTAGAGCCTCTGTTCAAATTTTGATTGTAGATTCGGACTCTAGAGGGTCGAAATAAGGGGATGACATGCGTAACACATTCATTTAAATTTTTATCATTCATTTTAAAGGGGTGGACTATAGCCTTGGGATTTCTTTGAGCAAATAAAGACTTGTTACTCTGATTTCTTTCAAATTTGGTATACAGCCTCTATAAGGATCTATTATTTGATAAATTGAGTCAAATGAATTTTTAAACAATATTTAGGGGGTGAAACACCCCTTCAAATTATTAAAGGAGGCATATTTCGAAAACTATTGAGAAATTTGGATTTATCTCTTCATATTCTGTTTGTATGGACCTCAATCTATATAAATCTCTCAAACTTTTCCATTGGAGGGTCAAATTATTCGATGAATATAATATGGAATTGGCTTGAAAACGCTGTATGAAAAGGACGGATTATGTAAGAACTAGAGCCTCTATTCGAATTTAGATTATAGATTCGGATTCTAGAGAGTCAAAATACGTGGATGATATGCGTAACACATCTTTCCAAATTTTTATTATCAATTTTGAAAGGGTGGACTATAGCATTGAGGGTTTCTTCAAGCAAAAAAGGGCTTGTTATTCTAATTTCTTTCAAATTTGGTATACAGCCTCTATAAAGATTAATTCCTCAATGTATTGAGTCAAATGAATTTTGAAAGAATATTTAGGGGGTGAAACAAGCCTTCAAACTATTAAGGGACGCATATCTTCAAAATATTTGAAAAATTTCAATCTATCTTTTCATAATCTGTTTGTATTGACCTCAATCTATATAAAAATATATTTTTTATCCCTCAAACTTTCCCATTGGAGGGTTAAATTATTTAATAAATATAATATGAGATTGGCTCAAAAACGCTATACGAAAAGGACGAATTATGCAAGAACTAGAGCCCCTATTCAAATTTTGATTCTAGATTCGGATTCTAGAGGGTTGAAATAAGGAGATGACATGCGTAACACATTTATTCAAATTTTTATAATTCATTTTAAAGGGGAGGACTATAGCCTTGGGGTTTCTTTGAACAAATAAGGACTTGTTACTTTGATTTCTTTCAAATTTGGTATACAGCCTCTGTAAGGATCTATCATTTGATAAATTGAGTCAAATGAATTTTCAAACAATATTTAGAGGGTGAAACACCCCTTCAAATTATTAAAGGATGCATATTTTGAAAACTATTTGACAATTTTACTTTATCTTTCCACATATTGTTTTTATGGACCTTAATCTATATGAAAATATATTTTTCATGCCTTAAACTTTTCCATTGGAGGGTTAAATTATTTGATGAATATAATATGGAATTGGTTTGAGAACGCTGCATGAAAAAGACGGATTAGGTAAGAATTACAACCCCTATACGAGTTTAGATTGTAAATTCGGATTCTAGAGGGTCAAATTAGGGAGATGACATGCGTAGCACATTCTCCCAAATTTTTATTATATATTTCAAAAGGGTGGACTCTAGCCTTGGGATTTCTTTAAGCGAAAAAGGGCTTGTCTCTCTGATTTCTTCCAAATTTGGTACACAGCCCCTATAAGAACTATTTTGTTGATAAATTCATTCAAATGAATTTTTGAAGAATATTTAGGGGGTGAGACACCCCTTCAAATTGTTGAAGGGCGCATTTTTTAGAAACTATTGAGAAATTTGAATTTATCTCTTCATATTTTGCTTGCATGCACCTTAATGTATACGAAAATATACGGTTCATCCCTTAAAACTCCCAATTAAAGGGTTAAATATATTAATAAATATAACAAGAGATTAGTTCAAAAACGTCATATGAAAATGGTGAATTATGCAAGAACTAGAGCCCCTATTGAAATTTCGATTGTAGATTCGGATTCTAGAGGGTCGAATCAAGGAGATGACATGCAGAGCACATTTTCTTGGAGTTTTTAATATTTTTTTTTGAAAATGGTGTACTATAGCCTTCGATTTTCTTTGAGCAGTAAAAAGCTTGTCTCTCTGATTTCTTTTATATTTGGTATACAGACTCTATAAGGATCTATTGTTTGATAAATTGAGTCGAATGAATTTTTGAGAAACTATTAGGGGTTGTAACATCTCTTCAAATTATTTAAAAACGCATATCCTTAGAACTATCGAGAAATTTGAAATAATCTCTTGATGTTCTGTTTGTATGGACCTTGGAGGATCAAATGAATCTATAAATATGACATGAGATTGGCTTAAAGACGCTATATGAAAAGGGCGGAATTATAGAAGAAATACTATGCACTATTTTTGAAAGCACCACAATTTCTTTAGAATCACAATTTAAATCAGCGCCGCATGCATCCAAAAGTAGAACAATGAATTTGTGAAGAGCAAGCGAATATTTCCATGGTATAAATATGATATCAAACAAACATAGACAAAGATGAGAACCTCAACATATGTTTCTTGGACATTGCTTGTTAGCAGAACTTGGCGTGTACATAATCATTTATTCATAAGATGATAATATGAATACTGAGAAGGCCAAAGAGGAACGAGGAAGAATAATAAGCGATAATATGCTCCATGGAGACTTGTACCCTTTATTGAATTTTTGAAATTTTGATGCTGTTTTATTCGTAACTATCTAACATCATGTATGTCAGAACTGTTGATGGAAAATCTTGTCATGAAATAATTGGTCATGCATTTATTACCCTATCACCTATTTCACACTTTATCGCCCTTCTTGAAAACTGTTGACATCATGACAGGTAGTTACCCGCTCTAGCAAAACTAGATCAATCATGCTTGCATTATTAGGCGACAATGTGACAGCCCTGGACGCCTAGCACGTCAACACATCTATACTCTGTACCGAACTGCATGAGTGCATGGTCACCAAGCAATGCATAACGCATGAGTTGCTCTAGATGTCAGGTCAGAGAAGGTGAACCGACGCTAACAGGTCGAATTGGTGATTATAATCAATGCATATATAAGGGAATAGTGTACCCGAAAACTGACCCGAAAGAAGATACATCCAAGCTAATAAATCTTGTGCCTCAAACTTTTTTCATCGAACATTGATGACCAGGAAAATACTTCAAGGATAGTTACTCGTCAGTCATCCGGTTATCAAACCTATCAAGTATGAAATTGAGTGGCGCACACCACCACGCATTTCCATCCTATCGGATTTTCAAGCTTCAGATTCTACCAATTCATCAACGCATAAAGATATGTTGATGAGTTTTTTGTTGCTCTGTTCACAAACTTTATCAATTCGTCCGAGTTTACAATGTAATTAATGGAGCTTATCGTTTCTACTTGCTCGTATTATCACCGGTTATTTCCATGTTTCGATCATTGTTCTATAGACACAACATTCGTAGCAATTAAAAAGCATTAGAACCGGCATTAATATAAATTCACGAATGTATGGAAGTTTTAATGGTTCGTACTTTTTTTCGGATAACTCATGTGATAATATAAAATCATGGAACAAACTTGTAAAATGACCCACAGTTAACCAACACACAGTGACCTCTTGATCTTTGATAAATTTTGAATAATCTCATGGAGAGCAGATCATACATCAAACTATGAGGTAAGCACTGATTTGATTGGTTGCTGGCAGTTAAACACATCAACATATCTCAACTGTATGCTCTAAATCTCTCTGACGTAATTTTCATGAATTTGCGACTTTATTTTAATGAAATATCAACTGAAGTGATTGAAGAAATGAATATATTGATGGAAAATAATACGGAAATCTAGTCAGAATTTCAAATATAGGTCATAATTATATCATCAAAATTATTATTGGCTCCGAAGCATATCGATTATACGACCAATTATAAAACGTTCAATTACCCTAATGATTAGTGAGTCACGCAAGTCTCCTATAGCTAGGATATTTATCCAATTATATTTTTTTTTTTATCATACGTATGTACATCTCCCTATTTCCATACATCAATAGCATTGGAGTAATTAAGAGCTATATATCACGCTTTCAGCTAATTACGCGAAATTAGACGTATTAGACTCATTAAGCGAAAAAAAATATTGATATCAACCCTCAATTCATCGACTTTTAATACTTCTAAACATCTTGAAGATAAAAACACACTATAATGAAAATTAGGAGAACTAATAACCTGTTAAGCAGAACACTAATGTGTTAAAGAACAAAGAGTTTACGACTGTATATTATTCCAATTTTTTATGGCTTAGCAGTGTTATCTTGCGGTATTCAAATAATGGAATTATATTCCACAACGTGGAAATTACGAGGATTAAAGTGTCATAATGTTCATTTCTTACGGCAGCCGTTGTGAGAAACTGCGCTGTATTTTCCACAGAAACGCAGTTTTACATGCGATAAAGCGATGCCAGTAAATCAGCCAGTGTTTTTATGTGGTGCAGAAAAACGTGAAACACTTATTAAATATACGTACTACTTCAAGGTAATATCGTTCTTATGACAACATATATTTTACCACTTGAGGAGAACTTGTCCCTGAAAGTTGGCTTCTCCATATTCAACTGCTAAGCAATAAAATCAATTTTCATTTATGGTCCTAATAAATTCTCAATTCAATTCATTGAATTTTGATCACCCGTATTGCAGGTATTGATGCACTTTAATGGATTAAAATAATGCAGACAATGCAGAGTCCATTATCATTATCGCCTCTGTATTTTATTTGTATTGGTCAAACAACCAAATAGCCGGACTACTAGATTAATATTATTTAATATAATTTGTAAACAGATTTCAGTTTGTTTACTGTGCACATGTAATTTAATAACAGGTGATTCTATACATACACTTGTTTTTGATACATTTAGCAATTACATTTTACAGTTCACGTATTTATCGAATTAATAATTCTATTACAACGAAATGTGTATACTTAAGCCCCTCCCTCTAATAATCTTATGTATAGCAGATCATACATCAAACTATGAGGTAAACACTGATTTTATTGGTTGCCGAACGTTGAACAGATTGACATATCTCAACTGCATGCTTTAAAAGTGTCTAACATAATTTTCATGAATTTGCGACTTTATTTTAATGAAATATGAACTGAAGTGATTCAGAAATACATTTCAATGCATTTATTATGTAGTATCTACTGGAATGAACAAATATAGAGCTGATATCTTGATTTTCCTGGGTGAAGAACTGTGTTGGTCACAAGTGACTGATAATATACAAACAGATGCCGACGCAACTTTCTAAATTAACTTAGTTGCCGCCACGAAATATTACTTTTGTTGTGACCGCATAACCGCACCAGAAGGAGGCCTTAACAGGACCCCAATGAACATAGAGAATAAAATGCACAATAAAGAAGAAAAGTACATGGAAAATCATTAATATTCTTTGTTGCTTTTTGACCATATTTTTGGGCATACTTCGAGAACTTTTGTACAAAAATAAAATTATATCTCTTTCATGCTCATACACTTGTGTGTACGCATGGCATACAAAAAGACTATTTACGCTCTTGTATGTTTGTTTTGAAGCATAGAAAGCACTTCATTCCATATCTAATAAACAAATAGAAAGCAAACAGCATACAGTACTTGACTCCCTTTAATACGGAAGGATAATTAATTGACGCGGACCAAAACTGGCAAAAAAAACACACAGCACGCTTCAACGACCAGTAAATGGTGATAAATTTATTAATTAGTGGTAAAAAAACATATAGGAATGATTAACATGAATTTGAGGATAAAAGCAACTTGAATGTCTGATTCGGTAGGATTAAATGGCAACCCAATTTGCAGGATAAAGTAAAATACAGTGCCTATTAATAGAATCTGACAAGATTTCAGCTACTGTAAAGCATGTAACATTGCTAATTACAGCCATTTGTGGTTATTCTACACTGCAAACGACGAATCAACTCTTTTACGCTAGGGACTCACACAGGCTTTTAATGTCATGTATGAGAACCAAAGCTGCTTAAATTATGGAACTAGGCGGTTTTACGACACAGAAATGATTTTATTTATAAACACAGCCAAGAACACAACCGCCCTAGCAGGCAACATATGTTCAAATCATTCCTAAACTGCTCCACACAGCATGACAACGCAATAAAATGTCATGGTGAATATTTATTCTCTTATTGAAACACATCTTTTCACTTCAAAATTTCAATAATATTAACGCAAAAATTTACTAATAATTTTTTCCCAGTCCTAATAAACAATGTATTCTCAAGTCCTGCCCTCTAATATTCTTGTGAGAGCACATCATACATTGAACTGTGAGGTACACACTGTTTGATTGGTTGCCGAACGTTAAACCCATCAACTCATCTGAAATTATTATTATTATTAATCTTTTTGAATCTATTTATACCCTTTCGGGTGTCTAGATTGTAATTATTTTCAAATTAAATCCTCTTTGCTTTTTGCCAGCTGATGTTGTTTCTGTGGAGAATTTCATTCATGTTTTTTTTTTCCCAGGTCTTCTTTGGTCTTCCCCTTTTTTTTCTTTCTTGTGTTTCTTGCTTTCCAAACTTGCTTCGTCTGATTTTTCTCTGGCATTCTGACTAAGCGACCATACCATGCAACTTGTCTACTCTCTTAGATTTATCTTTAATTTGCTCCATTATATCATCTAAGAAAACAATAAATAATAATGGGCTTAATGCTCCTCCTTATCTTGAACCTTGCGTGGTGTTGAATTCTCCTGATATTTCGTAACCCGTTCTTATGTAATTTGTTGTTTTTCTGTACACGCTTCTCATGGCGTTCAGTAGTTCTAAGTTTATTTGTCTTTCTCCCAATATTTTCCACATTTGTTACCTTGGTACTCGGTCAAAAGCTTTTTCTAGATCGACAAACGTAATATAGAGCTTGCTTTCTTGTAACAGAGTTTTCTCTATTGTCCTCCTAATTGTGTATATGTGGTCTTGTGTGCAATGTGCTTTCCTGAATCCGCTTTGTGACTTTTCTATTTTTAATTCTACCTCTTGTCTTAGTTTCTTTTCTAGTATGGCTTCATATACTTTGGCTGTTGTGCATATTAATGATATCCCTCTATAATTGTTACAATTTCTATTGTCCCATCTGAAATTCATCTCTCAAATTGGTCTTATGTAGTTCTCATGAATTTGCGACTTTATTTCGATAAAATATGAACTAGAGTAATTCAAAAAATACATTTCAATGCAAGTATATCTTGAAATAAGAGTTAAATCAAGTTGATAGTATGAATTCAAATGCAATATTCTTATTTTTGAAATATATCCAATAGTGTATGATTATACTTATTCTTTCTTGTGCAAACTATTGGCGATTCTCAAAAGAGCATTTTTGTATAATTTAAATGATTTAATATTGATGTTTTTTCATTAGGAATCTATTTGACAGATTGCGAAAGGTCCTACAGCTCACTCAATTGATTATTGGGCTAGTGAATAATCAAGTAAAATCCATACATACTGTCCGCGCAAGATAACTTGGCAGTCCTGGGGTGTAAACTATTAGGGATGATATAAGTAAAATCAACAAAAACCATAGACGTGCCCAAAAAATTTGTATTTTCATAAAACATACAAATACATGAATAATAATAAATTGCACTTGTTATTGGTGATTGGAAAATCCAATCCAAATCTCTGTTATATCTATACTTGTTCAGGGGAATGTTATGAAGTCTATGAATTTTTACTTATCAATAGGTACTTTTTTTTGTCATTCGCCTTAAGATTTTATATCTCTTCTGGGATTATCTAATTTGCTTGTGTGAAGGGCACTGAAAATCATCTTGCAGAATGTTAAATTGAAATTATTGTAACAAAATCATTTGTACGTTTCATGTTTTAGCGTAAAAAAATATTTTCACATGAAATTTTTTTATTGTCTACACCAATGGACAGACAGATTCAAATGTACCTCATTGATCATTTATGATGTATTCTCTCTGCTGCCCTATCCCTCTAACCACCAAGTTTAGCAATAAATGGTTATAAAAGTAGGATTCACTATTTTGCGTAGTGCGTTACTTAAGCAAAAGTTTAAGTTTGACACAGCGCATCGTAAGCATACTGAATCGCATTACATTCTTTCTGACTGCCAAGTTATCTTGCGCGAACAGTAGACTTTTTTTCTATTGAAACACATATTTTTCCTTCAAAACTGCAATAATATTAGTAGTAGATTATCATTATTCATCTCTTAAGATTCCATAGTATAGTAATGTAAATACTGCCAAAATAATTAGGAATTCTTTCCCAGTCCTAATGAACAAAGTATACTTAAGTCCCTCCCTCTTATATTCTTATGAGTATATATCATACATCAAACTATAAGATAAACACTGATTTGATTGGTTTCCAGACGATAAACTCATTAATTCATCTGAAAACCATCCTGTAAATCTATCTGGTGTAATTTTCATGAATTTGCGACTTTATTTTGATGAAATATCAACTGAAGTGTTTGAAGAAATACATTCCAATGCATTTATCATGTAGAAAACTTGTAATAAGAGTTAAATCGAGTTTTTATTATGAATTAAAATGCAATATTTATGGAATAGCTCCAGTAGTGAAGTCAGCTGTATAATTACACTTATTTTTATATCATACATCAAATTATGAGGTAAACACTGATCTGATTGATTGCCAGACGTTAAACTTATCAACTCATCTGAAATATATTCCCTAAATCTGTCTAATGTAGTTTTCATGAATTTGAGACTTTATTTCGATGAGATATGAGCTTAAATGATTGAAGAAATACATTTCAATGCATTTTTGATGTGAAACGCTTGGAATAAGAGATGAATCAAATTAATACTATAAATTTAAATGCAATATTTATGGAATACATCCAATAGTAAAGTCAGCTGCGTATTATTTTATCTATTCTCTATTGTAAAAATTATTTGTGATCCTTAAAAAGGCTTCTTGGATAATTTGGATGATTTTATATTGATATAGTATTATAATAAATTAATTTGACAGACTTTGGAAGGTCCTAAAGCTCACAAAATCAATTATTGGGCCATTGTATAATTGAATAGAATACAAACATAGAGCCTCCTTTTATAGAAAACTTCAATTATATTTGTAGTTGTTTATTATTATTAATTTTTTTAGATTCCTGAACGTTTTATTGTAAATGATGCCAAAATTAACTGAGAATTTTTTGCCAGCCCTAATGAATAATGAATATTTAAGTCCCTCCCTCTAATATCCTTATGAGAGTATATCATACATCGAACTATGAGGTAAGCATGGATTTGATTGGTTACCAGACGTTAAACTCATCAACTCATCTAAAATCCGTCCCCTGAATCTGTCTAATAAATTTTCATGAATTTGCGACTTTATTTGAATGAAATATGAACTGAAATGTTTGGAGGAATACATTTCAATGCATTTATTATGTAAAATACTTGAAATAAGAGATAAATCGAATTAATACTATGAATTTGAATGCAATATTTATGTAATTAGCAATCATATTCATTATTCATTATACAAATGATATCGAATATCATTACCAGAGTATACAAACATAACATTGAAAAAATAACAGATCAGCTTATATTTATCAGATAATATGTTTCAATATTTATAGAATTATTGCATTTTGTTCCGAAAATAGCTAACAGAAGATAAACAAGTTGTAAAATATATATTCAACATTGAAAATTTAATTCAATCAAATATTGCTATCATAGTTACTTCTCCACTCCTCTAAATAAGAATAGTATAAAAAAGTTCCAAGAAATATTAGTATTGCACAATTTACAACGCTTGTATTCATACATGACATATGATCAAGTATCCTTACTTATCTCTTTTGCTTAATTAAATGGAGCACTCTTTTTAATTGAATACTATCTCACCAGTAAGGTGTTCCAAATCTGCATGAACTATCTACCACACTTTCCATAAAAATTAACTGCGGTTGTTTAATATGCCTGTCGTATTTTTGAAAGCTCCAACTTCCATTAGACCGATTTATGGAAATGGTTCTGAAAGAAAATCAGATATTTCACGGTGTTGCTTACTCAATATAATTTAATTCACCACCATCTGGCATCCAACTGTTATTAGAGTCGGGGCAAAGTTATTCCCAAGACAAAGCCCGTACAATTTTCCACCATTTAAAATTAAACAATAACCCTTCAACATTATAACTCAACAGTGTGACATTTTATTAATGAAACTCCAGAAGCCTAAACATTGGGAGATAAACGAACCAAGATAATTTTATCTTTATCTACCTTCATCAAGAAGTCGCAGAACTAGAAGAAAGCACAAGAAAATAGAAACAACAATATATCCTGCTTGGATTTTTTTTATTCTTCCACCACTTTGACGACGAATATTTTAGCCCCTACAGGTTAGACTTCCATCGCGACACAACTGAGTTATTTGTCAAGGACGTGGTGACGTCGGTGGAATTCTAGAAGCCCTCTGAAGGTTTCTAGTCCAAAAATAAATCGAGCATGAGGACAATAGCTAGTAGCTCGGATACGGAGCGCGCAAGAGTAAAAATAAATGATCCAACAATATTTCCAATATTTGTTAGTACAAATAAAACCAAATATTGGCAATTAATTTTACAGATGAATAACTATTCAATTATAAATATGCGTAATCTGGCTTACTAATTATTCCAATTAAATTAATTAGCAATGAGTTCCTCTATAATTGACTTTTTCCAACAACCAGGCAATTATTTCTCATTGCTTCATCAGTTCCGCCTGTCAATTCCTTACGAAAATATAACAAGAAGGATAAAAAACACTAACCATTAATAACTCCTGCGAAAAGTAAAAGTGCCAGTACACAGATCCACATTTTGGAAGATGATTGAACAAAGTTCCAATTGAAAGTAGGTAATACCACTAAACTGTTTCAACAACACAACCGAACCTCCAAAACTCAATTCATTCACTAAAACCACCCTTAAAAACCATTAATTATAATTGGAAAATCAAACTTCCCGCGATAAATAATTCGTCTGTCGTAACACGGAAGTCCGTGGCGCTGGAGGACGTCGCGACGTTGCAGCGGCGAAACAACTGAGCGCCGAGAAACAAGAGTCAAGCGGCGGTTCGCGGCAACAGATGTGCTTAAAGCGCGCGCATGCGGATTAATATGCGGGGGAGGAGTACTTTTGACACTTTGTCACCCTGGTTTCAAGTACTGCTTTAAAACTTAGAGAGCCCTGTCTACTTTTTACCTTCCATGAGTTTCAATTCATATTTCATTAAAATAAAGTCGCAAATTCATGAAAATTACATTAAACAGATGTGTTGATGAGTTTAACGTCTGGCAACCAATCAAATCAGTGCTTAGCTCATAGTTTGATGTATGATATACTCTAATAAGAATACTAGAGGGAGGGGCTTGAGTATACATTGTTTATTAGGAGTGGGACAAAGTAAAACACCTGTAGCAGTAAACGAAACAATAAGTACCTACGTAGTGACAGACTTTTTGTCTTTCCCAGCAGAGACGCCGCTATCCTGCTTCCTGCAACAAACAGATGGGTTGCAAGTCCCCAAGGAATACATCCCAACTCACTTCTGGTGAGTTCCAAGGTTAAAACGTTTAAGTGCACGCGCGCAAGAGAAAAATATCCGCGAGAACTTACGAAGACTTTTAGGTCAGTGGTGTCGTGAGATAGTCGAGAAAAGGCCGGAGGTACTGGGTTAAGTTATATGTTATGAAGTCACGCAGGATGAAGATTTGTCGCGAGAATGGTTTGCAGGAGATAAGAAATTGTATTGTAAGATTTGAACAGAATTCGGGATTGAGGTCTTCATGTGTCATAATTTTTGTTGAAAGCTACGTATTATCCTCCAAAAGAGAAAAATCTTCCGGAATATTTTTCGTAGGAAGAAAAACAATAACCAAGAACTAATTTCTTATACTTTTTGCTTTGGGAAACGATGCAAGCTTACTCATATCCTCGTGTTACCAGTAATCCATCATCACTGCCTCTACCGCTGAAGGAAGCGGCATTACAGTTGCCTTCAGCGTCGCAACTTCAGCTCATAGCGCCTGCACAGACTCGGATTAAGTGAGATTATATGCCGGTGCAAACGATGCAGCTACATCAGCAAACAAGGCACGAGAAATTACTATTGAAGAATATAGAAGTAAGATAAAAAGAAGAGGAAAGTTTGGATATTCAGATTAGTTTGAAATATCACAGCAGCAAGTTGCTCCTTTCCAATTCGTATACTTATAGAAAATATACTTCCGCTCTTTTAAATTGCAAACCGTGTTTTGGCCCCGCCCACTATTCAGCAGCTTTTACAAAAACTGCACTACCCTCAATGATTTTCGAGCTACCATTGCGCAATTTTAGGATGCTGAGCGCTACATTGTATCAGTTTTTGTATTCAATTTAATTTTCCCTCACTTAAATTTAAGGATAATTCGGTTTTATTTTGTTCTGAAACCTGATTTGGCACTTCTAACAACAAGAAAAACAGCACTAGAGGTAAAGCAGAGCGATTCTTGGAGACATAATGACAAACCCTTATGTAACATATATAGAAAATATAAAGAAACTTGAAGGAACAGAAAACTATATGGGAATAGGCAACGCAGTTGCAGACGAATTCACGATCACTCAAGAACTAAGACAAGGAGGAGCCCTGAGTCCAATATTGTTCATTTTTCAATTTCTAGACAATATCATGAAGAATACAAACAATAAAACAAGACAGTTAACATAAGACATTACAAATTAGTGAGCACTTCCAGATGACCTGGCAATTTTCACCAAAAATGAATGGATACCTGTTTAAATATAGCACGAACATCAACATAGATAAAACAAAGACCATGGTGAAGAAAATATAACAACCAACACCAAATGGGGAAAATGGGGCTAGTGGATACGTTCGCATACCTAGAAACGACAATAAATAATGAAGGAAGTATGAAACCAAAAATAAATAAGAGAATCCAGCAGCAAGCAAGAACTAAATAATAAACAAGTATCCAGAATCACAAGAAATAAAGGCGACTGGAATAAGATTTCTAGAAGGAGTACGAAGAATAGACTAAATAAGAAACAAAGATGTAAGAAAGAAGCATGAAAATTACAATAGATAGAAGACAACTAACAAGCTAGCAAAATGCCAGTGTGGAATTCAGAAAACGCAAAAAAAAAAACAGTGAACATGAAAAAATAATAATAAACAATCCCGACACCCAAAAAGTACTAGAGATTCTGATGAAGTGTGTGTTTGTAAAATCATAGAGCAATTTTGACCAGTCACAGAAAATGAACGAAACATGATAGAAATGTGAAATCTTCACCAAATGAAAGGAAAACCTTCCAAGTTTCATATTCAATCAGTGCAGTTTGATGTAGCTTATATTTGTTGCCCTACACACATCCAAACAATAATCATTGAATTTCTAGACAATATCATGAAAAATACAGAGAATAAAACGAAACAGTTAGCATAGAACATTACAAATTAGGGAGATTCAAGTTGACAGAGTAAGCACTTGCAGATGACCTGGCAATTATCGCCAAAAGTGAATGAAGGACTGCATAAATATAGCTTGAACATCAACAAAGATGAAACAAAAACCATGATAGAGAAGATATAACAGCCAACCGAACACCAAATGGGAAAGAAATAGGGCCAGTGGATATGTTCACATATCTAGGAATGACAATAAATATTAAAGGAAGTATGGAAGCTTAAAAAAAAAACAAGAAACCAGGCAGCAAACAAAAACAATCAACTATAAGCCAAATAATTCCAATTGATAAACAAGCACTCAACCTCAATAAACGGAAGTGAAGCTCAGGTTCTAGATCAAGAAAAAAGGAGAATACAGGCGACTGAAATGAGATTTCTAAAATAATAGAAGGGGTACGAAGAATAGACAAAATAGGGAACGAGAACAAACTGGAAGTATACAAATTACAACAGATAAAAGACAGCTAGCAAGTTAGCAAGAATCTCAGAGTATAGACAAACCAAACAAATGTGGAATTCAAAAGGCGCAAAGAAAACCGGAGGAGGCAAATCAAGAAGGAAAGTGGCATCAACACTAATGAGGCAATAAAAAACATTGATCATCAAAATAATTATAATAAACAATCCCGGCCCCCAAAAAGTACAAGCAACTTTTAAAGATCGTGTGTCTGTTAAATCATGGTGCAATTTTGACCAGCCACAGGAAATGAACGAAACAAGATAGAAATATGAAATCTTCGCCAAATAAAAGGAAAATCTTTCAAGATTCATAACCAATCAGTGCAAGTCGATGAAGCTTTTATTTGTTGCCCTGAGTCCGATATCGTTCATAATTCAGTTTTTAGACAATATCATGAAGAATACAAAGAATAAAACGAAACAGTTAACATAGGACATAACAAATCATGAAGATTAAAGTTGACAGAGTAAGCACTTACTGATGATCTGGCAATTATCGTCATAAGTGAATGAAAAACTGTTTAAATATAGCATGAACACCAACATAGATAAAACTAAAACCATGGTAAAGAAACTATAACAGCCAATTAAACACAAAATGGGGTCAGTGGATATGTTCACAAATCTAGGAATGACAATAAATAGTAAAAGAAATATGGAAGCATAAATAAATACGAGAAACCAGGCAGCAAACAAAAACAATGAACTACAAACAAAATAATTCTAATTAATAAACAAGTACTAAACCTCAATAAACGAAAGTAAAGCTCAGGTTCTAGATCAAGAAAAAAGTGAAATACAGGCGACTGAAATGAGATTTCTGAAAGGAATAGAAGGAGTACGAAGAGTAGACAAAATAGGAAACGAGAATAAACTGGGAGTATATATAAATTACAACAGATAGGAGACAGCTAGCAAGTTAGCAAGAATGCCAGAGAATAGACAAACCAAACAAGTGTGGAATTCAAAAGGCGCAAAGAAAAAAGGAGGAGGCAAATCAAGAAGGAAAGTGGCATCAACACTAACGAAGCAAACAAAAATATTGAACATGGAAAAAATAATAATAAACAATCCCGACACCCAAAAAAGTACCAGAGATTTTAATGAACTGTGTGTTTGTAAGATCATGGAGCAATTTTGACCAGTCCCAGAAGATGAACGAAACAAGATAGAAATGTGAAATCTTCACCAAATAAAAGGAAAACTTTCCAGGATTCTTATCCATTTAGCACAGTTTAATGTTGTTCTCAATTGTTGATTTACACACACTTGAACGATACTATATTTTTTCTCACATACGGTTAAAAACATCTGGTGTATCATAAAGAATACCACCGGTGATTGTTTGTTTCAAGTAATTAACGACCATTCTGCGAATAGCCTGGCAATTGAATATCAACAAAGATAAAACAAAGACCATGGTAAAGAAAACATAACAACCAACACTAAATGGAGAAAAGGGACTAATGGATATGATCACATACCTAGGAAAGACAATAAATAGTAAGGGAAGTATGGAACCTGGAATAAATAAGAGAACCCAGACAATGAGCAGAAACTGTCATACTACGAACAAGTACCAAGAACCACAAGAAAGGCTGTATATGAAACTTCAATATACGAAAATAAAACTTGAGTTCTGGATCTGTAAAGATGTGAAATACAGGCGACTGAAATGAGGGATAGAAGGAGTACAAAGAAAAGACAAAATAAGAAACGAAGGAATAACAAGGACTTCACAAACTGAAAGTATACAAATTACGACAGGCAGAAAGCAGTTATCAAGTTAGCAAGAATCCTAGAAAATGAACAAACCAAACAAATGTGGAATGTAAAGGGCACAAAGAAAAAGGGAAGAGGCAAATAAAGTAGGAAAGAGGCATCAACACTAACGAAACAAAAAAAAACATTGAACATGGAAAAAATAACAATAAACAATCTCGACACCCAAAAAGTACCAGAAACTTTGATGTGTGTCTGTTAAATCATGGTGCAATTTGGACCAGTCACAGGAAATGAACGGAACAAGATAGAAATGTGAAATCTCCACCAAATAAAAGGAAAACCTTTCAAGATTCATATCCATTCAGTGCAGTTCGATGTAGTTTCCATTTATTGCCCCACACTCATCCAAACAATAATCAAGTTCTTTCCACACACGGTTAAAGACATCTGATGTATCAGAGTGAATATCGCCAGTGATTATCTTTTTTAAATAATTATCGACTATTTTGCGGAGACCTGAATAGTTTTTATTGTATTTGGTTACGATTTCATTGAGTTTGTTGATCAAGCTTTATCAGGTTGCATTCTTGTTCACTTTGTAATGAAAAACTACATCATTCATCATTAGATAGTACAATATTTGTCTACATAGATCAAGGATTGAATTGGAAATGATGTTTGACACACATTCCAAAAGTGTACATATAAATAATTTAGTGACAATGATTACAATATTTTTGTACAGATTTCTGTGATCATGGCCCACTATGAATAATAAATAATACCGCTGATTTATACCAATTTACCTTTGGACTGAACAATAATTCAGCCTATTTGTTCAGTAAATCGAGGTAATCAATAACATAATAAAGATGCAACGAATATAATATTACATTTGTACTATGTTTGTTTGGTCGTATGACAAGGGTTGCCAAAAATAATAGGCGGGGCAAACCAGCTACCCAGAATTCTTAAATATAAGTAGTAATAACAGTGGAAATCAAAAATTCCCTGTTGGGAATATACAGAATGCATATACTCATGCCCTAATACATATTTAACCAGTCCAGAGTGCCGAGACCCCCAAGACGACGTTCTTCGCTCATAAAATGTAAATTCAGTCTTCTCCGCGCTGTCCTAGACGAATTTTTTAACAGTTGCAATAAATTATTCGCAAGACAACACTGCAGACGTCTTGACTCACATCTTCTTCCGATGGTTCTGTCAGTTAACTTTAGTAGTTGAGTAATTTGTCTTTAAATCCATTAATATTTCATTCATATAATGTAGCAACAAGTTAACCGGAACATAAGCTTGCTGATAGGGGATAACCGGATGGTTGGAAATTAACCAATGATGTCCAACATTACCGTTAATTAAAATTATCAACTTGGAAAGCGTTGTGTTCAACTATTTTACATTTACAAAAACAGAAATAAATTGATAAAGGAGGATCAGTGAAAGAGTAGGCGGATCAATAGCATAACCAAGAAAAAAGAAATACTAAATAATACCTACATACATATGTGCTCCTGTGACACGTTTGCGTGGTCGACTGGATTTATGTGACATGAACAAAAAGAGAGAAATTAATTTTTGCTTGTGAAAAATGTTCTTTTATCACGTTACATTCATACATATTCCAGAAATGAGTTTATTTGCTTATCAAAATTATACTCGTTCTACAAGCACCTTACATAAACATTCAAATAATATTACACTAAAATTATTTGTTCTCGTTGGTAGTTCAGTCATTTGTCGATAGGGCCAAAAATGTTTGTCAAGTCAAAGTCAAAGTCACGGTAAACAAAATCAGGAACAAAAATATAAACAATATTTTACAGAACAACGGTCGGATACATTTACGGTGTGATTAACCTCAAAAAGAAAGATGGTAGCTGGAGGCTCTAGAATGTGTAAATGGGGCAGAGCTTCGAAGTGTAATAAGTAAATAAGTTGTTGTAAATAAATATTAATGGCTTTGTCCTTGAAGTTTAATAGTAGTGAGTGAGAAATAAATGCGATAAACCTTTAACTTCAATCGTAGAGACTTCTAAACTAATCAAATACAAAACTTCAGTACATTTGGAACAATTCTCCAACTCGCATGGCTAAGAGGTTAATTTCCATAGGAATTGCATGTTCCTGACAAATTTGAGGTTTATAGAAACGGTCGTTTTGCCCATGGCTCTGAAGTAAATTGATTTCTCGGTTTATCTGTCAATCTTGCTTGAATAACAAAACTTTACATGAATTGCTCAGTCTATGTACTTCAGGAACATTTCTGTCCCAATAAATTCAACATAAGTTGTTGCAAAGTATTTGTATGTGAATAAAAGGTGAGTGGCCGGGCTACCACAAGAAATTAAGGACTTAATGGAAAGATTGTTGTTAAAAGAAATGCCTGTGTTGGTCTGCGCATTAAAGAGGAAGATATGTGGAAGATATGTTGTGTATTACAAAATTGGTCTGGAAAGAGAAACATGAAACCTGCACTTCTTTAAATTTTCTTTTAGGTAGGATAACATCACAAATGCAAGTGAGATTGGTAGCCTGATGAGCGTAATTCGTATCTCTGCGAGGGTGCATCTTTGAAATATAAACTGCTGATTTATTCATGATACGTCAGTCATTTATCGACCAACCACCCCACCCACAATATTTTGCATGTCTGAGGATGAGAGAATGTAGAAATTTCTTATATAATTTTTACTTGAATGTTGATAAATAGACGTTTTTATTCGAATGTAGATAGCTTTCTTGTTTATGTTTCATATAAATGTGTCGTGAAAATTGCACGTTAAAATATTTTATTCAAGAAAGTAAATATCTAACGAGACAATATACTTGTAAGTTTTATCTTAACGACGAAATTTGTTCTGTACTTGATGAAAACAAAGCATAACAAATAAGATAAACGAAAATATGACAGGATAGTCATAATTATAAGCATTGTATTCTTGAATGAGTAATAAAACAACTAAACTGTCGCATTTTATTTTCCACATTGTTCTATTACCTAAAAGAGTTATAGTTCTTGTCTTTTGTCGAGCAAATTCAAGTACCTGATATTTCAAAGCCATTATAAATAAAACTTCCAAAATAAACGGTCTTATTTCCAGTACTAGCAGTGCTGTCTTCTCGTCTCAAATAGCATGTCAATTATTCCGCTAAAGAAGCGATAGAAAATGCCTTGTGGTATCAGACACGATAAGACAGCACTGCTAGTACTCAACGATTTCTTGCCAAACGTCAGAATCTCAAGATTCAACAATACTCGAACAGTATTCACAACTAATTCCTCCAAAATTGGTTCAAATGTAACATAAGTGCTCGCTAATTAACATATAGATACACACGGAGTACAAGCTTCGTTACAAGCTACAGGTGAGTGATTGCAGTAAGGTCCCATCTGTTGAATCCAATTAAACAGTTGTGGGGTGTAAATCCCTTCCTCGTTTCTCAATGCAACAGACTTATGTGCCAATGGCCGACATTACTGCACTGAGTTCAGTGGGTAGTGGAATAAATTAATGTTAATTATTTAATTAATCATTGATTGAGTTTGTCACGAAGTGACCGCTTGTGTGTGTTGGACCCGCATGTGTTCATTTAGCAGCTCACTCTACTAATCTCCTTTATTTCTTAAAGATTTATATCTCTTTCAAAATATTGAATTATGTGCTACATAAGCAACGGAGCAACAAGTCCACATAATTTTTTATATAAAATTTGTGCATTTGTATATTCGTCTTTAATCGTGCGCGCATCGTTCATCCGATTCAGTTGAAACTTTGTACAGTTGTTGCTGGCTCTTGTGTCCGATTTATACATAAATAAATTTTATATTTAAATACTTTTAAGCCTCTGTACCTCGAAGGTTCTTTCTTATTGCCCCTACATTGATTTACATCAACATTTACACACAAAACATTTAATTATTTCCTGCAGTTCGATTCCTAACATTGCAAGTGATACAGCAATGAGAACAGATTACAGTTGTGCTATTCTCGAATACAGAAACAAAGGATAAGACGACAAAAGGGAAAAGGGAACAATCCTGTTTCATAATTAAATCAACGAAAGTTTGAATCAAGACTGCCGGAATGAATAAGTTTGGAGTTTGATTCCAGTTGTTTTGCTCAATTAGACGAAATGAGAGACAGATTCCAATGAAATTTCCACTGTTTACCAAACAAAGTTGAGTAAATGAAGCAATTGTTGAAATATTGTAACTTTAAAGGCAAGAAGAAGAAAAATAAATTTGTGTTCTTATAACAAAGAATCGCCTGCACTAGTCAAGTTCACGATCAGTTATTTGCGTCACAGGTGATTTATTAATTTGTAAGTTAGGGCGAAGAGAAATGATACGTGCTCACGCCAAACGAATCGAATGGACATGGCTAGTCGACTGCAACTAAAATAGCTTATAAGCTATTAGCTGTACACGTGCTTTTCCAAGCACCCAGTGGTGTACTTCAAATAGAATTGAGAAATCGTGCAATACTAACAGTGCTGTCTTCTGATATCGGTCAAGTCCCAGATTATTACTTATTCCGACGAGAAGACAGCACTGCTAGTATTGCACAATTTCTTACCAGACGTCAGAATCTCAATTATTTTCAATTTATGTCAAGAGAGCTTTTAGTCCGATAATATTGATCATCTGGTTCAGTGTGGAATGAAGCATGTTCCGTACTGACTGTATTTGAATTTTTCTTCATTTTCCACGCCACTGGACGATGTTATGTCGTGTCGTGTCACGCGCCCGTTGCACACAGAGTCCAGGTTTAAATCATGTGGAATTACTGCACGTCTGACGGTAAACTCGCTCGCTGCGCGCCACACCATGATAAGTCTATGGATTTCCACTCAATTCTGATTTCATTAAGATATAAGTGACTAATCGTGGACATAAAACCCTCCCAGCACTAAATATCAACAATTATATGTTTTTATTACCATTTCATTACATTTGAGTAGCTAAACTTGAAACTTTCTGATACTGAGACATGATCATACGTAAAAATTTACAACATTATTGGAAAATTCAGATGTTAGTTACATATTTGTCGTATAAGATAAAAGTAGTAATGGCCATTACGTGCGAACGTGCTCAGCATAGGGTAAACTCGTATGTCCCACTTGCCGTTTGCGGAGCGTGATTATGGGACACTTACCAACACTAATTCACAAAAAACTGCAATATCAACATCATTAGAAACGCGAAAATAAACATTAAAGTTCAATCACACTTTATGAGGCCTATTTCAAAAAGTCATGACTGTATATTTCGCGATGTGACAATTTAAAATAATTCTGACGCCTGGTAAGAAATCGTGCACAGATCATGTATGTTTTTCTAAATACAAATGAAAATTAATATTTCGTTGTAATCAATCTGTCTGAACAAAAGGGTTCTTTTCCCTCTGTGAAACCCAAGTGGTTTTTTGCACGCATATGTACACCACAATAGTATTCCAGCCAGAACAAACAAAACACTCTCAAATATCAAATACGCTACGGGAGCGTGAAACAAGTGCAAATCAACAAAACAGCGCGTGAGTACGTCATTCCATTGAGTTTGGAAAGTGTTATGATAACACAAATTGCGCTTGCGCTGTCAGTTGCCACGTGTCTACTAATCTGGTAGATAAAAATGAGCTGTGACATGTTTGATGCTTTTAAATTCATATTATTAACTAGATTTATCTCTTATTTCATGTCTTCTACCTAAAAAAAATGCATTAAAATGTATTTCTTCAAACACTTCCGTTCATAGTTCAATAAAATAAAGTCGCAAATTTATCAAAATTACGTTAGACAGATTTAAAGGATGGATTTCAGATGAGTTGAAGAGCGAATTATGCAAAAATTAAAATTCAGATTGTAGATTCGGACTCTAGAGGGTTGAATCAAGGGGATGTAATGCGTTACACATTTTTTTGAATTTTTATTATCTATTTCAAAAGAGTGGACTATAGCCTCAGGGTTTTTTCAAGCGAAAAAGGTTTTATCTCTCTTATTTCTTTCAAATTTGGTATAAAGTCTCTACGAGGATCTATACTTTGATAAATTAGGTCAAATGAGTTTTCCAAAAATACTTAGGGGATGAAACACCCCTTCAAATTATTAAGGGACGCATATCCTAAAAACTATTGGGAAATTTGAATTTATCTTCTCATATTCTGTTCTTAGGGACCTTAATCTATATGGAAATATATTTTTCATCCCTTAAAACTCCCCATCAGAGGGCTAAATCAATTGATAAATATAATATGAAATTGGCATAAAAATGTCATAGGAAAAAGGCGAATTATGCAAGAACTAGAGCCCCTATCCAAATTTAGAATGTAGATTTGAATTCTAGAGATTCGAATTAAGGGGATGTCATGCGTTACACATTTTCTTAAATTTTTATTATTCATTTCAAAAGGGTGTACTATAGTCTTGAGGTTTTTTCAAGCAAAAAAGGGCTTGTCGCTCTGATTCCTTTCAAATTCAGTATACAGTCTCCAAAAGGATCTGTTCTTTGATAAATTGAGTCGAGTGAATTTTCCAAGAATACTTAGGGGGTGAAACACCCCTTCAAATTATTAAGGGACTCATATTTTAAAAAGTATTGGGAGTTTTGAATTTATCTCTTCATATTCTGTTTGTATGGACCTTAATCTATAAGAAAACATATTTTTCATCTTTCAAATTTCTAATTAGGGGGTTGAATTAATTGATGGATATAACATGGGATTGGTTTCAAAAGGCCATATGGAAAGAGCGAATTGTGCACAAATTAGAACCTCTATTCAAATTTAGATCAAAGATTTAGATTCTAGAGGGTTGCATTAAGGGGAAGACATGCATAAAACATTTTTTTTCATTTTTATCATCCAATTCTATAGGGTGGACTATAGCCTTGGGGCTTTTGCGAAGTGAAAAAAGGTCTATGTCTCTAATTCCTCTCAAATTTGGTATACAGCCTCTATAAGGATCTATTTCACAATAAATTGAGTAAAATGAATTTTCCAAAAATACTTAGGGGATGAAACACCCTTTCAAATTATTAAAGGACGCATATTCTAAAAACTATTGGTAAATTTGAATTTATCTTTTCATATTCTGTTTTATGGACCTCAGTCTATATGGAAAAATATTTTTCATCCCTTGAAGCTCCCCATCAGAGGGTTAAATCAATTGATAAATATAATATGAAATTGGCACAAAAATGTCATACGAAAAGGGCAAATTATGCAAGAACTAGAGCCCGTATTTAAATTTAGATTGTAGATTCAGATTTTAGAGGGTCAAATTAAGGGGATGACATGTGTAACACATTTTTTTGAATTTTTTTTATCCATTTCAAAAGGATGGACTTTAGCCTTGGAGTTTTTTCGAGCGAAGACCGGTTTGTCTTTCTGATTATTTTCAAATTTGGTATACAACCTCTATAAGGATCTATTTTTTGATTATTGAAGTCAAATAAATTTTTAACGAATATTCAGGGGGTGAAACACCCCTTCAAATCATTAAAGAACGCATATCTTTCGAACTATTAGAAAATTTGAATTTGTTTCTTCATATTCTGTTTGTATGGACCTTAATCTATATGAAAATATATTCTTCATCCCTTAAAACTTTCAATTGGAGGCTTAAATATATTAATGAATATAACATGAGATTTACTTAAAAACACTATAAGAAAAGGACGAATTATGCAAGAACTGGATCCCCTATTTCAATTCAAATTGTAGATTTGTATTCTAGAGGGTCAAATCAAGGGGATGACATGCGTGACACATTTTTCTAAATTTTTATTTTCCAATTCAAAAGGGTGGACTATAGCCTTGGGGCTCTTTCAAACAAAAAAAGGCTTGTCTCTCCGATTTTCTCCAAATTTGGTGTAAAGCCTCTAGAAGGATTTATTGTTTGATAAATTGAGTAAAATGAATTTTCCAAAAATACTCAGGGGATGAAACATCCTTTCAAATTATTAAAGGACGCATATTTTAGAAACCATTGGGAGATTTGAGTTTATCTTTTCATATTCTGTTTTTATGGACCTTAGTCTATATGAAAATATATTTTTCATCCCTTGAAACTCCCCATCAAAGGGTTAAATCAATTGATAAATATAATATGAAATTGGCACAAAAATGTCATACGAAAAGGGCAAATTATGCAAGAACTAGAGCCCGTATTTAAATTTAGATTGTGGATTCGGATTCTAGAGGGTCAAATTAAATGGATGACATGTGTAACACATTTTTTTGCATTTTTTTCATCCATTTCAAAAGGATGGACTTCAGCCTTGGAGTTTTTCCAAGCGAAAAGGGCTTGTCTCTCTGATTCCTTTCAAATTCAGTACACAGCCTTTATAAGGATCTATTCTTTGATAAATTGAGTCAAATTGATTTTCAAAAAATACTTGAGGGGTGAAACACTCCTTCAAATTATTAAAGGACGTATATCTTAAGAGTTATTAGGAAATTTGAATTTATCCTCTCATATTCTGTTTGTATGGACCTTAATCTATATGAAAATATATTTTTCATTCCTTAAAATCTCCCATCAGAGGGTTGAATCAATTAATAAATATAATATGAGATTGGCATAAAAATGCCATACGAAATGGGCGAATTATGCAAGAACTAGACCTCCTATCTAAATTTAGATTGTAGATTCGAATTCTAGAGAGTCGAATTAAGAGAATGAATGACATGCGTAGCACATTTTCTTGAATTTTTATTATTCATTCTAAAAGGGTGGACATAGCCACGGGGTTTTTCCAAGCGAAAAGGACTTGTCTCTCTGATTTTTTTCAAATTTGGTACACAGCTTCTATAAGGATCTACTTTTTGATGAATCGAGTCAAATAATTCTTTTTCAAATACCTAGGGGGTGAAACACCCTTTCAAATTATTAACGGACGCATATCCTAAAAACTATTGAGAAATATGAATTTAACTCTTCATATTCTATTTGTACGGCCTCTAATCTATATGAGGATATATTTTCCATCCCTTAAAACTCTGAATTAGAGGGTTAAATAAATGAATAAATATAACATGAGATTGGCTTAAAATCGCCATAAGAAAAGGGCGAATCATGTAAGAACTAGAGCCCTTATTTGAATTTGGATTGTAGATTCGAATTCTAGATGGTCGAATCAAGAGGATGACATATTTAACACATTTTTTTGAATTTTTATCATCTAATTCAAAAAGGTAGACTACAGCTTTGGTGTTTTTTCAAGCAAAAAAGGACTTGTTCCTCTAATTCTTTCAAATTTGTTATACAGCATCTACAAGGATCTATCCTTCGATAAATTGAGTCAAATGAATTATCTAAAAATATTTCAGGGATGAAACACCCCTTCAAATTATCAAAGGACGCATAACTTAAAAACTATTGGTAAGTTTGAATTTATTCCATCATATGCCGTCTGTATAGACCCTAATCTACATGATAGTATATTTTCCAACCCTTAAATCTTCTAATTAGAGGGTTAAATAAATTAATAATTCTAGAGGGTTGACATTTGACAATTGAAAAATCAATTTTTCCAGATCCTAAAACACAATATTATGTAATAATGGCTCTTAAACTAATACTGCTAGAAGAGATTCATTACATCCTTGATAATATTAGCAAAAGACGAACTCAACGTGGAGAATTTATTAGACAGCCACATCGATATTGCAATTAATCGCGAAAAGCAGCTTTCGATCTTGTGAAGCAAATGTAATTAAATTAAAGCATTCACCACGTGCAAGATTATATATTCAGAGTTGAACTTGATATTTTTCAAGCGTTTAGTATATCAAAATCGATTGTAATAGATTTAGTGTCCGTCCCTGGCCTATATCCTCCACGTGTCATAAAGCATAAAGCACAATCAAAGTCAGAGAGCACATGTGTAAATCTGCATGCAGGACGTGATGGCGCTAGCGTTGTGGGTGTATTTAAGCGCACTTGTTCATTTAGCTGGTAATAAACAGGCTGGCAATTAGTACATCAATAAAGTACCATGAACGTGGAAATGTGCCCGGGGCTCACTATCCTGTGCCCCGTACCGATGCATATTACAGGGTATTAATTTGAACTATGACCCCCAACAGGAGTCAGCGAACGGCAACAGTAAGGGGATGGTAATTTAGCGGTATCGCGCGGAGCTTGAGCGCTACCCTTCCAGAGAATTGCGAATACTCGCCTGCAAGGATATATCACACGGTTTATTGTCCTATTTCAGACCTTGATGAGTACCGAGCGGCACAAACTAACAATCACGAAGAAAATGAAAGAACTAAGCAAAAAAGTCACGTGTTATTAAAATTCATCCTGAATTATTACAAGCCATAATCCAATGTCCAATAAATAATACTTAATAGGAATTTACGACAAATTTATTGAAGTAGCCAAGTCATGCAGGAGAATCTGTAATATTTTATATTGGAAAATCACGGTGGAAAACAAAATCTGTCGCCAGTAGAAGAACGTAGAGCGGGTCCGGTTCCGGTTCCGGAGGTAATGGTGCTAAAAAGCGTTGCGGTACCTTTTCACTATAAATTCTGCTCGCCATAAGTTTTGCCTCGTGCTCAAAAGCTTCTAAAGCGTCGGCAGTGTAGCCTGTAAACGCAGCCACGCCTCGTGGACTACACAATCACCGGACTTGGAATTACAGAGACTCCCAACATTCTTTGAGAAAGAATCACCACTCATTCCGTTTTTATTGGCAGAGCAATTCTTAGATCTTGCAGAAAAATTGTTGCTGTATGACTACTTTTGAGACAAATGTTGTGACCATCGAGAACGGTTGACTTTTGTTGCATTTTCTTTCTGTTCTTCGGCCAACAGTTCTTTGTGCAAAATTTCCCTATAGTTTGGGAAGCACTCAAGTTGCTTCACCATTATTTATCACAATGCATGGCTACACGATCATTTACTGCGAACAGAGGACTGCCAGTTTTTTTCTGCTCTTTCTTTGCTGGCTTTTACCCTGCTGCTCATTGCTACTAGTAAAAAGTTTAGGTCCGTAATTATTTTTCTGACGTTTTCTTTGGAATTAAATGTTATAAATCGTGCAGGAGGCTGATGTATGTACCACACAAATCTACCCTTCATTTACAGCTAATAAATGATTTTTTTGGCATTAGCGCTTGAGTACATTATCAATAACAACAATAAATTATCACATTTGGATCCTATTCGGCAGAATATCAATTAATAATGCATATATGGTCTTAACGCACATTTACGTAGGTCCAGCAAAATCCATTAGAGTTCACTATTGTAAATTTATCACCTCCCCACATATATAACGCAAATACCAATATATAAATTAAGCATGTTGATTGTAATGACTGTAATTAAAGCGACTACTGCATTATGGGTGCTGAACATATGACTTTTATTACATTAGAGTGATAAACCTGCGTGTCAATCAGGATTATTTTAGAACAGCGTATATCCAAATTATTCCAACACAATTGGAGCGTAGAATATGCTTAAATGAGAAAATGTTTGCTAGTAATTAGTAAACAAAACAACTGGGAATTTGGTTTTGTTTGTTTTTGTTGAGTTTTCTGTACATGGATCTGTTTGCGTTGCAAGCTTTGATAAAGTTTGCCAAAGTGCTTGTGACATTCATGCGCGAATATATTTTGATAAAATTGATTATACCAAACTAGCATCACAATTAAAAACTCCAAAAATTTGTTAAGTCAAATACGCTTGCTATGCTACAACATTATTGAATACTGATTTTCAAGAGTCTACAATAAACAGTTCTATATTTATACGCGAAATTGAAAAAAGAGTCAACTGAAGTGCACTTCCGGCTCAGTTGATTGTTATGAAAATAGTAGGCTATCATTTAGATGCTACAGCAAACTGAAATACTAAATTTCAATACTCTACAGCCGATCGTTTCAAATTTATACAAAAAATTCCAAAAAACTGTCTTGTAAAGTGCACTTCCGTCACAGCCGATCTTGATGAAAATGGGATATAAACATTTAGATGGTACAATCGTCTTAAATACTTAATTCCAACATTCTACGTTCAACCGTTTAGGACTCATGCAAAAAAATCAAATTTCGAGTGAAGTGCACTTTTAGCACAGCCGATCGCAATCATAATGCGAGGTGCATAACTAGATGTAACAAAAGTGCCTAATACGAAACTTCAATGTTCAACAACTAATTGTTTTGAATTTATGCGGAGAATTAGATGAAAATAAAATATAAGCATAAAAATTATACAATCTTCTTGAATACTGAATTCCAACGTTCTACGTACAACTGTTTTAAAATGCGGAATATTCAAAAAATTGAAGAATCATCTAGATGATGAAAGCGCATTTTTGACCGCTCATGAATGCTTGTTACTTCAGAGATTTCACAAAAATTCCATCTCCCACAATTACTGAGCTTGAAATCAAGCAGTTTGGGCACACTTACGAGACAGCAGCTTCCATTTAGTACTAGTTTTAAGTTGACTATTTGATAGGTACATAATTTATGCACGTGCAAACTCAAAAATACCTTTTAATCTTCATTTTTTAGTTATTGACTGCCAGGAGGTCATGTGCTGTACCTTGAAATAATAATTTGATCTTTATCAAAGCTATATAAAAAAATGCACTAGAAGTTATCAAATTTTCAACCAATAATAATAATTCATTCTAATAAACTCCGAATTCGCGTCAAACAAGTCATTGAATGAATCCCGGACAGATTTGACAACTGTACATAATAGTAGTGACACGTACTGCCAAAGTTGTAACTAAATTTTTATTCACTTGAATAAACTTTAGTTGTCATATCCCTAATGTCATATATATCTATGGGCATTGTTTCACTTGAAACAAGTAATCGAATAATTTAATCTTCCACAATCACTGAGCTTGAATTAAAGCAATTTGTGCAAACCTACGAAACAGCAACTTTTATTTAGTACCAGTTTCAAGTCTGTTAATAGTATAGTTGCTGAGAACTCAGCGTCACGCTAGCCAGACAGCCAAAGTGAATATAATAGCGCTTTTTCACAATAAATGCGCTAAAACTGTTTCAAGTGAAGTGCACTTCCGGTACAGACGATTGCAATTATAATGCGAGGTGCACAACTAGACCCTATGCCAATCCTAAATACAGAATTTCAACATTATACGTTCGACGGATTTTGAGATCTGCGTGCATATATACGTACCGACATCAAGCCGAAAATAGTCAAAATGGATTCAGGGATGCTCAAAATGTATACATCCATCAAAATCTTCAAATGTGAATCATGTCAGTTTCACGATACGATCCATATATTTGTGAGTAAACCGGACTTTCCAGAAACTCCATAATTTGTTTGAGTACTAAATATGTATTAAGGTATACACAAAATGAGTATCAGCTACTGGTAATTATTGGGGCACGAGCCACAGATTTGAGAATTGAATATTCTGATGAACCGTAATCTAATATTTTGTGATTAAACCAGGCTTGCCATTTGTGTACATACTCAAGATAGATGTAAGCACTTGTAAAATGAATATTAGTCCCAAATAGATATTGTTGCACGAGCTGCAGACTTAATAATAGAAAATTCCAATAGTTAAGCCAATAGAATAAATCAGGCTGCTAGCTAGAATTGCCCGATTTCTTACCAGATGTCAGAATCTCAATTATTTTCTAGTTTTGGTACAGCTTATTTGGAATAAAACTGTTCAACTTAAAAGTTGTTCTACCTATTTTCATTATTTTTTTATTTTGTAGCTCTTGGTCATTCAAGTACATAACTGAGGAGATGGGACAGTAAAAATTGTCCAAATTATCGTCATAAAAAACTGAATTGCATTGCCCAAAATTTTACGGCCATATAAAAACGAAATTATGTAACATTTATTTCAAGAAAAAATATAAAATGTTTCAATGGATTACGAAATATTATAAAATGAATTACTTACATAATAATAACGATTAAAACTGGGTCAGTCCACTAATATATAAAATTACACTAAAAGTTTGAAACACCACTGTTTAAATAGCACTTTTACACCTTATTCCACGATAGACACTGCACTAATGACGTATCCCACTAAACTTGACTGGTTTAGTTTGGCTTGACGACGCTCGCTTGCTATGAATGATCAAAAAGCATGAATTTGAATGTTCGTGATTTTTATTTTTTTTTCAATTCTTAAGAACGAATTTCCCAAAAATAAACTTTTGCGTATACAGGGTGTGTTTCAGACCGAAAGTCAGCATAACTTTCTTGTTTTAAATGGAACATCTTATATTTTATTATATTTTTGAATTCTTCTGTATTTTTTGAAGAGTTTCTGAAATAATTGCATTTTTTTTTTAATTTTAGCAGATGTATGCAGCTACTAAAAAACGAATCTCTCGAGTTCACGTCGTTAAAACAAATTGATTTCATACATATATGTTCACAATGAAATAAGGTTTCTAATGATATCAGATAATTCTTATATTTATTATACAGGTGTGTATGAAGTGGCTTCAAAATTTGAACCACTTTTTTGTGATAAAAAATTTGTGTATTCATTCATGTTCAACTGCTTTAATATCAAAAATATGTCTCATACATGAGTTATTAAATTTAATTGCTCTACACATTGGAAGGAAAACCGTAATGTCTGTTTCTGATTTTCAAATAATAGTAATTATTATTAGTATTGAAATACAGTAATATAATTTTCTGACCTAATGAATATGTCCATTACATACATATCATATTTGTCTGAATCCATTGTTCGGTTTTGTTTCAAATTAAATGTAATAGATATTATGTATTCACATTGTCATTCAATACAAGTCGATTTAAACGTAAATAATGTATTACTTATATGAATAATTATGTTGTACAGAAGGGTCGAGTTTCATTTCATGAAAATGATAAAAGATTGACGACTACTGTATTGTGTCCTTCTGAAGAACATTGTTCCAGGCAGGGATTTGAATTATACGGCCCACAAATCTTAATAAACCAGTTCTGGAAATTAATATTTATGTGCGTGCTATTTTGAATTATGGTTGGTAAATTCAATAAAATTACGAGTAATTAGGTTAGCTGCACTGGGAAATGAACCACGGAGAAACGAACGATTCGCTTTGCACGCCACTTATTCAACAGCGCGGCAACTGCGTTCAAAGCTCAAAGCTCGAATGCTTTCACGCGCCACTAATTCGATTAAAAATTATCTTGTCATAACGAGACATACAAATATTGTTAGACAGGTAGATTTGCCCCTGTTTTAATTTCCGCGTTCCGCCGTCAATTCACTTTTCTCATTTTCCTGAAAAAGGACATGATGATAATCTACGATTTTACGTGAATTCAGTGGTTTAATCGAGCCAAATTTCTTTGCAGAAGAAAAGACATTGTATTGAAAAGTGGCTTAATTTTGTTGAAAAACAATCAACTCCCTGAGCACGCAGGGTTGAAAAGATACGAAGCTTGAAAATGTTGTATATTCTGTAGTATTTTTTAAAATTTATAAGGCTTTTTTTGAGGTAATTTTTGATGTCATTGCTACAAATTTGTATTAAAATGACGACAATTATATGTATTTAACAGAAAATCACGAAAAAACTGCATTTAAATGCTCAATAATTTAAAAATCAAGAAAAACTTACTTTCAGCGTTCTCTCCTCCGTTCGATTACTTTCGACTACACCTTTGGTATTGAACATTAATATTTCAGTTATCATATTTTTGAATTATTTTTGATTTTTGGAGCTTATTAATGCTGCCATTTGGTTAAAAAAGCTTCAAAATTAATTATTTAATGAAAAAAATTGCATATTTGAGCTCTCTACTATTATAAATAAGCTCAAAAATGTCACCATACTTCAATAATAATTTAATTTAATTTAAGTGCAGTAAATTGAGTGTAATATTTTGAAAATGGAATATAGGTACAAAAAAATTGTTTTACATAATGAATTTGTTCATAGTTGATGACTGTTGACCATCAATATGCACTAAGTGAAAAAATGAATCATAGTCGCATTATTGAATATGATTAACATATTTTATTTTATTATTTCATTGTTTACGAACATTTTTGGTATTAAGGGGTTGAAAGATCATTTTTTCAATCCTTTATACAGCAGGGACAGGATTGAAGGATCTATGATTGAAATTGCTTGTAAAACAGAAGGTATCGTACATTATTTCTATCTAGGTAGGCTCTATATTGTGTAATTATCATTTCAGAAGATTCAGACCAATTCATTGGCATTTTTAACCGTTCTATAATAAATAACGATTTCCAAAACAATTTTTAAGTTTTAGAATGATGAATTATGTGAATATTCAATTCAATGAAAATTTTATTCAAGAGTAAATTTGGTGCTTATGTTATTTCGAAGCTACTGAACAATAAATTTGATAATACAAAAAATATTTTTACTTCATTATCAAAATATGATTTTTTAAAACATATTTTTATTCATTTTGTATACAAAAACCAAAAATATTCATTTATTCTTGATAAATTCATTTCAATGCCAAACTTTATTTGATTATATTAAATGAACGAACGAAATCGTAATCTGTTAGCAACAAACAAGCACTGGAATCTGCAGCGTAGAGCAATACAAAAATAATACGGCTTCTCTGTCTATCTCTCTCAGGCGCGTTTCGCTCATGCTGACAAGTTTTAAACGTACGTCGACACTTCTGATAAATGTTTCTACAATTCATCACTTGCGTAGACCGTCTGTTGCTTTCGATCGGCGTTTGAATCAACATCTCGTTCTTTTAGCTCGTGGTTTTGCGTTACTTTGGGGGTTTTGGGGTATATAAAGGGTTGAATTAACTCGGGTTAACGTAAATTTAAATTGGGATATCGTGATTAGTGTTTTTGCGTGCACCCTTCTGGTGCACTTGTTCGTTTTTCTATCAAAAGGTTTTTTTTTTTTGTTCTTGCAAAGTCCTCCCGCTTAGGCGAGGCAAGGCCCTTCCGATAAGGGTCCAACGAGGGATCGGTGCACAAGCTAGGTCTTTCAAGTCGCCTTTTAAGTGCCTTGAAGTCTTGGACGGTCTTGTCGGAAGTGCATAACTCGTGTTTTCAAAGAGCGGGCCGGGGGCCCAACACCACGAGAAGCTGCGGAGCGAACAGTTATGCCCGTGTTATGTAAGCGACCATTCGGCTGTCCGGCTAGACACAGCTCGTAATTTGCTAAGAGGGGGATATGCAGAAGGACTCCTGGGGTTAGAATCAATAGGTCGACGAAATAATATGCCTCTTAATCTTTAAAGTAACGTTCGTTTATTAGGGAAAAAGCAACCAACTTCGCGTAGTTAGCTCGGCAATATCGGTTAGGTTTAGAGGGCTAGGGTCAACGGGGTTAGAAAGAAGGGAAGACAGAAAATAGAAGCATTTGAATGATGAATGTATGTTGAATGATTGTGACTAATCAAAAAATTCCCTTTCAGCCTTTTTTTCAGCTCATCAACATCATCTTCAGGACGTAAGTTGATTAATTACCCCTTTTTTTCAGGTTTCTAATCTATTTGTTTTTTTTCATCTGTTCACAGGTCGAAGCTGAGGTAAAAACTTTGTTTTATTCAATTGAATTATTATTAAATCATTTCTTATTTTTTTAATTACAATTGTATTAATATTTTTGTACTTTTATTAATTTCAGGACCTGGAGCAGTAGTTGAAGGAATACTTCAAGCTTCAAGCAACAGTCTGCCGTTGTTAGAAGTGGCCCAGCTGTTTTCATCTTTAAGCCCAGCTGCTAACAATCAACCACCGTGGGAGCGCCTCGCCGAACTAATCATAAACTTCCCTTTCAGCTCAAAATCATTGCCACTACATCAACACGTAAGATTCATTCAAAATAATGATGAAAAACTTTACTAACCTTCAATTTACTAATTTATTTGTATTTTCATGTTTTTAGGCCATCCAGCGTCGGCACCAGAGTCCAGCAGCCGGAGCAGAGCTTAGCAGCGGAACCAGAGCCCAGCAGAAAAACCAAAACTCAGCAACCGTCCAAGAAGTCCTCCAGTAGCATCAGAACCAAAGCTTAGCAGCAGTCTAAGAAGTCTTCCAACAGCAGCAGAACCAAAGCCCAACATCCGTCCAAAAAGTCTTCCAGTAGCAGCAGAACCAGAGCCCAGCATCCGTCTAAGAAGTCCTCCAGTAACTGTAGAAGATCAACTCAACTTTAAAGAAGTCAACTAATTTATTTTGCTTGCCGCTTGCAAAGTTCAAGTGAGTTCAATTTCTTTTGAAATTTTTCGACTTGTAATAATTATTTTATTGTTTAAGTTGCAGCGAGCGAAGAAGCCGCTTCTCTGGTCTAGGTTTCGCTGGGGTTTTCCTAGGCCCAAAGGGAGAATTCCCGGAGACGAGTTCGTCTCTTTCCCCTTAGTCATTGCCTGGGGGCGAACAAGGCTTACGACAACGCAACAGCATCGCGAACAAGACTTTCAACAACACAGCAGCATCGAGTATTCAACAATTAATCTTCGTACCTTTGTACCCTTTCCTAATTTCCTAAATAAATTCATTCACACAAAATTTACAGTTGTACTTACTTCTAAAACCTATTTTTATTTTTTTCAGAAGTAGTTAAGTTTGAAAATGCTCGTTGTTCTGTAACATATTTCAGAATTATCAAATAAAATCTTTTCTACAAAATTAATTGTATTTTATTTATTTTAGAAACCCATTTTTTTTTTCAGTGATAAATAAATAGTGAAATCTCATAGATAATATTCAATAATTAAATTTGTAAACTCAAAAAATATAATTTAATTGCCGGGCAATCCGCAACGCAAGTTTTTAATAAATCAAAAAAAGTCTTAAGTAAAGTCATATTATTTTTGAAAAATAAATGAGACATTTGAAATAAATTTTTTTGATTAATGTCCTTATTTAAGGGAAAATCATAAATTTATAAGAGTACTAATAACTTTAGTTTTATTTGTCACAGGAAAAACTTCTGAATTAGTTGAATTAATTTTTTATCTATTTTATAATTTATTTCAATATATTCAGGATTTAAGCCCTTATGTGGGCTGTAATTAATAATTTCTATCCCCGCAAACTAGTGCTTGATATAAAAACTATTTTATGTTCAATCAATGCACAATTGCAATTAAGGGTGACATTATTTTGAAAATTTTTTCCAAATACTTATTTAGCTATTTAGCAACTGAAAAATAAAATTACTTTAGGATTTCTCAAAACGAGATACATGCTGCCATCTCTTAGATTCTCGTGAACTAACAAGTAAATCAGACCATACAATATAACTGCTCAACAAGTAACCGTAGTTTTAGATGTCAAAATTTAATAGAGAGCTCATATCTCCTAGATTAATGATTTTAGATTTATCAATTAACCTTTAATAGCAATTTTATATTATGCTTTTCATTTCGAAACCAAGTCCAGTCTTCTATCTTCCAAATACACAAAGTATTAAGAGGTGAAATAATGCAAAGAGAATCCGGTCATACAATATATGTGCTCAACAGATAACCACAAATTTATTAATCAATATCTAGAAAAGAGCTTATATCTCTTAAATAAATAAGGTGTATAATCATTCCATTAGTTAATATAGGTTGGATAATGCAATAATCTCCAATGTATAAAGTTTATGCCTATTTTAATAGAAAATAAGGATAATTTGATGATATATGCGTTTATATTCAAAAAAATATATCTGAAATTGATAAAAGTATTTTCAATCAATTATCAGATTATTTATTTCAAAAAAAATAATATATTGACCTTCCTTAATGCTTTCTTCATGCTTTATCATCAAAATTCGTATCAAATTGTTCCTGATGTCTTAGATTTTCGACAATTTATTAGCGCTTGTAGAAGGCTGTCCCAAACTATATTTTATTATCGTGATATTATCGCAACTAAATAATATTTTTGTTGTAAAAAGTAAACTAAATGAGACTATACAAGATAATTGACTCAACAAAAAAAAAATGGTTCAAAAATCTTCAATTCAATCTTTAATATCAAGAATTTTTCAAAATTTTTTTCGATTAAATCACTGTAGTCCAAGATAAAAACTCTTATATTAACAATAATTTCAATAGAAAAGTATTCTGAATTGGTTTAATTTATAGAATATATAATGTGGAAAAGCCCTATGTACATTTTTGTTTGATATTTCATCCCAATAATCTATTATGTAATTATTCCTAAAATATGAACGCACATCTCACTGCAATGCTAGACACACAACGACGTGGCGATCACTCCTCCGTTCGACTCCACTTACTTCCACTCAACTTTCCAAGCGCTCAAGTTGAAAGTGACTATCAGTGTGGCCGTGATTGTAGTAACAATTAGTGTGTAAAAGTGTTAAAATAATAACTACGTACCAAGTAGAAGTTTCTTGAAGAATATTTCTTTAGAGTACAACTTTACAAAAGAAAAATGCTGCTTGCCCTATCAAGGGCTTGAGAATTATGTTGTTTCTATACAACTTGAAAATAAGAATTAATTATATACTTGTCCTTTTAAGGGCTTAAGAATTATGTTGTTTATATACAACTGAAAATTAAGAATATTATTTATTTATATACAACTTTAAAAAAACTTGTCCTTTTAAGGGCTTAAGAATTTTGTTGTTTATATACAACTGAAAATTAAGAATATTATTTATTTATATACAACTTTAAAAAAACTTGTCCTTTTAAGGGCTTAAGAATTTTGTTGTTCATATACAACTCGAAAATAAGAATATTATAAATATACAACTTTAAAGAAGAATTTCCAGTGGTCATTTTATTGCATGGCTCATAAAGTACCGGAGCCTGAGGCCCACATATCCGATCGGATATATTCCGGATTGGTGAAATTATACAGCCAATATTGATTTTGGCAATGTATGCCGAAAACTCGTTCCCACTGTAATCTGCTAGCCGTTTGGCACCAACGTTTGGATAATTGGGAATATTAGCCAAGAATTTGCTTGCCGATTTAAGGGCAAAACTCTTTGATCAACTCGATCTTTAGATCGTTCTGGATCTATTCAAAATAAAGAATTATTATTAATATTGAACTTGACAAAAAAAGAATTTATAATTAATATATGACTTTAAAAGAATATATTTAAATATTGGGTGTATTTTTAAATACATGACAAACGGTTCTTTTAAGAGCCCCCAAAAATTTTCAGAAAAAAGAATTATTATATTTGTATACAATTATGAATATAAATTTCATGTAACAAGTGCAATGAATATATTGAGTGAAAAATCGCTAATTGGATGGTTTTTCGCGTTAAAATATGAAATCGAGGAATTAATTAAAATATTTTATTTTTCAAATAAAAGCCTTCATCGGTGAAATGTTTTAAACAAACTCCTACTATTTTCGAAAACATTTCGATTCTTTCCTATACATTCTTTTAATAACAGTTCTAACTTTCATGTAAATTACATTTTCACAAAATAAATTATAATTTAAATAAAGGCTATTACAAGTACATTTCATTGAAAAATAGTCAAATTTTGGATGAAAATTGCTCTATATTTTATAAATTGAAAAATATGTACGATGCCACAACGTAGATATTTATTCATTTATTTATTATTGATTTTATTAGCAATATCTTCGTTATTAAAAAACTTTGCTCCTCATTCTGAGCAAGTAAGGTTACAACACAATAAAAATTTGCAATGTGGTGTGTGTCACACATGAAGCATAAATCTGGAGGGAGAAATCGAGTAACCAATAGGATTAACGGATGACTAAGTTAAAGTTTGAGACGAATTATTTGGGAAAATATTCAATTTTCCACATTTTATAATTTGTAATATTGAAATATGTTTCATAATTAGCATTTATTCCATCATTCTACGAGTATTATTTTAAAAGGAACAAACATCGGAAATACATTTTAATTAATCCACAAATTTAGCAATATTTCTCTTTTAAAGACAAATATATAATCTCATTTATAACTTTTTAAATAAACAGGTTCATACCTAATTCAATGCATATATTGATCCAATAAAGTCGCAAATTGATAAAATTAAAGAAAAAACTGTTTTGAATTCTATTTAGTTTTGTATAGAGCGTGTGGCAATTTTCTAATATTACATACGATATTGAATGGAAATACATATCGTAAAATAACATCCCTAGACTTCCTATACCAGCAGAGTGTGAAAATGAAGGGATTAATTCAGGTTTATTATAAATCGGATTACTTGAGCTTCTTAATACGATTATTTTAGGATAAATAAGCCAGTGGCACACCACACATATTCATCCATCGACATTCAGACTGCCCAATTTGCATAATATGAAATAACAAGTAAATTGAAATATTTTCAATCACCAAATTGATTTTAATCGATTCTTTTAAGTGCATTCTATTTCAAAATAATCAAATTTTGAGAAATCATTGCCCCTAATTTTTTAAATTAACAAATATATAAATATGTTGAAGTTTGGAGGTAATCTCATCATATTTTCAATAATTAGTAATATTTTGGGCTTGAAATACATTTAATGTAAATATTCATTTCATTTTGTAAATACAAGTCATTAAATGAATTTAAAATTTGATATTTTGTAACCTTGACATACAAATAATAATAATTACTCTTCAAATAATGGGGAATAGATTCTTGGACGGTACAACTGAATGAGTTATTTAGTTTGCATATAAATATTAATTCTTTCTTTTAAAAATTATTGGTGGCTCTTAAAAGAGCCATTTGTTTATAATATTGTATATAATAATTCTTTTTTTCTGAATAAAATTGGCGGACCTGAAAAGGTCCTGTAGTTCACTAATGTCGCATTTGTTACATCAGAAGTACTTTTTCAACCCCATTAAAATTGATTCTACTTTAAACCCAATGAACAACCGATGTGTTCATTTATGCAAAACAAGATTCGTGCCCCGTCAAGCCGGAGGCCGCATGGCTCGCCTAATTACGCGGATGTCAGACCAAGATTTCACACCTACTTCCCAGCAGTCCTAGGAGCTACTGAAAGTGAAGGTCTACGTCTTTTATCTGCATACTCCCGGCACCAAACCGTACAAAAGCATACTGACTCCGTCTGCATCGATACCGCGATGATATAATTTGAAAATAACCGGAGGTTACCTCAAATTACATCACCGACAGCTGGGGTGAACCCATTATCTCCGGGGGGTATCAGTAGAGGCTCAGGGATGCTCACCGATAGTCCTTTATTACGAAAGGACAGCAAAAAAAACCAAGAAAATATCGGATAAATTACTTCACAAAATATCGCAAAAAATTTAGAACTCTTAGCCAAAAACCCATTTACTATTCGCGTAATATTAATTCAATTCAAAATTTTGATAGCTACTTTAATCCGAACTTTGTTTATTTACTTAATACTTCTGATGTAACACACACAAAACACTTGTGAACAAAATAGATTCTCGACGCAAATTCAACGATATTTATACACAGCAGAGTGCTCCGTTGATCTGATTGGTCGCGCAATTTCCACCTCCACGTCCAGTTCATACCCCTTAATGAGTGAGACAAAGACAGACTATGCAAAATATAATGATAACATTTAAACGCATTTTAATGAAAAATAGACAAAATTTCATAGAAAATTTGATAAGATTAGATGTGTATTAGTTGGAAAAATGTCTACGTATCAAATTTTCTAAATTTTTTAGCAGGAAAATCGAATTACAGACATTTTTATAGATCTCGCCCTTTGATCTGATTTCAATCATTGATTTTTAGAATATGCGTGAGAAAATTGACATAAAATTGAAATCACCTGATGTATCTCTATGATTTTTATCAAAATTGATCAGAATTTACAGTTTGTGTGCCACCATTTTTTCAAAATTCATGAATAAGTGAGTTGTGTTGATGATTTTCGGCAAAAAATTCTCACTCTTTCGTCTGTATTTTCTCTAATTCCTATTTTGTCTTGATAAAATTGTTATTTTCCAATAAAAAGTGAACAGTTCTAACGATATTAGTCCATTCTGTGTTATTTTACCAAACGGTCTAATAGAAATAATGTTTTTTGTGGAAGGTCCTGGTCCGTTCTATACCTCCAATGAGTAACACAAGAATAGACTTATGCAAATTATGATGTTAACATTAAAAGGAATTTCAATGAAGAAGAGACATAATTTGATGAAAATTTGAATATAATTGAAAGTTTATTACTTAGAAAAATGTCTATGTATCAAAGTTGCTTGATATTTCAGCAGGAGAATTGAATTATATGCATTTTTATAGATCTGTTTTCAATCATTGATTATAAAAAAATCACTGAGAAATTAGATACAGAATTGGATACATTTGATGGATCTCGTTGGTTTTCATCAAAATTAATCAAAAGTTACAGTTTATATGGCACCATTTTCTCAAAATTGATGCATAATGAGTTCTATAAAGGCTTTTTGGCGGGAGCTTCGCAGAATATAATCTCAATGCTTATTTGTCTCAGAATTATAATCATTGATTGTTTTAATGGACGCTAATAAAAGGTTCATGAGATTTGAATGATCATTGAAGAAATTCTAGTATCTTTGACATTTTTCGTCAGAGAGTTTTACCTCTGAGAATTTGTATATCAACAAGAATACTATATTTCTCGAAATCTCAATCATTTCTTTGGAAAGCTCTCATTTAGATTAATTTTGAATCTGTTAATGACAAATTTTGGCAGTTGTGCACTCAGAAAGACCTCAAAAACACCTTTTTTTTGTTTTTTTAGCTAATTAATTCGATTAAATATCAAAATATTCAAGTTAGTTATAACCGGTTTGTTTGTTATAATTTCATTATTCATATATTAATCAAAAAATCCTGAAATAGAAACATGTGAAGAAGTTAATTTTGTTTTGTTTATAAAATTTGCAAAAAAGAATAATTATAATTATACAGCTTACTCTTCTAAAAAATGTGAATCGTATAACAGCTGCTGCCCTAAAAACTATTTTTGGAAAATATTCGATTGTAGCACCTGAAAAGCATCATAAAGAAGTTGAAATAACAACATTAAATGAATTTGGATTGTCAAAAGAAGCATGTGTAATAACTAATAATTATTTTCAAACAAGAAATGTGAAAAAAATGTGTGCATTTCATTTTAGTGGTACAAAATTAGTGAAATTATTTTTTAGGTCAACAATCAATAAATCATGAAAAGGTCTGCCAGTTGACTGTAACATCCATCACATGAATATCATAATAAACCTGCAAAATAATTAAGATATATTTAAACTTGAGCTGGAATGCAAAAAAGTTGTTATTTTCAAATGTCAGATTTGAAATGCTGGTAAATTGGTTTTTGTGGACGAATTAATACCCAAAATTTGAATTTTCTTTAGCCACTGGCTTACACAGAAATAACTTACTTGTTTTAAGTGGTAATTGGTTTTTGAAATATTTAATTCTGAAGCCTGTAAATCACAATAAATAATTGATGCTATTTTTCAATAAACCTACGCACAATTTAAAAAAGTTTGGGCACCTCTGGTTTACACAGAAACAATTATTTAATCTCGAATGATGCTATATATTTCAACTGGCTATTTGTATTCATTTTACTGGAAAAAAATTCTAGGACTTGGGAAACGATATGCTACTACAGTACTACCCTTAATTTAAGGATTGAAATTGGGTATATTGGTGTAATTTTAATTTTTCCAATGTTTATGATTCAAGAGTAACTCAGATATTTTAAAATTTCTGGAAGCTATTTATGAATTTCATTCGAAGGGGTGTTCCACCCCATGAAAAATATATTTTCGTCCGTAAAATAATAACATGGGAATAAAATTTCCATTATTTCTAAGGAATGAATTATTATAACATTTTAGAAGATATTTTACTCTTTAAAAATTATTTTCGAATCGATTTGAACCCTTATTTAATAAAAAAAGTGAATAATATTGCAAAATATTAAAAACGGGAAGTCATATATTGGCTATTTTATTTTAAAAGTACATCTGTATACAAATTTATTGATTAAAACATTCTTGTTTAATTTGGATTTAATTCGTAGCGAAGTTTCAACTTGCTTGGCTGCAGGTGTTCGGCTAGCATACAGTGCTTTGTATATGCGTTTATCTGGCATTGTTACTTTAAAATTCGTACAGTTCGCATGTACGTTGCTCAATTCTCGAACAAATCTTCGATTTAAAGTTATTTAAAAGTGTTCAAGTGTTATATTTGGGGTTTTAAATATTGCTTATTAACGTAGAGATCAAAATTTTGTGTATTTAAATATGTAAATTGGGGTGAATTTGTTCCGCATTGCGTGTCCGTTAGGGGCACGTATTTGCGATGTTAGTCTTTGCTTTTATTATGTAATAAATAAATAAAATGTCTTGGTTTTTTTTGCAAAGGCCTGTAATGAAAGGTCCAACGTGGGAATCGGTGCACACGTAGGTACCGCTACGAGAGGCACCCCCCCTGATGAACACCACCGCGTGGGGTTGCAATGAGTTCTAGGGCGAACGAGCGATCTAATTAGGGAGTAACGGCATACTCTCGATATGTACCTATCGGAAGTCGGAATAATATGGTAGCTGGCGGGGGTCCTTGATTAAGTTCAAGAAACGACATTAGCTGAGACCGATACTTAAGGTTACCATATCGCGTAATTAGGCGGTATCGCGGGCCTCGGAATATGCATTGGCCACGTATTCAGACAACGTATTTTTTTCTTTTGCAAACGACGAGCACACCGGTGCTTGGGTGTCTGAGCGCTCAGGCACTCATTGGGGTAGTAAAGTAAAGTCAATCAGTAGCATAATATAACCGAACACTTTTAAATAATCTCGCGAAATTAAAAAAGCAACAATTATTCGCGTTAACTAGCTCTCCGAATAAATACCTTCGTTGAAAAGGCGCCAAACACACACACACACACAAACGTTTGAATGTTGAACGAATGTTGAATGAATGTATTTGATAGAAAATTCCCTTTCAGCTTCTTCAATTCATCATTACCACCTCCAACAAATTAACAAAAGGACGTAAGTTGATTAATAAACTTTGCTTTTCAGGCTCTAATCAATTTTTTTTTCAGCTATTATTTATTATTTTTTCGCTGATTTCTAATTAATTTGTATTTTTTCAGATCATTTGCAGAGGATGAGCCCAGCTGATGAGGTGGACATCGAGGGAATTGACATCGAAGGAATGGACATCGTGGGAGGAGCTGAGGATGAGCCCAGCAACCAAAATCAACTTTCGATACTTGTTTTGTTGAATATGATTCACCAAAATTTGTTTTAAGTTTCTGTTTCAGGTTGGCGGTCATCATCGTCGGAACATCATCGCATCATCAGCTAGGTAATATAATATTACTCATTTTATAACTGTTTTTAATTACCGCTGAAATAATTTGTCTAATATTCGAATTTATAATTTAAATTTAGAGTCCAGGAGATGGCAACTTGCAGCTGCAGTAACAACCAGACTTCAGAGCCCAGCAGTGGAATCAGAAACAGAGCCCAGCACAAGAACCCGAGCCCAACAGCAGAATCAGAGCCCAGCAGCAAAATCAAAGCCCAGTAACAGAACCAGAGCCCAGCAGCCGTCATAGAAGTCCTCCAATAGTTGCAGAAGATCAATACATCAGTAACAGCTGTTCCTGTCCCCAGATTCAACTTCAACTTCAAGTCAGCTGATTAATTTAAGTCCGCCGTTTGCAAAGTTCAAGTGAGTTCAATTCCTTTTTAAATTTTCCGACTTGTGATAATTATTTTGTTGTTTCAGTTGCAGCGAGCGAAGAAGCCGCTTCTCTGGTCTAGGTTTTGCTGGGGTTTCCCTAGGCCCAAAGGGAGAATTCCTGGAGAAGAGTTCGCCTCTTTCCCTTCATCGTGAAGAAGACTTCCAACATCACAACAGCATCGAGTATTCAACAATTAATCTTCGAACCTTTGTACCCTTTCCTAATTTCCAAAATAAAATCATTTCCCCAAAATTTACTGTTGTATTTATTTCTAAAACCTATTTTTATTGTTTTCAGGTGTAGTTAGGAAATTAAATGTATTGTTGAATAGTTTGCAAAATAGATTAAATTCAATAATAACTTTATTTTTATTTTTGATATAAATACAATTTGAATTGTTTTCAGGGTTAACTATACTTTTTTAATTAGTTTGTAAAATAATTTTAAGTCCTGTGTATTCAATTTTTGAAGTGAATATGAATTGTATTGTTGAAATTTAAATATATTATTACAATAAATTTTATGTTTGTATTTTATTCTTGTTTAAAGTCAAACGTCGAGAGTAAAGTTCATAAATTCTCCGCAAGCGGCAGCATCTGTCAATAGATGCTACCAAAAAATTATTTTCTAAATAATCTTTTTTTCCTCATTCTAATTACTTAAAAGTATCAAATATCATTGCAATAATATATCCAGGAATCTCTGGTATAGATAAATATGCCAAATAGTCACTATTTTTCGCCTTTCAAAATTTTTTTATTCCAAAACGTGCTAGGTGCTGCCATCTCTGACAAACTGAGAAAACTATTACTTATTCAAGTATATTGGTGTTGACAAAAATAAAAAAAAATATTCCCAGCTTATTTCATGATTTATAAATAGCAATAAATATAATATAGAATTTGCTTGAAAATGACATTTGAAATGCGAGTTATGCAAAAACTAGAGCATTTATTCAATTTTGGATTGTAGATTTGGATTCTAGAAGGTCGAATTGAGGGGATGACATGCGTAACACATTTTTTTATATTTTTATTATTCATTTCAAAACACCAAGACAGTCTTGGTGTTTTTTCAAGCAAAAGAGGACTTTCTCTCTGATTCTGTTCAAATCTCGTACACAAGCTCTCTAAGGATCTATTCTTTGATAAATAGAGTAAAATCAATTTAAAAAAATTATTCAAGGGATGAAACACCTATTCGAAATATTAATGGGCGCATATTCTAGAAACTATCAAGTAATTCGGATTGATCTCTTCATATTCTGATTGTATGGACCCTAGTCCATACGAAAATACACTTTTCATCCCTTAAAACGCCCAATTAGAGGGTCAAATATAGCAATAAATATGATATGGAATTTGCCTAAAAATGACATTTGAAATGCGAATTATGCAAGAACTAGAGCATTCATTCAATTTTGGATTGTAGATTTGGATTCTAGAGGGTCGAATTAAGGGGATGACATGCGTAACACATCTTTTTATATTTTTATTATTCATTTCAAAACACCAAGGTCTTGGTGTTTTTTTAAGCAAAAGAGGACTTTCCCTTTGATTTTGTTCAAATTTTGTATACAAGCTCTCTAAAGATCTATTCTTTGATGAATAGAGTAAAATCAATTGAAAAAAATTATTCAAGGGATGAAACACCCCTTCGAATTATTAATAGGCGCATATTCTAGAAACTATCAAGTAGATTGGATTGATCTCTTCTTATTCTGATTGTATGGACCCTAATCCATACGAAAATACACTTTTCATTCCTTAAAACGCCCAATTAGAGGGTCAAATATAGCAATAAATATGATATGGAATTTGCCTAAAAATGACATTTGAAATGCGAATTATGCAAGAACTAGAGCATTCATTCAATTTTGGATTGTAGATTTGGATTCTAGGGGGTCGAATTAAGGGGATGACATGCGTAACACATTTTTTTATATTTTTATTATTCATTTCAAAACACCAAGGCTATAGTCTTGGTGTTTTTTTAAGCAAAAAAGGACTTTCTCTCTGATTCTGTTCAAATTTTGTATACAAGCTCTCTAAGGATCTATTATTTGATAAATAGAGTGAAATCAATTTCAAAAAATTATTCAAGGGATGAAACACCCCTTCGAATTATTAATAGGCGCATATTCTAGAAACTATCAAGTAGATTGGATTGATCTCTTCTTATTCTGATTGTATGGACCCTAATCCATACGAAAATACACTTTTCATTCCTTAAAACGCCCAATTAGAGGGTCAAATATAGCAATAAATATGATATGGAATTTGCCTAAAAATGACATTTGAAATGCGAATTATGCAAGAACTAGAGCATTCATTCAATTTTGGATTGTAGATTTGGATTCTAGGGGGTCGAATTAAGGGGATGACATGCGTAACACATTTCTTTATATTTTTATTATTCATTTCAAAACACCAAGGCTATAGTCTTGGTGTTTTTTTAAGCAAAAAAGGACTTTCTCTCTGATTCTGTTCAAATTTTGTATACAAGCTCTCTAAGGATCTATTATTTGATAAATAGAGTAAAATCAATTTAAAAAAGTTATTCAAGGGATTAAACACCCCTTCGAATTATTAATAGGCGCATATTCTAGAAACTATCAAGTAGATTGGATTGATCTCTTCTTATTCTGATTGTATGGACCCTAATCCATACGAAAATACACTTTTCATTCCTTAAAACGCCCAATTAGAGGGTCAAATATAGCAATAAATATGATATGGAATTTGCCTAAAAATGACATTTGAAATGCGAATTATGCAAGAACTAGAGCATTCATTCAATTTTGGATTGTAGATTTGGATTCTAGGGGGTCGAATTAAGGGGATGACATGCGTAACACATTTTTTTATATTTTTATTATTCATTTCAAAACACCAAGGCTATAGTCTTGGTGTTTTTTTAAGCAAAAAAGGACTTTCTCTCTGATTCTGTTCAAATTTTGTATACAAGCTCTCTAAGGATCTATTCTTTGATAAATAGAGTAAAATTAATTGAAAAAAATTATTCAAGGGATGAAACACCCCTTCGAAATATTAATAGGCGCATATTCTAGAAACTATCAAGTAGATTGGATTGATCTCTTCATATTCTGATTGTATGGACCCTAATCCATACGAAAATACACTTTTCATTCCTTAAAACGCCCAATTAGAGGGTCAAATATAGCAATAAATATGATATGGAATTTGCCTAAAAATGACATTTGAAATGCGAATTATGCAAGAACTAGAGCATTCATTAAATTTTGTATTGTAGATTTAGATTCCAGAGGGTCGAATTAAGGGGATGACATGCGTAACACATTTTTTTATATTTTTATTATTCATTTCAAAACACCAAGGCTTTGGTGTTTTTTTAAGCAAAAAAGGACTTTCTCTCTGATTCTGTTCAAATTTTGTATACAAGCTCTCTAAGGATCTATTCTTTGATAAATAGAGTTAAATCAATCGAAAAAAATTATTCAAGGGATGAAACACCCCTTCGAAATATTAATAGGCGCATATTCTAGAAACTATCAAGTAGATTGGATTGATCTCTTCATATTCTGATTGTATGGACCCTAATCCATACGAAAATACACTTTTCATTCCTTAAAACGCCCAATTAGAGGGTCAAATATAGCAATAAATATGATATGGAATTTGCCTAAAAATGACATTTGAAATGCGAATTATGCAAGAACTAGAGCATTCATTCAATTTTGGATTGTAGATTTGGATTCTAGAGGGTCGAATTAAGGGGATGACATGCGTAACACATTTTTTTATATTTTTATTATTCATTTCAAAACACCAAGGCTATATATAGTCTTGGTGTTTTTTTAAGCAAAAAAGGACTTTCTCTCTGATTCTGTTCAAATTCTGTATACAAGCTCTCTAAGGATCTATTCTTTGATAAATAGAGTAAAATCAATTGAAAAAAATTATTCAAGGGATGAAACACCCCTTTGATATATTAATAGGCGCATATTCTAGAAACTATCAAGTAGATTGGATTGATCTCTTCATATTCTGATTGTATGGACCCTAGTCCATACAAAAATACACTTTTCATCCCTTAAAACGCCCAATTAGAGGGTCAAATATAGCAATAAATATGATATGGAATTTGCCTAAAAATGACATTTGAAATGCGAATTATGCAAGAACTAGAGCATTCATTCAATTTTGGATTGTAGATTTGGATTCTAGAGGGTCGAATTAAGGGGATGACATGCGTAACACATTTTTTTATATTTTTATTATTCATTCCAAAACACCAAGGCTATAGTCTTGGTGTTTTTTTAAGCAAAAAAGGACTTTCTCTCTGATTCTGTTCAAATTTTGTATACAAGCTCTCTAAGGATCTATTCTTTGATAAATAGAGTAAAATCAATTGAAAAAAATTATTCAAGGGATGAAACACCCCTTCGAAATATTAATAGGCGCATATTCTAGAAACTATCAAGTAGATTGGATTGATCTCTTCATATTCTGATTGTATGGACCCTAGTCCATACGAAAATACCCTTTTCATCCCTTAAAACGCCCAATTTGAGGGTCAAATATAGCAATAAATATGATATGGAATTTGCCTAAAAATGACATTTGAAATGCGAATTATGCAAGAACTAGAGCATTCATTCAATTTTGGATTGTAGATTTGGATTCTAGAGGGTCGAATTAAGGGGATGACATGCGTAACACATTTTTTTATATTTTTATTATTCATTTCAAAACACCAAGGCTATAGTCTTGGTGTTTTTTTAAGCAAAAAAGGACTTTCTCTCTGATTCTGTTCAAATTTTGTATACAAGCTCTCTAAGGATCTATTCTTTGATAAATAGAGTAAAATCAATTGAAAAAAATTATTCAAGGGATGAAACACCCCTTCGAAATATTAATAGGCGCATATTCTAGAAACTATCAAGTAGATTGGATTGATCTCTTCATATTCTGATTGTATGAACCCTAGTCCATACGAAAATACACTTTTCATCCCTTAAAACGCCCAATTAGAGGGTCAAATATAGCAATAAATATGATATGGAATTTGCCTAAAAATGACATTTGAAATGCGAATTATGCAAGAACTAGAGCATTCATTCAATTTTGGATTGTAGATTTGGATTCTAGAGGGTCGAATTAAGGGGATGACATGCGTAACACATTTTTTTATATTTTTATTATTCATTTCAAAACACCAAGGCTATAGTCTTGGTGTTTTTTTAAGCAAAAAAGGACTTTCTCTCTGATTCTGTTCAAATTTTGTATACAAGCTCTCTAAGGATCTATTCTTTGATAAATAGAGTAAAATCAATTGAAAAAAATTATTCAAGGGATGAAACACCCCTTCGAAATATTAATAGGCGCATATTCTAGAAACTATCAAGTAGATTGGATTGATCTCTTCATATTCTGATTGTATGGACCCTAGTCCATACGAAAATACACTTTTCATCCCTTAAAACGCCCAATTAGAGGGTCAAATATAGCAATAAATATGATATGGAATTTGCCTAAAAATGACATTTGAAATGCGAATTATGCAAGAACTAGATCATTCATTCAATTTTGGATTGTAGATTTGGATTCTAGAGGGTCGAGTTAAGGGGATGACATGCGTAACACATTTTTTTATATTTTTATTATTCATTTCAAAACACCAAGGCTATAGTCTTGGTGTTTTTTTAAGCAAAAAAGGACTTTCTCTCTGATTCTGTTCAAATTTTGTATACAAGCTCTCTAAGGATCTATTCTTTGATAAATAGAGTAAAATCAATTGAAAAAAATTATTCAAGGGATGAAACACCCCTTCGAAATATTAATAGGCGCATATTCTAGAAACTATCAAGTAGATTGGATTGATCTCTTCATATTCTGATTGACTGGACCCTAGTCCATACGAAAATACACTTTTCATCCCTTAAAACGCCCAATTAGAGGGTCAAATATAGCAATAAATATGATATGGAATTTGCCTAAAAATGACATTTGAAATGCGAATTATGCAAGAACTAGAGCATTCATTCAATTTTGGATTGTAGATTTGGATTCTAGAGGGTCGAATTAAGGGGATGACATGCGTAACACATTTTTTTATATTTTTATTATTCATTCCAAAACACCAAGGCTATAGTCTTGGTGTTTTTTTAAGCAAAAAAGGACTTTCTCTCTGATTCTGTTCAAATTTTGTATACAAGCTCTCTAAGGATCTATTCTTTGATAAATAGAGTAAAATCAATTGAAAAAAATTATTCAAGGGATGAAACACCCCTTCGAAATATTAATAGGCGCATATTCTAGAAACTATCAAGTAGATTGGATTGATCTCTTCATATTCTGATTGTATGGACCCTAGTCCATACGAAAATACACTTTTCATCCCTTAAAACGCCCAATTTGAGGGTCAAATATAGCAATAAATATGATATGGAATTTGCCTAAAAATGACATTTGAAATGCGAATTATGCAAGAACTAGAGCATTCATTCAATTTTGGATTGTAGATTTGGATTCTAGAGGGTCGAATTAAGGGGATGACATGCGTAACACATTTTTTTATATTTTTATTATTCATTTCAAAACACCAAGGCTATAGTCTTGGTGTTTTTTTAAGCAAAAAAGGACTTTCTCTCTGATTCTGTTCAAATTTTGTATACAAGCTCTCTAAGGATCTATTCTTTGATAAATAGAGTAAAATCAATTGAAAAAAATTATTCAAGGGATGAAACACCCCTTCGAAATATTAATAGGCGCATATTCTAGAAACTATCAAGTAGATTGGATTGATCTCTTCATATTCTGATTGTATGAACCCTAGTCCATACGAAAATACACTTTTCATCCCTTAAAACGCCCAATTAGAGGGTCAAATATAGCAATAAATATGATATGGAATTTGCCTAAAAATGACATTTGAAATGCGAATTATGCAAGAACTAGAGCATTCATTAAATTTTGTATTGTAGATTTAGATTCCAGAGGGTCGAATTAAGGGGATGACATGCGTAACACATTTTTTTATATTTTTATTATTCATTTCAAAACACCAAGGCTATAGTCTTGGTGTTTTTTTAAGCAAAAAAGGACTTTCTCTCTGATTCTGTTCAAATTTTGTATACAAGCTCTCTAAGGATCTATTCTTTGATAAATAGAGTAAAATCAATTGAAAAAAATTATTCAAGGGATGAAACACCCCTTCGAAATATTAATAGGCGCATATTCGAGAAACTATCAAGTAGATTGTATTGATCTCTTCATATTCTGATTGTATGGACCCTAGTTCATACGAAAATACACTTTTCATCCCTTAAAACGCCCAATTAGAGGGTCAAATATAGCAATAAATATGATATGGAATTTGCCTAAAAATGACATTTGAAATGCGAATTATGCAAGAACTAGAGCATTCATTCAATTTTGGATTGTAGATTTGGATTCTAGAGGGTCGAATTAAGGGGATGACATGCGTAACACATTTTTTTATATTTTTATTATTCATTTCAAAACACCAAGGCTATAGTCTTGGTGTTTTTTTAAGCAAAAAAGGACTTTCTCTCTGATTCTGTTCAAATTTTGTATACAAGCTCTCTAAGGATCTATTCTTTGATAAATAGAGTAAAATCAATTGAAAAAAATTATTCAAGGGATGAAACACCCCTTCGAAATATCAATAGGCGCATATTCTAGAAACTATCAAGTAGATTGGATTGATCTCTTCATATTCTGATTGTATGGACCCTAGTCCATACGAAAATACACTTTTCATCCCTTAAAACGCCCAATTAGAGGGTCAAATATAGCAATAAATATGATATGGAATTTGCCTAAAAATGACATTTGAAATGCGAATTATGCAAGAACTAGAGCATTCATTCAATTTTGGATTGTAGATTTGGATTCTAGAGGGTCGAATTAAGGGGATGACATGCGTAACACATTTTTTTATATTTTTATTATTCATTTCAAAACACCAAGGCTATAGTCTTGGTGTTTTTTTAAGCAAAAAAGGACTTTCTCTCTGATTCTGTTCAAATTTTGTATACAAGCTCTCTAAGGATCTATTCTTTGATAAATAGAGTAAAATCAATTGAAAAAAATTATTCAAGGGATGAAACACCCCTTCGAAATATTAATAGGCGCATATTCTAGAAACTATCAAGTAGATTGGATTGATCTCTTCATATTCTGATTGTATGGACCCTAGTCCATACGAAAATACACTTTTCATCCCTTAAAACGCCCAATTAGAGGGTCAAATATAGCAATAAATATGATATGGAATTTGCCTAAAAATGACATTTGAAATGCGAATTATGCAAGAACTAGAGCATTCATTCAATTTTGGATTGTAGATTTGGATTCTAGAGGGTCGAATTAAGGGGATGACATGCGTAACACATTTTTTTATATTTTTATTATTCATTTCAAAACACCAAGGCTATAGTCTTGGTGTTTTTTTAAGCAAAAAAGGACTTTCTCTCTGATTCTGTTCAAATTTTGTATACAAGCTCTCTAAGGATCTATTCTTTGATAAATAGAGTAAAATCAATTGAAAAAAATTATTCAAGGGATGAAACACCCCTTCGAAATATCAATAGGCGCATATTCTAGAAACTATCAAGTAGATTGGATTGATCTCTTCATATTCTGATTGTATGGACCCTAGTCCATACGAAAATACACTTTTCATCCCTTAAAACGCCCAATTAGAGGGTCAAATATAGCAATAAATATGATATGGAATTTGCCTAAAAATGACATTTGAAATGCGAATTATGCAAGAACTAGAGCATTCATTCAATTTTGGATTGTAGATTTGGATTCTAGAGGGTCGAATTAAGGGGATGACATGGTAACACATTTTTTTATATTTTTATTATTCATTTCAAAACACCAAGGCTATAGTCTTGGTGTTTTTTTAAGCAAAAAAGGACTTTCTCTCTGATTCTGTTCAAATTTTGTATACAAGCTCTCTAAGGATCTATTCTTTGATAAATAGAGTAAAATCAATTGAAAAAAATTATTCAAGGGATGAAACACCCCTTCGAAATATTAATAGGCGCATATTCGAGAAACTATCAAGTAGATTGGATTGATCTCTTCATATTCTGATTGTATGGACCCTAGTCCATACGAAAATACACTTTTCATCCCTTAAAACGCCCAGTTAGAGGGTCAAATATAGCAATAAATATGATATGGAATTTGCCTAAAAATGACATTTGAAATGCGAATTATGCAAGAACTAGAGCATTCATTCAATTTTGGATTGTAGATTTGGATTCTAGAGGGTCGAATTAAGGGGATGACATGCGTAACACATTTTTTTATATTTTTATTATTCATTTCAAAACACCAAGGCTATAGTCTTGGTGTTTTTTTAAGCAAAAAAGGACTTTCTCTCTGATTCTGTTCAAATTTTGTATACAAGCTCTCTAAGGATCTATTCTTTGATAAATAGAGTAAAATCAATTGAAAAAAATTATTCAAGGGATGAAACACCCCTTCGAAATATTAATAGGCGCATATTCTAGAAACTATCAAGTAGATTGGATTGATCTCTTCATATTCTGATTGTATGGACCCTAGTCCATACGAAAATACACTTTTCATCCCTTAAAACGCCCAATTAGAGGGTCAAATATAGCAATAAATATGATATGGAATTTGCCTAAAAATGACATTTGAAATGCGAATTATGCAAGAACTAGAGCATTCATTCAATTTTGGATTGTAGATTTGGATTCTAGAGGGTCGAATTAAGGGGATGACATGCGTAACACATTTTTTTATATTTTTATTATTCATTTCAAAACACCAAGGCTATAGTCTTGGTGTTTTTTTAAGCAAAAAAGGACTTTCTCTCTGATTCTGTTCAAATTTTGTATACAAGCTCTCTAAGGATCTATTCTTTGATAAATAGAGTAAAATCAATTGAAAAAAATTATTCAAGGGATGAAACACCCCTTCGAAATATCAATAGGCGCATATTCTAGAAACTATCAAGTAGATTGGATTGATCTCTTCATATTCTGATTGTATGGACCCTAGTCCATACGAAAATACACTTTTCATCCCTTAAAACGCCCAATTAGAGGGTCAAATATAGCAATAAATATGATATGGAATTTGCCTAAAAATGACATTTGAAATGCGAATTATGCAAGAACTAGAGCATTCATTCAATTTTGGATTGTAGATTTGGATTCTAGAGGGTCGAATTAAGGGGATGACATGCGTAACACATTTTTTTATATTTTTATTATTCATTTCAAAACACCAAGGCTATAGTCTTGGTGTTTTTTTAAGCAAAAAAGGACTTTCTCTCTGATTCTGTTCAAATTTTGTATACAAGCTCTCTAAGGATTTATTCTCTGATAAATAGAGTAAAATCAATTGAAAAAAATTATTCAAGGGATGAAACACCCCTTCGAAATATTAATAGGCGCATATTCTAGAAACTATCAAGTAGATTGAATTGATCTCTTCATATTCTGATTGTATGAACCCTAGTCCATACGAAAATACACTTTTCATCCCTTAAAACGCCCAATTAGAGGGTCAAATATAGCAATAAATATGATATGGAATTTGCCTAAAAATGACATTTGAAATGCGAATTATGCAAGAACTAGAGCATTCATTCAATTTTGGATTGTAGATTTGGATTCTAGAGGGTCGAATTAAGGGGATGACATGCGTAACACATTTTTTTATATTTTTATTATTCATTTCAAAACACCAAGGCTATAGTCTTGGTGTTTTTTTAAGCAAAAAAGGACTTTCTCTCTGATTCTGTTCAAATTTTGTATACAAGCTCTCTAAGGATCTATTCTTTGATAAATAGAGTAAAATCAATTGAAAAAAATTATTCAAGGGATGAAACACCCCTTCGAAATATCAATAGGCGCATATTCTAGAAACTATCAAGTAGATTGGATTGATCTCTTCATATTCTGATTGTATGGACCCTAGTCCATACGAAAATACACTTTTCATCCCTTAAAACGCCCAATTAGAGGGTCAAATATAGCAATAAATATGATATGGAATTTGCCTAAAAATGACATTTGAAATGCGAATTATGCAAGAACTAGAGCATTCATTCAATTTTGGATTGTAGATTTGGATTCTAGAGGGTCGAATTAAGGGGATGACATGCGTAACACATTTTTTTATATTTTTATTATTCATTTCAAAACACCAAGGCTATAGTCTTGGTGTTTTTTTAAGCAAAAAAGGACTTTCTCTCTGATTCTGTTCAAATTTTGTATACAAGCTCTCTAAGGATCTATTCTTTGATAAATAGAGTAAAATCAATTGAAAAAAATTATTCAAGGGATGAAACACCCCTTCGAAATATTAATAGGCGCATATTCTAGAAACTATCAAGTAGATTGGATTGATCTCTTCATATTCTGATTGTATGGACCCTAGTCCATACGAAAATACACTTTTCATCCCTTAAAACGCCCAATTAGAGGGTCAAATATAGCAATAAATATGATATGGAATTTGCCTAAAAATGACATTTGAAATGCGAATTATGCAAGAACTAGAGCATTCATTCAATTTTGGATTGTAGATTTGGATTCTAGAGGGTCGAATTAAGGGGATGACATGCGTAACACATTTTTTTATATTTTTATTATTCATTTCAAAACACCAAGGCTATAGTCTTGGTGTTTTTTTAAGCAAAAAAGGACTTTCTCTCTGATTCTGTTCAAATTTTGTATACAAGCTCTCTAAGGATCTATTCTTTGATAAATAGAGTAAAATCAATTGAAAAAAATTATTCAAGGGATGAAACACCCCTTCGAAATATTAATAGGCGCATATTCTAGAAACTATCAAGTAGATTGGATTGATCTCTTCATATTCTGATTGTATGGACCCTAGTCCATACGAAAATACACTTTTCATCCCTTAAAACGCCCAATTAGAGGGTCAAATATAGCAATAAATATGATATGGAATTTGCCTAAAAATGACATTTGAAATGCGAATTATGCAAGAACTAGAGCATTCATTCAATTTTGGATTGTAGATTTGGATTCTAGAGGGTCGAATTAAGGGGATGACATGCGTAACACATTTTTTTATATTTTTATTATTCATTTCAAAACACCAAGGCTATATATAGTCTTGGTGTTTTTTTAAGCAAAAAAGGACTTTCTCTCTGATTCTGTTCAAATTTTGTATACAAGCTCTCTAAGGATCTATTCTTTGATAAATAGAGTAAAATCAATTGAAAAAAATTATTCAAGGGATGAAACACCCCTTCGAAATATTAATAGGCGCATATTCTAGAAACTATCAAGTAGATTGGATTGATCTCTTCATATTCTGATTGTATGGACCCTAGTCCATACGAAAATACACTTTTCATCCCTTAAAACGCCCAATTAGAGGGTCAAATATAGCAATAAATATGATATGGAATTTGCCTAAAAATGACATTTGAAATGCGAATTATGCAAGAACTAGAGCATTCATTCAATTTTGGATTGTAGATTTGGATTCTAGAGGGTCGAATTAAGGGGATGACATGCGTAACACATTTTTTTATATTTTTATTATCCATTTCAAAACATTTAAGCAAAAAAGGACTTTCTCTCTGATTCTGTTCAAATTTTGTATACAAGCTCTCTAAGGATCTATTCTTTGATAAATAGAGTAAAATCAATTGAAAAAAATTATTCAAGGGATGAAACACCCCTTCGAAATATTAATAGGCGCATATTCTAGAAACTATCAAGTAGATTGGATTGATCTCTTCATATTCTGATTGTATGGACCCTAGTCCATACGAAAATACACTTTTCATCCCTTAAAACGCCCAATTAGAGGGTCAAATATAGCAATAAATATGATATGGAATTTGCCTAAAAATGACATTTGAAATGCGAATTATGCAAGAACTAGAGCATTCATTCAATTTTGGATTGTAGATTTGGATTCTAGAGGGTCGAATTAAGGGGATGACATGCGTAACACATTTTTTTATATTTTTATTATTCATTTCAAAACATTTAAGCAAAAAAGGACTTTCTCTCTGATTCTGTTCAAATTTTGTATACAAGCTCTCTAAGGATCTATTCTTTGATAAATAGAGTAAAATCAATTGAAAAAAATTATTCAAGGGATGAAACACCCCTTCGAAATATTAATAGGCGCATATTCTAGAAACTATCAAGTAGATTGGATTGATCTCTTCATATTCTGATTGTATGGACCCTAGTCCATACGAAAATACACTTTTCATCCCTTAAAACGCCCAATTAGAGGGTCAAATATAGCAATAAATATGATATGGAATTTGCCTAAAAATGACATTTGAAATGCGAATTATGCAAGAACTAGAGCATTCATTCAATTTTGGATTGTAGATTTGGATTCTAGAGGGTCGAATTAAGGGGATGACATGCGTAACACATTTTTTTATATTTTCATTATTCATTTCAAAACACCAAGGCTATATATAGTCTTGGTGTTTTTTTAAGCAAAAAAGGACTTTCTCTCTGATTCTGTTCAAATTTTGTATACAAGCTCTCTAAGGATCTATTCTTTGATAAATAGAGTAAAATCAATTGAAAAAAATTATTCAAGGGATGAAACACCCCTTCGAAATATTAATAGGCGCATATTCTAGAAACTATCAAGTAGATTGGATTGATCTCTTCATATTCTGATTGTATGGACCCTAGTCCATACGAAAATACACTTTTCATCCCTTAAAACGCCCAATTAGAGGGTCAAATATAGCAATAAATATGATATGGAATTTGCCTAAAAATGACATTTGAAATGCGAATTATGCAAGAACTAGAGCATTCATTCAATTTTGGATTGTAGATTTGGATTCTAGAGGGTCGAATTAAGGGGATGACATGCGTAACACATTTTTTTATATTTTTATTATCCATTTCAAAACATTTAAGCAAAAAAGGACTTTCTCTCTGATTCTGTTCAAATTTTGTATACAAGCTCTCTAAGGATCTATTCTTTGATAAATAGAGTAAAATCAATTGAAAAAAATTATTCAAGGGATGAAACACCCCTTCGAAATATTAATAGGCGCATATTCTAGAAACTATCAAGTAGATTGGATTGATCTCTTCATATACTGATTGTATGGACCCTAATCCATACGAAAATACACTTTTCATTTCTTAAAACGCCCAGTTAGAGGGTCAAATATAGCAATAAATATGATATGGAATTTGCCTAAAAATGACATTTGAAATGCGAATTATGCAAGAACTAGAGCATTCATTCAATTTTGGATTGTAGATTTGGATTCTAGAGGGTCGAATTAAGGGGATGACATGCGTAACACATTTTTTTATATTTTTATTATTCATTTCAAAACACCAAGGCTATAGTCTTGGTGTTTTTTTAAGCAAAAAAGGACTTTCTCTCTGATTCTGTTCAAATTTTGTATACAAGCTCTCTAAGGATCTATTCTTTGATAAATAGAGTAAAATCAATTGAAAAAAATTATTCAAGGGATGAAACACCCCTTCGAAATATTAATAGGCGCATATTCTAGAAACTATCAAGTAGATTGGATTGATCTCTTCATATTCTGATTGTATGGACCCTAGTCCATACGAAAATACACTTTTCATCCCTTAAAACGCCCAATTAGAGGGTCAAATATAGCAATAAATATGATATGGAATTTGCCTAAAAATGACATTTGAAATGCGAATTATGCAAGAACTAGAGCATTCATTCAATTTTGGATTGTAGATTTGGATTCTAGAGGGTCGAATTAAGGGGATGACATGCGGAACACATTTTTTTATATTTTTATTATTCATTTCAAAACATTTAAGCAAAAAAGGACTTTCTCTCTGATTCTGTTCAAATTTTGTATACAAGCTCTCTAAGGATCTATTCTTTGATAAATAGAGTAAAATCAATTGAAAAAAATTATTCAAGGGATGAAACACCCCTTCGAAATATTAATAGGCGCATATTCTAGAAACTATCAAGTAGATTGGATTGATCTCTTCATATTCTGATTGTATGGACCCTAGTCCATACGAAAATACACTTTTCATCCCTTAAAACGCCCAATTAGAGGGTCAAATATAGCAATAAATATGATATGGAATTTGCCTAAAAATGACATTTGAAATGCGAATTATGCAAGAACTAGAGCATTCATTCAATTTTGGATTGTAGATTTGGATTCTAGAGGGTCGAATTAAGGGGATGACATGCGTAACACATTTTTTTATATTTTTATTATTCATTTCAAAACACCAAGGCTATAGTCTTGGTGTTTTTTTAAGCAAAAAAGGACTTTCTCTCTGATTCTGTTCAAATTTTGTATACAAGCTCTCTAAGGATCTATTCTTTGATAAATAGAGTAAAATCAATTGAAAAAAATTATTCAAGGGATGAAACACCCCTTCGAAATATTAATAGGCGCATATTCTAGAAACTATCAAGTAGATTGGATTGATCTCTTCATATTCTGATTGTATGGACCCTAGTCCATACGAAAATACACTTTTCATCCCTTAAAACGCCCAATTAGAGGGTCAAATATAGCAATAAATATGATATGGAATTTGCCTAAAAATGACATTTGAAATGCGAATTATGCAAGAACTAGAGCATTCATTCAATTTTGGATTGTAGATTTGGATTCTAGAGGGTCGAATTAAGGGGATGACATGCGTAACACATTTTTTTATATTTTTATTATTCATTTCAAAACATTTAAGCAAAAAAGGACTTTCTCTCTGATTCTGTTCAAATTTTGTATACAAGCTCTCTAAGGATCTATTCTTTGATAAATAGAGTAAAATCAATTGAAAAAAATTATTCAAGGGATGAAACACCCCTTCGAAATATTAATAGGCGCATATTCTAGAAACTATCAAGTAGATTGGATTGATCTCTTCATATTCTGATTGTATGGACCCTAGTCCATACGAAAATACACTTTTCATCCCTTAAAACGCCCAATTAGAGGGTCAAATATAGCAATAAATATGATATGGAATTTGCCTAAAAATGACATTTGAAATGCGAATTATGCAAGAACTAGAGCATTCATTCAATTTTGGATTGTAGATTTGGATTCTAGAGGGTCGAATTAAGGGGATGACATGCGTAACACATTTTTTTATATTTTTATTATTCATTTCAAAACACCAAGGCTATAGTCTTGGTGTTTTTTTAAGCAAAAAAGGACTTTCTCTCTGATTCTGTTCAAATTTTGTATACAAGCTCTCTAAGGATCTATTCTTTGATAAATAGAGTAAAATCAATTGAAAAAAATTATTCAAGGGATGAAACACCCCTTCGAAATATTAATAGGCGCATATTCTAGAAACTATCAAGTAGATTGGATTGATCTCTTCATATTCTGATTGTATGGACCCTAGTCCATACGAAAATACACTTTTCATCCCTTAAAACGCCCAATTAGAGGGTCAAATATAGCAATAAATATGATATGGAATTTGCCTAAAAATGACATTTGAAATGCGAATTATGCAAGAACTAGAGCATTCATTCAATTTTGGATTGTAGATTTGGATTCTAGAGGGTCGAATTAAGGGGATGACATGCGTAACACATTTTTTTATATTTTTATTATTCATTTCAAAACATTTAAGCAAAAAAGGACTTTCTCTCTGATTCTGTTCAAATTTTGTATACAAGCTCTCTAAGGATCTATTCTTTGATAAATAGAGTAAAATCAATTGAAAAAAATTATTCAAGGGATGAAACACCCCTTCGAAATATTAATAGGCGCATATTCTAGAAACTATCAAGTAGATTGGATTGATCTCTTCATATTCTGATTGTATGGACCCTAGTCCATACGAAAATACACTTTTCATCCCTTAAAACGCCCAATTAGAGGGTCAAATATAGCAATAAATATGATATGGAATTTGCCTAAAAATGACATTTGAAATGCGAATTATGCAAGAACTAGAGCATTCATTCAATTTTGGATTGTAGATTTGGATTCTAGAGGGTCGAATTAAGGGGATGACATGCGTAACACATTTTTTTATATTTTTATTATTCATTTCAAAACACCAAGGCTATAGTCTTGGTGTTTTTTTAAGCAAAAAAGGACTTTCTCTCTGATTCTGTTCAAATTTTGTATACAAGCTCTCTAAGGATCTATTCTTTGATAAATAGAGTAAAATCAATTGAAAAAAATTATTCAAGGGATGAAACACCCCTTCGAAATATTAATAGGCGCATATTCTAGAAACTATCAAGTAGATTGGATTGATCTCTTCATATTCTGATTGTATGGACCCTAGTCCATACGAAAATACACTTTTATCCCTTAAAACGCCCAATTAGAGGGTCAAATATAGCAATAAATATGATATGGAATTTGCCTAAAAATGACATTTGAAATGCGAATTATGCAAGAACTAGAGCATTCATTCAATTTTGGATTGTAGATTTGGATTCTAGAGGGTCGAATTAAGGGGATGACATGCGTAACACATTTTTTTATATTTTTATTATTCATTTCAAAACACCAAGGCTATAGTCTTGGTGTTTTTTTAAGCAAAAAAGGACTTTCTCTCTGATTCTGTTCAAATTTTGTATACAAGCTCTCTAAGGATCTATTCTTTGATAAATAGAGTAAAATCAATTGAAAAAAATTATTCAAGGGATGAAACACCCCTTCGAAATATTAATAGGCGCATATTCTAGAAACTATCAAGTAGATTGGATTGATCTCTTCATATTCTGATTGTATGGACCCTAGTCCATACGAAAATACACTTTTCATCCCTTAAAACGCCCAATTAGAGGGTCAAATATAGCAATAAATATGATATGGAATTTGCCTAAAAATGACATTTGAAATGCGAATTATGCAAGAACTAGAGCATTCATTCAATTTTGGATTGTAGATTTGGATTCTAGAGGGTCGAATTAAGGGGATGACATGCGTAACACATTTTTTTATATTTTTATTATCCATTTCAAAACATTTAAGCAAAAAAGGACTTTCTCTCTGATTCTGTTCAAATTTTGTATACAAGCTCTCTAAGGATCTATTCTTTGATAAATAGAGTAAAATCAATTGAAAAAAATTATTCAAGGGATGAAACACCCCTTCGAAATATTAATAGGCGCATATTCTAGAAACTATCAAGTAGATTGGATTGATCTCTTCATATTCTGATTGTATGGACCCTAGTCCATACGAAAATACACTTTTCATCCCTTAAAACGCCCAATTAGAGGGTCAAATATAGCAATAAATATGATATGGAATTTGCCTAAAAATGACATTTGAAATGCGAATTATGCAAGAACTAGAGCATTCATTCAATTTTGGATTGTAGATTTGGATTCTAGAGGGTCGAATTAAGGGGATGACATGCGTAACACATTTTTTTATATTTTTATTATTCATTTCAAAACACCAAGGCTATAGTCTTGGTGTTTTTTTAAGCAAAAAAGGACTTTCTCTCTGATTCTGTTCAAATTTTGTATACAAGCTTTCTAAGGATCTATTCTTTGATAAATAGAGTAAAATCAATTGAAAAAAATTATTCAAGGGATGAAACACCCCTTCGAAATATTAATAGGCGCATATTCTAGAAACTATCAAGTAGATTGGATTGATCTCTTCATATTCTGATTGTATGGACCCTAGTCCATACGAAAATACACTTTTCATCCCTTAAAACGCCCAATTAGAGGGTCAAATATAGCAATAAATATGATATGGAATTTGCCTAAAAATGACATTTGAAATGCGAATTATGCAAGAACTAGAGCATTCATTCAATTTTGGATTGTAGATTTGGATTCTAGAGGGTCGAATTAAGGGGATGACATGCGTAACACATTTTTTTATATTTTTATTATTCATTTCAAAACATTTAAGCAAAAAAGGACTTTCTCTCTGATTCTGTTCAAATTTTGTATACAAGCTCTCTAAGGATCTATTCTTTGATAAATAGAGTAAAATCAATTGAAAAAAATTATTCAAGGGATGAAACACCCCTTCGAAATATTAATAGGCGCATATTCTAGAAACTATCAAGTAGATTGGATTGATCTCTTCATATTCTGATTGTATGGACCCTAGTCCATACGAAAATACACTTTTCATCCCTTAAAACGCCCAATTAGAGGGTCAAATATAGCAATAAATATGATATGGAATTTGCCTAAAAATGACATTTGAAATGCGAATTATGCAAGAACTAGAGCATTCATTCAATTTTGGATTGTAGATTTGGATTCTAGAGGGTCGAATTAAGGGGATGACATGCGTAACACATTTTTTTATATTTTTATTATTCATTTCAAAACACCAAGGCTATAGTCTTGGTGTTTTTTTAAGCAAAAAAGGACTTTCTCTCTGATTCTGTTCAAATTTTGTATACAAGCTCTCTAAGGATCTATTCTTTGATAAATAGAGTAAAATCAATTGAAAAAAATTATTCAAGGGATGAAACACCCCTTCGAAATATTAATAGGCGCATATTCTAGAAACTATCAAGTAGATTGGATTGATCTCTTCATATTCTGATTGTATGGACCCTAGTCCATACGAAAATACACTTTTCATCCCTTAAAACGCCCAATTAGAGGGTCAAATATAGCAATAAATATGATATGGAATTTGCCTAAAAATGACATTTGAAATGCGAATTATGCAAGAACTAGAGCATTCATTCAATTTTGGATTGTAGATTTGGATTCTAGAGGGTCGAATTAAGGGGATGACATGCGTAACACATTTTTTTATATTTTTATTATTCATTTCAAAACACCAAGGCTATAGTCTTGGTGTTTTTTTAAGCAAAAAAGGACTTTCTCTCTGATTCTGTTCAAATTTTGTATACAAGCTTTCTAAGGATCTATTCTTTGATAAATAGAGTAAAATCAATTGAAAAAAATTATTCAAGGGATGAAACACCCCTTCGAAATATTAATAGGCGCATATTCTAGAAACTATCAAGTAGATTGGATTGATCTCTTCATATTCTGATTGTATGGACCCTAGTCCATACGAAAATACACTTTTCATCCCTTAAAACGCCCAATTAGAGGGTCAAATATAGCAATAAATATGATATGGAATTTGCCTAAAAATGACATTTGAAATGCGAATTATGCAAGAACTAGAGCATTCATTCAATTTTGGATTGTAGATTTGGATTCTAGAGGGTCGAATTAAGGGGATGACATGCGTAACACATTTTTTTATATTTTTATTATTCATTTCAAAACATTTAAGCAAAAAAGGACTTTCTCTCTGATTCTGTTCAAATTTTGTATACAAGCTCTCTAAGGATCTATTCTTTGATAAATAGAGTAAAATCAATTGAAAAAAATTATTCAAGGGATGAAACACCCCTTCGAAATATTAATAGGCGCATATTCTAGAAACTATCAAGTAGATTGGATTGATCTCTTCATATTCTGATTGTATGGACCCTAGTCCATACGAAAATACACTTTTCATCCCTTAAAACGCCCAATTAGAGGGTCAAATATAGCAATAAATATGATATGGAATTTGCCTAAAAATGACATTTGAAATGCGAATTATGCAAGAACTAGAGCATTCATTCAATTTTGGATTGTAGATTTGGATTCTAGAGGGTCGAATTAAGGGGATGACATGCGTAACACATTTTTTTATATTTTTATTATTCATTTCAAAACACCAAGGCTATAGTCTTGGTGTTTTTTTAAGCAAAAAAGGACTTTCTCTCTGATTCTGTTCAAATTTTGTATACAAGCTCTCTAAGGATCTATTCTTTGATAAATAGAGTAAAATCAATTGAAAAAAATTATTCAAGGGATGAAACACCCCTTCGAAATATTAATAGGCGCATATTCTAGAAACTATCAAGTAGATTGGATTGATCTCTTCATATTCTGATTGTATGGACCCTAGTCCATACGAAAATACACTTTTATCCCTTAAAACGCCCAATTAGAGGGTCAAATATAGCAATAAATATGATATGGAATTTGCCTAAAAATGACATTTGAAATGCGAATTATGCAAGAACTAGAGCATTCATTCAATTTTGGATTGTAGATTTGGATTCTAGAGGGTCGAATTAAGGGGATGACATGCGTAACACATTTTTTTATATTTTTATTATTCATTTCAAAACACCAAGGCTATAGTCTTGGTGTTTTTTTAAGCAAAAAAGGACTTTCTCTCTGATTCTGTTCAAATTTTGTATACAAGCTCTCTAAGGATCTATTCTTTGATAAATAGAGTAAAATCAATTGAAAAAAATTATTCAAGGGATGAAACACCCCTTCGAAATATTAATAGGCGCATATTCTAGAAACTATCAAGTAGATTGGATTGATCTCTTCATATTCTGATTGTATGGACCCTAGTCCATACGAAAATACACTTTTCATCCCTTAAAACGCCCAATTAGAGGGTCAAATATAGCAATAAATATGATATGGAATTTGCCTAAAAATGACATTTGAAATGCGAATTATGCAAGAACTAGAGCATTCATTCAATTTTGGATTGTAGATTTGGATTCTAGAGGGTCGAATTAAGGGGATGACATGCGTAACACATTTTTTTATATTTTTATTATCCATTTCAAAACATTTAAGCAAAAAAGGACTTTCTCTCTGATTCTGTTCAAATTTTGTATACAAGCTCTCTAAGGATCTATTCTTTGATAAATAGAGTAAAATCAATTGAAAAAAATTATTCAAGGGATGAAACACCCCTTCGAAATATTAATAGGCGCATATTCTAGAAACTATCAAGTAGATTGGATTGATCTCTTCATATTCTGATTGTATGGACCCTAGTCCATACGAAAATACACTTTTCATCCCTTAAAACGCCCAATTAGAGGGTCAAATATAGCAATAAATATGATATGGAATTTGCCTAAAAATGACATTTGAAATGCGAATTATGCAAGAACTAGAGCATTCATTCAATTTTGGATTGTAGATTTGGATTCTAGAGGGTCGAATTAAGGGGATGACATGCGTAACACATTTTTTTATATTTTTATTATTCATTTCAAAACACCAAGGCTGTCTTGGTGTTTTTTTAAGCAAAAAAGGACTTTCTCTCTGATTCTGTTCAAATTTTGTATACAAGCTCTCTAAGGATCTATTCTTTGATAAATAGAGTAAAATCAATTGAAAAAAATTATCCAAGGGATGAAACACCCCTTCGAAATATTAATAGGCGCATATTCTAGAAACTATCAAGTAGATTGGATTGATCTCTTCATATTCTGATTGTATGGACCCTAGTCCATACGAAAATACACTTTTCATCCCTTAAAACGCCCAATTAGAGGGTCAAATATAGCAATAAATATGATATGGAATTTGCCTAAAAATGACATTTGAAATGCGAATTATGCAAGAACTAGAGCATTCATTCAATTTTGGATTGTAGATTTGGATTCTAGAGGGTCGAATTAAGGGGATGACATGCGTAACACATTTTTTTATATTTTTATTATTCATTTCAAAACACCAAGGCTATATATAGTCTTGGTGTTTTTTTAAGCAAAAAAGGACTTTCTCTCTGATTCTATTCAAATTTTGTATACAAGCTCTCTAAGGATCTATTCTTTGATAAATAGAGTAAAATCAATTGAAAAAAATTATTCAAGGGATGAAACACCCCTTCGAAATATTAATAGGCGCATATTCGAGAAACTATCAAGTAGATTGGATTGATCTCTTCATATTCTGATTGTATGGACCCTAATCCATACGAAAATACACTTTTCATTTCTTAAAACGCCCAATTAGAGGGTCAAATATAGCAATAAATATGATATGGAATTTGCCTAAAAATGACATTTGAAATGCGAATTATGCAAGAACTAGAGCATTCATTCAATTTTGGATTGTAGATTTGGATTCTAGAGGGTCGAATTAAGGGGATGACATGCGTAACACATTTTTTTATATTTTTATTATCCATTTCAAAACATTTAAGCAAAAAAGGACTTTCTCTCTGATTCTGTTCAAATTTTGTATACAAGCTCTCTAAGGATCTATTCTTTGATAAATAGAGTAAAATCAATTGAAAAAAATTATTCAAGGGATGAAACACCCCTTCGAAATATTAATAGGCGCATATTCTAGAAACTATCAAGTAGATTGGATTGATCTCTTCATATTCTGATTGTATGGACCCTAGTCCATACGAAAATACACTTTTCATCCCTTAAAACGCCCAATTAGAGGGTCAAATATAGCAATAAATATGATATGGAATTTGCCTAAAAATGACATTTGAAATGCGAATTATGCAAGAACTAGAGCATTCATTCAATTTTGGATTGTAGATTTGGATTCTAGAGGGTCGAATTAAGGGGATGACATGCGTAACACATTTTTTTATATTTTTATTATTCATTTCAAAACACCAAGGCTATAGTCTTGGTGTTTTTTTAAGCAAAAAAGGACTTTCTCTCTGATTCTGTTCAAATTTTGTATACAAGCTCTCTAAGGATCTATTCTTTGATAAATAGAGTAAAATCAATTGAAAAAAATTATTCAAGGGATGAAACACCCCTTCGAAATATTAATAGGCGCATATTCTAGAAACTATCAAGTAGATTGGATTGATCTCTTCATATACTGATTGTATGGACCCTAATCCATACGAAAATACACTTTTCATTTCTTAAAACGCCCAGTTAGAGGGTCAAATATAGCAATAAATATGATATGGAATTTGCCTAAAAGTGACATTTGAAATGCGAATTATGCAAGAACTAGAGCATTCATTCAATTTTGGATTGTAGATTTGGATTCTAGAGGGTCGAATTAAGGGGATGACATGCGTAACACATTTTTTTATATTTTTATTATTCATTTCAAAACACCAAGGCTATAGTCTTGGTGTTTTTTTAAGCAAAAAAGGATTTTCTCTCTGATTCTGTTCAAATTTTGTATACAAGCTCTCTAAGGATCTATTCTTTGATAAATAGAGTAAAATCAATTGAAAAAAATTATTCAAGGGATGAAACACCCCTTCGAAATATTAATAGGCGCATATTCTAGAAACTATCAAGTAGATTGGATTGATCTCTTCATATTCTGATTGTATGGACCCTAGTCCATACGAAAATACACTTTTCATCCCTTAAAACGCCCAATTAGAGGGTCAAATATAGCAATAAATATGATATGGAATTTGCCTAAAAATGACATTTGAAATGCGAATTATGCAAGAACTAGAGCATTCATTCAATTTTGGATTGTAGATTTGGATTCTAGAGGGTCGAATTAAGGGGATGACATGCGTAACACATTTTTTTATATTTTTATTATTCATTTCAAAACATTTAAGCAAAAAAGGACTTTCTCTCTGATTCTGTTCAAATTTTGTATACAAGCTCTCTAAGGATCTATTCTTTGATAAATAGAGTAAAATCAATTGAAAAAAATTATTCAAGGGATGAAACACCCCTTCGAAATATTAATAGGCGCATATTCTAGAAACTATCAAGTAGATTGGATTGATCTCTTCATATTCTGATTGTATGGACCCTAGTCCATACGAAAATACACTTTTCATCCCTTAAAACGCCCAATTAGAGGGTCAAATATAGCAATAAATATGATATGGAATTTGCCTAAAAATGACATTTGAAATGCGAATTATGCAAGAACTAGAGCATTCATTCAATTTTGGATTGTAGATTTGGATTCTAGAGGGTCGAATTAAGGGGATGACATGCGTAACACATTTTTTTATATTTTTATTATTCATTTCAAAACATTTAAGCAAAAAAGGACTTTCTCTCTGATTCTGTTCAAATTTTGTATACAAGCTCTCTAAGGATCTATTCTTTGATAAATAGAGTAAAATCAATTGAAAAAAATTATTCAAGGGATGAAACACCCCTTCGAAATATTAATAGGCGCATATTCTAGAAACTATCAAGTAGATTGGATTGATCTCTTCATATTCTGATTGTATGGACCCTAGTCCATACGAAAATACACTTTTCATCCCTTAAAACGCCCAATTAGAGGGTCAAATATAGCAATAAATATGATATGGAATTTGCCTAAAAATGACATTTGAAATGCGAATTATGCAAGAACTAGAGCATTCATTCAATTTTGGATTGTAGATTTGGATTCTAGAGGGTCGAATTAAGGGGATGACATGCGTAACACATTTTTTTATATTTTTATTATTCATTTCAAAACACCAAGGCTATAGTCTTGGTGTTTTTTTAAGCAAAAAAGGACTTTCTCTCTGATTCTGTTCAAATTTTGTATACAAGCTCTCTAAGGATCTATTCTTTGATAAATAGAGTAAAATCAATTGAAAAAAATTATTCAAGGGATGAAACACCCCTTCGAAATATTAATAGGCGCATATTCTAGAAACTATCAAGTAGATTGGATTGATCTCTTCATATTCTGATTGTATGGACCCTAGTCCATACGAAAATACACTTTTCATCCCTTAAAACGCCCAATTAGAGGGTCAAATATAGCAATAAATATGATATGGAATTTGCCTAAAAATGACATTTGAAATGCGAATTATGCAAGAACTAGAGCATTCATTCAATTTTGGATTGTAGATTTGGATTCTAGAGGGTCGAATTAAGGGGATGACATGCGTAACACATTTTTTTATATTTTTATTATTCATTTCAAAACACCAAGGCTATAGTCTTGGTGTTTTTTTAAGCAAAAAAGGACTTTCTCTCTGATTCTGTTCAAATTTTGTATACAAGCTCTCTAAGGATCTATTCTTTGATAAATAGAGTAAAATCAATTGAAAAAAATTATTCAAGGGATGAAACACCCCTTCGAAATATTAATAGGCGCATATTCTAGAAACTATCAAGTAGATTGGATTGATCTCTTCATATTCTGATTGTATGGACCCTAGTCCATACGAAAATACACTTTTCATCCCTTAAAACGCCCAATTAGAGGGTCAAATATAGCAATAAATATGATATGGAATTTGCCTAAAAATGACATTTGAAATGCGAATTATGCAAGAACTAGAGCATTCATTCAATTTTGGATTGTAGATTTGGATTCTAGAGGGTCGAATTAAGGGGATGACATGCGTAACACATTTTTTTATATTTTTATTATTCATTTCAAAACACCAAGGCTATAGTCTTGGTGTTTTTTTTAAGCAAAAAAGGATTTTCTCTCTGATTCTGTTCAAATTTTGTATACAAGCTCTCTAAGGATCTATTCTTTGATAAATAGAGTAAAATCAATTGAAAAAAATTATTCAAGGGATGAAACACCCCTTCGAAATATTAATAGGCGCATATTCTAGAAACTATCAAGTAGATTGGATTGATCTCTTCATATTCTGATTGTATGGACCCTAGTCCATACGAAAATACACTTTTCATCCCTTAAAACGCCCAATTAGAGGGTCAAATATAGCAATAAATATGATATGGAATTTGCCTAAAAATGACATTTGAAATGCGAATTATGCAAGAACTAGAGCATTCATTCAATTTTGGATTGTAGATTTGGATTCTAGAGGGTCGAATTAAGGGGATGACATGCGTAACACATTTTTTTATATTTTTATTATTCATTTCAAAACATTTAAGCAAAAAAGGACTTTCTCTCTGATTCTGTTCAAATTTTGTATACAAGCTCTCTAAGGATCTATTCTTTGATAAATAGAGTAAAATCAATTGAAAAAAATTATTCAAGGGATGAAACACCCCTTCGAAATATTAATAGGCGCATATTCTAGAAACTATCAAGTAGATTGGATTGATCTCTTCATATTCTGATTGTATGGACCCTAGTCCATACGAAAATACACTTTTCATCCCTTAAAACGCCCAATTAGAGGGTCAAATATAGCAATAAATATGATATGGAATTTGCCTAAAAATGACATTTGAAATGCGAATTATGCAAGAACTAGAGCATTCATTCAATTTTGGATTGTAGATTTGGATTCTAGAGGGTCGAATTAAGGGGATGACATGCGTAACACATTTTTTTATATTTTTATTATTCATTTCAAAACATTTAAGCAAAAAAGGACTTTCTCTCTGATTCTGTTCAAATTTTGTATACAAGCTCTCTAAGGATCTATTCTTTGATAAATAGAGTAAAATCAATTGAAAAAAATTATTCAAGGGATGAAACACCCCTTCGAAATATTAATAGGCGCATATTCTAGAAACTATCAAGTAGATTGGATTGATCTCTTCATATTCTGATTGTATGGACCCTAGTCCATACGAAAATACACTTTTCATCCCTTAAAACGCCCAATTAGAGGGTCAAATATAGCAATAAATATGATATGGAATTTGCCTAAAAATGACATTTGAAATGCGAATTATGCAAGAACTAGAGCATTCATTCAATTTTGGATTGTAGATTTGGATTCTAGAGGGTCGAATTAAGGGGATGACATGCGTAACACATTTTTTTATATTTTTATTATTCATTTCAAAACACCAAGGCTATAGTCTTGGTGTTTTTTTAAGCAAAAAAGGACTTTCTCTCTGATTCTGTTCAAATTTTGTATACAAGCTCTCTAAGGATCTATTCTTTGATAAATAGAGTAAAAATCAATTGAAAAAAATCATTCAAGGGATGAAACACCCCTTCGAAATATTAATAGGCGCATATTCTAGAAACTATCAAGTAGATTGGATTGATCTCTTCATATTCTGATTGTATGGACCCTAGTCCATACGAAAATACACTTTTCATCCCTTAAAACGCCCAATTAGAGGGTCAAATATAGCAATAAATATGATATGGAATTTGCCTAAAAATGACATTTGAAATGCGAATTATGCAAGAACTAGAGCATTCATTCAATTTTGGATTGTAGATTTGGATTCTAGAGGGTCGAATTAAGGGGATGACATGCGTAACACATTTTTTTTATATTTTTATTATCCATTTCAAAACATTTAAGCAAAAAAGGACTTTCTCTCTGATTCTGTTCAAATTTTGTATACAAGCTCTCTAAGGATCTATTCTTTGATAAATAGAGTAAAATCAATTGAAAAAAAATTATTCAAGGGATGAAACACCCCTTCGAAATATTAATAGGCGCATATTCTAGAAACTATCAAGTAGATTGGATTGATCTCTTCATATACTGATTGTATGGACCCTAATCCATACGAAAATACACTTTTCATTTCTTAAACGCCCAGTTAGAGGGTCAAATATAGCAATAAATATGATATGGAATTTGCCTAAAAATGACATTTGAAATGCGAATTATGCAAGAACTAGAGCATTCATTCAATTTTAGATTGTAGATTTGGATTCTAGAGGGTCGAATTAAGGGGATGACATGCGTAACACATTTTTTTATATTTTTATTATTCATTTCAAAACACCAAGGCTATAGTCTTGGTGTTTTTTTAAGCAAAAAAGGACTTTCTCTCTGATTCTGTTCAAATTTTGTATACAAGCTCTCTAAGGATCTATTCTTTGATAAATAGAGTAAAATCAATTGAAAAAAATTATTCAAGGGATGAAACACCCCTTCGAATATTAATAGGCGCATATTCTAGAAACTATCAAGTAGATTGGATTGATCTCTTCATATTCTGATTGTATGGACCCTAGTCCATACGAAAATACACTTTTCATCCCCTTAAAACGCCAATTAGAGGGTCAAATATAGCAATAAATATGATATGGAATTTGCCTAAAAATGACATTTGAAATGCGAATTTATGCAAGAACTAGAGCATTCATTCAATTTTGGATTGTAGATTTGGATTCTAGAGGGTCGAATTAAGGGGATGACATGCGTAACACATTTTTTTATATTTTTATTATTCATTTCTCAAAACACCAAGGCTATAGTCTTGGTGTTTTTTTAAGCAAAAAAGGACTTTCTCTCTGATTCTGTCAAATTTTGTATACAAGCTCTCTAAGGATCTATTCTTTGATAAATAGAGTAAAATCAATTGAAAAAAATTATTCAAGGGATGAAACACCCCTTCGAAATATTAATAGGCGCATATTCGAGAAACTATCAAGTAGATTGGATTGATCTCTTCATATTCTGATTGTATGGACCCTAATCCATACGAAAATACACTTTTCATTTCTTAAAACGCCCAATTAGAGGGTCAATATAGCAATAAATATGATATGGAATTTGCCTAAAAAATGACATTTGAAATGCGAATTATGCAAGAACTAGAGCATTCATTCAATTTTGGATTGTAGATTTGGATTCTAAGAGGGTCGAATTAAGGGGATGACATGCGTAACACATTTTTTTATATTTTTATTATCCATTTCAAAACATTTAAGCAAAAAAGGACTTTCTCTCTGATTCTGTTCAAATTTTGTATACAAGCTCTCTAAGGATCTATTCTTTGATAAATAGAGGTAAAAATCAATTGAAAAAAATTATTCAAGGGATGAAACACCCCTTCGAAATATTAATAGGCCGCATATTCTAGAAACTATCAAGTAGATTGGAATTGATCTCTTCATATTCTGATTGTATGGACCCTAGTCCATACGAAAATACACCTTTTCATCCCTTAAAACGCCCAATTAGAGGGTCCAAATATAGCAATAAATATGATATGGAATTTGCCTAAAAATGACATTTGAAATGCGAATTATGCAAGAACTAGAGCATTCATTCAATTTTGGATTGTAGATTTGGATTCTAGAGGGTCGAATTAAGGGGATGACATGCGTAACACATTTTTTATATTTTTATTATTCATTTCAAAACACCAAGGCTATAGTCTTGGTGTTTTTTTAAGCAAAAAAGGACTTTCTCTCTGATTCGTGTTCAAATTTTGTATACAAGCTCTCTAAGGATCTATTCTTTGATAAATAGAGTAAAATCAATTGAAAAAAATTATTCACGGGATGAAACACCCCTTTGATATATTAATAGGCGCATATTCTAGAAACTATCAAGTAGATTGGATTGATCTCTTCATATTCTGATTGTATGGACCCTAGTCCATACGAAAATACACTTTTCATCCCTTAAAACGCCCAATTAGAGGGTCAAATATAGCAATAAATATGATATGGAATTTTGCCTAAAAATGACATTTGAAATGCGAATTATGCAAGAACTAGAGCATTTATTCAATTTTGGATTGTAGATTTGTTTTCTAGAGGGTCGAATTGAGGGGGATGACATGCGTAACACATTTTTTTATATTTTTATCATTCATTTCAAAACACCAAGACTATAGTCAGTCAAAATTAGGGCTCCAATCGAAAAATGTTATATAAAAGACCCTAATTGTTTTTGAAAAAAAACATGAGTCCACTTGAAATTTTTTTTCGATTTACTGTAATTTTATCAAAATTTGGAGTATAGTTCCACAAGAGGCTAGTAGATGGCAGCATCTAGCACGTTTTGAGACGATGCAAAGTTATTCCTTGTTTTTTCGCGAATTGACTACTTTTATCGGGAAATAAATGAAGGATTCGACACTACAATTTCAATTTCTGTTGATTACGTAAAAAATTTTCAGTAATCTATCGTTTTTTGAACAAAAGTTTCTGACGCCGTTTACTCGAAATTAAGACCGTTAACCGAAAAAATCTTTCAAGTAAACTCATAATATTTTCAAAAAATACTTGGAGTTTGTCATTAACTAATTTTTGATTACGGCCCTGGTTCAGTCAGAAATTGATGTTATTGCTATATATCAACGATTTGTGTCAGAATGAGGGCTCTAATCGAAAAAATTTATATAAAGTACCCCAACTATTTTCAAAAAATAATATAGGTTTACTTGGAAGAAAATTTAGATTTACGACCCCAATTTTGAGATTTTGATACAATTATATGAAAAAATTAATTGCTATGCCAACTTGAAATTAAGGCTGTCAATCGAAAAAATCTTTCAAGTAAGGTCATATTATTTTCAAAAAATAATTCAACTCTGTCATCTACAATTTTTTGATTACGGTTCTGGTCCAGTCAGAAATTCATATTATTGCCATAATTCGCCGATTTCTGTCAAAATTAGGGCTCCAATCAAAAAATGTTATATAAAAGACCCTAGTTATTTTCGAAAAAAAACATGAGTTTACTTGAAAGTTTTCTCCGATTTACTGCAATTTTATTAAAATTTGAAGTATAGTTCCACAAGAGGCTAGTAGATGGCAGCATCTAGCACGTTTTGAGACGACACAAAATTGATCATTGATTTTCTGCGAATTGACTATTTTTATCGGGAAATAAATGAAGGATTCGACACTACAATTTCAATTTCTGTCGATTACGTGAAAAATTTTTAGTAATTTATCGTTTTTTGAACAAAAGTTTCTGACGCCGTTTACTCGAAATTAAGAATGTAAACCGAAAAAATCTTCCAAGTAAACTCATAATATTTTCAAAAAATACTTAGAGTTTGTCATTAACTAATTTTTGATTACGGCCCTGGTTCAGTCAGAAATTAGTGTTATTGCTATATATTAACGATTTGTGTCAGAATGAGGGCTCTAATCTGAAAAATTTATATCAAGTATCCCAACTATTTTCAAAAAATAATATAGGTTTACTTGGAAGAAAATTTAGATTTACGACCCCAATTTTGAGATTTTGATACAATTATATGAAAAAATTACTTGCTTTGTCAACTCGAAATGAAGGCCGTCAATCGAAAAAATCTTCTAAGTAAGGTCATATTATTTTTAAAAAATAATTCAACTCTGTCATTTACAATTTTTTGATTACGGTTCTGGTTCAGTCAGAAATCCATATTATTGCCATAATTCGCCGATTTCTGTCAAAATTAGGGCTCCAATCAAAAAATGTTATATGAAAGACCCTAATTATTTTCAAAAAAAAACATGAGTCTACTTGAAAGTTTTTTTCGATTTACTGCAATTTTATTAAAATTTGGAGTATAGTTCCACAAGAGGCTAGTAGATGGCAGCATCTAGCACGTTTTGAGACGATACAAAATTATTTCTTGATTATCCACGAATTTACTACTTTCATCGAGAAATAAATGAAGAATTCGGCACTACAATTTCAATTTCTGTCGATTACGTAAAAAATTTTTGGTAATTTATTGTTTTTTGAACAAAAGTTTCTGACGCCGTTTACTCGAAATTAAGACCGTTAACCGAAAAAATCTTTCAAGTAAACTCATAATAATTTCAAAAAATACTTAGAGTTTGTTATTATCTAATTTTTGATTACGGCCCTGGTTCAGTCAGAAATTAGTGTTATTACCATATATTAACGATTTGTGTCAGAATGAGGGCTCTAATCGAAAAAATTTATATGAACTACCCCAACTATTTTTAAAAAATAATATAGGTGTACTTGAAAGAAAATTTAGATTTACGACCCCAATTTTGAGATTTTGATACAATTATATGAAAAAATTACTTGCTTTGTCAACTCGAAATTAAGGCTGTCAATCGAAAAAATCTTCCAAGTAAGGTCATATTATTCTCGAAAAATAATTCAACTCTGTCACTCACAATTTTGTGATTACGGCTCTGGTTCAGTCAGAAATCCGTATCATTGCTATAATTCGCCGATTTCTGTCAAAATTAGGGCTCCAATCGAAAAATGTTATATAAAAGACCCTAGTTATTTTCGAAAAAAAACATGAGTTTACTTGAAAGTTTTCTCCGATTTACTGCAATTTTATTAAAATTTGAAGTATAGTTCCACAAGAGGCTAGTAGATGGCAGCATCTAGCACGTTTTGAGACGACACAAAATTGATCATTGATTTTCTGCGAATTGACTTTTTTTATCGGGAAATAAATGAAGGATTCGACGCTACAATTTCAATTTCTGTCGATTACGTGAAAAATTTTTAGTAATTTATCGTTTTTTGAACAAAAGTTTCTGACGCCGTTTACTCGAAATTAAGACCGCTAACCGAAAAAATCTTTCAAGTAAACTCATAATATTATCAAAAAATACTTGGAGTTTGTTATCAACTAATTTTTGATTACGGCTCTGGTTCAGTCAGAAATTAGTGTTATTGCCATATATTAACGATTTGTGTCAGAATTAGGGCTCTAATCGAAAAAATTTATATCAAGTACCCCAACTATTTTCAAAAAATAATATAGGTTTACTTGAAAGAAAATTCAGATTTACGACCCCAATTTTGAGATTTAGATACAATTATATGAAAAAATTACTTGCTTTGTCAACTCGAAATTAAGGCTGTCAATCGAAAAAATCTTTCAAGTAAGGTCATATTATTCTCGAAAAATAATTCAACTCTGTCATTTACAATTTTTTGATTACGGCTCTGGTTCAGTCAGAAATCAGTATTATTACATGGGGTTTCAACTTTATATTTAAAAAAAGGCAGCATATGTTCTGGATGTGTAATATTCCACCATTAAAACAACAGAAGGCAACAAAAATATTGGTAGTTGTGTTAATCTGACATATTTTTGAGTGAAAAATATCTAATTCAACTACAAAAACATCTAAAAACTTGATACAGACTCAACATTTTGTTAACAGTACATATAAAATTTCTCTCGTTGTCCATTTTTTTTGTAATTTACACACTACACATTTGCATGTTCTAGACATAAAAATATATTACAAGATTTACATTTGGACCTTGTCTTCCTGCCTTCTTTTCTAGAGAACGTATGGCATCTTTCTGGAATAATTAGCTTACTTTTTCTAATTTCTGGACCATCTCTTTTCTATATTTTTCTGATGATATCTCTCAGATCACGTGGTAATCTTGTATTCTACATTCTTCGTTCTTGATGGTCTGACACTAACTTTATGCCACTAACTGTTTATAATATGAATTCAAATGCAATATCTCTGAAATACCTTTTTTAGAAGAGTGAGCTGTATAATTATAACTATTCTTTTTTCTAGAAATTATTAGTAGTTCTTAAAAGAGTTTTTTGGATAATTTAGATGATTTCATTTAGATATATTCTTATTATTGACCTATTTGATGGTCCTCAAATGGTCTTGAAAATCATTAAAAGAATTATTGATGTATATTCTTGAGTGAAATACACACATAAATCTCAATCTTATTAAAACATATTTTTTTACCTGGAAACTTCAATAATACTAGTGAAAGATAATCATTAATTATCTCCTTAGATTCTTATACGTATTAAAATGTAATTAATGCAAAAATCAATTTATTTTCTAGTTAGACTATATCAAGAAAATGAGTAAATTTCGGTCCTCCTTCTAATAATCAAATGGGACCTAGTTCATACATTCAACTATCAGATAAACTGTTATCTTATTGGCTGCCGTATGTTAAACTCATCAACACAGTACTAACATCTAGAATCGAAACGCCCTAAATTCGTCGGATGTGATTTTTCCAAATTTGAGTTTTAAGTCTAATCAATTATGAACGGAAATGATTAAAGTAATATATTTCAATGCATTTACCATATCAAAAACTTGCAATAAGAGATAAATCAAGTTTATTATATGAACTTAAAAGCAATATCTATGAAATACATTTTTTAGAAGAGTGAGTCTCTCACGAAAGCCGAGCTACAAGGACATCGTCGCGCAGTCTTCGGAGTGTGAAATGATCTACCTTGGACAAACGCAAACATTAACTTAGCTTAGGTACACTTACACTCATACAACACTCTGAAGAGGAGCCTACGGAAGTCCCTATACCGGAGCATACATACTAGATTAGATTAGATTAGAAGAGTGAGCTGTATAATTATAATTATGCTTTTTTTGCAAGTTTTATAAACAGAACAAGATTACCTTCTTTACATGTTTCTATTTCAGGATTTTTTGATCAATATATGAATAATAAAATTATTACAAGCAATCCGATCATAATTAACTTAAATATTTTGATATTTAAGTGAATTAAATAGCTAAAAAAAAAACAAAAAAAAGTGATTTTGAGGTCTATCTGAGTGCACAACTACCCAAATATATCATTAACGAATTCAAAAACGATCTAAATGGGAGCTTTTCAAAGGAATGATAGAGATTCCCAGAAATATAGTTCTCTAAATATACAGACTCTCAGAGGTGAAACTCTCTGACGAAAAATGTCAAAGGTACTAGAATTTCTTTAATAATTATTCAAATCTCATGAACCTTTTATTAAATTTGAGAAAATGATGCCATAAAAACTGTAACTTTTAATTAATTTTGATGAAAACCAACGAGATCCATCAAATGTACTCAATTTTGTATTTAATTTCTCAGTGATTTTTTTATAATCAATGATTGAAAACAGATCTATAAAAATGCATATAATTCAATTCTCCTGCTGAAATATCAAGCAAATTTGATACATAGACATTTTTCTAAGTAATAAACTTTCAATTATATTCAAATTTTCATCAAATTATGTCTTTTCTTCATTGAAATACGTTTTAATGTTAACATCATAATTTGCATAAGTCTATTCTTGTGTTACTCATTGGAGGTATAGAACGGATCAGGACCTTCCACAAAACACATTATTTCTATTAGACCGTTTGGTAAAATAATACAAAATGAACTAAAATCGGTAGAACTGTTAAATTTCTATTGGAAAATGACAATTTTATCAAGACAAAATAGGAATTAGAGAAAATACAGACAAAAAAGTGCAAATTTTTTGCCGAAAAGCATCAACACAACTCACTTTTTCATGAATTTTAGGAAAATGGTGGCATACAAACTGTAACTTTTGATTGATTTTGATAGGAACCATAGAGATACATCAGATAAATCCAATTTCATGTCAATTTTCTCACGCATATTCTAAAAATCAATGATTGAAATCAGATCAAAAGGCGAGATCTATGAAAATGTCTGTAATTCGATTTTCCTGCTATAAAATTCAGAGAAATTGATACGTAGACATTATTCCAAGTAATACACATCTAATTCTATCAAATTTTCTATCAAATTTTGTCTATTTTTCATTAAAATGCGTTTAAATGTTATCATTACATTTTGCATAGTCTGTCTTTGTCTCACTCATTGCGGGGTGTGGACTGGATGTGGAGGTGGAAATTGCGCGGCCAATCAGATCAACGGAGCACTCTGCTGTGTATAAATATCGTTGAATTTGCGTCCAGAATCTATTTTGTTCGCAAGTGTTTTGTGTGTGTTACATCAGAAGTATTAAGTAAATAAACAAAGTTCGGATTAAAGTAGCTATCAAAATTTTGAATTGAATTAATATTACGCGAGTAGTAAATGGGTTTTTGGCTAAGAATTCTAAATTTTTTGCGATATTTTTAAAGTAATTTATCCGATATTTTCTTGGTTTTTTTGCTGTCCTTTCGTGATAAAGGACTATCGGTGAGCATCCCTGAGCCTCTACTGATACCCCCCGGAGATAATGGGTTCACCCCAGCTGTCGGTGATGTAATTTGAGGTAACCTCCGGTTATTTTCAAATTATATCATCGCGGTATCGATGCAGACGGAGTCAGTATGCTTTTGTACGGTTTGGTGCCGGGAGTATGCAGATAAAAGACGTAGACCTTCACTTTCAGTAGCTCCTAGGACTGCTGGGAAGTAGGTGTGAAATCTTGGTCTGACATCCGCGTAATTAGGCGAGCCATGCGGCCTCCGGCTTGACGGGGCACGAATCTTGTTTTGCATAAATGAACACATCGGTTGTTCATTGGGTTTAAAGTAGAATCAATTTTAATGGGGTTGAAAAAGTACTTCTGATGTAACAAATGCGACATTAGTGAACTACAGGACCTTTTCAGGTCCGCCAATTTTATTCAGAAAAAAAGAATTATTATATACAATATTATAAACAAATGGCTCTTTTAAGAGCCACCAATAATTTTTAAAAGAAAGAATTAATATTTATATGCAAACTAAATAACTCATTCAGTTGTACCGTCCAAGAATCTATTCCCCATTATTTGAAGAGTAATTATTATTATTTGTATGTCAAGGTTACAAAATATCAAATTTTAAATTCATTTAATGACTTGTATTTACAAAATGAAATGAATATTTACCTAATTAAATGTATTTCAAGCCCAAAATATTACTAATTATTGAAAATATGATGAGATTACCTCCAAACTTCAACATATTTATATATTTGTTAATTTAAAAAATTAGGGGCAAAGATTTCTCAAAATTTGATTATTTTGAAATAGAATGCACTTAAAAGAATCGATTAAAATCAATTTGGTGATTGAAAATATTTCAATTTACTTGTTATTTCATATTATGCAAATTGGGCAGTCTGAATGTCGATGGATGAATATGTGTGGTGTTCCACTGGCTTATTTATCCTAAAATAATCGTATTAAGAAGCTCAAGTAATCCGATTTATAATAAACCTAAATTAATCCCTTCATTTTCACACTCTGCTGGTATAGGAAGTCTAGGGATGTTATTTTACGATATGTATTTCCATTCAATATCGTATGTAATATTAGAAAATTGCCACACGCTCTATACAAAACTAAATAGAATTCAAAACAGTTTTTCCTTTAATTTTATCAATTTGCGACTTTATTGGATCAATATATACATTGAATTAGGTATGAACCTGTTTATTTAAAAAGTTATAAATGAGATTATATATTTGTCTTTAAAAGAGAAATATTGCTAAATTTGTGGATTAATTAAAATGTATTTCCGATGTTTGTTCCTTTTAAAATAATACTCGTAGAATGATGGAATAAATGCTAATTATGAAACATATTTCAATATTACAAATTATAAAATGTGGAAAATTGAATATTTTCCCAAATAATTCGTCTCAAACTTCAACTTAGTCATCCGTTAATCCTATTGGTTACTCGATTTCTCCCTCCAGATTTATGCTTCATGTGTGACACACATCACATTGCAAATTTTTATTGTGTTGTAACCTTACTTGCTCAGAATGAGGAGCAAAGTTTTTTAATAACGAAGATATTGCTAATAAAATCAATAATAAATAAATGAATAAATATCTACGTTGTGGCATCGTACATATTTTTCAATTTATAAAATATAGAGCAATTTTCATCCAAAATTTGACTATTTTTCAATGAAATGTACTTGTAATAGCCTTTATTTAAATTATAATTTATTTTGTGAAAATGTAATTTACATGAAAGTTAGAACTGTTATTAAAAGAATGTATAGGAAAGAATCGAAATGTTTTCGAAAATAGTAGGAGTTTGTTTAAAACATTTCACCGATGAAGGCTTTTATTTGAAAAATAAAATATTTTAATTAATTCCTCGATTTCATATTTTAACGCGAAAAACCATCCAATTAGCGATTTTTCACTCAATATATTCATTGCACTTGTTACATGAAATTTATATTCATAATTGTATACAAATATAATAATTCTTTTTTCTGAAAATTTTTGGGGGCTCTTAAAAGAACCGTTTGTCATGTATTTAAAAATACACCCAATATTTAAATATATTCTTTTAAAGTCATATATTAATTATAAATTCTTTTTTTGTCAAGTTCAATATTAATAATAATTCTTTATTTTGAATAGATCCACAACGATCTAAAGATCGAGTTGATCAAAGAGTTTTGCCCTTAAATCGGCAAGCAAATTCTTGGCTAATATTCCCAATTATCCAAACGTTGGTGCCAAACGGCTAGCAGATTACAGTGGGAACGAGTTTTCGGCATACATTGCCAAAATCAATATTGGCTGTATAATTTCACCAATCCGGAATATATCCGATCGGATATGTGGGCCTCAGGCCCCGGTACTTTATGAGCCGGTCACTAAAATGACCACTGGAAATTCTTCTTCAAAGTTGTATATTTATAATATTCTTATTTTCAAGTTGTATATAAACAACAAAATTCTTAAGCCCTTAAAAGGACAAGTTTTTTTAAAGTTGTATATAAATAAATAATATTCTTAATTTTCAGTTGTATATAAACAACAAAATTCTTAAGCCCTTAAAAGGACAAGTTTTTTAAAAGTTGGATATAAATAAATAATATTCTTAATTTTCAGTTGTATATAAACAACAAAATTCTTAAGCCCTTAAAAGGACAAGTTTTTTTAAAGTTGTATATAAATAAATAATATTCTTAATTTTCAGTTGTATATAAACAACAAAATTCTTAAGCCCTTAAAAGGACAGGTATATAATTAATTCTTATTTTCAAGTTGTATAGAAACAACATAATTCTCAAGCCCTTGAAAGGGCAAGCAGCATTTTTCTTTTGTAAAATTGTACTTTAAAGAAATATTCTTCAAGAAACTTCTACGTAGTACATAGTTATTATTTGAATACTTTTACACACTAATATTTACTACAATCACCGCCACACTGATAGTCACTTTCAACTTGAGCGCTTGGAAAGTTGAGTAGAAGTGAGTTGAGTCGAACGGAGTAGTAATCTCCACGTCGTTGTGTGTCTAGCATTGCAGTGAGATGTGCGTTCATATTTTAGGAATAATTACACAATAAATTATTGGGATGAAATATCAAACAAAAATGTACATAGGGCTTTTCCACATTATATATTCTATAAATTAAACTAATTTAGAATACTTTTCTATTGAAATTATTGTTAATATAAGAGTTTTTATCTTGGACTACAGTGATTTAATCGAAAAAAATTTTGAAAAATTCTTGATATTAAAGATTTAATTGAAGATTTTTGAACCATTTTTTTTTTGTTGAGTCAATTATCTTGTAAAGTCCCATTTAGTTTACTTTTTACAACAAAAATATTATTGAGTTGCGATAATATCACGATAATAAAATATAGTTTGGGACAGTCTTCTACAAGCGCTAATAAATTGTCGAAAATCTAAGACATTAAGAACAATTTGATACGAATTTTGATGAGAATGCATGAAGAAAGCATTAAGGAAGGTCAATATATTATTTTTTTTGAAATCAATCATCTGATAATTGATTGAAAATACTTTTATCAATTTCGGATATATTTTTATGAATATTTTGCAATAAAATGAAATAAATTCTACACATAGATATTTTTTAGATCGAAACACACCCAATTTGAACGAAATTTTCATTTAATTATCCTAATTTTTTATTAAAATAGGCATAAACTCTATAAATTTGGAGATTATTGTATTATCCAACCTATATTAACTAATGGAATGGTTATACACCTTATTTATTTAGGAGATATTAGCTCTTTTCTAGATATTGATTAATAAATTTGTGGTTATCTGTTGAGCACATATATTGTATGAGCAGATTCTCTTTGCATTATTTCACCTCTTAATACTTTGTGTATTTGGAAGATAGAGGACTGGACTCTTGGTTTTGAAATGAATAGCATGATATAAAATTGCTATTAAAGGTTAATTGATAGATCTAAATTCATTAATTCAGGAGATATGAGCTCTCTATTAAATTTTGACATTCAAAACTACGGTTACCTTTTGAGCAGTTATATTGTATGACCTGATTACTAGTTAGTTCACAAGAATCGAAGAGAAGGCAGCATGTATTTCGTTTTGAGATATCCTAAAGTAGTTCTACTTTTTTGTGGCTAAATGGCAACTCATTGATTGAACATAATATAGTTTTTGTACTAAGTATCAGTTTGCAGGGATAGAAATTATCGATTACAGCCCCCATTAGGGTTTGATTTCGAAATATATTGGAATAAATCATATAATAGATCAAAAATAAATGCAATTAAATCAAAATTTTCTTCCTGTGATGTATAATACCAATGTTATTAGTACTTTTATAAATTTATGATTTTCTCTGAAATATGAACTTCAATCAAAAAAATTTATTTGAAGTACTCCACTTTTTTTCTGAAAATAATATGACTTTACTTAAAACTTTTTTTGATTGGGGTCTTCGTACTTTTTCAATAAATATTTGGCAAAGTTCAGCTATTAGTTGACATTTTGAAGCACAGATAGCACCACGTACATCGTTTGGAGTAAATGAAACTAAATATATTTTTTTTTGACTAAACGGCTAATTTCATGAAAAATCTCGTTGGGGATAAATGAAAAGGGGTGCCTAATCTATTAAATTTGATATTTATTTTACAGAAAAATAATATCCGAACAAGCGGCGCACTCTTTGAACAAAAATAACAACAACCAGTCGCCATTTTGTAAATATCGTATTTACTCGTTTCGAGCAAACTCCCACGAGATTTATTGATATCATAGTTAAAAATCGAAATATAATTAGGTGTATTTTTGATTGAAGGTATGTTATAAGGCAATAAATTTACTAATGCTTGATGTGCATGTTATTGGGTGAAAATATTTTATTATGACGTATGGTAACCGTTACATTTATTTATTTTCAGCTTGAAGTTTTGTGCACTTGCAGTGTTATGTTAACCAATTAATTACTGATTACACTGTGGCAAAATGAATCAAGATCACCCGTCTTTCGGAAGTAAAGATGAAGAAGTTCAATACTGGAAGAATTTAGCTGAAAAATACTTGGATGAGTACGTATTACTTTTGTTATATGTTTTGTCCTAATTTTGTTGGATTTTAGGAAAAATGAGATTCAACGAGAACTGGATGATTACGCAGAAGATTCCAGACAGCTAGAAAAAGAATTGGAAGCATCGTTGGTGCAAGCAGAAAAACGAATCAAGGATTTAGAAATTTTAATAAACAGAAGTCAAACAGAAATAGAATCTATAAGAAGTAAATTAGAACAAAGTCAATATGAAGTATCAAAACTGCAGTCTGACAATCAGGTTATGAGTAAAGACAAAGCACAATTGGCGAGCTACATTCGTGAATTAGAGCAAAAGAATGACGATTTAGAAAGAGCAGAACGAGTCGTTGCTGAATCCGTAGCAGCAGTAGAAGCCTCCTTGAATCTAGCTATTGAAAGAAATGCGATCCTGGAAAGTGAAGTAGACGAAAAAGAAACGCTCAAAGTGAAACTGCAGCGGCTGGTGGATGAAACCCGAGACTTGAAGCAAGAGCTGATGGTTAAAGAGAGAGCTCCAGATAACGAACGTATTGTTAATGGACACACTTTACCTACTCAGATTGATTCAAACAGATTTACTGTTGAAATGGAGACGCAGACTGCTCCTTCTTTTTCGCCTCTCAAACGTTAGTTCATTTTGAAAATAATTAACTTTTTTGTACTAAAATTGATTTTACAGGCGAGCATCCATTCGATTCTAATGATGCACACATGAGGCAGCCCACCAGAGTGATGGCACTAAATTTAGTCAATGAAATACTCAGAAAAATAGGGGTAAGTTTTATTCATATTTATAGCTATTATCAAATCCAAGAGAAATTTCTTTATATACTTGTACCTTGTCGTATAGACAAATTTAAAAAGCCATTTTTTGGGCTGATTTTTCGTATTATTGCAACAAATTTGAACTAAATCAATGATAATTATGTGTAGTTATCTGAAAGTCACAAAAAAACTGCATTTAAATTGCCCAATAATTTAAAAATTGAGGAAAAGTTGTTTTACGTGTTCTCTCTTCCGTCCGATTACATTCATATCATTAGTAAAGCATTATTTTAACTATAAACGGAAATATTTCAGTAATCATTTTTTTGGGTTATTTTCAAATTGTGGGCATTAAAAATGCTGTTATTTCATTAAGAAAGCTTTAAAATTACTAATTCAATAAAAATAAATACATATTTGAACTCTGTACTATTATAAATAAACTCAAAAGTGTTACCTCGATTTGAGTGCACAAAATTGACACAATATTTTGTAAATTGAATATATGTACAAAGTTGATGGCTCAGAGGTAGAGCGTTGGTCTATGGTTCGACAAGTACCAAATTAGAATCGCGGTTTTTTTTTTTGAGATAGTATTCATCAAAAGCATTTTTGTCTGTAGAAACTGGAAACAAAAATAGCGGCCCACCGGGCAAACGAACGAAACCTAGCACAATCCGACCCAAGCAGGTATTTATATTAGCGCGTACGTCCTGAAGACGTTCAGCGCCGTATACAAATAAATTTCTATGCTACAGAGTGCAGCGCAGGCTGAACAGAGGTACCTCTTCGCCGTCCACAAGGCTATCTTCGCTAAACTAAACAAGCAAATCGAGTACCCAATTATGTCTACTGCTTCAAGTGTGTTTTTAGTGAACTGAAGGTGTATATATTTCGCTTGTGGCTGACGATATTGTATTCTTATTTTATAATTATAATTTGTTCAGTTAAATAACACATTTTTGTGATATTCTTGTCTCGGAGGGACTTCTTTACTAAATTTTTTATTATAATGATTCCAGTAGAATAATTATTTATTTAATAATTTATCATATCACTTGCGTTGGATCCCAAATTCGGTAGTTAAACAGAGATAGCCATATTATTTTTAAATAAGCTCAAATTATAAATCAGAATATTGTTAAATTATTAAATGAAACTTTTATATTATTAATTAATGTATTATGTATATAATGAAATATTTCTGTTTGACTTTTTTTATAGTAAAAAATAAACTATTCCAATATCAGCAAACAAATTATTTATATTAAATCACCAACAGCTACGCTACGTAACAGTTTACTAAAAGATTTTTCGTCTCCTGTAAATGATTCTCCAATGGGGGGCCAGGTATGGGAAACACACCACCACCAAGAACCTGTCTTTAATGTTGCTAGCAGTGTTAATGCCCCAGAATCTTTTTTTTGTTCCGTTATTTGCACATACACCGAACCTACAAAAAAAAAATATTAAAATCAATTCACGAATGTAAATAAAATTACCTCTAGTTTTTGGAGAGTTGGCAGCCCTCAAAACACTAACATACAGCGGAAAATTCAGAACAGTTCTCCTCAACAATCTTAAAACACCATCAAAAGTCATCATCATTAGCCTCAACTAAAAAAAATCAACTTATAATTGAATTAAAAATATAATATTGTACGTACAGTTGTAAACACGACATAATACAACATTGTTGTTGGTAACAAAAACAGCAGAACAGTGAAAGCTAACGTTCCAACAAATAACTGATGATGAGAATATTGACAAGAATCTACTCTATTGCGCAATGGATTGTATTTTCGGCCAATAAATAGCTTCCACAGGGATAATAATCCGCGCATTTGTACCCCAAATAATCTACAAAAATTAATTAATCAATTAGACTTCATTTATGTTTTACATTTTACTAAATTATGAATCTGACTCTGTTTGGGCGGAGCCTATCATCTCTTGGTTGCCGCCTTAAACAGTCGAACATTCTAGTAACTTACTCTTGAATGACGCAAAATATTTTTAAAAAAATGACTGAAGAGTAGTGAATATCAAGTCTTATAAATAAATAAGTTGTTGTAAATAAATATTAGTTGTTTTGTAGTTGAAATTTAATAATAGTAAGTAAGAAATAAATTGCGACTCTTATTTTGATGACAATATATTCTTTTAAGAGCAATAAACACAGTGGCGTGCGGTGACTTTCTGTGATAGGTGTGCACAGACGATGGATATACATGGCCAACAATACAGCTTATTCTTCTCGCAACAACCATCAATCCATTTAAATTTTTCATATATTTTAATTTGGAAATGTCGCACGGACAGCTGGCCTTTAAATTTGATATTTTGAGTGAGTTTTATGTCTGGCGTTGGTCTTGTTTTCATAATTTCATTTTTCGTTTCGACATCACGACGTGAAAAAGGATTTTCCAGTAGATCACAAATTATAGATCTATTTTCAGTTGTCATTCTACAAATGATAATTTCACAAAAATAAATAATTTAAGGAACGTATAAAATAAGTGTTTACCTAATATTATTGTCTTAAATAACAAATAACAATATTTCAACTATTTTAAAACAAACTTATAAAAGGCGTTTAAAAAAAGAACACAGCTAAACGTTGAATATTCAGCTCCAGGTGCAGAAAGTCTGCCTGCACCCAGCAAGAGAGAACGAGCGATAGGAGATCTGCTAATATCGGTATGATTTTTCTCTGTCAGACTCTATTTCTTCAGTTTTCTTATACTGACTATGTTAAACAGACCTCGCTCGCCGTGCAGCGAGAAATTCTGCACCTCAAGCGTCGACATTTGTTTCAAATATATAGCAGAGTGGCCCGCAAGGCGCGCCCGTATTTCTGGTTGCATAAATAGATAAAATACGTTCTTTCTCTTATTTTACAATGAAAATTTGTGAAACAAAATAAAGTATTCAATAAACCATTATATTAATTTTATTTACGTGATTTCTAATATTTTCATAGGGTGTGCAGTGCACATCCTGCACATATGGACTGCACGCCACTGAATAAACATCACATTATGATAATTTGAACTCGTTCCGAAATAGCAGACAATAAATCAAAAAATTTATTTAGGCAGAGTAAAATTGCTCCCTGAATTAAAGGTAAAATAAGACAGTTAGGGACAATTTCCGGTCAAACCGGATGTGGTACTGTTTCGAAAATATTTTAATTCTTACTCATTACTATTAAACTTTAACTAGAAAGCCAGTAATATTTATTTACAACTTATCTATTTATTTATTACACTTAGCTAATCACGCTCTGGATATTCACTACTCATTCAGTTAGGCCACGCCCCTTATATGTTCGATTATTCATTTCTAGAAATCTATTAGAGGGTCAATGAAAACGGCTTCTGGAGAAAAAGATATAACTTTGATTTACACAAACTGTGGAAGGATCCAGAGGTAATTAAATTTATAAAAATCAGCAGACAAAGCAATGCCAAAGCTTATCACGCGACAAAAATTCATATAACCAAGAAGTAAAGAAAAGCCCAAAATAAGGTGGACCAAATAACTCAAACTGAAAGTCCAAAGGAAAGTCCAGACCAGAATGGAGCAAGAAACGAGTTGTAGCGCCACTGATGGACAAAGCCAATAATATTTATTCACAAAAACTCATTTATTTATTACACTTCGCTCTTAGCTCAGTCAGGCCACTTCCCTTATATATTTGGATGTTCATTTCTAGAAATTTCTACGTCATTCTAGCAAGCTACTCGAACTTTCGAATGTGTGGGGCGGCGCCCAAACAGAGGCGTATTCAGGGCCTATTTTATGTACACTAATTAAAACACCTTCGCACGTTACAGTATGTTGGAAAACTCATAAAAACCAGAATAGTATTTGAAATATAAATAATGGGACATTATATACAGGATATAATGTCAAATAAAAGAAATATGAATTATTATTGAAGAAACTTTGCAGGAAAATGAAAATAGTTATTTTTGTATTAAGTGTGCGAAGTGATTGTTTTTTTTGTTGCGCCTGAGAATGTCAATTTTAACCGAGACCGTAAGGTCGAGGTAACAAATTCATTCGAAAGCGCAACTAAATACAATCAATTCGCACACGAAATACGAACAATATTTTTTCGCCAAATTTCAAAAAATAATAGATCAACAATAATTATTGTTTTATTCAGTAAAATGTAGAAAAAAAGTACAAACTATAATTAATTTGCAGTCACCTGGGTATTGTGACCAAAAGTATGCGCAATTGTTGTTTGATAAATAAAGAACTATCAACAATTAATTTTTATATTCAAGAATAAGTAGTTTTGTGTACAAATTCATATTTCTTCTTTGTTAAATATCTGTTTGTTTCTATCCTTGTAGCATTACTAAACTGATTTATATTAGATTAGGTGTACAAAAATATGTTTTTTTACTAGTGAAAAAATCACGAACTTTGCTTATCCATAACAATACAAAAATATCATGTTTTTCTGACAGTTGGCGAAAAATACTATTTTCAAATATTTTTAACTCCTTTGTTTGAGGTTTTTCCATGTGGGTTTTCCTCAAACTTTGGATTTTTATTCTTTTTTTCTATAATTCTTTTGGGTATTATGTAATGCTAGCATTAAAACAGTGGTTATTATTTTTAATGGGCAGTGCTTCGCACTCAATTCACGGGCGGGCTTTGCCCGCCCTGACTAGGCTCGACGTAAATTTAAATTTTAGGGAAACTCACCTTGCTGCATAAACGTAAATACAATACACATGGAAAGTAGCTATTGTAAAAACATCTGCAGCTAATGCAGCTTGAAAGCTGAACCCCATAGTGGACAAGGCAAAAACAAAAGTACCAATCGTACTTATTACAGGACTAGTAACCAATAAAAAGGTGCGCCAAAGTGCGATGTGATACAAAAAAAAATTGCCTAATGCTGTATTGAAAGCGTGATTTAATTTTAGCCCCACCGGCGAACCCATCAGGAATTTTAAAAGTTCTTGAAGATTGGTTATCAGCTCCTGAAAAATAAAAATGTATAATTTGATTGAAGAATAATTTATATACGTACCTTTGCCGAAGAATCGAAAATACTGCTCAAGTCCAATTTAAAATTGGAAAAACAATAAATAATTAACAGCCCTAATAAAATATCGGCTAATTTTGCGGTCATTATATTCCCCACTCTCAAATTTATTTTTCTTTCCTTAATAATACTTCTTAAAGACCACTGTACTGAAGAAATTGTTGAAGTCATGAGGGAAATAGTACTTGATATATTTTGCAAAGGCGTTAGGAATTTTAAACCAAGTAATAACATATTTGTAAGCAATAATAATAAATAAACAGTTTTAAACACAAAATAAGTCAGTAGTTCTCTTTCAATTCCTTGACACACACTTGATTTATCATTATCGTTCTGTAATGCTCTACATAAATTTGTAAAATGTTGTCCGTAAGTTTTACAAGTTAATTGAAGTATTTCAGAGTTTCTAAATGAAAAATAGTCGTAAACTATGAATATTAAATGAGGGTCTTGATTATTTTGGCACGATATTTCGTTGACTTTCAAAGTTTCCTCGTAATAATTTATATGTATCCAATTAACTTTACTTATATTCATGGACATACCACAATAACCAATACAATTATTTGGATCTATGCTTAATTTATCTCGAGTTATATAAAATTCACTTTGGCCCTCTTTATTAATAACAAATCCGTGTAGGAAACCTACGTTTGCCTTTTCTAAAGTGTCAGGAATGAAGACAAAAACAGTATTTTGAGTAGCCATCACATTTTGCAGTTTCTATAACCTAATTTCACTGATCAATGTAAGTTTTTGACGTTTCACTATTTGTTTTTGTGATAATTCCGCCTACAGTCACTGGATGGCGCCAGCAATCTCAAAATTTTGATTTCCAGTGGCGTAACATAGATGTTTCCTATAGGCTACGTGCATGAAGTCTACTAGCGCCTCTAGCGGGCAATGGAGAACGATTGAACTCCATTTTATCATTGTTTCATACCTATAATTTTTCAAATGTACTAATATTATTCAATTCAGCTGTGTGCGTATAATATAACTTGCATAGCATAAAAGGTACGTTGGAATTATTTATTTTGAGTATTTTTTTCTTCAATTATAATGGTATTATGGAGAAAACGTCTTAATTCGTCCAAATTGACAGGATAACCTCAAATTATGACGCCGATGATCTTGCAGATTGGGTTTATATTTATCAAACACTGTATCCCTTTTACCGAGAAGGCATTGAAGAAAAGCGTGAAATTAGTTTTGCCATATTAAACATGTTGAAGAATATGTTGCAGACAATATTAACAACAAAATTATTGCGGAGTGCATCTGACAAACTTCTATCACTGAGACATCTTTCAAATTAGAGATAGAGGTAAATTCATGAATCCCAAATCGATGATGAATATTTCTAATTTCACAATTGAATTACAAACATATTTGTTATATAGATTAATAATGAAAGACAGAAAATACTCTATTTACCGCTTTGATTCACTTCACTCGTTTTTTTATGTTATAACTGGGTACATGAAATCTATGAAACTATATTTCACTTGAATCATCCTTAACACAACAGCCTGAAACAGAACAAACGTTTTCCCATGTTTTATATGCAATTATTTTCACTTTTAAACTACAATGCTTAATGAAGCTCAATGACATATTCTGAGAAATGGAGTTCGATGTCTACAATTGTGCACACCATGAGCGCTCGCATCGATATTTGTTCAAACTCCGCCCCCTTGCACATAGCCTATAAATGCGTTATGATACTTCTATTATCCATCAGCTTCATCACATATATCTTTATTATAGTGTAATGTGAAGATAACTAACCTGTATTCATCAATTCATCATAAAATAAACGAATTTATTGAAAATTAGACGCAGGCATGCACAAAGAGTGCAAAGAAAGTTCCGAGCACGTCAAACATCAACAAAGCAAGAATAACCAACAAAATTCTGTCTGCTGTAGCATTTGAATGATTGCCTACTATTTTCATAATAATCGACTGAACCGGAAGTACACTTTTTTTTCAATTTTGCGCATAAATTCAGAACTGTTAGCCGTAGAGTTTTGGAAATATGTATTTAGGAATGTTGTAGCATAAGAATGATGATCTACTGTTTCCATAGCAACCAACTGCACCGAAAGTGCACTTAACTTGACAAATTTTTAATAAAAGATCACGCTGCTGGGCTTGCGTTGCTGCAAACAGTGGACATTTTGAAAATAAAATTTAGCTCCTTCCTTGTTTTATTTTTCTTGTTTGTTTCTTGCTTTTCGTGCTTAATGGCAGCAAGCCTACTTTGTTTTAAATCATTGTTGCAAATTTCGAATATTTTATTCTCAAAAATCGATCCAGTGACTCTCAAAATATCTTGTTTTGAAATTTTTGATCGGTCGCCATTTTATTATTTGACGAAATATAGATTTTTTGAAAATCAAAAGAACGTCAATTATTATGAGTTGAGGCTCCAAATAAAAAATTTTGCTAAAGAAAAGTTTGTTTCAATAAAAAAAAATATAACAGGTGAGGCATCATTCAGCACAACAGGAGTGTAATGCTGGTGGGATTCAAGGGGGCGGGGCTACGTTACCGGCATCGGCTTTCAGAACGACGCTCGTCAGTCACGCCGCATCTACAGAGTAGAGTGTCGTTAGACGCTCTCTTCTCTCGGAAAACACGCGACAATCGTGATTTGAGTGTCCACTGTTTTGTTGTCATTTGTTTCAATTCACTTGTCAACAAACAAAAAACAATCATTGTTGCAGTGTGTGGAATGCTAACCGTGATTTATTCTTATCTGAGAAGTTTACAGTGTTATCGTTTGTTTACAACCGGATAGTACACGATAAGTTATTTTTAAAATTAACACTGGTGAGTTTTGACAATTGATTGAACTTAACAATTTTTTATTTAATCGTTTGTGGATGAATATTGTACCTCGCTGGCAAATGGGACTAATTTTTGTGGTATGTATATTTTCGCATTTTGTATACACCACACACAATACTTGCATATTCTGGTTCGATTCGCGTCACGATACTAAATAAAAGTGTGTATTGTTTTTATGTATAATTTCTCTTCTTGGAAATCTTTATTATTATTTCCCAGAAATTTATCCATGAATTAATGAATATTTTAATAATAAACTTGAATTCAAATTAAAAAAAATGAAAATGTAATTTTGTTATCACAATTTCTGCAAATAATCAATCAATTTTTTGATAAGAGAGGCGAAGAAAATTGACTTATTTTTTAATTATTGTTGAAAAAAGATTAGGGAAAATCAGCTTTCATTATTTTTAAATGAGTTACAAAGAGTTTTTTTTATCAAGCAACTGATTATCAGTTTGAATACTAATTTAATAATTTAAAAATGTGAAAACTTTTTGTTTGGCATCTAAAACAAAACCACGTGGTCCCGCGAAAATTCGCGTGATCTACTCGTGTTCCCAACAAAAATTTGCACACAAAACTAATTCAAGAAAAGTGCAGTGCACGCGATATTCAAATGTCTTTTCCTAAACATGAATAATTTTACATTTTCTTCATAAAATGTATGAGAAATAAGCGACGATTAAAATTTTTAATTTTGTTTGTTTTTCTTCACCATATAATTATTTACTTACAAACTTGAAACTGGTACTAAATGAAAGCTGCTGTTTCGTAGTTTTACCCAAACTACTTGATTTTTTTATTAACACACCCAGTTTTGGGTAAAATCAAATAAAAATTCAAACAGTAATTACTGCTGAACTATGTTTAATTAGAATTTAAAAATTGCTGGACAGAATGAGCAACATGTCAGTGATCAAATTTTATACCTTAAATTTAGACTAGTACCCATTTTAGGGTATAAACTATTTATCTCAATATCTCGTGAGTTAAACAAGATATTGACATGCAGTTTTCGATGTTAATATCAGAATTAATTAAACTATTGTTTTATGATATCTTTCAATTACTGAAACTGTAAACTTAGTAGTTAATTCACAGCAGGAACTGTAATTTACGTCACTATTTTGTGCTACTCTGTCCATAAATTGAAATATAGTTTTTAAAGCTACAAAAACTGAAATTGCTAGTAGTTAAAAACAGTTTCATTATCTGTATCGATAAACCCGTAAAATTCGTGAAAGATAAAATAGACTGTTGTTGTGTGATGTTGCACACACTCAAAATAACATCATTGTAAAACTGTTATATTTTGAAGTGGAAAGTTTCCAGCATTATTTTATCTTAAACTTAAATTTTTGCCGACAGTTATCAAAACTGGAATAGTTTTTCCAGCAAAAATATGCTTTTGATGCTAATTGAAATCGAAATGTAACAAAATCATGTTCTGTACTCTACCTAAATTAAAAGCTTCAAAGCTAGAGTTCCATTTCGATTAAAATTTTTGACTGGATGGTTTGAAAACGAGTATCTATTATTTTTGTAATCCACGATTTAAATGCGTTAGGATACTTTTAGTCCGTAAGACAAGGCATAAATTTTTCGTTGATTACCGCTCACTTGAAACTTCGTGAATGATTTCATTGTGATGAGTCCGACAGCTTTCACATTTGACGAAATTCTTGATTTGGGGGCGTTTTGAACATGTCAATTTCATAAAGCCTTGAAAATGTATTACCATCATATTGATGTCTACACTAATCGAAAGATTTTTAGCGCATTTTTCCGAAAAAAGCGCTATTATATTCACTTTGGCTGTCTGGCTGGCTGGCTGGCTGCGGCTGGCGTGACGCTGAGATCTCAGTTACTATACTATTTACAGACTTGAAACTGGTACTAAATAAAAGCTGCTGTTTCGTAGGCTTGCACAAATTGCTTTAATTCAAGCTCAGTGATTGTGGAAAATTGAATTATTCAATTACTTGTTTCAAGTGAAACAATGCCCATAGATATATATGACATTAGGGATATGGCAACTAAAATTTATTAAAGTAGATAAAAATTTAGTTACAACTTTCGCCGCAGGTGTCACTATTATTATGTACAGTTGTCAAATCTGTCCGGGATTCATTCAATGACTTGTTTGACGCGAATTTGAAGCTTATTAGAATGAATTATTATTATTGGATGAAAATTTGTTCACTTTTGGTGTATTTTTTTTTATATAGCTCTGATAAAGATCAGATTATCATTTTAAGCTACAGCACTTGACCTCCCGTCAGTCAATAACTAAACACGAAGATTAAAAGGTATTTTTGAGTTTGTACATGTATAAATTATGTACCTATTAAATAGTCAAATTGAAACTAGTACTAAATGGAAGCTGCTGTTTCGTAAGTTTGCTCAAACTGCTTGATTTCAAGCTCAGTAATTGTAAGAGATGGTAATTTGCGAAATCTCTGAAGTAACAAGCATTGATGAGCTGTCAAAAATGCGCTTTCATCATCTAGATGATTCTTCCATTTTTTGATTATAAAATGAGAAATAATATTGTCCGACATGAATATTGGGGGCCAGTGGTGAGTCCGACAAGCTGCACTTGTCAAAAGTACGTTGGTATGAAAACGGATTACCGCTAGTCTGAGACTTTGAGGACATGTTCAATTATTTTTTTCTAAGATTTGGTCATTTTGTCCGACAAATTTTCGGGGGCGTTTTCTCAGTCCGACACTGAGAACGTGTCAGGATTATGACAGTTCCTTCATCAATGACCGCTCATCCGTATGTCTTTTATTTTCCATTCAAATAGTGTCTAGAACATTACTGTATATATATTCGACAATTTAAGTAGGACAATACTTCAGAAAATCAAAAATATGTTGTATGAATGCAGCTACATTCATAAACATATACATTTATGAAATGCATATCAAGTCAGTATGATTATTAATTATAAATATTAAAAAAAGGCTTGTCTACCAATATATTAATATTATTTTTAAATCAAATGTGTGGTATAAAGTCAGTATACCGTGATAATCACCTCAAATATCATTCAAATTCATCTTCGACTGTGATATCTATATATTAATACGTCAAGAGTAAGCTTTCGATCTGTTTTTGAGCATATTACATGCACGGAGGAGTGTGAGATTTGGCATACTCAAAATTTATATGGAGAAGATGTGCAGAAAGCAAAAATTATATATAGGTGTCTCATTTTAATCTACATATTAATACGTGAAGAGGAAGCTTTTTATCCTTTTTCAAGCATATTGCACGCACGGAAAAATTTGATATTTGGCATACTTGAAGTTTATATGATCGAGTGCAGAAAGCTGAAAGTACATACAGATGTCCCATTTTAATTTTACGACGTGAAGAGAAAACATTGTACCGCGCACACGAGGTGATGTGAAACTTGGCTTAGTTGAAGTCTGTGTGGAGAATATGAGATGACTGAAGAAAAATTTCAAAGATTTCTCTTCCCTTCCTGTAGTCGGAGGAGAAAGTCACTTTGAAATCTTGAACGAGAACCACTAATCCTAATTTTAGATTCGAATGGAGCATCGAATACCAATTTAATTCTACTAGGAACCCCCGGAATTGGAAGATTGAAGTGAGTAACGTTCCAACTTTGCGACATAATAATATATTTCTTTTTCTATTTTCTACTTTATTTTTTTTCAATTATTTTGTTATTGAATTATTCATTACTAGCTTATAGACAGCGTCCATTACTTATCTCTTGATATTAAATACGTCAAAAACTGAGTTATATATGTGCGAGCGTTTTCTTGTCGGACTGACGATAAGAACCAATATTTCTGTCGGACAATGTGTTTTTTGGACAGATAATATGTTTTCAAATTATGACTGTTTTGGTCCGACAAGCGGTCATTGATGAAGGAACTGTTTTAATCCTGACATGTTTTCAGTGTCGGACTGAGAAAACGCCCCCGAAAATTTGTCGGACAAAATGACAAAATCTTAGAAAAAAATTATTGAACACATCCTCAAAGTCTCAGACTAGCGGTAATCCGTTTTCATACCAACGTACTTGTGACATGTGCGGCTTGTCGGACTCACCACTGGCCCCCAATATTCATGGCGGACAATATTATTCTTCATTTTATAATCAAAAAAAATCTTTCGATTAGTGTAAACATCAATATGATGGTTATACATTTCCAAGGCTTCATGAAATTGACATGTTCAATTAACTCTCGCTGAAAACGCCTCCAAATCAATTATAATGTAATGTGAAAATGAGCAAAATTGGACGCATGCATGCACATGGAGTGCAAAGAACGTTCCGAACACGTCGAACATCAACAAAAGGAAGTGGAACCGACAAAATTTGCATATCGAGATCTTGATGAATATATCCGTTTTGAGCATCCCTGAATCCATTTTGACTGTTTTCGGCTTGATGTCGGTTCATTTATATGTACGCAAATCTCAAAATCCGTCGAACGTATAATGCTGTAATTTTGTATTTAAGACTAGTGTAGGGTCTAGTTGTGCACCTCGCATTATGGTTGCAATCGTCTGTACCGGAAGTGCACTTTACTTGAAACATTTTTTGAATTTTCCGCATAAATCCAAAACGGTTAAACGTAGAATGTTGGAATTCAGTATTTGGGACGACTGTACCATCTTAATATTCATAACCGATTTTCATTGAAATCGACTGAACCGGAAGTGCACTTTACTTGACAGTCTTTTAGAATTTTTTGCATAAATTCGAAACGATTGGCTGTAAAGTATTGAAATTTAGTATTTCAGTCTGCTGTAGCATCTGAATAATTGCCTACTATTTTCATAACAATCGACTGAAATTGTTTTCCAATTTCGCGTTTAAAATCAGAGCTGTTAGCCGTAGAATCTTGACAATCAGTATTTAGGAATGTTGTTGCATAAAAATGATTTATCATTTTCGGAGGACAAAGAATGCTTTAAAAAAATAAATTTGTCAAGTATTCTTTGCAGTAACATTTGACCTAGTTAGTGTTCATTCAATAGAAGGCTCATTTTCTAATTATAAATAATTTGTACAAATTTAAGAGCTGCGATAACATCTTAAAGAAAATTTACTGAACTGGAATGAGCAATTTATTAAGTCTTTGACAAATTTCGATGCAATTGCAGATGTGTGTCTTGTTTGGTTAAAGCGTTTCGAATTAAATTGCAAAAAAATAAATAAGAACAAACTGTAGCGGATCTTACAGCGTTATGATTCCGTGCTTACTTTCCTCAATTTTTTGTTAATTTGTACCGCATAACATGGCATAAAATTGCGGGTTTTTTAAATATTCAAAAAGTGAGAAGCAGCATGTTTTTGCTCTAGTTTATGATAGTTTTTACCGAACCGCGGCGAGATTGCTTCACTTTAAATAATACTAATCGTAATAGACTATATTTTTTGAGGATTTGAGGATAGTTTTTGTGGGACGCCACTGCTTATGGATTACTTGTATAAATAAAAACAGTAAACATATTTTGAAGTATTAGATTAAACCAATTTTGGTGTTATCTGAGTTCAGCGATACAGCCGAAAAAAACTGGAACATTTTTTTTTGTGTAAATATTTTGATCAATAATAATAATGAGTAATATTGACTTGTTATATACATACTCATCATAACACGGTGATAAATTTTAATACTCTAAAAAATCTTAACCTTGAAGCTAGTCACATGTGATAAAACTTCCTATGAAGCATACAATTGAGACTGGAACTGAATTTTCCAAACCTACATATTATTTTCACTGAAAGAAATTAATAATTGTATATTATTCTTATTATGTAAAAACAACACAAAAATAAAAGAAAGTAAAGATAATACGTATTATTAAACTTGAGGAGTATAATTGATGACGATTTTTTTGGTGTATCGAAAACTATTTAATTTGAAGCGACGGCTTGTAAATCAAGTCACTTGTTGTGGTGTGAAAATGCAGTAGCAATTTTCAGATGGCAAGTGCAGGAAGCGTTGTTTTAACTCGCAGCAGGAGCTGTCAGACAACGGCATACATTTACATTTGAACAGGATAACAGTTTTGCCTGTAAAGCTACCAATTGAGATTTATATATATTTTTGGTTGCAAAATTGTTGGATTTACTTTTTTAATTTCTTTTTCTAATAATATTCTTGCTTCGTTCTTCAACGTGCAATTCTCAGTTTAATAATAAAATTTGAACGTCTAGTGTGCGTTACAAAAATATAACCAAAGCTTATGAGGTCTTTGGCGCATTTTTTCCCCAAGTTTACTATGTATAATATAAAGCGTCTACAAAAATTTCATTTTATGGTAAAATACAATATAATACGTTTTTATTATTTTTTCGTTTGGATAAACAAAGATGTATTTTTATCTCGGATATTTTTACAGGATCTGCTAATAAAATATTCACTGAAGCAGTAGCGTACTAAAAAAATTTGCTTCCGCAAATTTTATTACAATGTATATGAGAAATTTCAATAAATTAATCTTATTCACGCTGAAATTTTGCCCAACTTCACTCTGGCTATCGCCTTTTTAGCGCATTTTTTGTAAAAAAACGCTATTATATTCACTTTGGCTGTCTGTCTGGCTGGCTGGCGTGACGCTGAGTTCTCCGCAACTATACTATTTACAGACTTGAAACTGGTACTAAATAAAAGCTGCTGTTTCGTAGGTTTGCACAAATTGCTTTAATTCAAGCTCAGTGATTGTGGAAGATTAAATTAGTCAATTACTTGTTTCAAGTGAAACAATGCCCATAGATATATATGACATTAGGGATATGGCAACTCAAATTAATTAAAGTAGATAAAAATTTAGTTACAACTTTAGCCGCGGGTGTCACTATTATTATGTACAGTTATCAAATCTGTCCGGGATTCATTCAATGACTTGTTAGACGCGAATTTGAAACTTATTAGAATGAATTATTATTATTGAATGAAAATTTGTTTACTTTTGGTGTATTTTTTTTATATAGCTTTGATAAAGATCAAATTATAATTCTGAGGTACAGCACTTGACCTCCCGTCAGTCAATAACTAAACAATGAAGATTCAAAGGTATTTTTGAGTTTGTACATGCATAAATTATGTACCTTTCAAATAGTCAACTTGAAACTAGTACTAAATGGAAGCTGCTGTTTCGTAAGTTTGCCCAAACTGCTTGATTTCAAGCTCAGTAATTGTGACAGATGGTAATTTGCGAAATCTCTGAAGTAACAAGCATTCATGAGCTGTCAAAAATGCGCTTTCATCATCTAGATGATTCTTCCATTTTTTGCTTCATCTTCGGGTCGGTAGTATAATAAGTGAACAAAAATTACTAAATGATATCAAATATGATGAGGAACTTCTTGAGATTCTGACGTCTGGTAAGAAATCGTGCAATACTAACAGTGCTGTCTTCTCGTATCAGATGTTAAGGGGCACTTTGTGTTGCTGCATTAACGGAACAAGTAATAATCTGGGACTTTCAACAAACAAAGCTAAAAACGTAGGGCACTTTTGTAATATTTCTTTCCTTGGTACCTGATACGAGAAGACAGCAATGCTAGTATTACACGATGTCTTACCAGACGTCAAAATCTCAACAAGATCCAATTTTTGCTTGTGTACCCAGAGTCAGAAAATAATTGGGACACAAACTTGCTCCCTCTTGAGATTTTGACGTCTGGTAAGAAATCGTGCAATACTCAAGCGTGATTTTTTACTAGAGGTCAGAATCTCAAGAAGATTCAGGTTTGTGTTTGTGTACCCAGAGTCAGATAATAATTAAGGCACAAACCTGAGACTTCTTGAGATTTTGACGTCTGATGAGAAATCGTGCAATATTCTAGCAGTATCTATTGTCTTTTTTTGTCCTGTGTTCATCGAAAGTAATGTTTCAAATGTGTCCCACATTATTATTTTATTATGTTAAAAGTCTCAGATTACTTATTCCGCAGATGCAGCCACACGAAGTGCCCCCCCTGGCACCCGATACGAGAAGACAGCATTGCTAGTATTACACAATTTCTTACTAGACGTCAGAATCTCAAGAAGATCCCAATTTGTGTTTGTTATCCAGAGTCAGAAAATAATTAGGACAAAAACCTGTTCCTTCTTGAGATTCTGATACTTGATAAAAAATCGTGCAATACTAACAGTGCTGTCTTCTTGTGTCGGATGTCAAGAGGCACCTTGTCTCGCTGTGTCAGCGGAATAAGTAATAATCTGGAACTTTTAACAGAGTAAAATGGAAACGTGGGACACATAAAATCTGTTAAAAGTCTCAAATTACTTATTCCGTTAACGCAGCGACACAAAATGCCCCTTGGCATCCGATATAACAAGACAGCACTGTTAGTACTGCACGATTTTTTACCAGACGTCAGAATCTCAAGAAGATCCAGGTTTGTGTTTGTTACCTAGAGTCAGAAAATAATTAGGACACAAACCTGTTTCCTTTTGAAATTCTAACTTCCGGTAAGAAATCGTGCAATACTCGCAGTGCTGTCTTGTCGTATTGGATACCAAGGGGCACTTTGTGTCGCTGTGTCAGCGGAATAAGTAATAATCTGAGACTTTTAACGGACTAAAATTAGTTTGTTAAAAGTCTCAGATTACTTATTCCGCAAATGCGGCGTCACAAAATGCCTCTTGGCATCCGACACGAGAAGACAGCATGGCTAGTATTGCGTGATTTCTTACCAGACGTCAGAATCTCAACAAAATGTAAATTTGTATTTGTTACTTAGAGTCAGAGAATAATTAGAATACAAACCTGTTCCCTGGTAAGATTCTGATGTCTGGTAAAAAATCGTAATTTCTTTTCAGCCGTCAGAATCTCAAGAAGATCCAAATAACATTGTTACCTAGTGTCAGAAAATAATTAAGACACAAACTTGTTCTCTTTCAAGAAGATCCAAATTTGTGTTTGTTACTGAGAGTTAGAAAATAATTAGGACACAAACTTGACCTTCTTGAGACTCTGACGCTTGGTAAGAATTGGGAATTACTAGCAGTGCTGTCGTGTCTGATGCCAAGGGACACTTTATCTGGCTGTAGGAGTTTTAACAGACTAAAATGAAAACGTGGGGCATTTATTCCGCTGACGCAACGACACAAAGTATCTTTTGAATCTGACACGAGAAGACAGCACTGCTAGCATTGCACGATTTCTTGCTAGATACCAGAATCTCAGAAATTATTTTCTGTTTTCTGAAAATAAAACCGTTTAACTTTTAATGGTCAACGTTGAAAATCATCACCAGGCGTCAGAATCTCAAGAAGATTCAGATTTGTATTGAACGATAAATTATAATTTTTTGTTTTAATTGTGAATTTCACTTTCAATGGTGACCTTAAAGGAGGCAATTTGGGTTTTATGTGGAACAGTTTATCTATATTAGCGTTAGAAAGTATTATTAATACCTATTTGGCTATCTCATGGTCAAGTACATAAAAAATTTAATGAAATATCATTTGAAGTTCACCAATTTGAATATGAGAAAAAAATATTGGTAAGTTTATATATTCAAAAATTAACAGCAGGTAGTATAAATATTTAACACCAAAATGTACTAAATCAATTTGAAATGTTATGCTAACAGCAAACATCTGCGAAATCCAATTTAGTATTGATAGCTTTATTGGTGTTTACTATTAACCAATTTACAATCGGTTTATGCACACACATGGCCAATTTATTTACTGCATACATTTTTTCAATTTGAATCAGAGCATCATTTTCTGTAAAAAATTGTCTTGAATTACCGCGACTGAATTCATTTGAATACAGCAACTCGTTATTGATAAATTTTATCGACTATAAAGTTAATATTATAATTACCTGTAATTCAAGCAAGACTAATAAGAAGTCCTTGGACAGAAAATTGTAGTAATCAAATCTTAATCTTTGTTATCGTGCATTGTGTCTAAATCTGAATTTCTTTGACTATTATTGAACAAATCGACAACAAACAGTTCTTTCAACAAATTTTAAGATGTAGGTTTGAATGTCTTGCGAAAATTTTTAAATACCTGAAATTTTTTTTTTATTACTGAAATATAAGTTTTTATGCTTACTTGGTTCGTTTGTTCAATTTTAATTAAATGATTATAGGACTCAACGAAATTGTTTGAAGATTAATAATTGATTAGTTCGATTATAAATTGAAGTCGCTTGAATTTTTATGGCTGAATTGGTAGATTATTGTGTATCAAATTGATTTTATACTCAATTTGAAGATTATAAAGAGCGACAAGAAAATAATTGAATTCAATTAAAATTCTATTCAAATTATAAATCAAAATCAAGATTTATCAAAAAATTATTTGTTGCCAAACACTCAACCTATAAATTGATATTGGTAAATGCGTGCAGTCGACAATTGACGTATATTGCTGTAATTATGTGTTAATTTATATTCCACGTACGAACACTTCAAAGTTGATTGATATTGATTTGTGTCACAAACAGCAAAGCATCGGAAATAAATTGTGAATCGGTGTGATTCACCCTTTATATAACTAGAAAGTTTCAAGCGTAGTTTACGTTATTTTCTCACAATTGTTTTATTTGGAATGAATCATCCGTTTTAATGGGAGCACTTGTGTGTCATACACAGAAAACCATAATTTTCAAGAATACGGAAAATTATATGAATTAAATCATGTATCAAATTGGAAGCTACCGTTTATTAATTCCCACGAGACTCTTATGCATTGTACATTGTTATCTGAATATATTCATCAACATCTATAAATTAACACATAATATATAATACAATATTGTTTGTAATGTGGGAGATATTTATAGAGGGAGGTGACAGCGAGCGCGAAAGCAATTGCCTAGAGATTAGTGATGTAGTTGATAATAGCAGCATTAGACACTTTGGAGACTTGGAGATAATGGAGAGCGTACAATGTGTCATCTTTGCTTTATATATTAGAACCAAAACAAATATTAATGAATTGAATAACAAAGCTATACAAAATTTTATTACAATCAAGCGATGTAAACAAATAAATAATTCTTGCAAAAAAGGAAATTTTATTGCTTGTTTTATATCCCTATTCCTATTGCACTGCGACACAAAGTGTCCCGGGGCATCCGACTCGAAAAGACAGCACTGCTAGTATTGCACGATTTCTTACCAGACGTCAGAATCTCAAATATTCAGAGAATAATTTCCTAAATCGTTTGAATTTATTTATTTATGATGCCTGCAGATAAATACAGCTATTATGTTCGACCTTCAATGGAAGGTAATTGTAAACCAAATATTGATGCAGCACAACTCTTGTTTTGAATGAGTGCGCATGCGCGTGATTCCTGCATGCATGAATAACTTGATTGTCACTTCCGGATCATCAGAGCGCACTGGCCCGCGAACTCAGCTCTTAGCTCTTCGTGTCTTTCTATTTCGTGCTTTTCTATTTCGTTTGGGCAATGATACGGATTTAATTCACTCTCACTCTTGATGGTATGTCACAAAATGAAGAAAAAAATTGCTCCAATCTTTCTCGAAATTATGATTCAAACCTTCTTTTGACTCTGCCATAGATTTTGAATATTACAAAATATTATGCACAATTTTCTGCACTCAAATCGAATTAAATGTAGTATTGAAGTATGGTAACACTTTTGAGTTTATTTATAATAGTAGAGAGTCCAAATACGTAATTTTTTTATTGAATTATAAATATTGAAGCTTTCTGAACGTAATGACAGCATTTTTAAGGCCAAAAGTTGACAACAACCCAAAAAAATGATTACTGAAATATTTATATTTATATGAGTGTAATCGGACGGAGGAGAGAACACTTAAAATAACTTTTCCTCATTTTTTAAATTATTGAGCAATTTGAATGCAGTTTTTTCGTGATTTTAAGATAACTACATATAATTATCATTGATTTAGTTCAAATTTGTTGTAATTATCCAAAATCTGGGTGTGTTACACCCACTAATAGGTAGAAAACGTTATTGATTTTCTAAAATGTGCAAGTGTAAAGAGAATTGAATACTGTTTGACGAAATGCAATAAATTAATTCACAGTTCAATCACGAAGCTTGCACGCGATCTTAACAGATATAATTCTTAAATAAATATGCTTGCTGTGATGTCTGTTGTCATTATATGACCTTGAAAGATAACAAATTCAAATGACGTTGTCTTTGTTATTATAAATCTCTTGTAAGCAACAAATTTATTGATCCACGAGGTCATGAAAGGCCCCAATAATCTTTTGTATCAACCATTCATGAAATGCAATCAAAATCTGTTTTCCTTTGCGGTAATTCACATTTTCCGTGTTGCTTTTAATAATGTGGACTTCACGCTACTTCTCCAAGAAATGAACGTATTCAAAATTTAATATCGAGATAATCTACGGCTGATGGAAAAGCGAGGGTTGCTGTCTTTGTTATGTAGATGATGCTTGGATTGTGGTGGTGTGTTAAGTATATATTTAACAGGAAATGTGTTATCATCGATGTTATTGATTGCTTCAACTCCCTTCTGATAAGAATCAACCGTGCCTCATACAATGATGGCTCTTCTATACAAGCATCTTCATTGGTTTTATTTTAATTGAATTGGATTGCAAATTTAACTGATAAAGCAAGCTGTGCAGGTCAAAAAACAATACAAATTACAATTTACTATTGAAATAGAGCACGATTTCGATATTGTTAAGCTTGCACTACACAAAAGCAGATTATGTCGATAAATCCTATTCATTTATTTTTTGATCCGCTACTACCAATATATTATGTGCTAATGATCATCGGTAATTTTGAGCTTGATGCTAATCATGTTATTGATGTAATCTGTCTATAATAAAGCCTCTAATAAATTGATTTTGAACGTACAATTTATAGGGTTCATTCATTTAACAATCTTCAAAAGGCATTTTATATACCTTCTAAAGATTACCATGTCTATAAGAGCGGAAATATCTATTACATCATATGTCACTTCTCCAGAGAGTGATTTGTTATTCGTGAATCTTAAATCAAGCTTTATGTGTTAAGCTTTTGTTCGCAAGTGAAATGCAAATTACTCTATTGATGAAATGTTCTAAGTAATCTGTGATGTGATATTAATGATAATTGACGGTTGTTAAAATCAAAATGTGTGCCAAGAAAATATCATCTTAGAATCTATCTCATCCAAATCTTGTCCAACTTATTATGAAACACCGCTGAATGTTCTATTTTCAAATTAGAACCGTGTGATAATTTTGAAGTATTTTCAGAAAATTATTTTTAAAATATGTAGGTAAGAATTATCGAAAATATTCGGCAAGGCTACTAAAGTTTTTCAGAAAACAGTGCCAGAGTGTTTTTTGGCAGGAAGGTCAATGATAGAACGTATTATTATTCTTTGGGCTAAAATTGCGCGTGTTGACATACATTTTGTTATGCGATAAAACACGTCGGTGGGTCAAAATGCTAATTTATGTGATGTAGTATTCCAAAAAGCTGTGCTACTTTTTATGCATTAAGTGTAGAGTTTATTTTGTTCCATAGTTCACATTTCTATTCATTAACACAAAGCTAGGCTCTCTTGGTCTACATAATATATGATAACTGTAGCAGAATATTATTATGATGTCTAAATATTAATTTCCAATCAAAATTCGGTTAGTTAGCCGGCATTTAGAGCCGAAGCAAATGATCGGCTGATGTCGGCTACTTTCGGATGAGGTCGGAACAAGTGATAACCAAAGCACAATATTATTATAAGGTCTAAATATTAATTTCCAATCAAAATTCGGTTTATTAGCCGACATTTGAAGCTAAATTAGATGATCGGCTGACGTCGGCTACCTTCGGCAGAATTCAAAGCTGAAGATAACTATAGCAGAATATTATTATAACGTCTAAAGATTAATTTCCAATCGAAATTCGGTTCGTTACTCGGCATTTAAAGCCGAAGCAAGTGATCGGCTGATGTCGGCTACTTTCGGATAAGGTCGGAACAAGTGATAACCAAAGCACAATATTATTATAAGGTCTAAATATTAATTTCCAATCAAAATTCGGTTTATTAGCCGACATTTGAAGCTAAATTAGATGATCGGCTGACGTCGGCTACCTTCGGCAGAATTCAAAGCTGAAGATAACTATAGCAGAATATTATTATAACGTCTAAAGATTAATTTCCAATCGAAATTCGGTTCGTTACTCGGCATTTAAAGCCGAAGCAAGTGATCGGCTGATGTCGGCTACTTTCGGATAAGGTCGGAACAAGTGATAACCAAAGCACAATATTATTATAAGGTCTAAATATTAATTTCCAATCAAAATTCGGTTTATTAGCCGACATTTGAAGCTAAATTAAATGATCGGCTGACGTCAGCTACCTTCGGCAGAATTCAAAGCTGAAGATAACTATAGCAGAATATTATTATAACGTCTAAAGATTAATTTCCAATCGAAATTCGGTTCGTTACTCGGCATTTAAAGCTAAGACATGTGATCAGTTGACATCGGCTACTTCCGAATGAAGTCGAAGCCAATGATAACTACAGCAGAATATTATTATAAGATCTTAATACTAATTTCCAATCGGAATTCTGTTCGTTAGCCGACATTTGAAGCTAAAGCATGCAATCGGCTGACGTCGGCTACCTTCGGATGAAGTCGAGGTCAGCGATAACTATAGCAGATTATTATTATTATGTCTAAATAATCATTTCCAATTGAAATTCGGTTAGTTAGCTGACATTTGAAGCTAAAACATGTAATTGACTGACGTCGGCCACCTTCGGAAGAAGTCGGAGACAAAGATAACTATAGCAAAATATTATTATAATGTCTAAATACTAATTTCCAATCATAATTCAGTTTGTTAGCCGACATTTCAAGCCGAAGAAAGTGAGCGGCTGACATCTGCTACTTTTGAAAGATGTCGGAGTCAATGATAACTACGACAGAATATTATAATAATGTCTAGATATTAATTTCCAGTTGGAATTTGTTTTATTAGCCGACATTTAAAGCTGAATCATGTGATCGAGTGACGTCGACTGCCTTCGGATGAAGTCGGGGCCAGTGATAACCATAGCAGAATATTATTGTAATGTCTGAATATCAATTTCCAATCGAAATTCGGTTTGTTAGCCGACATTTGAAGTCAAAACAAGTGGTCGGCTGACGTCGGCTGACGTCGGCTGCCTCCGGATGGAGTCGGAGCCAATGATAACTATAAATATATTATTATAAGGTCTAAATATCAATTTCCAGTCGAAATTCAGTTGGTTAGCCGGCATTTGAAACTAAAGCTTGATCGGCTGAGATCGGCTACCTTCGGATGAAGTCGGAGCCGATGATAACTATAGCTGAATATTGTTAGAACGTCTAAATATTAATTTCCAATCAAAATTTGGTTTGTTAGCCGACATTTGAAGCTAAAACATGTGATCGACTGACGTCGGCTATCTTCCGATAAATTCGAAGCTGATGATAACTATGGTAGAATATTATTATGAAGTCTAAATATCAATTTCCAATCGAAATTTAGTTTGTTAGCCGACATTTAAAGCTAAATGATGTGATCGACTGTCATCGGCTATCTTTGGATGAAGTTGGAGCCAATGATAGCCATAGTAGAATACTATTTTAACGTCTAAATGATAATTTCCAATCAAAATTCAGTTTGTTAGCCGATATTTGAAGCTAAAGCATGTGATCGGCTGACGTCGGCTACCTTCGGATGAAGTCGGAGCCTATGATAACTATAGCAGAATATCATTATAATGTCAAAATACTAATTTCCAATCGAAATTCAGTTTGTTAGCCGACATTTGAAGCTTAATCAAGTGATCGACTGACGTCGGCTATCTTCGGATAAAGTCGAGGTCAGTAATAATCATAGCAGAATATTATTATAAAGTCTAAATACTAATTTCCAATCGAAATTCGGTTTGTTAGCCGACATTTGAAGCTAAAGCATATGATCGGCTGACGTCGGCTACTTTCGGATGAAGTCGGAGCTAATTATAACTATAGCAGAATATTATTATAACGTTTAAATATTGATTTCCAATCGAAATTCGGTTTGTTAGCCGACATTTTTTAAGCTATAGCAAGTGATCGGCTAACATCGGCTACTTTTGGAGGATGTGGGAACAAATGATAACTATAGCAGAATATTGTTATAATGAGTAAATATTAATTTCCAATTGATATTTGGTTTGTTAGCCGACATTTGAAGTGATCGGCTATCTTCAGATTAAGTCGAAGCTGATGCGTGAAGTCTATGAAATTTTGCACTCAAAGTTCAAAGCAATATCATGGTAGCATTTGCAAATTGATTTTGCAATTCTTATTGCCTCACTAATTGAATATCATTCAAATTAAGATCCAGAATAATCAATTATTTTCAGTGAAGATAAAGTACGGATTAATTAGAACCAGGCGGCTATTTTTGAATAAACATTTCAAATTTAATCTTCAAAGAAATGCAAATGGCGTCGCTGATTACGATTAATACTGATTTACATGAATATTGATTTTGTTTCTTTGTAGTTTGTGCGGTAATTACGCCACAAAATAATTTTGCATGATTTGTAATCAGCGAATATTTTTACTTTTAATAGAAAATATTAGATTTAATGATTTATTGATGGAGGAATCGCCAGCGGCCAAAATTGGCTGTCTTGCTTCATTTGATGTGTGAAAATTTCCTGATTTTATTAAGAAATAACAATCTTATTAAACTGTTTTCATAAATTCAAAAGCTAATATTTTTAATGACTCATTTATATAAGTTTTATGTATAATATTCATCACAAATGACTTATTTTATTGTCCAAAGTGTGAGAAACAATAATTTTATGATATTTTATATAAAAATTATTATTTTACATACGAAAATTGCATTTTTAGGATATTGTTCACTCAAGTGGTTCAATAAAATTAATTGCATATAATTCATATTCTGTGATCTGCTTTCATTTTGCGACAGACTAGAAAGTGAATGGTAACACATTCAACAGCAAATTCTAATTAAAACTATTTAATTAACGACGAGATCTTCACTTTTATCCCAGCTTTTCAAACTATCTTTCGAATGTGATGGGAGAATAGACAGCGTGCGAACTTTTTTGATCTATAAAGAAGAATATAAAGTTCACTAATGAGAAATCTCTTCTTTATTTTGTGAATAATTCATTTTAACTAACGTGAAAGCAATTTTTCCTGGGAGCAACAAAATAATTTCTAAAAATTCAGCCCCTAGAAAGAATTGGAGTAATAGTTGGAGCGCGTAGAAGTAAAAATCTTGGAGCGCGTAAAAGTGAATTAGACGAAATAAACTAGTGGAAAGTTGCTTAATAATTATTTTTAGTTCCACATTAGTACCGCAAACAACGTCTATTGTAATAAAATATTTAATTGTGTTAATTAAAATTGCTACACACTTTGTTTTGATGGATGTTTGTTTGGTGTTAGCCAAAATCTCCCACTGACAATACGGAACCATGTGACTGTAAAATTTTGGCAATTAAAAACAAGTGACACCGCCAGACGTGAGTTTTTTTGGCGCCTGTTTAACTTCTGAATGACAGCTGAAAATACATCACGTATAATTGCATATTACTCAAACAATTATTTTTTCAAGTAGATTTTAAAATGTTATTGAAAAAATTCGTGGAATTATGTAACAAAAAAAAAACGCAGCCTTGCGACTTTGACCCCGTTTGCATACTGTTCTCATGTTTCAAGGCACAAATTAATGTCATTCTGAACACATCTGGACCGGCAGCACTAGGTCTCAATTAATTTCAGTTCGAATCATTTAATAGTTAGCGATTTTATCCTCAATTATTCTTGTAATAGTGCATTTTCCAGAATCTGCTTGCAAGAATTTATCATCCAACATTAATTGGATACTTGAATAATAAAAAAAAAAACCATCAGATCTCAGTTGGAAGATGGAATCGAAAGTATATGATGGAATTAATCGAAAAATATGTATTGACATCCGCCCGCAGGATAACCAATAAATTATTTACATATTTGAATTTCAGGCCATATATTGGAGTTCTAGGATATATGAGATTATGAGTGAAAACTTGATTACATTTTCGCTGAATTTAAACAGTTAATTATTGTATTTACAAACATAATAAAAGAAAATTGTTTGTCATTAATTTGTCATACATTTCAACTCTGTATGAAAGTAATTACTGGCTTCATGCTTGTACGTTAACAGCAAATTCATGTACAACACAAAGAACTCTTTTGTTTATACCTTCTTTATGTATAATTTGCTTCTGTGACGTTTTTGCCTCATGTACATTTTTATTATTCATTTCAAGTGACATTAAATCATTTCTCGATTTCATCTCACATCAATGCTGAATAAATCGCTTTTAAAAGTGACAGACGTTAATTGGTTTATTATCAATCATTGCGGAAGCCATTAAACAATCACCAACGTTCCATGGCTCCCTCTAGATCCGTTCATCGTCATTAATTACCGCATCGCTTCACAGCAGAGTGTTGCGCACTTTGAGAGGACCCTGCAATGAACAACGGGCTGGAAAAGAGTTACACGACTAAATATAACTTACTTTGTTTATATACTACTCCCACACTGACCTATTTACCTCAGCTTACTAAATGAGTGCTATAAATATGAGAATCACATCTGCTAAATCAGCGGAGCGGAGTAAAATGCTATTATTGATATACAAACAACGTCAAGAGAACAAGGTTAAACTTAATGTGACTACATCAGTTGAATACCGCTTCTGAAACTATAACAGAATATAATTATAATGTTTAAATATTAATTTCCAATCAAATTTCGGTTTGTTAGCCCGCATTTATAGCTGGAGCAAGTGATCGGTTGACGTCGGCTATCTTCGGATAAACTCGGAACCAATGATAACTATAGCAGAATATTATTATAATGTCTAAATATTAATTTCCAATCGAAATTCGGTTCTTTAGCCGGCATTTGAAGCTAAAACAAGTGATCGACTAATGTCGGCTACCTTCGGACGAAGTCGGAGCCAATGATAACAATAGCAGAATATTATTATGATGTCTAAATATCAAGTTCCCATCAAAATTCGGTTTGTTAGCCGACATTTGAAGCTTGAGCAAGTGATCGGCAGATATCGGCTACGTTCGGATAAAGTCGGAGTCGAAACTAATAGAATCAGAATATTATTATAATGTCCTTATATCAATTTCCAATCAAAATTCGGTTTTTTAGCCCGCATTTATAGCTGGATCTGGTGATCGGCTGACGTCGGCTATCATCGGGTGAACTCGGAGCCAATGATAACAATAGCAGAATATTATTATAATGTCTGAATGTTAATTTCCAACCGGAATTCGGTTGTTAGCCGACATTTGAAGCTAAAGCAAGTGATCAACTGACGTCGGCTAACTTCGGATTGAGTTGGATCTAATAATAACAATAACAAAATGGGATTATAATGTTGAAATATTAATTTCCAATCAAAATTTGATTTGTTAGCCGATATTTGAAGCTAAAACAAGTGATCGGTTTATGTCGGCTAACTTTGGATGAAGTCGGAATCAACGATAACCATAGCAGATTATCAATATAACGTCTTAGTATTAATTTCCAATCTAAATTCGATTTGTTAGCCGGCGTTTAAAGCTTGAGCTAGTGATCGGCTGATTTCGGCTACTTCCGGATGAAGTCGGAGCCAAAACTAATAGAAGCAGAATATTATTATAATGTCTAAATAATAATTTCCAATCGATTTTCTGTTAGTTAGCCGATATTTGAGGCTATAGCAAGTGATCGGCTGATGTCGGCTATCTTCGGATGATCTCGGAGCCAATCATAACAAAAGCAGAATATTATTATAATGTCTTAATATTAATTTCCAATCGAAATTTGGCTTGTTAGCCGACATTTGAAGCTAAAACATGTGATCGGCTGATGTCGGCTATCTTCGGCTGAAGTCGGAGCTAATGAAAACTATAGCATAATGTTAGTATGATGTTTAAATTTTAATTTCCAACCGAAATTCGGTCTTTTAGCCGACATTTGAAGCTAAAACAAGTGATCGACTGACGTCGGCTACCTCCAGATGAAGTCGGAGCTAATGATAACTAAAGCGGATTATTATTATAACATCTAAATACTAATTTCCAATCAAAATTCGGTTCGTTAGCCGATATTTGAAGCTAAAACATGTGATTGGCTGACGTCGGCTACCTCCAGATGGAGTCGTAGTCGGTAATAACTACAGTAAAATATTATTATTATGTATAAATTGTAATGTCAATCGAAATTTAGTTTGTTGACTGACATTTGAAGCTGAAGCAAGTGAACGGCTGATGTCGGCTACCTCCGAATGAAGTCGGAGCTAATAGCAGTATATTATTATAATATCTTATATACTAATCTGGATACTAATTTCCAATCGAAATGCTGTTTGTTAGTCGACATTTGAAATTGTTGCAAGTGATCGACAGGCCGGCTAATAAACCAAATTTCGATTGGAAATTATCATTCAAACATTATTATAATAGTCTGCTATAGTTATCTATGACATCGACTCCAACCGAATGTTGCCGACATCATCTGATCACTTGTTTTAGCTTCAAATGCCGGCTAACAAACCGAATTTTGATTAGAAATTGATATTTAGACATCATAATAATATTCTTCTATACTTTTATTCAGTTCCGACTTTATCCGAATGTAGCCGACTCCTGCCGATCATTTGCTTCAGCTATAAATGTCGGCTAACTAACCAAATTTTGATTGGAACTTATCACTTAGACATTATAATCATATTCTATTAAAGTTATCATTGGCTCCGACTGTATCCAAAGGTAGCCGAAGTCAGCCAATCACATGCTTCAGCTTCAAATGCCGGCTAGCGAATTGAATTTTGATTGGAAATTAATATTTAGACATTATAGTAATATTCCACTATTGTTATTATTGCCTTAGACTTTATCCGATGTTAGCCGACGTCAGCCGAATTTTTGTTTCAGTCTCAAATGTCGGCTAACAAACCGAATTTTGAATAGAAATTGATATTCAGACATTATAATAATGTTCCATTATTGTTATTATTGCCTCCGACTTCATTCGATGATAGCCGACATCTTCCGATCACTTGCTTGAGCTTCAAATGTCGGCTAACAAACCGAATTTTGATTGGAAATTAATATTTAGACATTACAATAATGTTCCACTATTGTTATTATTGCCTCCGACTTCATCCGAAGTTAGCCGACATCAGCCGATCACTTGTTTGAGCTTCAAATGTCGGCTAACAAACCGAATTTTGAATGGAAATTAATATTAAGACATTATAATAATATTCCACTATTGTTATTTTTGGCTCCGATTCCATCCGAAGGTAGCCGACGTCAGCCGATCACTTGCTTGAGCTTAAAATGCCGGCTAACAAACCGAATTTCGATTGGAAATCAATATTAAGACGTTATAATAATGTTCCACTACTGTTATTATTACCTCCGACTTCATTCGAAAATAGCCGACATTAGCCGATCACTTGCTTGCGCTTCAAATGTCGGCTAACGAACCGAATTTTGATTGGAAATTAATATTTTAACATTATAATAATATTCTTCCATAGCTATATTTGACTCTAGCTGCATCCGAAGGTAGCCGATGTCAACCGATCACTTGATTTGGCTTCAAACATCGGCTAACAGATCGAATTTAAATTGGAAATTAATATTTAGACATCATAATCATATTTTGCTATAATTCTCATAGCCTCGGATTTCATCCGAAGGTAGCCGATGTCAACCGATCACTTGTTTCAGCTTCAAATATCGGCTAAGAAACCGAATTCCGATTGGAAATTAATATTTGGATATTAAAATGATATTCTGCTATAGTTATCATTGCCTCCGACTCTATCCAAAAGTAGCCGACTTTAGCCGATCACTTGCTTAAGCTTCAAATGTCGGCTAACAAACCGAATTACGATTGGAACTTATTATTTTGACATTATAATAATATTTTGTGTACTCATGATATTTACTCTGCATTTAAAAAATATTTACTCTAGATTTTTGTTTAGTTCATTATACCAAAAATATTTAGACATTCATGTGAATTAACATACGTGTGCACCACATGTGTTTATAGAGTAAGTTCACGCAATAATATAAGTTTTACGTTGTCACTTTATAGTATTAAAGTAATATGTCGCTTATGTATGCATATTCCTGCATAGCTGGTAGTAATATGATATTAGTACATGTGAAATACATTTTATAATAGGAGTGCACATAATAGAGATGTATTTTACAGTTATTTGCCTTTGCGAATAAATAATATTGCTAAATGGTTTGTTATAAAAATTTTATAGTGGAAACACGTGGACTTTATGACTATTATCATTTCTTCTTGTATATTACTTCATAAATTGCAATAATTAGAGCAGCACGTGAATTGTCCTTATTTCATATTATCAATTTTATACACCAAAATAGTGGAAGTTGTGCCAGGCACGAAACTTTTCTGTTCCTATCAAACAGAAGAAAAAATAAACTGGCAAATGATGTCTATTGTTGTTCACTTCTTTTGAAGCGATTTCCTATTTTGTAATTTATGGAAAAATCTGCCTACTTTGTCAAAAATAGCAGGCTAAACAGTGGGGAGATGATTGTTTGTTTTGTGCTACTAAATTCTTGGAGGAAAGCCAAATGTGCTAACATGACATTTCATTGAGGTACTTATTTCGTTATAAGAGAACAGAGAGTACTAGCAACATGTGGAAAATCACGAAAATGATAAAATTGATATTATTGCTTTAAATGTCAACTGAATCCAATTCAATCTGTTTAATTTACTTCATAATATCATAACGTGATTCGCGATATGAAATATCTGCAACTGTATAAGACATAATTCAAGTCAAACAAAATATTTGCACGAGAATATAACTTTGTAAATTGTAGCGAGCAAATAGTTTCTGTTAGTTATATGATTCTATTTGTTATGAGCTCTGGAATGATGTTTGACATGAAAATTATTAGTAAACACAAGCCATAATAAGCAAAATTTGTGGCAATTGGCGCAGTCGGTAACATACAAAGATTAGCTAGGTACAAAAATGATAATAAATTTAGTCTAGAATGATTGAATATCCATTTCCACACAAGAATGCATTACATCAATTATAGTTGATTTAATATGTATGTAAATTTGCGATTCGATATTCTGTGATGGATAAATAATTATTATTTCCATTGGAACAATCAGTTGCTGTTATTAAATAAACATAGCCACCATTACAGATAATTACTAAATGATAAATCATGAATGATACACCGCAGAGATGATTGTAATAAACCGCATTCTCTCATTACTGTCCATGTAATATTTAATATCAATTGTTCATTACCGTTGAACAGAGTTACTCATTCAAAGCGCTGCGTTCATGAAATTGTGTGCAAACTGGAAAATATTTTTAAAATTTAAACATGAAGCTTCCGCAATGAAAGCTTTTAAAAGTACTTCCTGTGATGAATTATTTGTAGAGTTTTTCAGTATAGCCTGGTAATGCAATCATTGCAACTTTTGTGCAGAGAACTGTGACGTAGTCACACAAGAAGACAGCACTGCTAGTAGTTAAAACACAAAATTTTTTATTGAATTTGGATCTGTCTCCTCCAGATAATTCGAAGATAACTCTTTATTAAATTGCATTGATTAGTTCTTCCTGTAGTTTTACTTTATTATTACACTGTAGTTCTTAGCTCCACCCACCTCAAATTCTGTTATCTGACTTGATTACTTTTGGTTATCACCTTTAAATAATCTTTATTGCATCACTCTGATCAAGTTTCACCTATTGTTTTCACTCAAATTCACTTTGTAGTTTTTGGCTCCGCCTACCTTAAATTCTGTTATTCGACTTGATTCGTTTTGGTTCTGCATTACGTATATTTCCTTTAGGTAATCTTTTTTGTATGAGTCTAATAAGGTTTACTTATTGTTTTCACTCAAATTCAAATTGTAGTTCTTGGCTCCGCCTACCTGAAACTCTGTTATTCGACTTGATTCCTTTTGGTCTTGCACTACGTACGTCTCCTTTAGATAATCTTTATTGCATCACTTTGATTGAGTTACACCTATTGTTTTCACTCAAACCCACTTTGTGGTTTTTGGCTCCGCCTACCTCAAACTCTGTTATTTGACTCGATTCCTTTTGATCTTGCACTACGTACGTCTCCTTCAGACAATCTTTATTGCATCAGTTTGATTCAGTTTTAGCTATTGTTTTCACTCAAATTCACTTTGTAGTTTTTGGCTCCACCTACCTCAAACTCTGTTATTTGACTTGATTCCTTTTGATCTCTTGCACTACGTACGTCTCCTTGGGACAATCTTTATTGCATCACTTTATTTAAATTTAACTCATGGTTTTCACTCAAAATCACTTTATAGTCTTTGGCTCCGCCTATCTTAAACTCTTTTATTCGACTTGATTCTTTTTGGTCTTGCACTAAGTACGTCTCCTTCAGATAATCTTTATTGCATCACTTTGATTAAGTTTTACCTATTGTTTTCACCCAAATTCACTTTGTAGTTTTTGGTTCCGCCTACCTCATACTCTGTTATGCGACTTGATTCCTTTTGGTCTTGCACCATGTACGTCTCCCTCAGATAATCTTTATTGCATCTCTTTGATTAAGTTTTACCTATTGTTTTCATTCAAATCCACTTTGTAGTTTTTGGCTCCACCTACCTCAAGCTCTGTTATTCGACTTGATTACTTTTGGTTTTGCACTACCTACTTCTCCTTCAGATAATCTTTATTGCATCACTAAGATTGAGTTTTACCCCTTGTTTTCACTCAAATTCACTTTGTAGTTTTTGGCTCCGCCTACCTAAAACTCTGTTATTCGACTTGATTCCTTTACGATTACATACGTCTTCTTCAAATAATCGTTATTGCACCATTTTGATCAAGTTTTACCTATAGTTTTCACTTAAATTCACTTTGTAGTTTTTGGCTCCGTTATCTGACTTGATTCCTTTTGGTCTTGCATTACGTATGTCTCCTTTAAATAATCTTTATTGCATCACTTTGATTGAGTTTCACCTATTATTTCCCTCAAATTCACTCTGTAGTTTTTGGCTCCACCTACCTCGAACTCTATTATTCGACTTGATTCCTTTTGGTCTTGCACTACGTACGTTCCCTTCAAATAATATTTATTGCATCACTTTGATCAAGTTTTACCAATTGTTTTCACTCAAATTTACTTTGTAGTTTTTGGCTCCTCCTACCTCAAACTCTGTTATTCGACTTGATTCCTTTTGGTCTTGCACTACGTACGTCTCCTTTAAATAATACTTATTGCATCACTTTGATCAAGTTTTACCTATTGTTTTCACTTAAATTCATTTTGTAGTTTTTGGCTCCACCTACCTTAAATTCTGTTATTCGACTTGATTCCTTTTGGTTTTGCATTACGTACGTCTCCTTAAGATAATCTTTATTGCATCACTTTGATTAAGTATTAGCTATTGTTCTTACTCAAATTCACTTTGTAGTTCTTGACTCTGCCTACCTGAAACTCTGTTATTTGACTTGATTCCTTTTGGTCTTGCACTGCATACGTCTCCTTTAGATAATCTTTATTGCATCACTTTGATTAAGTTTTACCTATTGTTTTCACTCAAATTCACTTTGTAGTTTTTGTCTCCGCCTACCTCAAACTCTGTTATCCGACTTCATTTCTTTTGATCTTGCACTACGTACGTCTTCTTTAAATAATCTTTATTGCATCACTTTGATTGAATTTCACCTTTTGTTTTCACTTATATTCACTTGGTAGTTTCTGGCTCCTCCTACCTCAAAGTCTGTTATTTGACTTGATTCCTTTTGATCTTGCACTACGTACGCCTCCTCTAGATAATCTTTATTGCATCACTTTGATTGAGTTTTACCCCTTGTTTTCACTCAAATTCACTTTGTAGTTTTCTGCTCCGCCTACCTGAAACTCTGTTATTCGACTTGATTTCTTTTGGTCTTGCATTACGTACGTCTCCTTAAGATAATCTTTATTGCATCACTTTGAATAAGTTTTAGCTATTGTTCTCACTCAAATTCACTTTGTAGTTCTTGACTCCGCCTACCTGAAACTCTGTTATTTGACTTGATTCCTTTTGGTTTTGCATTACGTATGTCTCCTTTAGGTAATCTTTTATGTATAACTCTAATAAAGTTGACCTATTGTTTTTACCTAATCTTATTTTGTAGTTCTTGGCTCCGCCTACTTCAAATCCTATTATTTGATTGGATATTCTTCTGGTATTCCTTATCATGTTTGTAATTACAAGATTGGTTTTCTGCTCTGATTTATTGTACTCTGAAGATGGTAGCTTTGCTACCCAAGTGTAAATAAGTAATTTTAATAAAAAGTGAAGAGAACGCTTTACCTCCTCATATTATTTAAAGAGTGGAGCAGCATTAAAATGTACGCTACGTCCGAGGATTCGTTGGTGTCTATTTTACAGTAACGTTTCCATGTTCCTAATAATATAGTTTCCAGCGCGTTCAATGTTTGCATTTATTAACGGAATAAACATTGGTGCACGCCTGTTGGGGCACATGGCACAAGCTACGCCAATGCATTGAAAGAGCATGTAATGAGAATATAGAATAGGTGCGATTAAAGACAATTTTTGTGCGGGACACGATTTGGCTGTTGTCGATTTGTTTTAAAGACTTTGCATTTGAATATCAAACTTGCAGTTTTGAGCATCCCTAAATCCATTTGGACTATTTTCGGCTTGATGCTGGTACGTATATATATATATATATATATATATATATATATATATATATATATATATATATATATATATATATATATATATATATATACATATATATATATATATATATATATATATATATATATATATATATATATATATATATATATATATATATATATATATATATGCAAATCTCAAAACCCGTCGGACGTATAATGCTGCAATTTTGTCTTGAAGACTGGTTTAAGGTCTAGTTGTCCAAATCCAAAAAAGTTGAACATAGAATGTTGGAATTTGGATTCGGCTATTCTCTCCTCCGTCCGTTACTTAAGTAATACAGCGTGCGATCGTATTTCGCGTATAAATTCAGATATGTCAGACATAGAATCTTGGAAATCAGTATTTAGGAATGTTGTGGCATAGGAATGATGACCTATTGTTTCCATAGCAAACGACTGGGCCTAAAGCCCACTTTACTCGACAAATTTTTAGAACTTTTTGGATATTTATGTTCAAAAGCTGCAATGATATGTAGCATCAATAAATTAATACGTATTAATTATTATTTCCACATGGAATGATAAAGATCCATCCTCATTAGCTAATGAAACCAATTAACGTTTCAACTGACATATTTACGTTATATTTAACAGCATTAATAATACCTTCGAAACACGAATTAATATTGATATATTTATGAGAGCAAATGAGCTTTAAACTGCGTCATATAAATTATTTGTATGAAAAATAAAACACAGAACACAAAACGTTGTCAAAATATGCCCGAAAATAAAGGTTATTGACCTGATGGATAATTAAAGTTGTAAATTCAATTTAGTGTGATTATTCCACAAAATTAAGTCTAGCAAGTCTCAGATAAATAATCTGATGACGTCCAATCCACCTTTGAACTATATTTCAGAATTGATGCAGATTTTATGACTGAAAATATCGAAACTGCAAAATATAATCGCGAACTCAAAAGCCCCATTTGTTTAATAAACATTTATCCATGTGTGCGATAACCTTTCATTTGATTTGCTGTTGTCAACATTATTCCTCGAATAAATGATAAATTTCTGAACTCTTCTGGATATAAAGGAATAAACCTCTCCTTCACTGGTCTCAATCATTTGCTCCTCTGTTACAAAGGTCAGCTTTGTCAAGGGAAAAACGATCGTTTTTGGTTCAAGCAACAGGGTGATTTGTTGCTGTGAATTTATGATGCCCATTTGTTCTGTTTCTCTGTTGGGAACGATAAATGAACCCTGAATTCACTGAAGTCATGACATTGTCAAGAAAAATTGAATTAAATCCTAATATTGATTTCATTACAAATTATTAACTATTGCACAACCACACAAAGTGCCTCCTGCCATCCGACACGAAAAGACAGCATTGCTAGTACTGCACTATTTTTTGCCAGACGTCAGAATCTCAACTTGGATGGTTTGTCCAATCACATCTGCCCTAAAACAGCAGAAGACAGCACACGTATCTAATTTTTAAAGTTCAGCAAAGTTTTATTACAGAAGTTATAATATATCATGTGTTTAATTTGTCGGTGTGCAGTTTTGTGTTGTTTTGACAGCACGACTGGAGAAATGAAACATGAGTGTGACAGTTAGTTCTTGCCGTTGCTGTTGGCGTTGCTGTAGCTTTGTAGCGCGGGAATGATTGAAATTCACGACGTGAATTTCAGAAAGACTGTGGGGGTTGATGTAATAAATTACTAGTGAGCACCTGAGATAAGAATATATATGCTGACAATGTTTGTATGATTACTTAGCAAGACGAGATACTTTTTTACTAATATTTACAACCCTGCTTTGAATTATAATGGAAATCACTGGCGTCAAGTAAAATTGTGCGCAGGAGCGCCACATGAACAAATTTTATAATGCAAAGGAGGTCATATTTTTTGATTTCATTGCTATTAAATTGTTACGTTGTTGAGGCATCAATAACTATTTACACGTAATAAAAATTGCATTCGAAAACAAAGTAACAAAATATCGGAGTGAAAATTGTAAAATATGATGTTTTTTACGATTCATACATATAAAATCAAAGTTTATTCGCTGACCGTGCTGAAATAGGAAATAAAAATATGTAAATATTGTAAAATAAAACGCGTGTACTGATAACAGTTATATTTTCAGCTAGTTTAGTTAAATTTGATACGTCGAACATGTACGAATGTAATAATTATTGTTAGTGATTTATTTATGAGGAAATTTTTTTATAGTGTATTCAAATTTTAAAATAGTTTATGCTGAATTTATTGAACAAGATTTTCTTCAACTGGAATAGAGAAATAAAGCTTCAAATTTAGTATCAGGTAAAAAAAATGACGTCTGGTAAGAAATCATGTAATACTAGCAGTGCTGTCTTTTTATGCGCATGCGTATTGCACGATTTCTTACCAGGCATCAGAATTTCAAGAACGTTCTAATTATTTTCTGGTGATTCAAGAAAATAAGTGTGAATATAATAAATTTTGTGTGTTTTTGTTTTAGTGATTGCGCGTGTGACCGACCCTGGATCGCTTGATCGCGTCAAGCACCGAGGGTGCAGGCTTGCAATGCTGCGGCTCAGGGAGGAAACTAAAGTGGTCACCACCTCCGACGACACATGGTGCTGACACAGCTGGCGCGGCCAGCGTGGCCGCAGTTGCAGTCGCCGCTTCTCACCGTTGTTCGCGCTGCACTCGTTGTCGTTTCAGACTCGTTGCACCCGCCGGTATCATGCGGCTCGGCCTGCAGGGTATGAAACTTAAAGAGCGGCTCCTGTTGGGGGTCTCGGCCGCGACCGTGCTCTTCACCTTGCTGCTTGTCCTCGACCTGCAGATGGACGCCGGCGTCGTCGGCAGGAGGTTCATGCCGCAGCACGCTAGAGTCAAGCTCGGAGGCGGGCCGGATCCCAGCGGCGCGGTCTATAACGGGTTCCGGAATAGACTCCTTCAAAAAACTCACAGGTAAGAGAATATTACATCCATTTTTTATATTTGGTATATAAAATCATAAAGCGTGCAACGTCAGCGTAACTGTAAGAAAGCAAGAGTAGCGTATCATTTGCGCGAGCGATGAGATGATATGCAGCTCTGTTACAGAATCTTATAATTATAATTATCAGAAATAATTATTGTGAATTCATCTGATTCCGGCCTCTCAGAAAAAAGTTATGAATATTTCAAAGTGTCACAACAGTGCTCCAATTATTTTGACTAGTGTGCAATTTTCTGTGATACTTTTTAAATTATACAAAGTCAAACGAAAGGTATTAAAATTATGCAATTAAATATGAATAACAGAATGTAATTCAATAATATTGTGAATATACTTGTGAAATATAATGTGGTCTCATTTGACATGCGCTGAGAAATTGTGAACAGAAACCTGTTGATCTTGGAATTCAAAATATTGATGGTATTAGAGTTTACTTCAGCTATGATCTATAAAAACTTCAATAATATTTGTAGTAGATCAACAATTCAAAAATTACTAAGATTTTTTTCCCAGTCCCAATGAACCATGTATACTTAAGTCCCTCCCTCTAATATTCTTATGAGAGCACATTCATACAACGAACTATGAGGTACAAACTGATTTGATTGGTTGCCGCACGTTAAACACAGCACTTTTTATTAAAATTACTTAGGTACATTTCAGTAGCAAAGCTACTATCGACAGAGTACGATAAATCAGAGCAGAAAACAAATCTTATAACTACAAAAATGATACAAAATACTATATCCAATCAAATTATAGGGTTTAAGGTGGGTGGAGCCAAGAACAACAAAGTAAGATAAAAAGAAAACAATTGGTAAACCTAATTAAAGTAATGCAAAAATGATTATCTGAAGAAGATAAACGTAATTCAAAACCAAAATGAATCAAGTCAAATAGCAGAGTTGAAAGGTGGGTGGAGCTAAGAACTACAGTGTAGTAATAAAGTGAAACTTTCAACATATCAGAAGCTATATTTATGAAAAAATGGAAGAATCATCTAGATGATGGAAGCGCATTTTTGACAGCTCATGAATGCTTGTTACTTCAGAGATTTCGCAAATTACCATCTCTTACAATTACTGAGCTTGAAATCAAGCAGTTTGGGCAAACTTACAAAACAGCAGCTTCCATTTAGTACTAGTTTCAAGTTGACTATTTAATAGGTACATAATTTCTACATGTGCAAACTCAAAAATACCGTTTATTCTTCATTGTTTAGTTATTGACTGACAGGAGGTCAAGTGCTGTAGCTTAAAATGATAATTTGATCTTTATCAAAGCTATATTAAAAAAAATACACCAAAAGTGAACAAATTTTCATCCAATAATAATAATTCATTCTAATAAGCTTCAAATTCGCGTCAAACAAGTCATTGAATGAATCCCGGACAGATTTGACAACTGTACATAATAATAGTGACACCCGCGGCGAAAGTTGAAACTAAATTTTTATCTACTTTAATAAATTTTAGTTGCCATATCCCTAATGTCATAGATATCTATGGACATTGTTCCACTTGAAACAAGTAATTGAATAATTCAATTTTCCACAATCACTGAGCTTGAATTAAAGCAATTTGTGCAAGCCTACGAAACAGCAGCTTTTATTTAGTACCAGTTTCAAGTCTGTAAATAGTATAGTCGCTGAGATCTCAGCGTCACGCCAGCCAGCCAGCCAGCCAAAGTGAATATAATAGCGCCTTTTTTGGAAAAATGCGCTAAAAACTCATTGCATCTCGATCTGTTTGTTCTAGATAACCCTTTATCAAATTACTTTGATCAGTTCTCCCTGTAGTTCTACTTTATTATGAATTCGCGACTTTATTTCAATGATATATGAGCTAAAATGATTGAAGTAATACATTTCAATGCATTTATCATATAAAAGGCTTGAAATAAGAGAAATCAAGTTGATAATATGAATTTGGATGCAATATTTGTTTAATACATTCAATACTGAAGTCAGCTATATGATTATACTCATTTTTTCTTGTGAAAATCACTGGTAATTCTTTAAAGAGGTTTCTGGACGACTTAGATGATTTTATTTTGATATATTAATGTTATAAACCTATTCGACAGACTTCAGAAGGTCCTAATGTTCACTCAATCAATTTTTGGGCTATTGAATATTTGAGTAAAATCTATATATAGATATTTCTCTAATAGAAACACATCTTTTTACTCCAAAATTTCAATAATATTTGTTGTAGATTATCATTATTTATCTCCTTAGATTCCTAAACGTATTAATGCCATTAATTCAAAAATTACTAAGATTTTTTTTCCAGTCTTAATGAACAATACATACTTAAGTCCCTCCCTCTAATATTTTTATGGGATCACATCATATATCGAGCTATGAGATATAAACTGGTTCAATTGGTTGCCTGACGTTAAACACAACAACTTATCTGAACTCTATGCTCTGAATCTACCTAACGTAATTTTTATGAATTTTCGACTTCATTTTGATGATATATGAACTGATTTGATTGACTGCTTGACGTTAAGCCCAACAGTTCATCTGAACTATATGCTCTAAATCCGTCTGACGCAATTTACATTAATTTGCGACTTTATTTTGATGAAATATAAACCAAAGTGATTGAAGAAATACATTACAATGCATTTATTGTGTGAAAGGCTTGAAATAAGAGATTGATCAAGTGATTGAATAAATACATTTCAATACATTAATTCACTTCGAAACTTCAATAATATTTGTAGTAGACCATCATTATTTATCCTCTTAGTTTTCTAAACGTATTCACATGTAAATAATGCAAGAATTGACCAATTTTTTTCTAGTCCTGATGAACATGTATATTTAAGTCCCTCCCTCTAATAATTCTATAGAGAGCAGATCATACATCGAGCTATGAGGTACACACTGATTTGATTGGTTGCTGGACGTTGAACACAGTAACTTATCTGAACTCTATACTTTAAATCGGTCCAGCGTGATTTTCATGAATTTGTGATTTTATTTTGATGAAATATGAACTGAAATGATTGAAGAAATACATTCCAATGCATTTATTATGTAAAAAATTCGAAATAAGACATAAATCAAGTTGATTATATGAATTCGAATGCAATATTCATGGAATACATCCAATATTGAAGTCAGCTGTTCAATTATACTTATTCTTTCTTGTAAAAATTATTGGTAACCCTTAAAAGAGCTTTTTGAATGATCTAGATGATCTTATATTGATATATTCTTATTATGAATCAATTTGACGGACTTTAGGAGGTCCTTAAGCTCACTCAATCAATCATCGGGCTGTATAATTAAGTAAAATCCATATATAGACTTCAAAATTCCAATAATATTTGTAGTATATTATAATTATTCATCTCCCTAGATTCCCAAACGTATTAAAATGTAAATAATGCAAAAATTGACTAATTTTTGCTCAATCCTAATGAACATGTGTATATTTGAGTCCCTCCCCCTAATAATTTTATGGAGAGCAGATCATGCATCGAACTATGAGGTACACATTGATTTGATTGGTCTCCGGCCAACATATCTAAACTGTATGTTTTAAATCTGTCTAACATAATTTTTATGAATTTGCGACTTTATTTTAATGAAATTTGTTCAATCAACGTACTTATTTATAACGCATTATTTCTTGGAATAGTTGTTCCCTTATAATTATTTATTATAAAGACTTGATATGAAATATTTCAGTTCTTATCGACGAGAATAATTATTAATCACATGTTTAATTTATAGTATTTTCGGCCCACGATCTTAGTACGTCGACAAGCCTCGTCACGCGGTATACTCTATGCTCTAAATCTGTCTAACATAATTTTCATGAATTTGCGACTTTATTTTAATGAAATATCTGGCGTTCTTTTCTTCCACATCCGTAAACTGACTGTGCCATACTTTGTACAGAATGTGTATAAAGAAGACTGTTCAGAATACTCTTTTCTACAATGTCAGTTTTTTTTTGCAAAATCATCATTTTTCGTTTAACTTATGTTGTAACAAATGAAATATGATGACTGTCAGCAGAATACATACATTACTTTTTGTGGTTTGATAACATGCTTTACGATACACATATTTCATTCATTTATCAAAAATTGTCTTTTTATACTATTAATCAAAAAGTTGCGTTAAGGTCGCATGTGCTACTTTTTTGATAAGATTCACATTATTTATTTTGATCAAATTTTAATTTATTCCTAATATATATAGTTACATTATCAATTTCCCATATCTGTTGTTGAAAATTTATCAAAAAAATCAATTGATTTGGAATCGCAACACTGTCTGCTATTTATTTTTACTCTTGCGCGCTCCGTATCCGAGCTACCAACAATTTTTCTTTATATACAAATGGATGAAAAGAATTGGTGTTAGTACAATAATTTTGTTCATGCTTTTTGAATGAATACTAATTCTATTATTAGCATTTTTATGAATACATTATTCAGTAGGTGTGAAATTAGTTTTAAAAGTATGTGGGTTCCACTTTACGGTTTAATGTAATGATAATTCAAAATGACATGTAACATTAACCTTACTACTGTATTTTTATAAATTTTTTATTGAAGAATACTTTTGGTTCGTTATTTTGTCATTAAATTTAGTTTTAGAAGTTTTTCCTATTCACTTGAGGATTAGTTTTTTGCTGGCTGGTTTTGAACTTAAATTTTTGGAGTGTCTTATCTGTTTTTGTTTGGTTTTATTTGAAATCATCAGCTGTGAGAAATCGTGCACTACTAGCAGTGCTGCACAAGCGGAATAAGTAATAATATGGGACTTTTAATACAGTAAAAATAATTATTCTGTTCTAGACTAAGTTATTCTGCAAAATAATCTTTGACAGTACATTGAATGGAATTGTGACTTCCTGATGTTCGTTTTTATGAAACATGTGGTATTGTTAATTTTTCACACGTTCCAAATATTCTAAAATGTAAAAGTACGTACGTACCTTTCCTAGAAAGTAAAACAATAAAGAATACAAATGACTTTTTCATCAACAAACATACTTATTATTTTCATAGAAATATAATATGAGACTGGCTCAAAAAGACGGTGAATGAACAGTGCGGTAGCTTGTTTAGTTCGGTCTATTTCTCGTCAATTTTCAGAATAGTTGCCCCAAAAGGGCGTCCAAAACTTATAAACCATCCTAAGGCAATCTTCAAGTAATTACTTGACGTGCCCAATTTAAACAAATGTTCAACTCAACTTTAAAGTTCAAAGATGATTTATTGGGTACTCCGTCCAAACTTATGTTTTTAATTATTAACAAAATATAACTTTGTAATTTGTTTGAACTTCACATTTTGTTTTTGACGTTGACTTTATAAATTTCTTTTTGCATTGTTTGAAAGTAATTATTTTATGTATATCCTTCTATTATTTAGATGAAACTTTTATGACAGCAACAGGTGACTTCAATTTTGTTATTTAAACTTTAAAAAAATATTTTTGAAACTTTATCAAGTTTCTTTATTATTGCAAAATTCAGTAGGCAATAATTACGAATTCCATTGTGTTTTGTTGTTAAGAAATATATGAAAACACTTCACTCTATTTTGTCTTTTGTGATCTGGCGTCAGATCATAATTAGCGTAGCTTGAGTTACAATTCAGGAAATGAGCCAGTGAATGTGTTGAACTTATCTGTGGTGCTATGCCAATTCTAAATCTATACATTCGCCGACTGTTTGCAAAATAAAATGATATTGGATGTGGGAGTAGTCAAGCGTAACTCACTTTTACTAAAATTAATTTTGTCTTGAGAAAATTTTAATATTAGGTACACTTTCATTTAATAAATGAACTGGAGTTCCCGTGACAAACGTGTTAATGTAAATGATATGAAAATTAACTAATAATTTTTTCCCAGTCCTAAACAATGTATACTTAAGTCTCTCCCTCTAATAGCATCGAACTATGAGGTACACACTGATTTGATTAGTTGCCCGACGTTAAGCACAACAACTCATCTGAACTCTATCTGTCTAACGGAATTTTCATGAATTTGTGACTTTATTTGGATGGATTATGAATTGATTTTATTGGCTACCCGACGTGATGCTCAACAGTTTATCTGAACTATATGTTTTAAAACTGTCTGACGTAATTTTCATGAATTTTCGACTTTATTTTGATGAAATATCAACTAAATAAAAAATCTAGCCGTTAATGTCGTGTGAAAAGCTTAATATTTTTTTCTTTTGCTGAAAAACTTGAAGATATATTGTGAGAAACAATGAGTATGAAGAGGCAGCGATATTATTCTTTCATAAATATTATTTATAACTTTTTTGAATAAGTGTTTCATTTGACATTCCTAACTAATATACTTTTAGCATGTACCCATATTTTATCGAATTTTTCAAGCACGCAAAGCAATAATTTTTCAATTATGTATTTTTTACATGCTTTTCATTTGCCATTACTGAAATAAATCAAAATTAAAATTCGTTTGATGTCTGAATGCATTCATACACAATTTAAATTGTATATTAATTTTTTGCAGCAACAACTCTCGCGAAGCCCCACCCCAATCTTCAGAAACGCGTCTTCCTGTTGCACATACCTCATCTACGACGGCAGAGGTTCACGATGATTTTAGTGACCTAGTGGATTACATTGAACTAGACAGCGTGGCACGCGCTGAGCACGCTGATGCTGTAGGATACTCCAGAGCAGTCCTTGTCAAAAGTGGGGAAATGGAGTCAGTGACGGTGGATAATCCAACCCTAGCGGAAATGCACAACATTAGACCCAGGTAAGAATAATGAGAATTTTTAATAATAATGAATAATGTATACTTAAGTCCCGCCCTCTAATATTCTCATTGATTGGTTGCCTGATGTTGCGACTTTATTTTGATGAAATATGAACTGAAGTGATAAAATAAGAGATAAAAATGGATACAGAAAAAATTTCTTGGCTTACATCGTCAAATAAAAGTAAAACTGTTTTTGTTTTCATTTCTCTGGGATGTAATCCTACTCTGATTAAGCCAGAACAAACGTAATAGTGAGAATAATGTATTTGCACTACCTTGGAATTTGGACGTGTGTATTTAGAAATTTATTACACTTTTCTTGTCTGGAGATGCTTCAATAAAACTATTTTTAGTGGGTGTTTATCACAGCAAACGACTCCTGTGTCATGAACTACAGCATCGGTTATTTTTATAGATTCTCTTGGACTCTTATCCAACCAAAAAATATTGACATACATTTATATACAGTGGTACAAAAATAAATATTTGGAAGTAGAATATTATTCATATATATTTTTTATTTGATTTTTAAATGGAACTACATAAAATAATTATTTTTGTCTAGTTGCTGAATTTAGTTATTGACAGATTTACGTTTATATGAAATTTTCTTGAGTGTCAGAGGTGCTGTGAATTTAAAAATTCCTACCTAGGGACACTAGTATCTTTAAATATTTGTTTTTTCTTGTGAAATGTAAACAAGAACATAAATTGGATCTTGATGGTTTTTCCTCAATAGTATTTTTTTTTTTTATCAAAGTGGCACATTTGTGACAAAGAACTAACCTCAGACAATATTAGAACAATGGTGAGACTATTCTCGTTATCAGATGAAAGTGTTTTAGCAAGTAAGTGGTATTTATTCTGTCGCTGAGTTGCGTGATGTCGTGTGGATACATTAAACATAAAATTGTCGTGTTGGTTAGTTAATGTGTACTGTCCATTATTTCACGCCATTAGAAGACATTCAATTTCTGGAATAATCAACCTAAATTTTCCGGAATGATGAATCATAATCATCTAGACGATCACCACAAAATTGACTCATTGCGACGTTTTATTGTATTTTACAAGTAAAAGCATTCGATTCTATGTAAAAAATATTTTTTATGAAAATACAATTAAAGCATGTTCAACAAAAAACAAGTATTCGAATCCTTTTTTTTAGACATTATGTCTTTCTACAACTTCTAGTGTATTTGAAGTGAAAAATTTTCCTGGACTACGTCCAAATTTAAACGTACAAATAAAATAAAAACTAACGGAATCCTTTAGTGCTACATCTTATTCCACAAATTTTATTCTCGCTTGAAAATAACTGTCTCAACTTGTTGCACAATCTACTATTGTACATTTTGATAGTGAGTGTATAATGCACATAATACAAAAATTAACTCAGATTTTTTCCTCAGTCTTAATGAACAATGTATACTCAAGTCCCTCCCTCTAATATTCTTATAAGAGCACATCATACATCAAACTATGGGGTACGCACTGATTTGATTGGTTGCCCGACGTTAAGCACAACAACTCATCTGAATTATATGCTCTTAATCTATCTAACGTGATTTACATGAATTTGCGACTTTATTTTGATGAAATACTAACTAATTTGATTGGCTACTCGACGTTAGGCCTAACAGTTAATCGGAACCATATGTTCTAAATCTGTCTAACGTAATTTTCATAAATTTGCGACTTTATTTTGATGAAATATCAACCCAAGTGAATGAAGAAATACATTACAATGTATTCATTATGCAAAAGGATCGAAATACGAGATAAATCAAGTTAATAATATGAATTTGGATGCAATATTCATGGAATACATCTAATAGTGGACTCAGCTGTATGATTATACTTATTGTTTTTTGCAAAAATCATTGGTAATTCTTAAAAGAGCTTGTTGAATATTCCAGTTGATTTTGTATTGATTTATTATTATCATGAATTTATTTGACGGACTTTGAAAGGTCCTGAAGCTCACTTAATCAATTATTGTGCTATATAAACCTTTCACTTATTAAAACACATCATTTTCTTTCGAAATTTCAATAATATTTGTAGTAGATTATCATTATCCATTTCCTTAGATTTCTAAACGTAATAATGTCAGTAATGTAGAAATTATGTAGGATTTTTATTCTCAGTCCTGATGAACAATGTATACTCAAGCCCCGCCCTCTAATATTTTCATAAGAGCACATCATATATTAAACTATGAGGTACGCATTGATTTGATTGGTTACAGACGTTAAACACAGTAACTCACCTAAAATTTATGCTCTAAATCAGTCTAACGTAATTCTTATAAATTTGCGACTTTATTTTATTGAAATATGGGCTTAAATGATTGATAGAATACATTTTTATGCATTTATGATTTGAGAGAATTGGAATAAGAATTAAATCAAGGTAATAGTATGAATTTGGATGTAATATTTATGGAATACATTCAATAGTGAAGTCAGCTATATGATTACTATTATTCTTCAGTGTGAAAATAATTGGTAATTTTTGAAAAAAAGCTTTTTGGAAAATTTATATGATTTTATTATGATATATTGCTATGATGAATCTATTCGACGGACTTTGAAAGGTCCTGAAGCTCACTGAATCAATTATTGGGCTATATAATCAAATAAAATCCACACATGAACCTTTCTCTTATCCAAACACATCTTCTTCCTTCGAAATTTCGATAATATCTGTAATAGATTATCATTATTCATTTCCTCCGATCTCTAAACATATTTATATCAATAATGTAAAAATTAACTAGGTTTTCTTTCTCCAGTCTTAATGAACAATGTATACTTAAGCCCCGCCCTCTAATATTCTTATGAGAGCTCATCATACATTAAACTATGAGGTACACACTGATTTGATTAGTTGTTGAACATATCGACTTATCTGAAATCTGTCTAACGTAATGTTCATGAATTTGCGACTTCATTCTGATGAAACATGAACTGAAATAATTGGGGAAATACATTTCAATGCATTTATTATATAAAAAAATTTAAATTAAAAGATGAATCTAGTTGAAAATATGAATTTAGATGTTAAATTCATAAAATACATTCAATTGTGGAGTCAGCTTTATAATTAAACTTACTCTTCCTTGTAAAATTTTTGGATGATCCGGGTTTTATATTAATATCTATAGTCTCAGCACAGATCTATTTGACGGCCTTCGGAAGGTTCTAAAGCTCCCTAAATCAATTATTAGTCTATATAATTATGTAAAATCAATACGCAAACCTCTCTTTTATTAAAACACTCGTTTTTACTTCGAAAATTCAATATTATTTGTAGTAGATTATCATCATTCAGGCTCTCAGATTCCTTATAGATATTAACGATACAAGTTTGATATAGCCGTTGTGATGAAACGTGTGAGATGTTAAATAACGAGGCGATTGGTTTCATTACACTAGCTGTATCAAACGTATATCATTCAATATTTCATCCACGACGGCCTCAATTGCTGCTGAATTAGATTTTTTTATTTGATGTTGATCAAGTAGCATTTTATTCATTGTTATAGCAACTATTTGTTTGTTTGACAGCTGTCAAAGTAAAAATGCATGACACTAGTGCCATTATGAAATTCATAATGACACGCAAATTAATGGGCCAATCACCTATTAACGCACAGTCGTAGATAAACATATTAATGTAGATAATGCAAAAATTAACTAAGAATTTTCTTCCAGTTCTAATAGACAATGTATACTCAAGTCCCTCCCTCTTATATTCTTATGAGAGCACATCATACATCGAACTGTGAGGTACACACTGATTTGATTGGTTGCCGGACGTTAAACACAGCAACTTATCTGAACTCTATGCTCTAAATCTGTCTAACGTAATTTTCATGAATTTGCGACTTCATTTAGATGAAATATGAACTGAAGTGATTAAAAAAATACATTTCAATGCATTTATTATGTAAAAGGATTGAAATAAGAGATAAATCAAGTTAATAATATGAATTTAAATTCTCAATATTGAACTTTTGTTTTCGAATGTAATAAGAATTATTTTCGCGTGCAAAATAGTAATAAATTTCCATTATCAACGTGTAATTATCCATTTCAATTGATGTGATAGCACGCAATAAGATTTCATTGTATCGAAAATACAATACTCACAATAAAATTGTTGTCATTTTATGAAGGTTACTCAGAAAAAGCAAAACGCAGCGAAGCTGCTCACCACATAACAAAATGAAATTGCCGTCAATGATTAGAGTCATTATTGCACTAGAGTTATCTTCAATGGGTTAATTTGCTGCTAGCAGCTATTCATGATTATGATCATTTATTAATTATTTTGTATGAAATCCTTAGTGCAATTTGTACTATGTTTCGTTAGGATCAAGTAATAAATGTGGGAAGCAGTATATCTCTTCGTTACTCCCTCTGTTCAACGTCCAAGATAAATGCAGACTTAAATTGTTTATATCCTTTTGGTCTTGAAGCGAATTAGCATTGTTATAGCCTTCAGGCCAACAAAATTATGCAAATTCAGCAAGAGGTCACTTGAAAAACACCGCAAAATAATGTCCTCAAATAAAATATAACCAAAAAAATAAATCAGTTCAATTGAAGATGCCGATTAAATTTTTATGAATCATAAAATGTTTTAAGTATCTCAAGTACTTTATTACAAATAGTAAACTGCATCTTCAATGAGATTAGATTCCAGAAAACTTAACGTGATTGAAATTTGTATCGAAAATTTACTTTCTCTTTCAATTCTCCTTGGAAAACTCATTTCTCTTTCGCTCTTTATATCAAAAATCAAAGTACAGCAAATACCACTTTCACCCCTTGGTGCTCGACAATTCAGGTCAGGCTGTAGGGGTCAAAATTCATGATCCTCATCCTTTACTCCCTGTGGTTCCTGATATTACTCCACACGCTGCATAGAAACTGGCTTTTGGTGTTATTTCGACTGGACACACAACGCAGGTTGCCTGCTGACAGCATTAATGTAAATGCTTAATAAAGGGGATGAAACGGGTGGTGGTGAAGGCCGTTTTGTGTACATGTGCTGTGTATTAAATATGTAATGGGATTGTCTCTAATTAGGGATAATTTAGAAAAATAGGCGCAGTATAATCGCAGCCTAAATCATGATTAATTGCTTTTTATTATTAAATAATACATATTCTGGCATTCCTTGATCCACAAATTGCGCTAAATATAATTTCATTCAGAAAGTATAACCAATAATCAGAGAAAGTGTTCAATAGATATACAAAAAACGAATAAAAATTGATTTAACTTGGATAAAATCTCGCTATAATTACTTAGCTAATGTAGCTACATGCAGCGTAAGAAAACGAAACTGATATTTTCTCCTGCACTTGACATCTAAACCTAAAGAGCTGTACACAAAAAGTAAAAGAATATCACGTAACTAAGCGAGTTATTTTCAACTTCACAACCGTAAAAACAAAAACAGGCGGCTGCAAAAAGTGCAACACAAACCACAAAAGTTTGCTATGTTAAGATGAATTTCAATGATAAATCTATTTGTGGTCAAAGAAAGTGGAAATCGAATTAAACTTCTCTCCTATTAAAACAATCTTTTTACTTTGAAACAATGTAAACTTAAGTCCCTCCCTCTTATATTTTTACAGGAGCGGATCATACATCGGACTGATTTGATTGGTTGCCCGACGTTAAAATTATATGCTCTGAATCAGTAATTTTCATGAATTTGCGACTTTATTTTGATGAAATATGAACTGTAGTGATTGAAGAAATAATTCCAATGCATTCTTATTTTTTTTGTAGCTTGTTGAATATCAAACCACAAAGATCTTTTCCTCCCCCAAGTCTTTTTGGTTATCCTTGACTTACTTACCTTCCGATATTCTCCCAAAGTTCCTTGGCAAAGAATCTTTCCTTTGTGTGGAAATGTGTGTAATAAATACATGTTAATGCTAGGATAAACGTTGATTATAGAAAGGGCTTTCGTAGAGATTTATACAGAAGAGTTTTTGTAGATAAATGGGCGGGAAAAGGGTTTTTCATGGGTAGATATATCAGGAGATAGAATAAGTTGAAAGTTACAAATTGATAAAAAAATCTCTATGACCACTTATTTATCTCTTTACATCTGAAAACTGAATTTGCAGGACAGTTACTCGACTTTAATAATATTTATAGTAGATTTTCATTATTTATCTGAGAATTTTTTTCCCAGCACCAATGAAGAATGTATACTCCCCCTAATATTCTTATGGGAGCCCATAATACATCGAACTATGAGATACACACTGATTTGATTGGTTACCCGACGTTAAACACAGTAACTAATCTAAACTATATGCTCTAAATCTGTCTGACGTGATTTTCATGAATTTGCAACTTTATTTTCATAAAATATGAGCTAAGGTGATTCAAAATACACATTTCAATGTATTTATGATGAAAAAAGCTTGAAGTAAGAGATGAATCAAGTTAATTAGATGCATTTGTATGCAGTCTTCATGAATTACATCCATTGGTAAAGTCAGCTTTATGATCATACTAATTCATTCTCTTATTGAAACACATCTTTTCACTCCGAAACTTCAATTATATTTGTGGAATATATCATTATTTTTTGTTTTACATTCCCAGATGTATTGATGTAAATAATGCAAAAATTACCTTGATTTTTCTCCTAGTCCTTATAAACATTGTATACCTAAGTCCCTCCCACTAATATTCCTATAGGAGCAGATCATACATTGAACTATGTGGTACACATTGATTTGATTCGTTGTCCGACGTTAAACACAGCAACTTATCTAAACTATATGCCCTAAATTTTTCTCAAGTAATTTTCATGAATCTGCGGCTTTATTTTGATGAAATATGAAATAAAGATATTTAAAGATTACATCTCAATGCGTTTTTCATGTAAAAAATTGTAATAAAAGATAAATCAAGTTTATAATATGAATTTTAATTTACTAAGAATTTTTTTCCACTCCTAAAAAACAGTATGTAGTCAAGCCCATCCCTCTAATATTCTTATAAGAGCCCATCATATATCGAACTGTGAGTTACACACCGATTTGATTGGTTACCCAACGTAAAACACAGCTACTCAACTGAACTATATGCTCTAAATCGGTCTAACGTAATTTTCATGAATTTGCGACTTTATTTTGATGAAATATGAACTGAAGATATTCAAAGAATACATGTCAATGCGTTATTCATGTAAAAAATTGTAATAAAAGATAATTCAAGTTAATAATATGAATTTAAATTCACTAAGAGTTTTTTTCCACTCCTAAAAAGCAGTGTGTACTCAAGCCCATCCCTCTAATATTCTTATAAGAGCCCATCATACATCGAACTGTGAGTTACACACCGATTTGATTGATTACCCAACGTAAAACACAGCCACTCATCTGAACTATATGCTCTAAATCGGTCTAACGTAATTTTCATGAATTTGCGACTTCATTTTGATGGAATATGAACTGAAGATATTAGAAGAATACATTTTATTGCTTTTTTTATGTGAAAAATTGAAATAATAGATGAATCAAATCAATAATATGAATTAAAATTGACTAAGAATTTTTACCCAGTCCTAATGAACTGTGTATATTTAAGTCCCTCCCTCTAAAATTCTTATGAGAGCTCATCATACATCGAACTATGAGGTACACACTAATTTGATTGGTTGCTCGACGTTAAAAATTCATCTAAACTATATGCTCTTCATTTGTCTTGAATAATTTCAATGAATTCGTGACTTTATTCTGATGAAATACTGGAGATATTGGAAAAATACATTTCAATGCATTTTTTATATTAGAAGATTGAAATAAATGATAAATCAAGTTACTAATATGAATTTAAATTACTAAGAATTTTTTCCCAGTCCTCATGAACGATGTATATTTAAGTCCCTCCCTCTAATATTCTTATGAGAGCCCATCATACATCTAACTATGAGGTACACACTGATTTGATTGGTTGCTTGACGTTGAACACAGCAACTTATCTGAACTATATTCTTTAAATCTGTCTAACGTAATTTTCATGAATTTGTGACTTTATTTTGATGAAATATGAACTGTAGTAATATCTTGTTTTAATAATACAGCTTACAGTTACAAATTATTGGAATATCCGGTGTTTCTTCGAGTAATTTCCTGATGTTATAATTTAAGGAAAAATATGTCAGTTAGTAAGGAAGTGAAAACAGTGTTATACAATGTGTAAAGTGGAACGATCGTCATGAGAATCTTCTTAACTGTGAAACACAAAAAGAACGGAAATTATTATAGTATCTTTATTATTACATAATGTTTGTTTATTTCAAAATGCGCTTCTGATACTTTCATTACGAGAACATTTTAAATTATTTATCATGAGATTCAGTTGTGAATGTACTGCTAAAACATTCAATCATGTTATTCGAGTATTGTTATGATATCAATGTTTGGTGGAATTAATGTGTCTGGTAGAATGAAATTCTGGATTGACGGATTGCAAAATTTGATATATTCATCCCTTCAAAGCTGCTGGAATTCATCCCAAACTAATCCAACAAAAACAAACATTGTTTTACGTCCATAACAAATATGTTTAGATAGAAACTTGTGTGAGTAACATATATTCTCAAGTTTTGAAGGGTGGAACAAAAAGATAACCTAATGGACGTAAAGGATGCAAATGATACGAGCAAAATACGAGCAGCAGTTTATTCCTCGTCTAATTCAATTATCATAATTGTTTTATTTGTAGATTTAGAGCTGTTCTCATTTATTTTCATTGGTTCACTTCGTCTAATTGATTTTAACGCTCTTTATAACCCGCCTACCAATCGTTACTACTTCTACACGCTCCGACTACCTTACTCACTGTCTTACTGCCAGATTCGACTTTCTATTCGAAATTTTCGAGAGATAACCATTTAGTTAGGGGCCCCAACTTTAGTTGTAGGGGCCCTGTTCGTTACAGTATCTATTGAAGTTTCATCCTAATGATCAAGCCCATTTCAACACTCCATTGATCATCCAAAATTTGATTTGGTCTATTATGTCAAATAAATGACCTTTTTCTATAGTTCTATTCACGGTCGATTAACTAATGTTTGAAATAGAATTGCCGGAAGTAAAAAAGAGCACCGTGAAACATCATCAAATTGAGATCAATTTAAAAATATTTAGTCGCTCATATATTGTACGTTATTCGCTTGGTGGAATAGGCACAATTAAAATGTTCACTCATTTATCCTTCAGAGGTCAAGGCTTATGTTCATTTCCGGCTGTAATTGAAATAATAACAAATTATATCTATTTTCACTGTTCTTCATTCATTTCCGGGCTTTTGAGTCTCCGCCTAGAGTTTATCGAAGCCTCTAGAACAATTAAGCGGTTTTTAGACACTTTACTAGACGTCACTACGTCCTTGGCACGCCCATTTTCGTTTGACACCCGTTTATCCGGCGTACTGCATGGAAATCTAACCTGTATGATCAATTTACGATTATTATTTCAGTAGATACAGGATTTTAAGATGTAATTAATTTTGGTTGCTATATTCAACCCCCTAAGCACACAGGGTTGAAACAAAGTATTGAAACTTGTTTTGTAATAAATAATACTGTATACAATTTTAATTAGCATTTGGTTTATTATTATCTCAAGAGATACGAGCTTTGAAAATGTTGAATATTTTATTGCATTTTTGCAATTAAAAAAGCCGTTTTTTGGGGTAATTTTTTATGTAATAACAACAAATCTGTACTAAAATGACGATAATTATATGTATTCAACAAAAACTCACAAAAAAACTGCATTAAAATCGCCCAATAGTTCAAAAATTGAGAAAAACTCATTTTCAGCGTTCTCTCCTCCGTTCGATCACTTTTGATTACACCGTTGGTACTGTATTATTGTAACTGAACATTAATATTTCAGTTATCATTTTTTTCGATTATTTTTAGTTCTTGGGGCTTGTTAATGCTGCCATTTGGTTAACAAAGCTTCAAAATTAGTAATTTAATGAAAAAATTATCTATTTGAGCTCTCTATTATTATAAATTAAAATTGTACTCCAATTGAATTCTCAAAAAGATTCATTTACAAATAATTGCTTCTTTCACATCTTTCTCAAGTGAAACTTACTTGAATGTGGTATTTGCGGAGACTGCAGTCACTTACACCGTTGCCATCCCAATAGAACCATTGTAAAACCTCGGATTTCATCCTGTTTTCGTTTACAAAACTACCTTCAACTAAGTCCCGGATCAAATTCAGACTGTAATAATAATATCTTGGTGGGAAATTGGACTTGAATATGAAAATAGAATATATTGTAGTGATTTACGCAATCAACTGATATGTGTCAAAGACGTGGTGACGTCTAGTAACCCACTAGTTGCAATTTGAATTTAGAAACATGGTAAATTCAAATATTTCGATAACATCATTTTAAAAGGAGATTATTATGAATGCATTCCCTCGTGATACTCATTGCATGAATTACTGAAGCAGCGCACCCATTACCTGAATGAAAACTAATTAAAATAATGTCACATTACTTTACCGTAATTAAAACTAAATAGCTAGCACCAAAAAACAAAAAACACAGAAGTATAAATGAAGATGAATTACTTATCTCATTATTTATCATCTCACAATGATGAATTTCGTTGTGACAAAATATGAGAGTTTTTTTTTAAATTAATTTATGCACAAACTGTGCTATATTGTATGTTTGCATTTTATAGGAAGTTGTTTCCGTTGCGGTCAAAGCATCATAAAGTATAGATTATAAAGTGCTGGCCTATAATCATGAACGAAAATTAGAATTGCTAATGAGAGTGTAAATTCGTTTTCAATTTACCAAAATGAAATTTGGGCTCAATTCAGATTGTTTAACGTACTAGCAACTCATAATTGCATTGCATGTTCATTGAATATGTAAATAATTTGTATAGAATATACCAGTTCATTCATTCATTATTACTTCAATTGTTATTATGAATATTTTAACGCTGTGTTCCAATTTTTATTCATTACATTTCAATTTGACACATAAATCACCTCATCTCTGCAAGAACTTCATTAATTTAAAAATTAAAGTCATCGCAATTTGTTCTACTTCACTTTAATGACGCTTTGAAATGATATTATCGGTCTTAAAGGTCGTCATGGCAAACAGATAAGTCAAGGATTAAAATAACCATTTGACTCCAGTTATTAAGTATCACATATCTAAATTTAAGACTTACAAAAGAGGCTATTTATGTTATTGAGTTATAACCACTTCCGGTTTACGATTAAATGACCTCAACCATAACATTTGCAACAATTTCTCAACTACTGTCTTGTTCATTTATCACCTTTGATTCCTAAACGTATTGATGTAAATAAAGCAAAAATTAATCACTTCTCCAGTCCTAATAAACAATGTGTACTCAAGGCCCTCCCTCTAATATTCTTATAAGGCACATCATACATCGAACTATGAGGTACACACTGATTTGATTGGTTCCCCGACGTTAAACACAGCAACTCATCTGAATTATATGCTCTAAATCTGTCTATCGTGATTTTCATGAATTTGCGACTTTATTTTAATGAAAAATGAACTGGAGTGATTAAAGAAATATATTTCAATGAAAAAATCGCCTAAGATTTTTTTCTTAGTCTTAATGATCAATGTAAACTTAAGCCCCTCCTCCTAATATTCTTATGAGAGCACATCATACATCGAACTATCAGGTATACTCTGATTTGATTGGCTGCCGGACGTTCAACACAGCAACATAACTGAACTGTATGCTCTAAATCTGTCTAACGTAATTTTCATGAATCTGCGACTTTACATCAATGAAATATGATCTGAAGTGATTAAAGAAATAACTTTCATTGTATTCATTATATAAAAGGCTTAAAATAAAAATAAATCAAGTCAATAATAAAAGCTAAATGCAATATTTATGGAATACATGCAATCAGTGGCGTGCGGTGACTTTCTGTGATAGGTATACACAGTCGGTGGTGAGGAAGGGGATATATACATGCCCAACAATACAGTTTCTTTTTCTCGCAACAACTAGCAATCCATTTAAATTTTTTATATATTCTAATCTGGAAACGTCGCACGGACTGCTGGCCTTTAATTTCTATATTTTGAGTGAGTTTTATATCTGGCGTTAGTCTTGTTTTTATAATTTCATTTTTCGTTTCGACATCACGACGTGAAAAAGGATTTTCCAGTAGATCACAAATTTTAGATCTATTTCCAGTTGTTATTCTACAAATGATAATTTCACAAAAATAAATAATTTAAGAAACGTATAAAATAAGTGTTTACCTAATATTGTTGTCTTAAATAACAAATAACAATATTTCAACTATTTTAAAACAAATTTATAAAAGGCGTTTGAAAAAGAACTCAGTTGAATATTCAGCTCCAGGTGCAGAAAGTTCGCCTGCACCCAACGAGAGAGAACGAGCGATAGGAGATCGCTAATTACGGTATGCTTTTTCTCTGTCAGACTTTATTATTTCCCTTTCCTAATACTGACTATGCTAAACAGACCTCGCTCGAGGTGCAGGCGAGAAATCTGCACCTCAAGCGTCGACATTCGTTTCAAATATATAGCAGAGTGGCCCGCGAGGCGCGTCCATATTTCTGGTTGTGTAAATAGATAAAATACGCTCTTTCTCTGATTTTATGATGAAAATTTGTGGAACAAAATGAAGTATTCAATGAACCATTATATTAAATTTATTTACGTAATTTCTAATATTTCCATAGGGTGTGCAGTGCACACCCTGCACATATGGACTGCACGCCAATGTAAAAATTATTAGTAATTTTTAAGAAATCTCTTTAGACGATTTAGATGATTTTATATTGATATATTTTTATTATTGATCAATAGGACGGTCCTTGAAAGATCCTAAAGCTCATTAAATCAATTATTGATTTATATACCTTAGTGAAATCCATACACAAATCTTTCTCTCATTAAAACACATCTTTCCACTTCTAAACTTCAATTATAGTCGTGATAGATGATCATTTATTATTTCCTTAGATTCCTAAACGTATTAACATGCTCATATTTAAGTTTCTTCCTCTAATGATCTTATGGAGTGCAGATCTTTCATCAAAGATGAGGTAAACACTGATGTAATTGATTGCCGGACGTTAAACACAACAACTTCTCTGAACTCTATGCTCTGAATCAGTCTAACGTCATTTTCATGAATTTGCGACTTTATCTCGATGAAATGATTGAAAAAATACATTTTGATGCATTTATCATGTGAAATGATAGTTTACCACAAATATTATTGAAGTTTTCAAGTGAAAGAATGTGTTTCAATAAGAGGAAGATCTATGTATGGATTTTACGTAATTATATAGCCCAATAATTGATTGAGTGAGCCAATTAGATTCATAATAGGAATATATCAATATAAGACCATTTGAATTGTCCAGAAAGCTCTTTTAAGAATTACCAATAATTTTTATAATAAAGAATATGTAAAATCATACACAACTGACTTAAAATAATCCATTGAATTTCAATTCATATTAATAACTTGATTTATCTCTTATTTCAAGCCTACTATATAATGAATGCATTGAAATGTATTTCTTTAATCACTTCAGTTCATATTTCATCTAAATGAAGTTGCAAATTCATGAAAATCATAGACAGATTTAGAGCTAGAGTTTAGATAAGTTGCTGTGTTGAACGTTCGGCAACCAATCAAATCAGTGTGTACCTCATACTTCAAAGTATGATGTGCTTTTTATAAGAATATTAGAGGGTGGGCCTTAAATATACATTGTTTACTAAGATTAGAAAAAAAATTCCTAATTAATACGGTTTCACATGACGTGATTGTTCTCTTGGAATAAAACGTCATAATCTGAAAGCTAACTAGGAACATAAATGTTTCCATACGTTATTGTAGTCACCACAGCATTACGTGAAGAATAAACATTACTTTAGTTCTCTTCTATTGTATTTCAAATTGCACTGCCATTATTTACGATGAACGCCAGTCTAGAAAGTTTTATTATTCAACAAAATTAATTGTTTAAGCAGTGAGTAGTGTCAATATTTGTTGAAGTATTGGCTGATGTATGTAATTCTAAATGTGGTTCCAAAAACTATCGAATCTCGAACGACAAATGGAAGTTTTAATAGAATGAATGGATTTTCCATGTTTTTACTTCATTATCGAACGAAATGTAGATAAATTATTGACGAATACGTTACAGACTATTCTGTACTCTCTCTTTAATAGAATAGTGAAAATTTCCAGTCCAGAATAATTTTGCAATCATCAATTCCGACTGAAAAAAGTCCCAAAAATTTTTGAAGTAATGAGGCTATCCGAGCATAAATTAATTGAAATAAATGCTCGACAACAATAATTAACAACTGAATACCGCTAAAATGACTGCAAAATAACAGTATTCTAACATGCATATGATTCTCTCACATTCATCACAACAATATTTGATTATGGATTCAGCTCACACATTCACCCATTCACGAATCTCAAGCTGGTGTTCTTCACAACAAATTAGCCTCGTTGAGCAAACAAATAACGCACTGTCCCCAGGGGCCTATTACACATGAAACTGCGACTGCATTTTGTAGAGAAAAACCACTTGACGGTTAACCGCTACTATTAACCGCTAACCGTTTAATCGAATTGAGGCTATGGCAATTTGATTTGTCCACCGCGTACCTTAGCAACACCTCATAATTTGCATGTAATTAAAACAAGAAATCCCTAATGAAATTTGGCCGTACGCCGCTGGGCTTCGTTATGACAGTGACACATTTGTTATATCATCAATTAAGATGAAAAGGTGATAAGATAAGCCAGTGCCGGAGAAAAGAAGGAGGATGACAAGAGAATAACGATGGATTTTCTGAAATTTTATCAAGAAGAAAGCTTATATTTCAATTGAAATTCTTATCAGCTGTCCTCCATTTATCGATAATTGGTGACGAAAATTCAAAGAAACAATAATATATTATCATTTAACAGCTCATAAAATCACAATAATCTAATTTAGATACAAAAGTAGATAAAACTTTCGTTTCTATTCTATTTTACAGTTCATTACACATGAAAAACGATGATTATGAAACAATAATTAACAAAGAAAGTTTGCTCAACAACTATTGCCATTCATCAATATCTAAAGACTTTGAGTATTCAGAGATGATAATCAAATCTTTCAACACATCTCAACATCTGTTCGTTCATGAAAAAACTGAATGAACATCTCTTCAACTGTCAAACTGATTTATCACTTCTACTTTTAACATTATAAAAAACGTCGGAATACTATTACTAATCTGTCTGCGTCCTCTAGAAATATTTTGAATCATCAGCTGTACAAGAAACTACAAAATAATTAGTACACAAATCAAGACCTTCTTGAGACTCTGACGCCTGGCAAGAAATCGTGCAATACTCCACAATGCAGCGGAATAACTGGAAATATTGGTCTTCCAACAGATTAAAATAAAAACTGATTTAATTGGCTGCCGGACGATGAACACAGCAACTTATCTGAGCTCTGTCCAACGAAATTTTCATGAATTTGCGACTTTATTTTAATGAAATATGAACTGACGTGATCGAAAAAATATATTCCAATACATTTATTATGTAAAAGCTTTGGAATTAGAGATAAATCAAGTGAGCTTAGGGTAGTCAACATTTCTTTGGCAAAATCAATTAATTTAACCCTCCAATGAGACATTTCAAGGGATGAAAAATATATTTTCGTATAGATCAAGGTCCATACAAACAGAATATAAAGAGATAAACTCAAATTTCTCAATAGTTTTTAAGATATGTGTCCTTTAATAATTTGAAAGGGTGTTCCACCCCCTGAATATTCTTTAAAAATTCATTTGACTAAATTTATTAAAGAATAGATCCTTATGGAGGCTATATACCAAATTTGGAAGTAGTCAAGGGAAAAAAACCCTTCTTGCTTTGAAGAAACATCAAGGCTAGAGTCCATTCTTTTAAAATAAATAATAAAATGTGTAACGCATGTCATCTTCTTAATTCGACCCTTTAGAAACTGAATCTATAATCTAAATTCAAATTGGGGCTCTAGTTCTTGCATAATTCGCCCTTTTCATATAGCGTTTTCAAGCCAATCTCATATTATATTTATCAATTAATTTAACGCTCTAATTCGAAGTTTTAAGGGATGAAAAATATATTCTCATATAGATTAAGATCCATATAAACAGAATATGGAAAGATAAATTTAAATTTTCTGATAGTTTTCAAGATATGCGTCCTTTAATAATTAGAAGGGGTGTTTCACCCCCGAAATATTCTTGAAAAATTCATTTGACTCAATTTATCAAAGAAAAATCCTTATAGAGGCTATATACCAAATTTGGAAGAAGTCAGAGGGCAAAGCCCGTTTTCGCTTTGAAAAAAACCCAAGGCTATAGTCCACTCTTTTAAAATGAATAACGAAAATTTGAAAAATGTGCTACGCATGTCGTCCTCTTAATTCAACCCTTTAGAATTCGAATCTACAATCTAAATTCATATAGGGGCTCTAGTTCTTACAAAATTTGCCCTTTCCATATAGCGTGTTTAAGCCGATCTCATAATATATTTATAAATTGATTTAACCCTCTAATAAGGGATGAAAAATATATTTTTATATAAATTAAGGTCCATACAAACAGAATTTGAAGAAATAAGTCAAAATTTCCCAATAGTCTTTGAGATATGCGTCCTTTAATAATTTGAAGGGGTGTTTCACCCCTTAAGTATTCTCCAAAATTTCATTTGACTCAATTTATCAAAGAATATATCCTTATAGAGGCTATATACCAAATTTAAAAGAAATCAGAGGGCAAAGTACTTTTTCGCTTTAAAAATACCTGAAGGCTATAGTCCACCCTTTTTAAATGAATAATAAAGATTTGAAAAAACGTGCTACGCATGTCATTCTCTTAATTCGACCCTTTGGAATCCGAATTCACAATCTGATTTCAAATAGGACCTCTAGTTCATGCATAATTCGCTATTTTCATATAGCGTTTTCAAGCCAATCTCATATTATATTTATCAATTGATTTAACCCTCCAAGGGGAAATTTTAGGGTATGAAAAATATATTTTTATATAGAATAAGGTCCATAAAAACAGAATATGAAGGAATAAATTCAAATTTCTCAATAGTTTTGAAGATATGCGTTCTTTAATGATTTGAAGGGGTGTTTCACCCCCTGAATATATTTTAAAAGTTCATTTAGCTCAATTCATCAAATAATAGATTCTTTTAGAGGCTGTATACTAAATTTGGAAGAAGTCAGAGGGCGAACCCTTTTTCGCTTTAAAAAAACCCCAAGGCTATAGTCCACCCTTTTAAAATGAATAATAAAAATTTAAAAAAATGTGCAACGCATGTTATCCTCTTAATTCGACCCTTTGGAATCCAAATCCACAATCTAAATTCAAATAGAAGCTCTAGTTCTTGCACAATTCACACTTTCTATATAGCCTGTTCAAGCCAATCTCATAATATATTTATAAATTAATTTAACCCTCTAATAAAAAACTTTAAGGGATGAAAAATATATTTTCATATGGATTAAGGTCTATACAAGCAGAATTTGACGAGATAAATCAAAATTTCCCAATAGTCTTTAAGATATGCGTCCTGTAATAATTTGAAGGGGTGTTTCACCCCCTGAATATTTTTCAAAAATTCATTCGACTCAATTTATCAAAGAATATATCTTTATAAAGGCTATATACTAAATTTTAAAGAAATCAGAGGAAAAAACCTCTTTTTCGCTTGAAAAAACACCAAGGCTAAAGTCCAGAATTTTGTAATGAATAATAAAAATTCAAAACAATGTGTTACGCATGTCATCCCCTTAATTTGACCCTCTAGAAACTGAATCTACAATCTGAATTCGAATAGGGCCTCTATTTCTTGCATAATTCGTTCTTTTCATAAAGCGTTTTCAAGCCAATCTCATATTATATTTATTAATTAATTTAACCCTCTAATGGGATATTTTGGGGGATGAAAAATATATTTTCATATAGAATATGGTCCATATAAACTGAATATGATGAGATAAATCCAAAATTTTCAATGGCCTCTAAGATATACGTCCTTTAATAATTTGAAGGGATGATTCATCCCCTGAGTATACTTTAAAAAGTCATTTGACTCAATTTATCAAAGAATAGATCTTTATAAAGGCTGTATACTAAATATGAAAAAATCCGACAGACAAGCTTTTTTTTTGCTTGAAAAATCCCTAAGTCTATAGTCCACCTTTAAAAATGAATAATAAAAATTCAACAAAATGTGTTACGCATGCCATCCTCTCAATTCAACCCTCTAGAATCCGAATCCACAATCTAAATTCAAATAGGGTCCCTAGTTCTTGCATAATTCGCCCTTTTCATATAGTGTTTTCAAGCGATTTAATGAATTTGCGACTTTATCTTAATGAAAAATGAACTAAAGTATATTCCAATGCATTTAATTGATAAAAATACTATACACTATTTATCAGTCAAAAAGAAAGTCGTTCATCTCAATATTAGAAATCCTAACAAAAAACCATTTGTCAAAAACCTGAAGTGCGTACCCGGAAGTTGGAATTCACCCTTATGCTTTGCGGTCAGGATGTTAGAAGGAAAAATGATTTTTCTGTAAGAATAACTGGATGTTATTATCCCGCGATTTCCCAATTCGATCATTCTTGAATTCTCATTTTTTGCTGGGAATAAAACTTATACAGTTTTCTCAAACGATAGTAGTATTATTAAAATTTAGTTATTCTCTCTCTTTTCCATTATTTTATCACTATGTTCACATCCAGAACAAGACAAGTCCAACATGAAAACCTAAAGTGGCTATTCTAGCGGTTTTTACGGTAAGCGGTCAATCGCTTTAAGCAAACAGAATGGAAGGAAAAGTTGTGAAACATATTTTGCACGTGTAGCCAGCGAAAATAACCAAAGTTTGAACGGCAATAACCAAAAAGTAAGAGTCATCAATATCGTATTAGAAATTGATAAAAAATATGCGGAGGGTGTAGTCGTTAACCATAAGGGATGAAAATAAGAAAAAAAGGTTTTTGTGGCGACTATTTTAATTAACAACAAAAAATTACTTCTTCGAAGAATTTTTTACAGTCTGCCATTTCGACAAACTTAAGACCAGTTTGCAAAATCGATTGAAATTTCATTGGCAGACGGTCTACATGGGTCTAAGACTGAAGCACAGTTTGTTATTGACCCCTATTTTCTTGAGTAGAAACTGTAGGACGGCCGTTTGCAATATTTTGAATATATTTGTGCATTAAAGCACATTTGTATGCATGACCGGCCTATTTTATAGCAAAGAACTTCATCCCTTATGACGATCAAAAGGGATGTTAGCCTCGCACTTGACCCTAATGGTGAGGTAATGGAGGGAATTGTAACAAATCTATTGCGACTTGAAGCTGTGGAAAAATCGTTTTAATTTTGCAAGAGTATCATTTGAGGATTACACAAGCATTCATTAGCATACAGTAATTAGAATTATAAAACGTGAGACAAAAAATACTTAAACATTACGACAAACCGTTATCATAAAAAAGAAAAGTGAAACAAGAGGCGTAAAAACAGCGCTGTCGCGATATGACATCTCCAGACAGCAAGTGCGGCTAATGTGTGTTTCGCAAAGCACCAGGGACGTTGTGTATTATTATTTTTGTGTTGTATGTTGTATACAAGGTGATTCATAGCAAATTAGAGGAAGGAAAAATCCGCTTAAATATACGTTCTTAATGTGCTTCGTTGTAGAATTACAACAAGTTAAAATTTTTATTAGTATAGCTTACAAAACGCGTTTTTGAGACCCGCTTTCTTCAAATTGAAATTATAAATGCGAATTCAACTTCGCTGTCAAACAAATTATAAAATATTGCAAAATTATGAACCGACGTCAATTCTGTTAATGTATATGGGTGTTAGTTATGTCTTTCAGAATTATGAGGCGTGAAAAGCAAGTGTTTAATTGTTTGTGTAGGTGAAGAGCACACAATGTTAAAAACTTCAAAAATTAAAGTCAATGCAATTTGGAAGTAGATGTAATTACATCCCACTTTCATCATGTTTACAGCAGATAAGAGAAGCATCACCGTGGAAGTTATTACGGGTATTGCACAGGGACGTACTGATTTTCATAATATATTTCAACAGAATAATATTAAACGATGCATCATATTTGTTGCAACATAATCCATTAAAATGAAGCATTTTGTTGTAGTATTCAATAATAATAGAGAACACTTTGTACTCAACATGAATACAACGTGATAAAATATTTACAAAATTTCAATTACCAATATATGATGCATGTTGTTTAGAGTACATTTGTCACAATATCTAATGAATGTTTTACTACTAGCGCAACCAATTTCGGAAGCAATTAATTCACTCGTTTGTTGGTACCGACAAAATTGTATTGAAGGCGTCCACTGCTCCTTCCGGCAAATAAAACCTTCAACCACGCAATCAACTAAAAAATAAATAAATTAGATCAGATACTCAAGCCCCTCCCACTAATATTCTTATAAGAGCACATCAGACATCAAACTATGAGGTACACACTGATTTCATTGGTTGCCAGACATCAAACTCATCAACTCATCTGAAATTTGTCCCCTAAATCTGTCTTTATATAATTTTCATGAATTTGCGACTTCATTTTGATGAAATATGAACTGAAACGTATTGATATGAACAATGAAAAAATTAACCAAGAATTATTTACCAGCTCTAATGGACAATATATTTAAGCCCCTCCCTCTAATATTCTAATGAGAGCACATCATACATCAAACCATGAGGTATACACTGATTTAATTGGTCGCCGGACGTAAACACAGCAACTTATCTAAAATATATTCCCTAAATCTGTCTAACGTAATTTTCATGAATTTGCGACTTTATTTCAATGAAATGTGAACTGAATTGATCGAAAAAATATGAGGTACATACTGATATGATTGGTTCAAAACTCGGTGTGACAAAAACCGTGAAAATTAATTCTCCAGTCTATCATTTAAAATTCGCTTAGCAGAATTCATTGTCCCGGATACGAGCAAAACAAGAACAAAAGAAACAAAGGTAAACAAATAACACATTACACACTATTAAATTTTTATTATCTTTTAGGCTACACAAAAGACAAACAATTAAAAATAATAAATGTGGGCCAAATTCCGGGCAGAATACAAGCTGCTAACAATGATACCAACAAAATAAGTACCTTTTCATCTTTTTATTTATTAGCTCACACTTATTTGTCCGCCATTGTCACAAAAGGCAATAAATGAAATCATACCTACATGTGTAAAATACATGATAAATAGATTAGAATTGACCCACATGTATTGTTATGTAAAATGTGACAAAGAATAGAGCTGTACAATTTTATTGGTAAAACTCCAACTAAAAACTAGAAAATACTTGAGATTCTGACGTCTGGTAAAAAATCGAGCCGTCTTCTCGCGTCTGCTATCAAAGGAGACTTCGTGTCACTGCATCAGTGACTATTTTTGACTCCCACAACTCAAAATATTTGTAGTTTGTACCTGAGAGCAAAAGCATATGCGTACAGGGCTGTAAATAATAGGTAACATAGTTTCCCACACTTGGCATGCATGTGGTTGTGTCAGAATTGTTATTAGGTTTATGTTTCCTAGAGTTCCTGTTGTGGTAAGCGGTGTAGAACATTTTCAACTAGACCATCCAGTGCTCTTACTTTGTCGCTGCAAACCCGTAAGGTCTTTGACAAACGTTGAATTACCAACCCTCAAGAACTACGAAGAGACGGAGAAAATTGAAGGACTTGTTTTTTGTAACTGTATATCTTTCACCCTAATAATACTTAATTGATGTCCTTTGTATAGTTGATACAGTGCTGTAAGTCAGTAAGTGACCCACATCACTCCGCTGTATCGAGAGTCATGGATTTGTGCTCTCACATTTTAAGAGTTGAATTTTAATCACAAGTTTTTTAATTTGCCCTAAAAATAGGGTGTAATTTATTTTGGGGATTTTAATGTGCTCACAATTCAATTTACAAGTTTCAAAACTTGTACCATAATTCTTCATTTCCCAACTTTTAATTAAATTTCAAGAAAATTCAGGAGGCCTAACAAAAAAAATCATATTTTATCCCAGAAGATTAATATTTTTTCGATAATCTTCATAATTATTGATAACAAAAACAAATTTGTAGGTATTTATACAAAAAATTATGAAAAAAACTGGTGGGAGAAAAATCACAACCAATCAGATTACAAATATTGAAATTTGTAATCTGATTGGTCTGATGTCTCTCCCACCAGTTTTTGCTGATCATTTTGGTATAAATAGCTACAACTCTGTCATTTTCTGTATGTAATCACCCTGTATAAGTGCGAGTACATCAGAAACTTTTTCCAATTAAAATTCAAACGTAGGTACTCCCTCTCTAATTTAATTTTTAATTACTTTTCCACAAAACATCCATCCAGAAATAATCTTATATTGTTTCAAAAATAAATTATTTTTACCTGCTTCCTGGACAACTGAATGACATTTCGTGGCCTGGTACATTTAAAATCATTATTTACTCATTGTGACTCGGATTGCGCATTACAAAACAGTCCGAATGAGTAAATAATAGAATAAATTTAATTTGAAAAGTTTGAATTGGCAGCAAAAACTGTACAATATTCAATCTAAAATCCTCAAATATCAAACTTTTCATTCAGGGGTCGATATTTTCGAATAATGAACCCAAAGCTGGCTACATCGCCCGGTGTTAATTAATATTTAATTATTCTCTTAATCTGACTTAGTCCCAACTGATTAACTCAGCCCTGTACTAATTTCTGCGACAATAACCAACACTGGATTAGGAGTCTGCACGTTTACGGAAACACAGGAATTAATTTTGAACGTGAGCTACAGAATTTGTGGCGCGAGGGGATGTGAAGATTATCAAAAACTGCTTCAAAAAGCTGTGCTCTTACTGCAGTAAAAAAATAAGAAATATTCGTCTGATATTGTTAATTATAGTAAAGCTCGAAACTTCGTTCAAGCAATGTGCTAAACTTGAAATAATAGCAGAACAGAACTTCTTGCACTAGTGGTTATTTTCCCACGTCTAGAATAGTGTCTTAATGTCTTCCATGGTGCTAATGTGCACGGAATTATCAAACTTTATTATTATAATAACAGGGATAGTTATTCTGGTAGCCAATGCAACGACAGCGCTGCACAGATTGTAGTTATTAAAGTAATTTTGTCTGAATTGTTCTAAAGAAGTTAACATTGTTCTTTGTGAGTATTACAGTCAAAATGTTCAATATTTGGTTCATTCTTCTGGAAACATTGCTAAACATTGAAACAGAGCCCTCAGTGTTCAAAAATAGTAATGCGAATTCATATTTCATCAAAATAAAGTCGCAAAGTGTTTAACGTCTGGCAACCAATCAAATAATTGTGTACCTCATAGTTTGATGTATGATGTGCTCTTATAAGAATATTAGGGGGAGGGGCTTAAGTATACATTTTTATTGGGACAGGTTAAAATTTCTTTGTTAAGTTTTTGAGGCTCGACTCATTTTTCGGGAGAAATTGTATTGAAATGACTGGAACTTCATTACAATAATTGCTTCCTTGACATTCAAGAGAAATCGGTTCCATTTGCTCTTGTAAATTTAACTGCCTAATGAATAAAACAGTTCAAGACTTCATAAAATTTTAATTTTCATCAGAAACTTCAAGAGCTCTACAATCCCCTTTTCAAGAATTCATTATCACGTGTTTACCTCTGATTATCTTGATGATGGCAAATCCGATGTTAGGTATGCACTTTGTCGTGGAATATTGAACTAAAACGTGATTCTCCACATCATGAGTCTCTTGTTGAAATAATTTTTAAAAAAATTGAAGAATCACCTACTAAACAGTAGCAATGAGGCCTAAATTGATCATTAAAACAAAAGTTTAATCAATTCTGATACTAACATCGAAAACCGCATGTCAATATCTTGTGTAACTCGCGAGATATTTAGATAAATAGTTTGTACCCTAAAATGGGTACTTACTTACATCAGGTATATAATTTTATAACTGACATGTTGCTGATTCTGTGCAGCAATTTTTAGATCTCAATTATGCATAATTCGGCAGTAATTACTTTTTGGATTTACTTTAGCTGTTTACTCAAAACCGAATGTACGAATAAAAAAATCAGACAGTTTGAGCAAACTTACGAAACAACAGCTTTTATTTAGTACCAGTTTCAAGTATGTAAGTGCTGTAGTTGCTGAGAAATCAGCGTCATCTCAGCCAGTCAGCCAGACTGCCAAAGTGAATATAATAGTAGGCGGGGCCTTTCGTCTCTTTGTATCGCATTGCCCCGCCCCGCACTGTCGAAAATTCTAGTAACGTGCTCTCGATTGACCTAGAACATTTCCAGAAACGGACATCTGTATATATATATACATGAGCAAACGACCTGACTGAGGAACAGTGAACAGCAAAACAGTGAAATCGTGAATATCCAGTGAGTGATCAGTGTAATAAATAAATAAGTTGAAAGTTTGAAATTCTATTGGCGTCAAAGTAATTTCCTATGTTTCTATTACAAGAGGAGGCATAATTTGTGATAAACAATGTTTGTAAAAGAAAACAGATTTTAACTTTTTGTATTACTGGAATGAATCCAAGTTATTGCTCATGACAGGACAATAAATTGCTAACAATCTCATTAAAAATACATTATATCGATATCCGATATCATGCAATAGATGTTTTCACATCATTAAATATTTGTCTTGTAATTCCTTTACCAATAAGAACTACTGTAAGTATTGAAACAGCAAAGAATTCTTTCTGAACCTATTTACCGTTAACTACAAGTTTTATCGACAATGAAACTGATGAAAACATCGTTATTAATAAAATTATTAAATTTGAACATTCTTGAGATTCTGACGTCTGGTAAGAAATCGTGCAATACTAACAATGCTGTCTTTTGGTATCGAATGACGAGGGGCATTTTGTGTATAAGTCCAGTTAGTTTATACGCCTATTTCAGTCATAATCTCTGCTTACGTCAAAATAAAATTGGTAGTTTGTGGTAACAACCCACAAAAAACCCATTAAAAATCAAATCACCAATAGAATATGTGGCGTAATGTATCTAGCCATAAAAAGTCTTTTATTTCGTGCTTGTGTGACGTAAAAACAGGAAATTCAACCCTAATTGTATTTTAAAAACTTGCACGGTAATAGAATCCAAGTAATAACTCTTTACCGTAGTTGATACAAATATAAAAGTGTAATTACCATTTCCTTAGATGGCTCTAAGCGATTTACCAGGAAAAAATGAATCAATATTTACAGTAACATTAGCGGGCGACAATAGACTACAAAGAATAACCCTGTTTACCAACACATTCTGCTAATCAAAGCTTGGGGAGTATTGTTATGAAAAGAATATTTTTAAAGGGGCTATTCTTGACGTCTCATTAGTTGCGCTCAGCGGTGACGCTTATGGAATACAAAAACCAAAGTAGGCCTTAGAAACTCCAAGATTAATGGTCAAATCTTTGTCAAGCAATAACAATCTGATCGCGATTCTAATTTGGGACCTGTCGAACACAATTTTCTGCATTCAAATCGAATGAAATGTAGTATTGAAGTATGGTAACACTTTTGAGCTTATTTATAATAGTAGAGAGTTCAAATATGTAATTTTTCTATTGAATTAGTCATTTTGAAGCTTTCTTAACGTAATGGCAGCATTATTAAGACCCAAAAGTGGAAAAAAGCCCATAAAAATGATAACTGAAATATTTATATTTATATGAGTGTAATCGGACGGAGGAGAGAACACTTAAAATAACTTTTCCTCAATTTTCAAATAATTGAGCTATTTGAATGCAGTTTTTTCGTGATTTTCAGATAACTACATATAATTTTTATTGATTTAGTTCAAATTTGTTGCAATTATACGAAAAATGAGCCCAAAAAATGGCGTTTTAAACTTGTCTATACGACAACGTATAAGTATATAAGAAAATTTCTTTTGGATTTGATATATTTATTTGATATTATTGGAAATACTTGTTGGTTGACGGCTAGTTTAATCTCAAATCAAGTATCCAAAATCTGGGTGTGTTACACCTACTAATAGGTCCGCCCCTTTCAAACCATAAACATGGAATTGGGGCTCAAAATAAATATGTTCCAATAATAAACCTCAGATCTATTATATTGTGATTAATAGCGCTTTTGTTCTAAAGTTTCTGACACACAAAACAAATAACACATAATTTGAATGGCTCTATCGATGTCCCCCATATTATCATTGTGGTCAAACTAATATTTCAAGTCGCAGAACTATGAAAGTTTATTACAAATTGTTTGCGCATGATGATACACCCCTGTTGTCACTATAATAATAAGCATATAAATCACTCTCATACATAAAAACCCAACAGCGTGAAATTTAATTTCAAACTTATAGGAAAGTTGGTGCAACCAAATTTTGTTCTTATACAAATGAAACTGGCAAAAAACATCATCCATCAAGTAAATGTTGCTGTTTAACATAACAAAATGACATTGACGTCAAAAAGGGTGATTATAAGAGAGGGGAATATTAATGTCAAGTTCTCTTGTTGTCCTGTCAATATATTGTATTGTTCCTTCAAAAAAAGTGCACTCAATTGATCTTATTTCTTCAATTTGTTATTTTCTGCTGATTTATCAATTCAGAGAATGGAATTCAAACAAGAATGAGTAAAAATAAGTTTCCTTCTAGATTGGTTGCCAATTTATTGCTGCAAGATAGTAATTCTAATAAAATCACGTTCGCCAAATGATTACCTGCATTCAAGTAAGATTTTAATTTAGATCGAAAGGAAGCTACATTCATTAGTGCATCCAAGTGACACAAATAAATACCCAAATATACTTGGAATAAAGCCAGAATAGATCATTAACCCTGGCACAAGAATTTATAAAATTAGCTGTCAAAAATAATAAGTCCACTGCTACAAAGTATGTCTCCTCCCACAATCAGTTCACTGAACTATCTTGTTACACAATTATAACAAATAAATGATCGTAGATAGTTTGTTGAAAGTGTGTGACAAGGGAAAATGCTTCAATAAATGAACAGAACAAAACAGCGTTGTGAAATCTGTTTTGTATTCGGTGGAATGATGAGTTTGGCGACTGGAAGTGACATTTCTGGAAAGAAGATTTCTGAAAATTGACAGCAAACGAGATTTTCGTCAGTAGTTCATTAATAGTTCTTTCCATTTGCTCATTTCAAACGTAGCTCTAATTCTAATCTAATACAACAATGAACAATGTATACTTAAGTCCCTCCCTCTAATATTCTTATGGGTGCACATAATATATCAAACTTTGAGGTACGCACTGATTTGATTGGTTGCCGGACGTTAAACACAGCAACTTATCTGAACTTTGTGCTCTAAATCTGTCTAACAAAATTTGCATGAATTTGCGACTTTATTTTAATGAAATATAAACTGAATTGATTGATTAAAATAATTCCAATGTATTTATTATGTAAAAGGCTTGGAATAAGAGATGAATTACGTTAATAATATAAATTTAAATGCATTATCAATGAAGTACATTCAATAGTGAAGTAAGCATGCACAGTCCAGAAGATAATACAATTTTTAAAACAGTAAGACGCTGAATTATTCGATTATCCTTTGTGCAGTTCGGAAGGCGTGGTTAACAATGCCAGATCCTGGAGAAAAACAGAAGTCTCTTAAGTCTTATGTCTCAACTGAACAGCGTCGAAAAAGACGTTAACAAAATCTTGAAAGCAGATCCTGCAGCTATAATTTTTCTATAGAATCAAATGATAAGTAATATAAATCAATATACAAGTATTTTTTTACTAAAAATGATGTTTATACCTTGGAAAACGAACCAGGAACAACAAAACATACTTCAATGAGATCCAATCAAAATTTAGGATTTGAGGTGGGCGGGGCTAAGAACTACAAAGTTACGCAAAACAGTTTTTAGAGCAGTAAAACATGGAATAATGGTCTTGAACCAAGTACAAAAGATTATTTCATGTATGTAAGAAGCAATAATTCCAGGCCCTAGAAAAGACAGAACCAGAAAATTTTTGACTGTAGCCGTAATATTTACATATTCGTCAAATAAATCTCGAGCACGTGACACAAATCCTCTTCGATCACCCATGCTGCAACACACAGGAGAGAACAGATCCCCAAGGGTCACACTCACTGCTTCATCACTTCTCGTGTTTTCATAGCTATGCTGATCCTTCTCATCACAAGAATACGACCAGTTTGTATGCTAATAAAAACGAAGCACGTGCTGGAGAAATGCAGATTGCAAACACGAGGTTGAGGGGATGTAAAATATTCACGGCTATAAATCGTATTGGGTTGTTTGCGCAGATGGAACCGAGCTCAGGATGAATTCGAATCTCGGAGTCTTATGAGTCAAAATTTAGCAGTCAGTCATCAACATATCGTGTATTCAAAATAAATATTTCCGTAATTTCAAATCACTGATGTGAAATATGAATTACTGGCCAATAATTACATTTTATCTTGTGCGTTCGAATATTTGTTTGCATGTCATGTCCTTCAATTCTTGTTGTGCGTTTTATTTTTGCATCGCATGTTGCTGATAATTCAGTTATTATATCCGTGACTTATGAAACTATACAATGTCATGGTTTGAGGTTAAATCTAACTGCTCCATAAGTTAATTAATATTCAGTACAGAAGAAAAGTTCAGTTTTTGCTGCACATGCCAATTTGAAATTTTTAATTCTAGCGCAAAAGCCTGACTTACATAATAAATTTCTAACAATAGAATCATTCCCATGAATAATTCCAATATTAAAAAAAAACGTTCCAAATCATTTCATCAGAAAGTTGAATTAGAATTTTTTTACTACTCAATCCTCTTGATTCATCTGCCTATCTACAACTTCTTGCTCATTGTGCAAAGATAATCGCAGCTAATGGACCTGGTAGCAGTTATAAATGAACACAAAGAAACAGAAATAAGTTTACTTTTAATGCACCCATGTACGATTTTTTGTCCGGTGGGTTTTTGCGTGTACAACGAAGATTTTCACTTAAATGTTAGGGAAGTTTACTGAGAGATTTCGTGCTGGATGGGTTTCTTGAAAGAAAGGAGATTATATCTCCTTTGTTTGCTACTTTCATCCTTTTTTGTTGTAATATAATATAAGATCTGTATATGCTACTGCAAAATGAATCATTCACCAAATATCCTCACGTGAAACATCATTCAAACATTTATTTGCACGACTTCTTATCAATTTACAATTGTTTTTATTCATTTTTACTGGTTTACGTCATCTAATTTACTTCTGCGCGCTCCGTAACCAGCCTACCAGTCAGTTGCATCGTCTAGACAGCAACGTTCAACCGGTTGGAAACATCAAATAATTAAAAATTTATTATTGAAGTCAACAACTGAACCATCAAGTTAATTTTACCGATAGATAATTAGACTTCTATTCCAAATAATTATTTGTAATGAAAATATTTGATTCAATCTTCTGTTCCACAGTTGGGAGATCTCAATTATTCAACTGTCATTTACTTCCATGCTACATTTGAATTGTCAATTATGTTGAAGATATAATTGGGGTTTGAAATTAAATTATTTGAAGCTATTTTTAGTATACAAGACTGAAGTCTCCGTGAAATAAGACATTATTAAAGACAGAAACAAATTAAATTCTTGTTACATTCATAAAAACATTTTTCTTTATAATAAATATAGGTATTCTATTATAGAAATAACTAACTATTGGATGTATTCCATAAATATACATTCATTTATCTTTTATTTCAAGCCTTTTGCACTAAAAATGCAACATTTCAGTTCATATTTCATTAAAATACAGCTGCAAATCCATGAAGATTTCGTTAGACAGATTTAGAGCATAGAATTCAGATAAGTTGCTGTATTCAACGTCCTACAACCAATCAAATCAGTGTGTACCTCATAGATCGATGTAAGATGTGCTCTTATTGAAATATCGGAGGGAGGGGCTTAAGTATACATTGTTCATTGAGACTCAGAAATAATTTATTTATCACTCACTGCTATTAAACAATGCCACAGATATTTATTTTTAACTATTTATACATTTATGCCACTGAACACTCACTATTTTCACTGTTTTATTGTTCACAATTCACTCTTCAGTCAGGTCGTTCTCTCATATATATACAAATTTCCGTTTCTTGAGATGTTCTCGGCTAGTCTGGAATATTGATAGAACTTTCCACCGTGCGGGCGGTGTGGTGCGGTGCGGTGCGATACAACGAGCATAAGAGGCCCCGCCCACTTTTACGAATTTCTACATTTTCGCACGTTACAATAGGTTTAGAAATCTAAGAAAATGAATGATGATAATCTACTACAAATATTGTTAAAATTTCAAAGTGGAAAGAACTGTTTTAAAAAAAAAGTCCAAGTATGGATTTTACTCGATTATATACTAGCCCAATAATTGAGCTAGTGAGCTATGGGACCACTCAAAGTCCGTCAAATACATTAATATTTTGCATAATAAATGCATCGAAATGTTCTTCTTTAATCACTTCAGTTCATAATTTATTAAAATAAAGTCGCAAATTCATGAGAATCACGTTAAACAGATTCAGAGCATAGAGTTTAGATAAGTTGTTGTGTTCAACGTCCGGCTACCAATCAAATCAGTGTTTATCTCATAGATATGCTTTAATAAGAATATTAGAGGGATGGGCTTAAGTATACTGGTCGGTTGTGCTTGAGCATCCTTCGAGATTGGAAAACTGACTTTTCTATCGTCTCGACTGTCAAGTGTTTAAGTCCTTGTTTCTTTCGTTATTATTCATAGTTAGACAACATTTTGTCAGTCTTCTTGTCAGCTTATTATGTCAGTAACTTCGTTGTGAGATTAAAGCCCCGCCCACGAAACTATCCTTCTCAATATTAGTTGCAGTACGACACATAGTTATAATAGATCTCCTGCACTATAGTGTGCTTGTAGTTTCATAGTTCCAATAAGCTAAAGATCGTAATATCTAACGGAAGAGCAGTTCAATTGAATTATCTCATGAGAAACTAAACTAAACTTTATATCAAGAACAAAAGACTGTAGGACAAGGAGAGGTGTTAATTAACCCAGAACGTTGTCTTGAAAACAGGAGCATCGGGAGTTTACGTTATCTTACAGTTAAAATTAGATTAATGATACTGAGAGATCGTGTACCTTAGGTGTGTGGATATTTTCAACAAAATTGAATTAATTAATGTTATTATTAAAACTTATTGCTCAGTGAGTCAATTGAAGTTGCATTTGTATATATAAGGATGCAGTGAGTGAGTTTTTGTTTGGTAAACAATGATGTCTTATGCACACTGAATGAGTAAACATTTTCATTGCAGTTAATGTATTGTTTTATTGTTGCAGCAAGAACGACACAGTGTTGACGAAGTTCCACCTTCTGATTTCGAAGCACGAACTGTACCCCGAGGACAGTAAGCTTGTGGCAAAACTTCTTCATGAGATGGCTACCAAACCTATACTCCATGTCTGTAAGTACTGAGTGCTTTATAAAACTAACTACTGTATACATCCTAATGTAAGTTTCGTAATTCTGTCTTATATTGTACGAAAGTTGAATTATTCATTTCGTGATGTACAGGATGATCTATGAGTGCGAAAAATCTGTTGTTATTGCATACTTATTCTTTTGGAACATGACTTAGCAAATTAAAAAACTTTAGATCTGAACAAATGTTGTGAAAACTTTTACTTCAAAACAAAAGCAGATATGTAGTAAGTTCTCTTTTGCATTGAATTTGAAAAGTATTTGCGAATAAACTCATAAAAACGTTATAAATGTATTCTGCAAAGTTATGAGAAACTTATCCCTCGTTTACTGTCAATAGTTTGCATAAAATATTTTTATTGTTCAGCATCTCTTTCTATCATGTTCCATCACTTCCAAAACTGCATTTTGCAACTGTTTATTAATAAAATAAAAGTCACTATTTAATTAACTATTGAAACTTCAACTACAAAGCCACTAATATTTATTTACAACAGCTTATTTATTTATGAGCTAATCACGCTCTGGATATTCACTGCTTAGTCAGTCAGGCCACTCCCCTCATATATTCGGATGTTCACTTCTAGAAATTTCTACGTCATTCTAGCAAGCTACTTGAACGTTCGAATGTGCAAAGCAGCACGACGCATAGAGATAAAAGGCTCCGCCCAGTCAGAGGCCTATTCTATTTTTTACTAATCATGACACCTCCGCACGTTACTATATGATGAATTTTTGAAAAAATTCCAAAAGCTACTTTCACCTGTTTTGTTATTTGACGACTTTCTGACTATTATTCAAACATGTATTTGGTGATCGATAAATTCTCGTTAATGATCTAAAATGGATAGTGCAGCGAATGAGGCACTTAACTACCTTTGTCCTCATACAACTTCAAGAGAAAATTGCATTTCTGCTGCAGACTTCAAGATCCGATAACGCTATAGTTTCCTGCAGCTTCTTGATCGTTGGGCACTTCAAACTTTTGAAGCACAAGATGAAAATATGTCATTAAATTTTTCAATAACTTTTTTCGAAAGAACAATTTTTTCACGGAACAAGTTAGAATTACCAGAATCAATTATTTTATATAATGAATCGTTGATTCACCCATATGAACCCGAAAATACACGGATACAGACCAAAATTTCACACCCACTCCCGAGGAACCCTAGGAGTTACTGGAAGTGAAGGCTCACGTATTTTATTTGCATACTCCTAGCACCAAAACTGTTTACTGCAATGATATAATTTAAAAATAACCGGAGGTTACCCAAAATTACACCACCGACAACTGGATTGAACCCATCATCTCTGGGGGTGTCAGTAGAGGTTTAGAGGTGCGTACCGATTTCCCACGATTACCTTTTATTACGAAAGGATAAAAGTAGTCGTACAGCAAGATCAAAGAACTGTTACTAGCGATTGGTATATAACAATTTTTTTGTCAGAAGTGATTTCTAAGCCTCGAAAAACCAACCCTAAAAAACGAATCATCCCCATCAAGACAAAGTTCGCAAACCTACTGAATTTTTAAAACCGCAAAGCATCTTCTCTTTCCAAAAATCAATCGATCACAAACTTTGATATGTTAAAAAACTAATTTCTCACGATTTCGATACGTCAAAATTGAATAATGAAAAATGCAAAATTTCATCTGTTGCTTACAGCACTGTTTAAAAATTCAAATCAATTGGAACAACTCGTAAAACATATTTTCTCCTCCAATTAGTAATTTGCAGTTTTATGTACACTTTGAGCAATAAAATGGTTTATTGTTGAAGATACTCATGCAAAAGGATTTAGCTAAGACGTAAACTTCAAGATTACACAAAATCTCGTCTACAGCCATAAAAATTATTCTCAGTCTTGTTATTCTTTATCCAGTTTCATAAAAATTGGTGACTCAGTCATTCTGAATAGGGAGGCAACTGTAGATACGTGTTTCTTCCTTATTAGCTTGTCTCAAGCATGGCAATGAAAATTGGGTTAATAAATGGCATGCAGAGATATAAATCTACAGCAGTGCCATCTACCATAATGCAGCCGAAGTGACAGGCTGGAAGAAATACAGAACACTGTAAATTTATCTTCAAAAAAATAATTATTGTTATAAAATCAAATTTCATAAGGTTAATTTGATTGTGTATCGAATTCCACGTCACAATGTGTATAACTTTGACGTTGGGGTCTGACCGTTTCAAAACGCATTCCGATTAGATCATATGGGACTTGATTTTCTCTTGTTTGAAGTATGGAAATTCAGCGCGACCATCAATCATAGAGGCCATGTCAAAGGCAGAATGAAAATTCACGGATGTCATGTCCTACATGCCACAGCGACATTGTAGGCTACCCTTATAACCGATTCAGAGGCCACTGCAGACAAAATCTGATTAATCAACAAGTGATAAATCAAAAGCAAATGTCAAAGCACTTTGTAATTTTGATTTGTGAATTCTTACACAAATAAAATATAACAGGATTTGCATGGTACAAAAATTAATCAATTACCTACTGTTCTATACAAAAAATGACATCTGATTTTTTATTTATTTTTGTTCGTATTGATTTCATTCCATTCGTCTGTAGCGGATATTAGGTCCATAAATCTGGAAACAGGAATAAAAAATAATAAAATACGGTGTATTTGCGACCTATAGATTCAGATATTTTCTTGTTATGCTGTTCGCTCAAATTAAAATCATCATGATACCGAAAAAAGTATCAAATGAGAAGCAGTACGAACTGTTAAAAACATTCAATCAATAAAAATTGCGACCTCCGCTGTCCTCAATACTCGACACGACTTTATTTTGTCACGATCAGCCACCAGCGTCGTTAATCTGATCTGGCACTTAATTTTCGATTAATATATCACTTTTCTTGCTCGTTGCACTTCAGTAGAAGCTGAGAGATATTACCGAAACAGGACATTAATTTTTGTCACTTGAAATAGAAGATGAAATAGTAATCGACAATTAACCACGTCATCCGCCCTTAACACATATAAGCTGTATTATTTGCGTAGGGGCACTGTTCGTTACAATATTTATGCTGATTTTATCACGAAATTCTGCTTATCCCGCAATCGTGTAATTTTTAATTAAGAGTGTTCTATTTTCATTCGGCCCTCGGAAACCACTACACATTCCTTTTTCCTTATAATTAATGATCTGCCGACAAAGTTGATAATTGCAAATGAAACATTTACTTTTTAATGATACAATTTATTGAATTGGAAACATCATTATCGATCAGTGGGAATTTTCTCAAGACTCTAATACGAAGCTAGTTATTCTCTCCTCCGTTCGGCATATAAAAGGGGTAATACACATGTGCTCGTGAAATTAGCTATTATTTGTATACTACAATATTTACAAGAACAAAATTGATTATAATCGATTCTTATGAATTTACTGCATTTAAAAATAGGCAAATTTTTAGAATCATCCACCTATATTCTAAAATTTGAGAAAAATGTACGATGGCATAGTCTGAATCTGATCTAATTAACCAATAATTTTGTTATATTTCTGTTAGTGTTCAATATTTATAGTACCAATGATTTCCATACATTTCGTGTACATGATTCATCAACAAAACTTAATATTTCAAACGCCACAACCAACTGTTGAACCAAATGAGTTATCAAAAATTGTTTGGGGCTCTTCACAGAGTCATTTGTTTATAGTATTGTATATTAATGATATTCCTTATTTTGAATCTATTTGGCGGGCATGAAGAGGTCCTGTGGTTCACTAATGTTGCCTTTGTTACACCAGAAATACTTTTACAACCCCATCTAAATTGGTATTATTTTATTACCAATGAACAAACCATGTGTTCATCAATGCAAAACAAACCTCGTGCCTCGTCAAGCCGAAGGCCGCATGGCTCGCCTAATTGCGCGGATACCGATCAAGGTTTCACACCTACTTTCGAGCAACCCTAGGATAGTCTACGTTTTTTATCTGCATACTCCAGGTACCAAAACCGTTCAAAAGCATGCTGACTCCTTCTGCTTCATTACTGCAATGATATCATTCGAAAATAACCGGAGGTTACCTCAAATTACCCTACCGACAGCTGGAGGAACCCATTATCTCGGGGGAGTGTCAGTAGAGGCTTAGAGGTGCATACCAATTTTTCCACGATGTCAGCTTCACTAAATATCGCTCAGAATTTAGAATTGGTAGCCAAAAACCCATAAATTATTCGCGTCAAATTAATTGAATAAAAAATTTTGATAGCTTCTCCAACCCGATGTTTATTATACTCTAAGTATTTCTGATGTGACACACACAGCATTCATGAACTAAAAGAATTCATGCCACGAATTTGGCGGTATTTATACACTCAGAGTGTCTCGCCTAATCTGATTGGTCGCTCAATTTCCACCTCCACTTCACTTCACGTACTCAGTGAGTATTTGAGATATTCTTTACATTATCAATGCAAATTTTGATGAAAATGAACAAAATTCATTTAAAATTTCGATAAAATTAGAAGTGTATTACTCAGAAGGACATCTAAATATAGGATTTGCTCGATTTTATTGCAAAAAAATTGAATTACAGACAATTTTATGCATGTAAACCTTCGATTTGTTTTCAATAATTTATTACAAAAATATCCAAGCATGAATTGGCACAGAATTGAATGTATTTGATGCATTTTTCGAAAATATTAGAACCATTTCCTTTAAATCTTGTTGATTAAAGCTCTAGTTTCGCTGTAAATTACTAAAATACTAGCGTTATTAGCGCTGGTTATTCTCTCCTCCGTTCGGCATATAAAAGGGGTGCCACAAAATTCTTCCATGTGTTTATAAAACTAGTTATTATCCAAATATTACAATATTTACAAGTACAAAATGGATTATGATTGATTCTTATAAATATATTCCATTGAAAAATAAGAAATTCTGTACAATCATTCTATAAATTGCAACTAAAACTATTTTATTCTGACAATAACTTGGAATAATAAAAGAAAATGGAAATTCCATTTATGGGATTCAAAAAGAATATTTCAACACATTTATAACAAAAAAGTTTTCAAGAACTTTGTGGTTACTTTTTATAATTTATGCCTGAAAGTTTGGCCGCAGTTAAAATATGCTTCATATAAAAGTAATTGTCACCAGCTCACCCAACTTCAAATGTCTCTTTTTGAGTATCTTCATTTGCTACAGGACAAATTTATTTGTGAAAAAAATTATTCTTGCCTGTCACTCTTTAGTTCAGAATAAAAATTATTTGTGGTATTGTAAATTAAAATTATTCAAAATCACAACTAAATTCAGGCACTCCCGTCCATTTTTCACGTGCAGTGTGACACTAGCGCCGTAACGAGCGCCACAGGAACTAGTGGCCGCTAATATTGCAGCCGGAACATTCATCATCGCGTGTTGAACATCCGGATCCGGATGGTATGTCAGGCTGTAAATGTACCGATGTCATGTGTGTACAACATACTGGAATTCTACATTGTTCAGAGGTCAAATAAGCTGGGGCTGATAATTGCGGAGTAAATATTTTGAGCATAATTCCGCGCATTTACAGTTCTCAGTCCTTCAAAATAAATTCTATGAAATTTATTTTGATGAATTGCAGATTGCCATTAAGTGCAGAGATTGCAATTCTAGCTACCACTGCGTGATATGAGATGACATTGCAAGGAAATCTAGTGTGATTGCAATGGTAATCATCTATCCAATAATTGAGGACACATGAATTGTGTAAGGCGGAGCTTCAATACATCCGAAAATTGTTTCATTCAAAACAGACTGACAACCTTATTGACTAATAATCTTGTCGCTTTATTCTATTTGTAGTTCCTGCCAACATCCAAATTATTATCTGTAACTAATTTGAAGTCAAATTTATTATTCTATTTTCGCCTACATAACTTTCAAAATATTTCATCTTTGTTGACAAATTCGCAAACTTTGGACAGTAAATATATTAGCGTGGGATGTTTACGAACGTAGGACATTATTAATGCATTATTAACAATACAGACAGACTAGAAAATAATTAGCACACAAACCTTGACCTTCTTGAGATTCTGACGTCTAGTAAAAAATCGTGCAATACTAGCAGTGCTGTCTTTTCGTGAATGAATTCCACTGCTGATCATAAAAATAAGTACATCAGAGTTGATACAAGTTCTTGAGCTTCCAAATTTTGTTAACAATATGCTATAAACTTCAAGAGATTGATGTGAAGCACCCTCAGAATTATAAGCCATTCGCTTATCATTTAATTGATCTAGCTATACAATAAGTTAGTAAGCACCAAGTATTTTCAGATTCGTATCACGTTCGCGGCACAAATTGTTGTACATAAGTTGGTGTAATTTACCAGGACTTGTAATATGTGCGAAACTTTCTAATGAATATGGAATTGATTACATGCATGTCAGAAGTGAATTTTGAGGGACAAAATAGAGAATGTAACTAGAGAAACACTGGGGTGAGCTACGTGAAGATTACAATAATAAAACAATAGAACCTTCTCTTCACTTTTTATTAAAATTACTTATGTACATTCCACTAGCAGAACTATCATCTTCAGAGTACAATAAATCAGAGCAGAAGACAAATCTTACAACTACAAACATGATATAAAATACCAAAATAATATCCAATCAAATAGTGGGGTTTGAAGTGGGTGGAGCCAAGAACTACAAAGTAAGATCAGGTAAAAACAGTGGGTAAACCTAATTAAAGTTATGCAAAAAAGATCATCCAAAGGGGATATTCACCACCATCATGAAACAAGACACAAATTTCAAGAGAATAATTTGAGATTGCTGAAAAACTGTAATTATTATAGTCAATTATATTTATGAAAATAACACAAAAATTATGTATTGATGCTCGATCTGTCTCCTCTGGATAACTCTTCATCAAATTGCTTTGATTTGTTCTCCCTGTGGTTTAACTTTATCTTTACACTGTAGTTCTTAGCTCCGCCTGCTTAAACTCTGTAATCTGACTTGATTCCTTTTAGTTTTCTCCTTTAGATAATCTTTTTTGCATAACTGTAATTGGGTTCATATATTGTTTTTATTTAATATCACTTTTTAGTTCTTGGCTCCACCCACCTCAAAATCTATGATTTGATTGGATATGGTTTTAGTATTTTGTATCAAGATCTGTTTTCTGCTCTCATGTATTGTACTCTGAAGATGGTAGCTTTGCTACTAAAATGCTTTAATATGTAACATGAGAATTCACTATTTGATACTAAGTTTGGCTCATGATGAGCGAGAAACGTTGAAGCATTGATGGATCGTATCGTTAGCTACAAAAAAGGTACTAGAAGTTGAAGTTCAATAACTATCTGGATCTCTAAATTTTTACCTTAAAAATAATATTTTAGACAAGTTTGAAGTTTGTAATCAATCAATTTTTAGGAGGTACAACTGAGATAAAATTTGCGAGTAAACGAAAACATATAAAATAATCTACAATTAAGATTACACGTTTTACGTTAATCGCCTTTCCTCAATTACTTTTTTATCTAAATGAAATATAACTGTTACTATTGTTTAATACTTTTCGTGCGAAGAAAGTACTTTTTTAGATCTCATAATAAATTTGTTTCCTCATGCAAGCTTTCAAGTGCAGTCCATGCTTTGCACGATCTATTCAATTTATTCAAAGTAAAAACACACTTAAAATTCAAGGCTTTAATAAAAATAGTACCGTGTTGAATATTTGCCTTCATATCGATTCTTACATCTGAAGAAAAATTACACGTCTTGCGAATATATTACACACTTTTCTCTTTCTTTCCAAGTGAAATGAGTTAACTGTCATGGAAATTACAGGGAGGTAAAGATGTGGAATGTAAAATATACATTGCAATCATTTTCTCTTCGAGCATACAATAATTTGGTTGTGTGGCTGGCGTGACGCTGAGTTCTCAACAACTACAGCACTTACAGATTCGAAACTGGTACTAAATGAAAGCTGTTGAACAAATGAGTAACAGCATTCAGCATCCCCATTTTCCAATTATTTAATAAAAGCAACTTTTATTCTGCTGGCTCCTCCCTCATAACTTTTCATTGAAAAATGTTTTGAATAAAGTTGTAGGATTTCCAATTATCCACAATCAGATTCTTGTAGCATTTTGGACAATAAATTCCAATTTATATTCCAATTTCCATGTAAACGCTACCTTTAAAACTTCACTATACAAGAAAAAGTTTACATTTATAGAAAAAATGAATATAACTTTTTGTGGGGTTCCGGAGAGCAAATATTTTTTTTTAATGCTGTGATGGTTTACATCAGTACAGAAAAGACAGAGTCCTGAGCAATTTTTCATTAGAAACTAAAGAGCTCCTAGAGCTTGTTAACTAACAATTGGTCTTTGCCAATATTCTTCATACAAAAATACAGAGTGGAAATCTCGGAACACAATTCGTGCCTTGTCGAGCCAGAGGCCGCATGGCTCGCCCAATTACGCGGATACAGACCAAGATTTCACACCTACTTCCGAGCAGCCCTAGGAGTTACTGACAGTGAGGGTTCACGTCTTTTGTTTGCATACTCTCGGCACAAAAACGGTTCAAAAACATGCTGACTCCATCTGCTTCAATACCGCAATGATATAATTCGAAAATAACCGGAGGTTATCTCAAATTAAACCACCGACATCTGGGATCAATTATTCCCGAGGATGTCAGTAGAGGCTCAGGGGTGCGTACCGATTTCCCCTTTGCTCATTGTATTGTATATTAATAATATTTTTCATTTTTTAATCTATTTGGCAGACCTGAAAAGGTCCTGTGGTTCACTTATGTTGAATTTGTCATCATAAATACTCTTAAAGCCTCATTAAAGTTGATTTTACTCCAAACCCAAAGAACACCCAATGTGTTCATTAATGCAAAACAGAATTCGTTCCTCGTCAAACCGGTGGCCGCACGGCTCGCCTAATTACTCGGATACGGACCAAGATTTCACACCTACTCCGAGCAATCCTAGGAGTTACTGAAAGTGAAGGTCCATGTCTTTTATCTGCATACTATCGGTACTAAAACCGTTTAAAAGCATGCTGGCTCCATCTGCTTCGATACCGCAATGATATAAATAGAAAATAGCTAGAGGGTATCTCAAATTACACCACCGACAACTGGGGTGAACCCATTATCTCCGAGAGTGTCAGCAGAGGCTTAGGGGTGCGTACCGATTGCCCATAATCCCATATCCCATAAATTTCTCGCGTTAAACTTATTGAATACAAAATTTTGATAGCTATCTTAAGACAGATCTTAGAATTTCAAGATGTGTCCTAATTATTTTTATGTTTTTGTATGTTTCATAACGTCCCAAATTGTTCAAGGGAAAATTCACATACCTAAATTTAAGCTTCTCCACAGGAAATTTGGATGACTTGGATGATAATTATGATTTGTATATTCATACATAGCAAATGATACAATTTGACTGGAAATCGTTTGGTGCTGAAGCACATCACTCATAACATCAATAGACGTCATTTCAGTATCGGAGAGAAATAATTACAAGTCTTTTATGAAGAAAAAGATACGAACATAAGTTCCACAAGAAGAAGTTTTCGAACTATCCCATCTTAACTAATGTACCTCAATATTTTATAAGAAACTTACGTATTCTTTTGATAAACTGTATATTTTAGGAAAGTATTGGGAAAGTTGTATAATAAATCAATAAATAACGGATTTTCTGTTAGGTAAAAGAAACAAGTCCAGTTACTACTGTAAAATATAAACTAAATAATAGCATTCTTTAAGGAAGAGAAATGCATGGTAAAAACTAGAAAATAATCAGAAGACAAACTAGACTTTCTTGAGATTCTGACGCCTGGTAAAGAATCATGCAATACTAGCAGTGTTTTCTAGTGTGGTTACTTAGCGACCCCTTGGTATGTGACACGAGAAGGCAGCACTGCTAGTATTGCACGACTTCTTACCAGACGTCAGAATCTCAAGAAGGTCCAGGCTTGTATTCTTATTATTTTTAAGTTTTTGTATGTATTATAACGTCCTGAACTGTTTAAAGAAAAATTCACATAGGAAGAAGATGAATAACTGATTTAGTATTTTGTTTCAGCGCAAAAAACAGGCGGGACGCAAATCAAGCTGATTATAGAATATCCAGACGACGAAGAAGCACTCATGAAACCAATGAGGTAAGTTTTTTCAATTGTAAATATCTTCTGTGGTTATATCATCAAATGCAAATATGTCAACAAAATTCTAAGCAGGCTAGCTTGAAGCATCGTATTTAATTCGTAATCGACTTTATTCATCGCCTCGCTTGCTTCACTCACTCGCCTATAAATCGTAACAAAGTTAACATGAATAACTATTTAAGTACAGCATCTGACTTGAAGTGAATATCATTGAAAACTTTTGTCATTAAGGAAACATTCTTGCAATTTTTCCAAATACAACTGCAATATGAACAGACGTTGCAAGCTTTAAAATATAGTGATTTGAAATTTGCCGAGAGAATTCTATCGCTCATAAATAAATATCTAACTCCTTTTATTCCACAACAAAACAGAATTCGAAACAGCTGACTTTTCCGAAATATTATTTCCTCCACAAATCCTACACTTTTTGTTGCGTTATAAACGTGGCAAACTTCTAAATTTATTCACTAGTAAAGCACGTACTTAAGAATTCAATAACCTTACAAACAAACAGTGGCAACGAATTTCTTCTTTCTCCTGCTTCTTGTCGGGGAAAAGTGTAGTTTTGTAACTCTTGAAAATTCGACTTCAACATTTTGCGTCTTTTTTTGGCATATTGGAGGTGAATAATGGCGTCTCTGTTGTTGGTACGAGACTCCGGAAGAAGATTGAATGAGAAGTTCCGGGATGGCTTGTTTGATGAACCAGTGACCACAAAATGTGATAATTGTTTCATACAAAAACTGATGTGCTCATTTATGCAAAACAAAATTCGTGCCTTGCCAAGCCGGAGGCCGCACGGCTCGCCTAATTACGCGGATACAGACCAAAACTTCACACCTACTTCCGAGCAACCCTAGGAGTTGCTGAAAGTGAAAGTTCACGTCTTTTATTCGCATAGTCTTGGCACCAAAACCATTCAAGAGTATGCTGACTCCGTCTGCTTCGATACCGCAATGATATAATTCGAAAATAACCGGCGAGTATCTTAAATTACACCACCGACAGCTGGAATGAACTCATTATCTCAGGGGGTGTCAATAGAGGCTTAGGGGTGCGTACCGATTTCCCACGATGGCCCTTTATTACAAAAGGACAGCAAAAAAATTACAATAAATTACTCGCGTAAAACTTATCAAGTACAAACTTCATACTGATTGGCTTTTTTTTTCCATGAACAAACAGCCTACAGTGTTATGTTTCGCAATATTCTCTGAATCGATTACTCTTTATTATTATTAGAAAAAAATTATATTCCCGAATACATGGACTCATAGCCTGAAGCAAAATAATATTGGGCCAATAAAATCAACAATAATATGAAAAAGGAATCATCTGCCAGCCTGAATGAAAAGTAAAATATACACGAATTCTTGGCGAAAATAGAGAATTGTGATATATTTTCCCCAAGATTTTATTTCAAGAACAAACGTCCTAATACTTATCTGAAGTAGAGTAGCATCTCTCTTTTTTATCCGCTTTGACATTTCTCTAACTTCCTCTACTCACGAAATCAAGCCATCTCTTGAAACCCTAATCTTTCTGGAAACAAATGAAAAAGAGAAAGAATAACAAATGTCAGCTGTTAGTGGCAACATTTCCGGTGTCTCTGCTTTCACTAACTCTTACGCGGCAAATCAGCACAACAAGCTGCTCTCTGGGGGATGGTTAAAATGGGGGTTGAATGGTCACAGACACAAACAGCACCCTGACGCCAGGTGAGGCGACCCGGCGTCGCCGGGCAACGAACGATATTCATCCACTTCAAAGTTTTATTCTTCGAAGTTTCATCCTATTAATGCTGCGTTCCTTGTTTTCTGATTGGAAGAATAGGGACTCTTGTTTTGAACAGTCTGATTTAGATGACTCTTATGAGAACCATTCCCTAAGATTCTTTCAATCTATTGCAACTTATTTTCACCCCTCCTTTTCTGTGATACCTCAAAGATACACCGTCGTGGTCTGGCGGAAACAGACGCGATTAACTGACCGTGAACCAGCGCCGGTTTCACCCTCGCCTTCTTTGTAAACATATTTGTATAGAACCGAAACATCCATCTCCCTATGATTTGCTAAATCAATGATTTATTTTTATTTTTTGTCTGCGTCAAATTGGCTTACAGATTCTGCTCATTCAACTGAAAAGGAATCGATGAACGTTCTGAAAAGTAAATAGCAGTGTAGAAAAATGAATACCAGAGTTTATCAGTATTTTTGCAGCTGGAACTTTATCTCAGCATCTTTTTTTTATATTGGAATTAACACAGAATTTCAATGTTTTGATAAGCTGACATTTTGTCTTTCTACATGTTTCATTGTCATCAATAACAAGAAAAGCATGAATTGAAAACAATGGAATTGTTGAAAATATAATCGCTATCAAATAATGATCATCAATCATATTACTTCCGAACAGGTAAACAAGTAAATCAATCAAATAAAAAGTCCGACACAGCTAGCAAAGCTCAGAGCTTCAAAAAATTATTTCATTTAAAATTCAAATCAATTTTGTTTGGGTAGCACTTGAACACGAGCTGAGAATACTGTCCATAGTCTTTGCAATATCTATGTGCAAATGTGCTGTCTCTATCATTCTGTTGGAATAATGGCACTTAATTGTAGATACCACACCGCAAAAGGGGTTGGGCTAAATTAGCCATAATGCTAACCATGCCAATTCCGTCATTTGGTCATAATTATAGACTGTCACATGATCAGAAATTTGTGTGTGGTCAGTATTGGGCTCAAGATAATGAACTGAATTATCAATATGATGATAGTAGGAATGGATGCTCGAAAATTGATTAGAACAAGAATAACTTTGAATCCTGATAGGTCGGATGTTCAAAGGCTTTAAGAATACTACTAGCAGTTAATCTTGACTCCGCCCACATATAAATCTGAGTATTGGAATCAATAAAATAAAACATGATTGACTGCAGCATTTTTGGGGCTCTTCAAAGAGCCATTTGTATTGTATATTAATGATATTCCTTATTTTTGTATATATTTGGCGAACCCAAAAATGTCCTGTAGTCCACTTTTACAACCCCATTCAAATTGATTATACTTATAACTCAATGAACAACTGATGTGTTTATCAATGCAGAACAAAATTCGTGCCTCGTCAAGCCGGAGGCTGCATGGCTCGCCTTATTACACGGATACAGACCAAGATTTTACACCTACTTCCAAGTAACCCTAGGAGTTACTGAGTGTGAAGGTTTACATATTTAATTTGCATTCTTTTGACAACAAAACGGTTTAAAAGCCTGCTGATTCCGTCTGCTTCGATACCGCGATGATATAATTCGAAAATAACCGCAAGTTACTTCAAATCACACCACCGACAGCTGAGATGAACCCATTATCCCCTGGAGTGCTAGTAGAGGCTCAGGAGTGCGGACCAATTTCCCACGTTGGCTCTTCATCACGAAAGTACAGCTAAAAAACCAAGAAAATGTCGGATAAACTACTTCCCAAAATATCGCACAAAATTGATCTGATTGCATCTGATTGGCCGTTCTGTTTCCACCTCTACTTTACTCAATACATACATAGTATTTGAATTATTCGTCGAATCTTTAAAGAAAATTTTAATGAAGATAGACATAATTTAAAGGATATTTCGATGAAATCTGTACCATTTTTATTCTCATTCTGGCTGTCTGGCTGGCGTGACGCTGAATTTTCAGCAACTACAGCACTTACAGTCTTGAAACTGGTACTAAATAAAAGCTGTTGCTTCGTTGGTTTGTTTAAACTGCTTGATTTTAAGCTCAGTGATCAAGTTTTAGGTGTAGAGGTGCAGCTAACCACAAAATATTTGGATTATTTGAATTATTTAATAATTGTGAACTACGAAAAAGTTTTTCCCATCATGAAAAATGATTCATTATGTCATAAATCAAATTAATTTCATTGACATTTTGGAACAACATTTCCCATTTTATAATTAATCAAATCATTCATCTAGCATGTGTCAATGGAAATATGTAACTTCGTTAAGTAGAATTACATGTAAAATTATATTTTATAATAGATTCCGCACAAAAATCGATCCAAATTTTATCTATTATATTCGATTCTCACAAAAATAAAATTGTATAATGAACAGCGGAATTATTTTATTTGAATATATCGCATCTTTCAAGAAAATTACACAATTTTTTCAATTAATTGAAAAAATGTTTCTGTCCTATTATTTTACGAAAATATTAGGACCGTTTCCTATACATTTTTTTGATTAAAGCCTCGATTTCGCTGTTAATCACTCAAATACTAGCGATATCAGAGCTAGTAGTTCTCTCCTCCGTTTGGCATATAAAAGGGGTACCCCATCATTCTTCCATGTGTTCATAAAACTAGTTATTATTCGAATATTACAATATTTACAAGTTCAAAATTGATTATGATCGATTCTTATAGATATATTTTATTGAAAAATAGACGAATCGTGTAGAATCATCAGCTTATATTCTATAAAATGAGAAAAATGTACGTAAGCGCAGCCTATAACTGTTGTAATTTGACAATAATTTTGTTATATTTCTGTTATTAAGTATTAATCTAGATTCAAAATGAATTTAATCACCTTAATATTTATAGTGTCGATGAATTCAATCCATTTGGTGTTTCACAACCAACTGTTGAACTAAATGAGCTATCAAAAATTGTTCGGGGCTCTTAATAGAGCCATTTGTTTATTTATTGTATGATGATGATATTCCTCATTTTTTATCTATTTGGCGGCCTTGAAAATGTATAGAAATACTTTTCCAACCCTATTAAAATTGATTCTACTTTAAACCCAATGAACAATCGATGTGTTCATCAGTGCAAAACAAAATTCGTGCCTTGTCAAGCCGGAGGCCGCATGGCTCACCTAATTACGCGGATACCGATGAAGATTTCACACCTACTTCCGAGCAACCCTAGGACTTACTGAAAGTGAAGGTCTACGTCTTTTATCTGCATACTCCTGGCACCAGAACCGTTTAAAAGCATGCTGACTTCGTCTGCTTCGATGCCCAATGGTCAAGCACTTACATATTTTGATATCAAACGCCGGTAATATCCAATTTTTGCGCTGAAATATTTTACGTGTACTGTAGAATAAGAAGTAACAAAAGGAGTTGTTTTGCTTGTATTCCACGTATGTCTTTTGTCAAATATTTGTATAGGAATTTACATTTGAATTTCGTATTTCAGATTTATAGAACTCAAATATTTTCAATTTGATTCACAAGTGAGGTGAAAATGTTTTGCTTTGTCTCCGTATTGGATATGTTTGCACACATTTTAGTTAATGATTTTTGGTGATCAGCGATATAAAACTCTTGTATATATTTGGTCCTTAATTGAAGTATCACTATTTAAAAATAGCATCCATCAAATAAAGAGCTGATAACTATCCTAAAATTTGTGATGAAATTTTATATTTTTCTGTTTGTCTGCATTTCTATAGGCTATGAAACATGCATAGATGCTTTTTCTTGTAAATTTTGCTTTATTATTCAGCCCTGACAGAGAAAAGTAGATTATGAAACGTAAAACATGAACGTACATCATTTGCCGCGAATATGAAACGTAATAAAATTTGCAATAACACAATAACTTTTTAAATATTAAACAATTTTGCTGACGTGTTAGAATAAAATCAGGGAAAATATCGCAACTTTACGTGCTTTATAATGCAAGGAATGATATCAAAAATCTCTACAATGACGTCAATTGGATTCGACGTCATTCCAAAAAAAACTTTCTTGTATGAATTTTGTTGTCAGAAAACGTGTTGGCAGTGGAGTCTACTTAATTAATAAAACATCTAGCAAATATAACAAGGAAGGTAAAATTTGTAATGTAAATAAAACTGGACGAGGGTTCAAGCAAAACAGATATTACAACTGTAGATTTAGGTTCCTTACAAACATTCAATGTTTTGTCAGAAATGAATAATACGTATTTGGTTTACAACCAAACAATACACGAGTACATATTATCCATGTTCGTCCTGGTAACACCTTTATTTCATGACAAATACAAAGCTGAGGCTTCCGTAGGTAGGTTTACTGATTCACATACATGTATATATAATGGCTTTTTCAACGAGCGAAATTCCGTATAACGTGTGACGCGGAAAAGGAGAGCCCCCTCCTTACGTCATTTACTTGTGTGTCAAATTTCTGCGCCAGTGTGTCAAATGTAGGGATTATTACCATCAAAGTTGTCGCAAATGATAAATTGACGTTACATCAAAATTGAGATACAATTACTGTGGTTAATTACAATTTCTAGGATTGAAATAAAATCTTCAATATATTTTCACCGATATATATATTTGGTATGATATTCCCAGCTGTTACCGTTCACTAATTCAACGTGTAGTGCTCCAGTGTTCCAGCACAGCTTCCCTGTAACATTTCGCATCTTATTGCTTCTAGAATTACATTAACATCACTATTACTTGTGTGTTTCTGCCAGGCACATGCGCATGGGAATTTAACGTACCTGACGTTTAATTTTATTATATGCTCGTCCAATATTGAAATAGGTTGATTTAGATCACATGAGGTCACATTATTCTATTCTCTAGCTTTCTAAATCCATTTCTTGGAGGAATTATCAAACATTTTTTCTCTTTCCCACTGTTTTTGGATCTTTGACTTCTTTTATACATTATGGTCTTGTCCTTTCACTTTTACTTCTTCCTGTCTTGTTCTTCAACTCTCCATACGTATCTAAGCTGTATTATTTTATTCACTATGTCTTCTTCCAATTCCCTTATTATTTCGTGATTAATTCTTACTGTATTCTCGTTTTTTGATACTTTTTTTCACTCCTAATGAACAATGTATACTTAAGCCCCTCCCTCTAATATTCTTATGAGAGCACATCGTACATTAAACTATGAGGTACACAATAATTTGATTGGTTGCTGGGAATTAAACAAAGCAACTTATCTGAACTTCATGCTTTAAATATGTCTAACGTAATATTCATGAATTTGCGACTTTATTTCAATGAAACATGAACTGATGTAATTGGAGAAATACATTTCAATGCCAAAAATAAAATTATTACTGATTGTACAGAAAAATCTAGTTACAGGCTCTTCCAGTGGGTGGAGTCAGTGCGTCTTGATAAGTTATGAAAAATGGAGCGAAACATTAGCGAGGTGTGAAGCTGAGTCAGTTGCGGCTGGACATTTTTCGTAATGAACAATGTATACTTGAGCCCCTCCCTCTTATATTTTTATGAGAGCACTTCGTACATCAAACTATAAGGTACACACTAATTTGATTGGTTGCCGGACGTTAAACACAGCAACCCATCTGAATTCTGTCCTTTGAATCTGTCTAACGCGATTTTCATGAATTTGCGACTTTATTTTAATGAACACTTCTAAGATTTGTCCTGTTCTGTTGGCAATTCTTCAAAATGTTGGAGCTATATTTGTTTATATTGTTCGTTTTCTGCTGTTTCTACATTTTATGTATTTAAGTCCCTCCCCCTAATATTCTTATGAGAGCACATCATACATCAAACTATGAGGTAAACATTGATTTGATTGGTTGCCGGACGTTAAACACAGTAACTTATCTGAACCCTGTCCTCTAAATCTGTCTAACGTGATTTTCATGAATTTGCGACTTTATTTTAATGGAATATGAACTGAAGATACAGAGATATCAAAAACTCAAATATTTCTTAGATATTCATGGTATAACGCTCATAAAATATCGAAAACTCAACATCATTATCATAAAATAGAATAAATATTAAATATTTCTGATAAATAAACATGCCCAACTTAAATTAGATTTCCTGTTACACTGTAAAACTCATTCGGTTAGAAATATTATTTTAGCTGTGTGTAAACGAAGAAGTATTTCTTCCGAATAACTTCCATAAAGAGAATTTAGTTCGAAAGCACCACAGTAATTTGATTACAAGTGCCCTATAACATTAGATTATGTTGGCGCTCGGAACTGTTGCCGCGAAGAATCTCCGAGAAATTCTTGTTATTCTTTACAGAGCAAATCTATTCTGCAGGATATCTCATTATGCGGGGAAATAACTTCATTATATTGATAAAGTGGGAATTTTATACGAATGAAGGTTCATATTTTACTTGAAGCTCAGAAAAATATCCATTTTTAATTTACTTAATAACATTTTTTTCTGGGCGGAGCCTTTCATCTCTTTGTGTCGAGCATTCTGGAAACTTGCTCTCGAATGAGGTAGAACATTTCCAGAAATAAACATCCGAATATATAAGCTAGGTGCGAAGTGTAATAAATAAATAAGTTGTTGTAAATAAATGTTGATGGCCTTGTAGTTGAAGTTCAATAGTAGTAAGTAAGGAATAAATTGTATTCTTCAAGAGCAATAAACATTACAATATGTAATATTTATTGTAGCTCCAGTCCAGGACTGCTGTTTTAGATATTCAAATGGCTTTCTGCTTATCTATGTGAATACCGTCATAAAAGTAGCATCCTTTAAGTTTGAAGTTTACTACATAGTTCTGTTTACGCATTGTATTCTCCATCGTATTGTAGATTCGCACACATGACATATAAGATTTCATGCTTTACCCGTTTATCCAAACAATAAAACTAGAGAACGCGTGAAAACGTAGATGTAAAACTCAGCAGTAAAACTGATACATAGAACATATCACGCACGAGATACTGCAATGTCTGTGAAATTCAAATTGGGAGCTACTTTTGAAGAGGGCAAACCTGTTTTGTATTTCAATCCATTGCTGCCTCTACTGCTTTTTTTTGTGGTTGAAGCTCAATCAGAAATTGCTTTAAATTACAACTTTCTATTAAAAACAGACAAAGTCTACAACAATAAAATGCAATTTACATGCGCGAATTAAATACTGAAATCCAATGCGACAAGATTTCAGATTCCAGTCTGTAATTCGTTTAAAATGAGTTTACTTCAAGATTATTGAACTTTAATGGAAAAACTCATGGATAATTAAAAGTAAATTGATTGATGAAATGAAAAATCAACTGCAGTTTCTTTATTTCACATACTTACAAATCACCAAAATACCTTTTATACTTTTTCATCGTCACGACTACGCAATTTTCCTAACTAATGTGCAATCAAGACAGTATGTTCCCATGAATTCTCGCCCTTCGTGCATATTAATTCGGACTCTCCAATAGTAATTCTCCAACGGGAATAAATTGAATATTTCAGGATCAAAAGAAGCATTGGATAACATGTAAACGGTCTGAAAAGTGATTCGGTAATTAATATTTTGTACTGTAAGTGCGGTTGCAAGCATAGCACGCCGAGCTTGCCAGAGCGGGCGAAGCCCGCCTATTTATATCGAAACAGTTGTTGATGAAATTATTCAAAAAATATGAATATAATTACTTTCTGAAGTGGACATCTGAATGGTGGCACCGAGTTGGTAAAAAATGATTCCCAAGCGACTCCTTTCAAATTAATGAAAGTACACAAATGGGGAACTTTGAGCTCAGTGTATTTCTCGCATGAATCCAGATTATCTTGGTTCGAACACCTTTCTATATTTATTACAACCTACAAAAACAATTATTACAATTCCAAATGGTAGATCATTCTATAGCCTCTTTAATTTTTCACATACTTTCAAGAGATTACTATTAATTTCACGAAGCATCTCAAATTTAGCATCCAATGAGGAATATTTCAATTCGAAATAATATATTTTAACAGCAGGAGGATCGCTCTGGACGCATAGGTCATATCTATCCAGTTTTATTTCTTTTATCATCTGCAAAAAAATTGTCTTGAAAAGCCTCACCTTTTTCACATCATATACTCACTTTACAATTTGTTCTATGTGTATCCAAAATTAATAGTATTAAAATCAACAATAACGTATGTTTCAAATGAAACATTTTCCTATTGTGGTACATGAATTATTGGAGTCCTCGAAAAATATGTGTGGATATACCATTAGCATAATAAGTATAGTCTCTTATCCTGAAATATCTAACCATAATATGTATTAAATATATTTTATCTGTGGCAAAATAAACAAATTGCAGAACATTAGCGGAAACAAATTTTGTAAGTTGTTATCCGGTTTAAATATATTGTATTAGTAATGTAACAAAATGAGCTTTTCAAACAAAAAGATCTAATCATACAAGTATACAAGTGGTTTTCACTGGATTATAATTTTTGAAAAGTAATTAAAATAATTAGGGGTGAAATACCCCTTGAAATTATTAAAGGACGCATATCTTAAGAACTATTAGGAAATTTGAATTTGTCTCTTCATATTCTGTTTGTATAGACCTTAATCTATATAAAAAAAAAATTTTATCTCTCAAAACTCTCCATTAGAAGGTTAAATTAATTGATAAATATGATATAAAATTGGCTTAAGAACGTTATATGAAAAGGGCGAATTATGCCAGAACTAGAGCCTCTATTTGAATTTTGATTATAGATTTGGATTCCATAGGGTCGAATCAAGAGTATGACATGCGTTACACATTTTTAATTTTTTTTTTTAATTTATTTTAAAAGGGTGGACTATAACCTTGGAGTTTTCTCAAGCAAAAAAAAGATTGTCTCTCTGATTTCTTTCAAATTTGGTATACAGTCTCTATAAGGATCTATTTCCTGATAAATTGAGTCAAATGAATTTTCAAGAAATACTAAGGGGGTGAAACACCCCTTCAAATTATTAAAAGACGCATATCCCTAAAACTATTGGGAAATTTGAATTTATCTCTCCATATTCTGTTTGTATGGACCTTAGTCTAAATAAAAATAGGTTTTTGATTCCTGAAAAATTCCAATTAGAGGGTTAAATAAATTAATAAATAGGACATGGAATAGGCTTAAAAACGCCTTATGAATAAAGCGAATTATGCAAGAATTAGAGCTCTTATTTGAATTTAGATTGTAGGATCGGATTCTAGAGGGTCAAATTGAGGGGATGACGTGTGTAATACACTTTTTTGAATTTTTATTATTTATTTTTAAGGGATGCACTATAGCCTTAATGTTTTTCTCAAGCGAAGAAAGGCTCGTCTTTCTGATTTCTTTCAAATTTAGTATACGGTCTCTATAAAGATCTATTCTTTAATAAATTGAGTCAAATGATTTTGTTTTTGAATATTTAGAGGGTGAAACACCCCTTCAAATAATTAAAGGACGCATATTCAAAAAACTATTGGGAAATTTGAATTTATCTCTTCATATTCTGTTTGAATGGATCTTAATCTATACGAAAATATATTTTTCAGCCCTTAAAACTCCTCATTAGAGGGTTAAATAAATCAATGAATATGATATGAGATCGGCTTCTAAACGCCTTATAAAAAAAGCGAATTATGCAAGAACTAGAAGCCCTATTCAAATTTCGATTGTAGATTCGGATTCTAGAGGATTGAATTAAGGGCATGACATGCGTAGCACATTTTTATAAATTTTTATTACTTATTACAAAAGAGTGGATATAGTCCGGGGGTTTTTTTCAAGCGAAAAAAGGCTTGTCTTTCTGATTTCTTCCAAATTTGGTATAAAGTCTCTATAAGAATCTATCCTTCGATAAATTGAGTCAAATGAATTTCCAAAAAATACTTTGAGGGTGAAACACCCCTTCAAATGAATAAAGGACGCATATCTCAAAAACTATTGGGAAATTTGAATTTATTTCTTCATATTCTGTTTAAATGGATCTTAATCTATAAGAAAATATATGTTTCATCCCTCAAAACTTGCTATTAGAGGATTAAATAAATAAATAAATATAGCTTGATATAGGTTCAAGACCGCTATATTAAAAGGGCGAATTATGCAAGAACTAGAGCCCCTTTTTGAATTTAGATTATATATTCGGATTCTAGAGGGTCGAATTAAGGAGATGGTATGCGTAATACATTTTTTTGAATTTTCATTCATAATTTTAGAAGGGTGGACTATAGCCTTGAGGTTTTTTCAAGCGAAAAAGGGCTTGTCTGTCTGATCTTTTTTAAATTTGATATGAAGCCTCTATAAGGATCTATTCTTTGATAAATTGAGTCAAATGAGTTTTTAAAGAATATTTAGGGGGTGAAACATCCCTTCAAATTATCAAAAGGCGCATATCCTGAAAATTATTAGAAAATTTGAATTTATCCTTTCATATTCTGTTTGTATGGACCTTGGACTATATGAAAATATTTTTTTCATCCCTTAAAACTCCCAATTAGAGAGTTAAATCAATTAATAAATTGGACATGAGATAGGCTTAAACATGCCTTATGAAAAGAGCGAATTATGCAAGAATTAGAGCCCCTATTTGAATTTAAATTGTAGATTTGGATTCTATGGGGTCAAATTAAGGGGATGACATGCGTAATACATTTTTTTGATTTTTCATTAATAATTTTAAAAGGGTGGACTATAGCCTTGAGGTTTTTTCAAGCGAAAACAGGCTAGTCTGTCTAATCTTTTTCAAATTCAGTATACAGTCTCTATAAGGATCTATTCCTTGATAAATTGAGTCAAATGAATTTTTGAAAAATATTTAGGGGGTGAAACACTCCTTAAAATTATTAAAAGACACATATCTTGGAAACTATTTAGAAATTTGGATTTATCTTTTCATATTCTGTTTGTATGGACCTTAATCTATATGAAAATATATTTTTTATCCCTTCAAACTTCTCATTAGAGGGTTAAATAAATAAATAAATATAATATGAGATCGGCTTCTAAACGCCATATGGAAAGAGCGAGTTATGCAAGAACTGGAGCCCCTATTTGAATTTCGATTGTAGATTCGGATTCCAGAGGGTCGATTCAAGGGGATGAAATGTGCAACACATTTTTTTAAATTTTTATTAATAATTTCGAAAGGGTGGACTATAGCTTTAAGGTTTTTCCAAGCGAAAAAGAGCTCGTCTTTCTGATTCCATTTAAATTTGGTATACAGCCTATACAAGGATCTATTCTTTGATAAATTGAGTCAAATGAGTCTTAAAAAAATACTTGGAGGGTGAAACACCCCTTCAAATGATTAAAAGACGCATATCTTGAAAACTATAGGGAAATTTGGATTCGTTTCGTTCGGATTTTGTTTGCATGGACTTTAATCTATATGAAAATGATTCTTCATCCCTTAAAACTTCCTATTAGACGGTTAAATAAATTAATAAATAGGACATGGGTTTGGGTTAGAAAACGCCTCATGAAAAGGGCGAATTATACAAAAACTAGAACCCCTATCTGAATTGAGATTATAGATTCGTATTCTAGAGGGTCGAATTAAGGGGATGACATGCATAGCACATTTTTCAAGTTTTTATTATTTATTTTAAAAGTGTGGACTGTAGCCTTGAAGTTTTCTCAAGCGAAAAAGGACTTGTATTTCTGATTTCTTTCAAATTTGGTACACAGTCTTCATAAGGATCTATTTTCTGAAAAGTTGAGTTAAATGAATTCTCAAGAAATAATTAGGGGGTGAAACACCCTTCCAAATGATTAAAGAACGCATTTCGTAGATGCGGAAGCACTTGATCACTTCTTCAAAGAAAATATTTTCTAAGTAAAATGAGGAACAAAATAGTGCCCAAAATAAATATGAGGGACTGAAAACTAAATTTATTTGGTGCCAAAGCCAATCAGGTGAATAATAAGAATCCTAAAACCAACTATACTCCTTAAACTTCAACCTACTTTTAGTCATCTTCATTTCAATAGTTAAAACTAATAAGTATTAACAAATATCTGATGTCTATAAGGTCTGGCATCTATTGTGGAGTGACGTAAATCAAATATAATGAATTCATCACACATTCCACCCCTACAGACTGATTTGAATTTTTTATAATCATGGAATTTCATCATCGTATAATAATAAATGATTTATTTGCTCGTTAATAGGTATATTTAGTTCCAAATAAAACTCATAATTCCCTCTCCGTTGCGAAACATCATGAAATATTGTTAATATTTATTGTTGTTCCCAGTCGCGTGTATTTTCTGTAATTTAGATGATAAAACAACATAATAAGTCCGTATTTCAACAGCTATTTCCAGCTTTTTGTATATACCAGGTGTGTCGATAAATCAGCTTTATGAAACTATTTTTCGAAGACCGTAAATCAATAAGCATAACAGTACAGATTTAAATCCCCACACGCTCACGTCCATAAAACATTTTTTACAATATAATGTCTTGTAAAACCATTGACACTATCTTCTACATTATGTGACATCAAGTGCCGCAGTCTTTAAGGCAATTTAAAATGTCATTTATTGCCGAAATAGAAAAAATTGCATTAGTTTCCGTTGCGACCCCGAAGCGACAGAATGCTAGGGTCGGCAGGAGCCTACGCCACCCCTGATAACGAATTGAGCTGTGGTTTACGTGACGTGGATAATAATGACGGCCAATTTCCATCCGGTAATATCTCCGGCAAATGGAGCGACGCCGTACAAAAAGAGACGCCTCGCGCCTCTACCATAGCCACCTCTGGGAAGTGTGTGTGGGTAAACATACGTAAATGTTCGGAGGTGTCCCCAAAGACACCCCGACGTCAGACAAACGTATGAATGTGTCCTCGTGAATACGTAATTTCCAATAGATGTTGCATGATTTGATTGTGCTTTCCAGTGCTTGTCAACAAAAGGCGAATCGTGCGCCCATGAATTCCTTTTGAGTTTTTTGGCATTGAGTCGTTGCGAGCATGACTACAAAATCTGAATTAGAATTTGAAATATTAGAGACATTATAAAACATGGAATGATCCCAACACCGAACAGTTATCCTCATCCCTTTCCTGTTATTATGTTCTTGTATTCAGGCCGGTTCGTGTAGGGATTGCAGGAATCGGATTTCCAAACAATTTGGCTTATGTTTATCATTTACCTATTTGTACCTTCATGCCGGAATTCTATTGTTCCTTTTGCACAGCAAATAGAAACATTTCCATTATTCTCAATCTGAGTATGTATTGATCTGAACACAAATGCAAATTTATTTATCTATCACGCTCTAAATATTCACTCTGTTTCACTATTCATTGTCCACTATTACTCAGTCAGGTTGTTCGCCCTTATATATACGGAAAAACATCCAGAAATTTCTACGTTACTCTCGAATGTCGCTTGGCGCGACGAGAAGAGATAACAGGCTCCGCCCAGACAACAAAGACAAATTTTGACACTTTCGCACAAATATACAGAGTGTAACAGACCACCCGGGCTCTAATTTCCTTTTTTTCCCGTTCTAGGACATCCAGTATTTCTTAGTCACATTTAATCTTGTTTTTTTTGATGATTACTCTTCCCGTCTCAAAATTAGATATCAAATTTCGCTATTTTCGTCGTTCTATTAAAATAGTTACTTCCTCCGGCATTACCGCGGCGCTAGAAATTTATTTGCCCGACAAAGACAGTTCTGTACGTGGGGGAGAGAAGAATAATAAACCCTAGATCCTCTTAAATGCGTTTAATTCATTAGACCGACTCAGCGTCTTGAGTGTGACATTCGTCTTCATTTCACGTGCAGTAGTGCGCGAACCACGACACACCGTTGGCATGGATACCTTTGTCAAAAAGGCATTTTAACTTGAGCTAGTATTTTACGTGTAGAATAGAAAAAAATTGCGTCAAGTTGTTAAGAATATCTTGGAGAAAAGAAGTAAACTTATCTCGTGGGGCATTAAAAAGAGATGCATTCTTGAAAGGAACAACAATCGTTATTATTATCAAAATCGTCCGTTGGGGCGAGCGCCGTCGAAATTACGCTTGACACTTTTTACGGCCTGATAAATTTTACGGCAATCGTAAAAACATTCACATATCTTGTGGAAAATATGCTGTGGCGTTTCTACTTGGCGTTATAAGGGATGGTATGGAAATATGCCCTCTTTGTCATGATAGCAAGAAGTGGAAAGTCAGAACGCAATAAATTTGCCGTATCAAAATGTAATTGTTGCCTGTCGGACTTTATAAAGTAGTGATGTAATAATAGCAAGATTCGAGAAAGAATTAAGTGCTTTTTTGAAATATTTCTAATTATGTACCCTTATTCCAAAATTTCCTGCTCAAAGGGTGAAAACGTGAACTCCTTTCCTTCTCCCTCTTCGTACATTCCTTCTAGCGGATACAATTTGGCGTGACGTGTCGCGAATCTGTATTGATGGCAGTCAGATTAGCCACGTTTTTCGCTTCAAGTGTCCTGTTTCACCCTACAAGAGACTCTTCATTCGGAAAAGAGTGGAGGTTTAGGGAGAGACACAGAACGCTGTGATTGAGATAAATCAGATGCGTTATATTTTCAACTTGTAAAAATAAAACGGACAAGCAGTTCATGGACAACCTGAATCTACTTTTTCTGTGTTCTTAATCCATTCATTAAACGTATCAAAATGAAAATGATGCAAAAACTCATGGTTCTGATGAGCATGTGAGTAATTAAGCCCCTCCCTCTAATAATAATAAGGAGAGCAGTTCATACATTGAACTATGAGTCAAGCATTGATTTGATTGGTTGCCAGACGTTAAACTCATCATTTCATCTGAAATCTGTCCCCTAAATCTGTTTAACGTAATTTTTAAAGATTTTTTAATTTGTTTTCAATGAAATATGAAGTAAAGTGATTAAAGGAATACATTCCAATGCATTTAATATGTAAAATTCTTGAAATAAGAGATAATATAATAATGCAGGAATTAATGGCTTTTTTCCAATCCTAATGAACATGTGTATAATTAAGCCCCTCCCTCTAATATTCCAACGATAAACTATGAGTCAAGCACTGATTTGATTGGCTGTCTAACATAATTTTCAAGAATTTGCGACAATTATCGAACAGCCAAATAAAAATATGAGTTGCAAATTCATAGTAAAGCACCGTCATAATTGATACGAATACGGCTTCAAAAAGCGCAAATCAAACCATGTTTTTGCACTGAAAATGACAATTTTAAAAGCATCGATCAAAAGCTAACTGCTGAATAGCAATTTATGTGAAATCATTGCAGCAAAAACCCAACTTGTTTATTTACCGCGGTAGGATTATTACCAACAAACGTTTTTTTGAATCACAAACAATTTTTTTCTGCACGTAATTAGCCTGCATCGCTTACCACTGAAAAAAGTCTGGAATAAAAATTCAAATGCTCTGAAAGCAAGGAAGGCACACATTATTTAGATACGGTTTTATTTCGGATAAAGAAATTTGAATAACAAAGAAAGCGTATTGCTTGAAGTATAATTTCCTCATCTATTGTTTGAAAGTAATCTTAAAACTAAGATTATGGTAAGTACACTTCATCCTGAAGTGAAATTTGCTTGGAAATTGTAGAAATATTAATCTAAAATTCATAGGATACTTACGTATTTGTTTCGGGCTTGCAACGTATTGTAATATTCATTATTCTTTATTAAAGAATGAAGTCTATGATTTTTTCAAGCATTGATTGAATAATATACAACTAGTATTAGCAATTCTTTCCAGCAAAACTTGTTTACTGCAAAGTTTTGAAGGCAATAATAAAAACTTTATTCAAGTATCGCAAGTAAAATGCGTTATATCAATCATAATAAAACGAAGCTGTTACCCTCTTTAACTGCCTGATAAACTAAAGAAACTTTAGGTATAAAGCGTCGCTAAAAGACATAACAGATGACGGCCATTGCTGCATCATATTGTTTTGATTCGAGCTTCTCCAGTTTAATAAGAACGAAAAGTTTTCTATTACTTTTACAGATATAGATCCGGAAAAAAAAACCACAAATAATGCAAAAATTACCTGATTTTTTTCCAGTCCTAATGAACATGTGTATAATTAAGTCCCTCCCTCTAATATTTACATGAAGAGCATTCCATACATTGAACTATGAGTCAAGCACTGATTTGATTGGTTGCCAGACGTTAAACATATCAACTTATCTGATGCTCCTCCTCTAAATCTGTCTAACGTATTTTTTATGAATTTGCGATTTTATTTTGATAAAATATGAACTGAAGTGATTGAAGAAATATATTTCAATGCATTTATTATGTAGAAGACTTGAAATAAGATAATTTAAATGCGATATTCATGGGATGTATCCAATTGTGAAGTCAGCTGTATATGATTTTACTTATTGTTTGCTGTAAAAATAAGAATCGAAGATAATTTCTTTTTTTTATTGTTTCAGGTTTCCCCGGGATCAGCAAACACTTCCAAACCATTTTTATTTCACGGACTACGAGCGACATAATGCTGAAATAGCAGCCTTTCATCTAGACAGGTGAGAGAACATCTAAAATATTAACATGATTTTTTTTGTTCATTCTTTCTTCAAAAGGACATTTTAATTGTTAATTTCCAACAGTCTGTTGTGTGGTAGACATTTTTTACAGCCCTAAATAGTAGCTGACATTTATAGCCTAAATGAGTCGATGACAGATGTACACAAATTAATAAATCAATATTTGAGTTGTGTTCAGCTGAAGTGCTTATTTTTATTGGATATTTAATTTGTTTTCCTGCTAATTGCGAACTATTAATTGACTTTCTTAAATGTTTAGGACATTCAATTACGGATGAGAGAATTCTAAAAGTTGGAATTTCAGAATCCGGGCCAAATGTAGCATCTTGCAACACTACCCGCATAGTCAATATTTGTTTACAAGTTCTTTTGATAGCTTGAGTTAAAAGTTTACTTTATGTTCATGTCTTCCCTAGGATTTTACAAGGACTTTTATGCAATTGAATTTGTGAATTTTCTACTGTGGACTTCTCAATAAAAAAATGAAATTGAAATGTGGATATAAACTTCAATATTTTGTGAAGACATAATTTGCAAACACGAAATAATTATTAAGAAAGTTTAATTCAATTATATTATCAAGCAATCATAAAGTTTGGTAAGTAAGGATGTCACACCTCTGGTTCTTCAAAATTATGACAAAGTTTGATACTTAACAAGATTTTGTCTCCATTCAAAGCTTTTCACTTCAGCAGAAGCTTCTTCAAAAGCTACCGTGCAACAAGTTTATCAACGTAAAGAAAATTAAATAAAATTCAGAAGCGGAATGAATTTGAAAAATGATGTTGATTTTCATTGGGTTGTGAATTAAACTTGTGACAATAATAACTTGAACATTAATTCAGTTTAATTCAGGGGGTCATAATGCAGCAATATTACCATTTGTAATCAGAATTACCGCCTTTAAATATATCACAATAGTATCTGAATATTTGCTCCTACCTTTTGAAGTCTTTCGCCTCTTAATTTTACTCTTCAGCACTAATATCACCATTCGTTATTTAAAAATAAAATATCCACTTATCGCACCTTGAAAAACAGTTTTAAAATTGATGCCTGGGCCCAGGTTAAGCCTGAAAGAGAATATAACCCAAATACCCCACAATTTTATAATAATAGTCATGTCCCACCCCTTCCTCATCTTTCGTCGTTGTTTTTTTCAACCCTAACTGCATCTTACTAGCTAAATACCCAAATTACGTTACATCTTACAGACTAGAATATAAATTACATGGTACCTCACGAACTGAACGTAATTTACATGTCACCTTATAAACTAAACGTAATTTACATGTCATTTTATAAATTAAAGAATGAAATAGATGTCACCTTACAAACTACCTGAAATATAAGTCACCTTACTGCTTAAAATGTAAAATATAAGTTATCTTAGTGAATACAACATAAATACAACATTAAATACATGTCACCTTACGAACTAAACGTAATTTACATGTCACCTTGCACACTAAAGAATAAAATACATGTCACCCCACAAACTACGTAAAATACAAATGGATACAACGTAAATACAACATAAAATACATGTCACCTTACGAACTAAACGTAATTTACATGTCATCTTGCACACTAAAGAGTAAAATACATGTCATCTTACAAATTACGTACAATACAAGATACTTCATAGCCTAAAACGTAAAATACAAGCCATTTCAGTAAATACAACTTGAAATAAATATAATTTTACAAACTAGTCTTCAAGTGAGGAATTCGTCCATGCGAGCGGCAAACTCATGCAGGCAAGCGGCAAACTCATGCAGGCAAGCGACAAACTTTGTATGCGAGTGGTAGTCTCTTGCGGGCGGCCGACGAACTTTTGCGGTTGACGTATGCGGGCGGCAGCAGTCAAATCTAACGCAAACAAAATAAATTGTTTAAAACAGTAAATCTACTATTTGACAAATAACTAGAGTCAAAATTACTTACCCATTTCGTCTGGGCAGTATCAAAGATGTCTCCAAATTGTTTTTTTGAACTGTAAGGTTGATTTTCAAGTAATTTTCGGAGCGATAGATTCTTGCGGTTGATGCGTTTTGGTTAATATAGTGCCGATAGTTAATGTGGCGGTTATGGACGACAATTCAGCATGAGCAACAACTCGTCCTACTGCAGATCGTACGAACTACTGCACGTTCTTCCTAAGGCTCGCATGTACTGTCCTCAGTGTCTGCACTGCAGATGCAAACGCGGGCGACAGTAAAAACGTGGCCAAATCAAGAGCGGGCGGCAGCAAGACCGATAAACAGCAGACGCGAGGAATTACTAATACAAAATTGGCATCCTAACCGCGGCAGTAAACTTGAGCAGTAATAGGAGCGGGCAGCAGTAAGAACAATCGACGGGGGCATAATCATAGCTTACAGAAGAATCGCTATTCAACGACACAATACGGCAGCGTTGCGTTCCGCACATGGGACCTCACATGAAGAACTCGAATGCTCCGCATACTTTGTAGAGGCCCGGCAGTTTGGCGGAACGACTAATCTGCATAAGCGACGGACAAAGTCCTGCGGGTCATACGTAATACTGCTTGTCCTACAATGCAATATTTGTCGCCGCTCCCACACTGCAGATGTTAGGGCGACGACTGCAGGCACAAACAGTAAAAAGTACAAGCAGCAGCATAATCGAACGACTCAGATGCATTGAATGTCGAACTCACTGGCAGTCAACGCAGTCGTAGCTCGGCATTTTTGGGAGCCAACACATGGGACACGCACATGAGAACATTGCGGTGCTACCGTTTCGTAAGAGTGCGATTTTTGAATATTGAAATTGTGTTTGCTGGGAGAATAACCCCGCGAATTGTTCATACTTGCTACTCACCCTATCAAAGATTAGATTTACTGCCAATAGCAGTCCCTAATTAATTTTACTTCAGTTTTCTTCAAATATTTCAGAGTAGTCATAATTTTTCATCCTTCATCAAGTAGCTCTGGCTAATAGAAGACATTTCCATCTACAAAAATACAATTAATTTAGTAAAAATTACAGTCAAATTCGAATTGATATGTTTTATCCAAAATATTCTTAAAATTTGTTGGGTAAAGTGCGCTTTCGGCTCAGTCAGTTGCTATGGAAATAATAGGTCATCATTTTCATGCTACAACATTCCTAAATACTGATTTCCAAGACTCTACGACTAATAGTTCTGAATTTATATGCGAAATTAGAAAAAAAAATCAACTGAAGTGCACTTCCGGAAATACTAAATTTTAATACTCTACAGCCAATGGTTTCGAATTTATACGAAAAATACAAAAAGACTGTCAAGTAAAGTGTATTTCCGGTTCAGTCGATCTCAATGAAAATAGGATATGTGCATTTGGATGGTACAATCGTCTTAAATACTGAATTTCAATATTCTACGTTGAACAGTTCTGGATTTATGCGAAAAATTCAAAAAATGTTTCAAGTTAAGTGCGTTTTCGGTACAGACGATCGCAATCATTATGCGAGGTGCACAACTAGATGTTACAGAAGTACATATATACATACAGACATCAAGCCAAAAATAGTCAAAATGGGTTCAGGGCTGCTCAAAACGGATATATCCATCAAAATCTTGAAATGTGAATTTTGTCGATTCCACAATACTTTTTTGTACTTTGTACATCGACATTATGATCAAAATAACATGTAATTTATCATTTACAATTTTTTTTATCAAAAAATAACGTACATACCTTGCAGTTTCGTGCTACACTTCCTAATATTAACAATTTTCCAATTCCAATCGAAATTTTTGATCACTTGCACTATATATTCCCAAAAACACTTTTTTTAATGTTCAAACAATCACATAGAACCAAACAAAATGGAGAGTTTGTTAATTTATTACACAATATCCTAATAACAATTTAATAAATAAATAGTTTTGTTTATCTGAGTGGCGATGACAAACGAGCACCTCCGGAAATAAAAGATTTGAGAGAGAGGGTTTCAAATTTAATTTTGAATACATAAATAATTATTTTCGCAGTTTGGGATACCAAAAATATTATTTTACTGTGTCAACCCTCTTATAGAACACTAAATTATTTCAGAGTGCAAATTAGGCAACAAAACTTGACTTTAGGATTGAATATCACAATTCAACGCTGTCAAATAATATTTTACTAAGCAATCTAGTGGCAGATCATCCCTAAGAAAACTAGGCACGTGCCTAGGGATGCAAAATTACAAAGGCGCGCACGCGGAAATTCATATCCGTCATTGACACATATTCTACTGGCGTTTCTGTAAAATCTTTATTTTGCTACATATTGCTGTAATACCTATGTATTCCGATTAGATATTCTGATCCGTGATACTATGTCAAAATTTGGTATTCAAATTTCAAGTATGTAGGAAAAGAACTGCTTTTATTCTGACAGCCATTCCCCAACATTATTCAGAAGTAGCACTTGTCTTAAGAATCAAAACTTCATGCCTGAATATTATTATGTGAATCTACATTCATTCTCTGCATGAATTTGGTGTATTAGGATACAAATAATCAATATTCTTGTAAATTAAACTGGTGGAAATATTTATTAAAGCTTTTTTTTTAGATTGCTTGGTTTTCGTCGTGCGATGCCAGTGATCGGTCGCAAGCTCAACATGACCACCGAAATCTACCAAGTCGCTGACAGCGATCTCCTCAAAACCTTTTTTGTCTCTCCCTCCAACAACATGTGCTTCCATGGAAAGTGCAGCTACTACTGCGATACAGGGCACGCTATTTGCGGCAACCCCGATATGTTAGAAGGTAGTTTCGCGGCCTTTTTGCCCGATAAAAACTTGGCCGCTCGAAAAGTTTGGCGACATCCTTGGAGAAGGTCTTACCACAAGAGAAGGAAAGCACAATGGGAGACAGATGCGAATTATTGTAATCTAGTTCGGGATATTTCACCCTACGACCAGGGGAGGAGGTTGCTGGATTTGATGGACATGTCGGTTTTTGATTTTTTGATGGGGAATATGGATCGCCACCACTACGAAACTTTCAAGTAAGTTTATTCATTTCATATTGTACGACAATGTGAAATGAAAATGTACTGTAGCCTGTGTAAAGTTATTGATTTAATTTTTTCAGAATATTTGGTAACGACACTTTTCCGTTACATTTGGATCATGGCCGAGGATTTGGACGTCCATTCCATGATGAAATTTCCATTCTGGCACCTCTTCTCCAGTGCTGTATGATCAAGCAGTCAACGCTTAAAACATTACTCAGGTAAGCGCACTATCTTCCAAAAACCTTTCCAAAATCTTATTGAAAATTAATTAATGAAATCATCATACATCGATCTGTAAAATACACACTGACTCGATCGGTTGCCGGACGTAAAACTCATCAATTCATTTGAAATCCATCTCCTGAATCTGTCTTACGTAATTTTCAGGCATTTGCGACGTGATTTCAATGAAATATGAACTGAAGTCTTGGTTTTTCAAGCAAAAAGACACAAAATTATTCAAGGGATGAAACATCCCCTCGAATTATTAAGTGGCACATATTCTGAGAACTATTAGGTGATTTGAATTTAACTCTTCATATTCTGATTGTATGGGCTTTTATCTATTCGAAAATATACTCTTTATTTGTTGAAACTACCAATTAGAGAGTCAAATAGACCAATAAAATTGATAGGAAATTAGCTCAAAAATGACATTTGAAATGCGAATTATGCAAGAACTAGAGCTCTAATTTCAATTTAGATTGTAGATTCGGATTCTAGAGGGTCGAATTAAGGGGATGACATGCCTAACACATTTTTTCCAAATTTTATTATTCATTCTAAAACTGTGGACTATAGCCTTGATGTTTTTTCAAGCAAAAAAGGACTTTCTCTCTGATTTCGTTCAAATTTGATATACAGGCTCTCTAAGGATTTGTCTTTTGATAAATAGTGTCAAATCGATCCTAAAAAATTATTCAAGGGATGAAATATCCCCCCGAATTATTAAGTGGCACATATTCTGAAAACTATTGGGTAATTTGAATTTATCTTTTCATATTCTGATTGTATGGGCTTTTATCTATCCGAATATATACTCTTCATCCCTTAAAACTACCAATTAGAGGGTCAAATAGACCAATAAAATAGACAGGAAATTAGCTCAAAAATGACATTCAAAATGCGAATTATGCAAGAACTAGAGCTCTAATTCAAATTTGAATTGTAGATTCGGATTCTGGAGGGTCGAATTAAGGAGATGACATGCCTAACACATTTTTCCCAAATTTTATTATTCATTCTAAAACTGTGGACTATAGCCTTGATGTTTTTTCAAACAAAAAAGGACTTTCTCTCTGATTTCGTTCAAATTTGGTATACAGGCTCTCTGAGGATTTGTCTTTTGATAAATAGTGTCAAATTGATCCTAAAAAATTATTCAAGGGATGAAACATCCCCTCGAATTATTAGGTGGCACATATTCTGAAAACTATTGGGTAATTTGAATTTATCTTTTCATATTCTGATTGTATCGGCTTTTATCTATCCGAATATATACTCTTCATCCCTTAAAACTACCAATTAGAGGGTCAAATAGACCAATAAAATAGACAGGAAATTAGCTCAAAAATGACATTTAAAATGCGAATTCTGCAAGAACTAGAGCTCTAATTCAAATTTGGATTGTAGATTCGGATTCCAGAGGGTCGAATTAAGGGGATGACATGCCTAACACATTTTTTCCAAATTTTATTATTCATTCTAAAACTGTGGACTATAGCCTTGATGTTTTTTCAAACAAAAAAGGACTTTCTCTCTGATTTCGTTCAAATTTGGTATACAGGCTCTCTAAGGATTTGTCTTTTGATAAATAGTGTCAAATCGATCCTAAAAAATTATTCAAGGGATGAAACATCCCCTCGAAATATTAGGTGGCACATATTCTGAAAACTATTGGGTAATTTGAATTTATCTTTCCATATTCTGATTGTATGGGCCTTTATCTATCCGAATATATACTCTTCATCCCTTAAAACTACCAATTAGAGGGTCAAATAGACCAATAAAATAGACAGGAAATTAGCTCAAAAATGACATTTAAAATGCGAATTCTGCAAGAACTAGAGCTCTAATTCAAATTTGGATTGTAGATTCGGATTCTAGAGGGTCGAATTAAGGGGATGACATGCCTAACACATTTTTTCCAAATTTTATTATTCATTCTAAAACTGTGGACTATAGCCTTGATGTTTTTTCAAACAAAAAAGGACTTTCTCTCTGATTTCGTTCAAATTTGGTATACAGGCTCTCTAAGGATTTGTCCTTTGATAAATAGTGTCAAATCGATCCTAAAAAATTATTCAAGGGATGAAACATCCCCTCGAAATATTAGGTGGCACATATTCTGAAAACTATTGGGTAATTTGAATTTGTCTTTTCATATTCTGATTGTATGGGCCTTTATCTATCCGAATATATACTCTTCATCCCTTAAAACTACCAATTAGAGGGTCAAATAGACCAATAAAATAGACAGGAAATTAGCTCAAAAATGACATTTAAAATGCGAATTCTGCAAGAACTAGAGCTCTAATTCAAATTTGGATTGTAGATTCGGATTCTAGAGGGTCGAATTAAGGGGATGACATGCCTAACACATTTTTTCCAAATTTTATTATTCATTCTAAAACTGTGGACTATAGCCTTGATGTTTTTTCAAACAAAAAAGGACTTTCTCTCTGATTTCGTTCAAATTTGGTATACAGGCTCTCTAAGGATTTGTCTTTTGATAAATAGTGTCAAATCGATCCTAAAAAATTATTCAAGGGATGAAACATCCCCTCGAATTATTAAGTGGCACATATTCTGAAAACTATTGGGTAATTTGAATTTATCTTTTCATATTCTGATTGTATCGGCTTTTATCTATCCGAATATATACTCTTCATCCCTTAAAACTACCAATTAGAGGATCAAATAGACCAATAAAATAGACAGGAAATTAGCTCAAAAATGACATTTAAAAGCGAATTCTGCAAGAACTAGAGCTCTAATTCAAATTTGGATTGTAGATTCGGATTCTAGAGGGTCGAATTAAGGGAATGACATGCCTAACACATTTTTTCCAAATTTTATTATTCATTCTAAAACTGTGGACTATAGCCTTGATGTTTTTTCAAACAAAAAAGGACTGTCCCTCTGATTTCGTTCAAATTTGGTATACAGGCTCTCTAAGGATTTGTCTCTTGATAAATAGTGTCAAATCGATCCTAAAAAATTATTCAAGGGATGAAACATCCCCTCGAATTATTAAGTGGCACATATTCTGAAAACTATTGGGTAATTTGAATTTATCTTTTCATATTCTGATTGTATCGGCTCTTATCTATCCGAATATATACTCTTCATCCCTTAAAACTACCAATTAGAGGGTCAAATAGACCAATAAAATAGACAGGAAATTAGCTCAAAAATGACAATTAAAATGCGAATTCTGCAAGAACTAGAGCTCTAATTCAAATTTGGATTGTAGATTCGGATTCTAGAGGGTCGAATTAAGGGGATGACATGCCTAACACATTTTTTCCAAATTTTATTATTCATTCTAAAACTGTGGACTATAGCCTTGATGTTTTTTCAAACAAAAAAGGACTTTCTCTCTGATTTCGTTCAAATTTGGTATACAGGCTCTCTAAGGATTTGTCTTTTGATAAATAGTGTCAAATCGATCCTAAAAAATTATTCAAGGGATGAAACATCCCCTCGAAATATTAGGTGGCACATATTCTGAAAACTATTGGGTAATTTGAATTTATCTTTTCATATTCTGATTGTATGGGCCTTTATCTATCCGAATATATACTCTTCATCCTTTAAAACTACCAATTAGAGGGTCAAATAGACCAATAAAATAGACAGGAAATTAGCTCAAAAATGACATTTAAAATGCGAATTCTGCAAGAACTAGAGCTCTAATTCAAATTTGGATTGTAGATTCGGATTCTAGAGGGTCGAATTAAGGGGATGACATGCCTAACACATTTTTTCCAAATTTTATTATTCATTCTAAAACTGTGGACTATAGCCTTGATGTTTTTTCAAACAAAAAAGGACTTTCTCTCTGATTTCGTTCAAATTTGGTATACAGGCTCTCTAAGGATTTGTCTTTTGATAAATAGTGTCAAATCGATCCTAAAAAATTATTCAAGGGATGAAACATCCCCTCGAAATATTAGGTGGCACATATTCTGAAAACTATTGGGTAATTTGAATTTATCTTTTCATATTCTGATTGTATGGGCCTTTATCTATCCGAATATATACTCTTCATCCCTTAAAACTACCAATTAGAGGGTCAAATAGACCAATAAAATAGACAGGAAATTAGCTCAAAAATGACATTTAAAATGCGAATTCTGCAAGAACTAGAGCTCTAATTCAAATTTGGATTGTAGATTCGGATTCTAGAGGGTCGAATTAAGGGGATGACATGCCTAACACATTTTTTCCAAATTTTATTATTCATTCTAAAACTGTGGACTATAGCCTTGATGTTTTTTCAAACAAAAAAGGACTTTCTCTCTGATTTCGTTCAAATTTGGTATACAGGCTCTCTAAGGATTTGTCTTTTGATAAATAGTGTCAAATCGATCCTAAAAAATTATTCAAGGGATGAAACATCCCCTCGAAATATTAGGTGGCACATATTCTGAAAACTATTGGGTAATTTGAATTTATCTTTTCATATTCTGATTGTATGGGCCTTTATCTATCCGAATATATACTCTTCATCCCTTAAAACTACCAATTAGAGGGTCAAATAGACCAATAAAATAGACAGGGAATTAGCTCAAAAATGACATTTAAAATGCGAATTCTGCAAGAACTAGAGCTCTAATTCAAATTTGGATTGTAGATTCGGATTCTAGAGGGTCGAATTAAGGGGATGACATGCCTAACACATTTTTTCCAAATTTTATTATCCATTCTAAAACTGTGGACTATAGCCTTGATGTTTTTTCAAACAAAAAAGGACTTTCTCTCTGATTTCGTTCAAATTTGGTATACAGGCTCTCTAAGGATTTGTCTTTTGATAAATAGTGTCAAATCGATCCTAAAAAATTATTCAAGGGATGAAACATCCCCTCGAAATATTAGGTGGCACATATTCTGAAAACTATTGGGTAATTTGAATTTATCTTTTCATATTCTGATTGTATGGGCCTTTATCTATCCGAATATATACTCTTCATCCCTTAAAACTACCAATTAGAGGGTCAAATAGACCAATAAAATAGACAGGAAATTAGCTCAAAAATGACATTTAAAATGCGAATTCTGCAAGAACTAGAGCTCTAATTCAAATTTGGATTGTAGATTCGGATTCTAGAGGGTCGAATTAAGGGGATGACATGCCTAACACATTTTTTCCAAATTTTATTATTCATTCTAAAACTGTGGACTATAGCCTTGATGTTTTTTCAAACAAAAAAGGACTTTCTCTCTGATTTCGTTCAAATTTGGTATACAGGCTCTCTAAGGATTTGTCTTCTGATAAATAGTGTCAAATCGATCCTAAAAAATTATTCAAGGGATGAAACATCCCCTCGAAATATTAGGTGGCACATATTCTGAAAACTATTGGGTAATTTGAATTTATCTTTTCATATTCTGATTGTATCGGCTTTTATCTATCCGAATATATACTCTTCATCTTTTAAAACTACCAATTAGAGGGTCAAATAGACCAATAAAATAGACAGGAAATTAGCTCAAAAATGACATTTAAAATGCGAATTCTGCAAGAACTAGAGCTCTAATTCAAATTTGGATTGTAGATTCGGATTCTAGAGGGTCGAATTAAGGGGATGACATGCCTAACACATTTTTTCCAAATTTTATTATCCATTCTAAAACTGTGGACTATAGCCTTGATGTTTTTTCAAACAAAAAAGGACTTTCTCTCTGATTTCGTTCAAATTTGGTATACAGGCTCTCTAAGGATTTGTCTTTTGATAAATAGTGTCAAATCGATCCTAAAAAATTATTCAAGGGATGAAACATCCCCTCGAAATATTAGGTGGCACATATTCTGAAAACTATTGGGTAATTTGAATTTATCTTTTCATATTCTGATTGTATGGGCCTTTATCTATCCGAATATATACTCTTCATCCCTTAAAACTACCAATTAGAGGGTCAAATAGACCAATAAAATAGACAGGAAATTAGCTCAAAAATGACATTTAAAATGCGAATTCTGCAAGAACTAGAGCTCTAATTCAAATTTGGATTGTAGATTCGGATTCTAGAGGGTCGAATTAAGGGGATGACATGCCTAACACATTTTTTCCAAATTTTATTATTCATTCTAAAACTGTGGACTATAGCCTTGATGTTTTTTCAAACAAAAAAGGACTTTCTCTCTGATTTCGTTCAAATTTGGTATACAGGCTCTCTAAGGATTTGTCTTCTGATAAATAGTGTCAAATCGATCCTAAAAAATTATTCAAGGGATGAAACATCCCCTCGAAATATTAGGTGGCACATATTCTGAAAACTATTGGGTAATTTGAATTTATCTTTTCATATTCTGATTGTATCGGCTTTTATCTATCCGAATATATACTCTTCATCTTTTAAAACTACCAATTAGAGGGTCAAATAGACCAATAAAATAGACAGGGAATTAGCTCAAAAATGACATTTAAAATGCGAATTCTGCAAGAACTAGAGCTCTAATTCAAATTTGGATTGTAGATTCGGATTCTAGAGGGTCGAATTAAGGGGATGACATGCCTAACACATTTTTTCCAAATTTTATTATCCATTCTAAAACTGTGGACTATAGCCTTGATGTTTTTTCAAACAAAGAAGGCCTTTCTCTCTGATTTCGTTCAAATTTGGTATACAGGCTCTCTAAGGATTTGTCTTTTGATAAATAGTGTCAAATCGATCCTAAAAAATTATTCAAGGGATGAAACATCCCCTCGAAATATTAGGTGGCACATATTCTGAAAACTATTGGGTAATTTGAATTTATCTTTTCATATTCTGATTGTATGGGCCTTTATCTATCCGAATATATACTCTTCATCCCTTAAAACTACCAATTAGAGGGTCAAATAGACCAATAAAATAGACAGGAAATTAGCTCAAAAATGACATTTAAAATGCGAATTCTGCAAGAACTAGAGCTCTAATTCAAATTTGGATTGTAGATTCGGATTCTAGAGGGTCGAATTAAGGGGATGACATGCCTAACACATTTTTTCCAAATTTTATTATTCATTCTAAAACTGTGGACTATAGCCTTGATGTTTTTTCAAACAAAAAAGGACTTTCTCTCTGATTTCGTTCAAATTTGGTATACAGGCTCTCTAAGGATTTGTCTTCTGATAAATAGTGTCAAATCGATCCTTAAAAATTATTCAAGGGATGAAACATCCCCTCGAAATATTAGGTGGCACATATTCTGAAAACTATTGGGTAATTTGAATTTATCTTTTCATATTCTGATTGTATGGGCCTTTATCTATCCGAATATATACTCTTCATCCCTTAAAACTACCAATTAGAGGGTCAAATAGACCAATAAAATAGACAGGAAATTAGCTCAAAAATGACATTTAAAATGCGAATTCTGCAAGAACTAGAGCTCTAATTCAAATTTGGATTGTAGATTCGGATTCTGGAGGGTCGAATTAAGGGGATGACATGCCTAACACATTTTTTCCAAATTTTATTATTCATTCTAAAACTGTGGACTATAGCCTTGATGTTTTTTCAAACAAAAAAGGACTTTCTCTCTGATTTTGTTCAAATTTGGTATACAGGCTCTCTAAGGATTTGTCTTTTGATAAATAGTGTCAAATCGATCCTAAAAAATTATTCAAGGGATGAAACATCCCCTCGAAATATTAGGTGGCACATATTCTGAAAACTATTGGGTAATTTGAATTTATCTTTTCATATTCTGATTGTATGGGCCTTTATCTATCCGAATATATACTCTTCATCCCTTAAAACTACCAATTAGAGGGTCAAATAGACCAATAAAATAGACAGGAAATTAGCTCAAAAATGACATTTAAAATGCGAATTCTGCAAGAACTAGAGCTCTAATTCAAATTTGGATTGTAGATTCGGATTCTAGAGGGTCGAATTAAGGGGATGACATGCCTAACACATTTTTTCCAAATTTTATTATCCATTCTAAAACTGTGGACTATAGCCTTGATGTTTTTTCAAACAAAAAAGGACTTTCTCTCTGATTTCGTTCAAATTTGGTATACAGGCTCTCTAAGGATTTGTCTTTTGATAAATAGTGTCAAATCGATCCTAAAAAATTATTCAAGGGATGAAACATCCCCTCGAAATATTAGGTGGCACATATTCTGAAAACTATTGGGTAATTTGAATTTATCTTTTCATATTCTGATTGTATGGGCCTTTATCTATCCGAATATATACTCTTCATCCCTTAAAACTACCAATTAGAGGGTCAAATAGACCAATAAAATAGACAGGAAATTAGCTCAAAAATGACATTTAAAATGCGAATTCTGCAAGAACTAGAGCTCTAATTCAAATTTGGATTGTAGATTCGGATTCTAGAGGGTCGAATTAAGGGGATGACATGCCTAACACATTTTTTCCAAATTTTATTATTCATTCTAAAACTGTGGACTATAGCCTTGATGTTTTTTCAAACAAAAAAGGACTTTCTCTCTGATTTCGTTCAAATTTGGTATACAGGCTCTCTAAGGATTTGTCTTCTGATAAATAGTGTCAAATCGATCCTAAAAAATTATTCAAGGGATGAAACATCCCCTCGAAATATTAGGTGGCACATATTCTGAAAACTATTGGGTAATTTGAATTTATCTTTTCATATTCTGATTGTATCGGCTTTTATCTATCCGAATATATACTCTTCATCTTTTAAAACTACCAATTAGAGGGTCAAATAGACCAATAAAATAGACAGGAAATTAGCTCAAAAATGACATTTAAAATGCGAATTCTGCAAGAACTAGAGCTCTAATTCAAATTTGGATTGTAGATTCGGATTCTAGAGGGTCGAATTAAGGGAATGACATGCCTAACACATTTTTTCCAAATTTTATTATTCATTCTAAAACTGTGGACTATAGCCTTGATGTTTTTTCAAACAAAAAAGGACTTTCTCTCTGATTTCGTTCAAATTTGGTATACAGGCTCTCTAAGGATTTGTCTTTTGATAAATAGTGTCAAATCGATCCTAAAAAATTATTCAAGGGATGAAACATCCCCTCGAATTATTAAGTGGCACATATTCTGAAAACTATTGGGTAATTTGAATTTATCTTTTCATATTCTGATTGTATCGGCTTTTATCTATCCGAATATATACTCTTCATCCCTTAAAACTACCAATTAGAGGATCAAATAGACCAATAAAATAGACAGGAAATTAGCTCAAAAATGACATTTAAAATGCGAATTCTGCAAGAACTAGAGCTCTTATTCAAATTTGGATTGTAGATTCGGATTCTAGAGGGTCGAATTAAGGGGATGACATGCCTAACACATTTTTTACAAATTTTATTATTCATTCTAAAACTGTGGACTATAGCCTTGATGTTTTTTCAAACAAAAAAGGACTTTCTTTCTGATTTCGTTCAAATTTGATATACAGGCTCTCTAAGGATTTGTCTTTTGATAAATAGTGTCAAATCGATCCTAAAAAATTATTCAAGGGATGAAACATCCCCTCGAAATATTAGGTGGCACATATTCTGAAAACTATTGGGTAATTTGAATTTATCTTTTCATATTCTGATTGTATGGGCCTTTATCTATCTGAATATATACTCTTCATCCCTTAAAACTACCAATTAGAGGGTCAAATAGACCAATAAAATAGACAGGAAATTAGCTCAAAAATGACATTTAAAATGCGAATTCTGCAAGAACTAGAGCTCTAATTCAAATTTGGATTGTAGATTCGGATTCTAGAGGGTCGAATTAAGGGGATGACATGCCTAACACATTTTTTCCAAATTTTATTATTCATTCTAAAACTGTGGACTATAGCCTTGATGTTTTTTCAAACAAAAAAGGACTTTCTCTCTGATTTCGTTCAAATTTGGTATACAGGCTCTCTAAGGATTTGTCTTTTGATAAATAGTGTCAAATCGATCCTTAAAAATTATTCAAGGGATGAAACATCCCCTCGAAATATTAGGTGGCACATATTCTGAAAACTATTGGGTAATTTGAATTTATCTTTTCATATTCTGATTGTATGGGCCTTTATCTATCCGAATATATACTCTTCATCCTTTAAAACTACCAATTAGAGGGTCAAATAGACCAATAAAATAGACAGGAAATTAGCTCAAAAATGACATTTAAAATGCGAATTCTGCAAGAACTAGAGCTCTAATTCAAATTTGGATTGTAGATTCGGATTCTAGAGGGTCGAATTAAGGGGATGACATGCCTAACACATTTTTTCCAAATTTTATTATTCATTCTAAAACTGTGGACTATAGCCTTGATGTTTTTTCAAACAAAAAAGGACTTTCTCTCTGATTTCGTTCAAATTTGGTATACAGGCTCTCTAAGGATTTGTCTTTTGATAAATAGTGTCAAATCGATCCTAAAAAATTATTCAAGGGATGAAACATCCCCTCGAAATATTAGGTGGCACATATTCTGAAAACTATTGGGTAATTTGAATTTATCTTTTCATATTCTGATTGTATCGGCTTTTATCTATCCGAATATATACTCTTCATCCCTTAAAACTACCAATTAGAGGGTCAAATAGACCAATAAAATAGACAGGAAATTAGCTCAAAAATGACATTTAAAATGCGAATTCTGCAAGAACTAGAGCTCTAATTCAAATTTGGATTGTAGATTCGGATTCTAGAGGGTCGAATTAAGGGGATGACATGCCTAACACATTTTTTCCAAATTTTATTATCCATTCTAAAACTGTGGACTATAGCCTTGATGTTTTTTCAAACAAAAAAGGACTTTCTCTCTGATTTCGTTCAAATTTGGTATACAGGCTCTCTAAGGATTTGTCTTTTGATAAATAGTGTCAAATCGATCCTAAAAAATTATTCAAGGGATGAAACATCCCCTCGAAATATTAGGTGGCACATATTCTGAAAACTATTGGGTAATTTGAATTTATCTTTTCATATTCTGATTGTATCGGCTTTTATCTATCCGAATATCTACTCTTCATCCCTTAAAACTACCAATTAGAGGGTCAAATAGACCAATAAAATAGACAGGAAATTAGCTCAAAAATGACAATTAAAATGCGAATTCTGCAAGAACTAGAGCTCTAATTCAAATTTGGATTGTAGATTCGGATTCTAGAGGGTCGAATTAAGGGGATGACATGCCTAACACATTTTTTCCAAATTTTATTATTCATTCTAAAACTGTGGACTATAGCCTTGATGTTTTTTCAAACAAAAAAGGACTTTCTCTCTGATTTCGTTCAAATTTGGTATACAGGCTCTCTAAGGATTTGTCTTTTGATAAATAGTGTCAAATCGATCCTAAAAAATTATTCAAGGGATGAAACATCCCCTCGAAATATTAGGTGGCACATATTCTGAAAACTATTGGGTAATTTGAATTTATCTTTTCATATTCTGATTGTATGGGCCTTTATCTATCCGAATATATACTCTTCATCCCTTAAAACTACCAATTAGAGGGTCAAATAGACCAATAAAATAGACAGGGAATTAGCTCAAAAATGACATTTAAAATGCGAATTCTGCAAGAACTAGAGCTCTAATTCAAATTTGGATTGTAGATTCGGATTCTAGAGGGTCGAATTAAGGGGATGACATGCCTAACACATTTTTTCCAAATTTTATTATCCATTCTAAAACTGTGGACTATAGCCTTGATGTTTTTTCAAACAAAGAAGGCCTTTCTCTCTGATTTCGTTCAAATTTGGTATACAGGCTCTCTAAGGATTTGTCTTTTGATAAATAGTGTCAAATCGATCCTAAAAAATTATTCAAGGGATGAAACATCCCCTCGAAATATTAGGTGGCACATATTCTGAAAACTATTGGGTAATTTGAATTTATCTTTTCATATTCTGATTGTATGGGCCTTTATCTATCCGAATATATACTCTTCATCCCTTAAAACTACCAATTAGAGGGTCAAATAGACCAATAAAATAGACAGGAAATTAGCTCAAAAATGACATTTAAAATGCGAATTCTGCAAGAACTAGAGCTCTAATTCAAATTTGGATTGTAGATTCGGATTCTAGAGGGTCGAATTAAGGGGATGACATGCCTAACACATTTTTTCCAAATTTTATTATTCATTCTAAAACTGTGGACTATAGCCTTGATGTTTTTTCAAACAAAAAAGGACTTTCTCTCTGATTTCGTTCAAATTTGGTATACAGGCTCTCTAAGGATTTGTCTTCTGATAAATAGTGTCAAATCGATCCTTAAAAATTATTCAAGGGATGAAACATCCCCTCGAAATATTAGGTGGCACATATTCTGAAAACTATTGGGTAATTTGAATTTATCTTTTCATATTCTGATTGTATGGGCCTTTATCTATCCGAATATATACTCTTCATCCCTTAAAACTACCAATTAGAGGGTCAAATAGACCAATAAAATAGACAGGAAATTAGCTCAAAAATGACATTTAAAATGCGAATTCTGCAAGAACTAGAGCTCTAATTCAAATTTGGATTGTAGATTCGGATTCTGGAGGGTCGAATTAAGGGGATGACATGCCTAACACATTTTTTCCAAATTTTATTATTCATTCTAAAACTGTGGACTATAGCCTTGATGTTTTTTCAAACAAAAAAGGACTTTCTCTCTGATTTTGTTCAAATTTGGTATACAGGCTCTCTAAGGATTTGTCTTTTGATAAATAGTGTCAAATCGATCCTAAAAAATTATTCAAGGGATGAAACATCCCCTCGAAATATTAGGTGGCACATATTCTGAAAACTATTGGGTAATTTGAATTTATCTTTTCATATTCTGATTGTATGGGCCTTTATCTATCCGAATATATACTCTTCATCCCTTAAAACTACCAATTAGAGGGTCAAATAGACCAATAAAATAGACAGGAAATTAGCTCAAAAATGACATTTAAAATGCGAATTCTGCAAGAACTAGAGCTCTAATTCAAATTTGGATTGTAGATTCGGATTCTAGAGGGTCGAATTAAGGGGATGACATGCCTAACACATTTTTTCCAAATTTTATTATCCATTCTAAAACTGTGGACTATAGCCTTGATGTTTTTTCAAACAAAAAAGGACTTTCTCTCTGATTTCGTTCAAATTTGGTATACAGGCTCTCTAAGGATTTGTCTTTTGATAAATAGTGTCAAATCGATCCTAAAAAATTATTCAAGGGATGAAACATCCCCTCGAAATATTAGGTGGCACATATTCTGAAAACTATTGGGTAATTTGAATTTATCTTTTCATATTCTGATTGTATGGGCCTTTATCTATCCGAATATATACTCTTCATCCCTTAAAACTACCAATTAGAGGGTCAAATAGACCAATAAAATAGACAGGAAATTAGCTCAAAAATGACATTTAAAATGCGAATTCTGCAAGAACTAGAGCTCTAATTCAAATTTGGATTGTAGATTCGGATTCTAGAGGGTCGAATTAAGGGGATGACATGCCTAACACATTTTTTCCAAATTTTATTATTCATTCTAAAACTGTGGACTATAGCCTTGATGTTTTTTCAAACAAAAAAGGACTTTCTCTCTGATTTCGTTCAAATTTGGTATACAGGCTCTCTAAGGATTTGTCTTCTGATAAATAGTGTCAAATCGATCCTAAAAAATTATTCAAGGGATGAAACATCCCCTCGAAATATTAGGTGGCACATATTCTGAAAACTATTGGGTAATTTGAATTTATCTTTTCATATTCTGATTGTATCGGCTTTTATCTATCCGAATATATACTCTTCATCTTTTAAAACTACCAATTAGAGGGTCAAATAGACCAATAAAATAGACAGGAAATTAGCTCAAAAATGACATTTAAAATGCGAATTCTGCAAGAACTAGAGCTCTAATTCAAATTTGGATTGTAGATTCGGATTCTAGAGGGTCGAATTAAGGGAATGACATGCCTAACACATTTTTTCCAAATTTTATTATTCATTCTAAAACTGTGGACTATAGCCTTGATGTTTTTTCAAACAAAAAAGGACTTTCTCTCTGATTTCGTTCAAATTTGGTATACAGGCTCTCTAAGGATTTGTCTTTTGATAAATAGTGTCAAATCGATCCTAAAAAATTATTCAAGGGATGAAACATCCCCTCGAATTATTAAGTGGCACATATTCTGAAAACTATTGGGTAATTTGAATTTATCTTTTCATATTCTGATTGTATCGGCTTTTATCTATCCGAATATATACTCTTCATCCCTTAAAACTACCAATTAGAGGATCAAATAGACCAATAAAATAGACAGGAAATTAGCTCAAAAATGACATTTAAAATGCGAATTCTGCAAGAACTAGAGCTCTTATTCAAATTTGGATTGTAGATTCGGATTCTAGAGGGTCGAATTAAGGGGATGACATGCCTAACACATTTTTTACAAATTTTATTATTCATTCTAAAACTGTGGACTATAGCCTTGATGTTTTTTCAAACAAAAAAGGACTTTCTTTCTGATTTCGTTCAAATTTGATATACAGGCTCTCTAAGGATTTGTCTTTTGATAAATAGTGTCAAATCGATCCTAAAAAATTATTCAAGGGATGAAACATCCCCTCGAAATATTAGGTGGCACATATTCTGAAAACTATTGGGTAATTTGAATTTATCTTTTCATATTCTGATTGTATGGGCCTTTATCTATCTGAATATATACTCTTCATCCCTTAAAACTACCAATTAGAGGGTCAAATAGACCAATAAAATAGACAGGAAATTAGCTCAAAAATGACATTTAAAATGCGAATTCTGCAAGAACTAGAGCTCTAATTCAAATTTGGATTGTAGATTCGGATTCTAGAGGGTCGAATTAAGGGGATGACATGCCTAACACATTTTTTCCAAATTTTATTATTCATTCTAAAACTGTGGACTATAGCCTTGATGTTTTTTCAAACAAAAAAGGACTTTCTCTCTGATTTCGTTCAAATTTGGTATACAGGCTCTCTAAGGATTTGTCTTTTGATAAATAGTGTCAAATCGATCCTTAAAAATTATTCAAGGGATGAAACATCCCCTCGAAATATTAGGTGGCACATATTCTGAAAACTATTGGGTAATTTGAATTTATCTTTTCATATTCTGATTGTATGGGCCTTTATCTATCCGAATATATACTCTTCATCCTTTAAAACTACCAATTAGAGGGTCAAATAGACCAATAAAATAGACAGGAAATTAGCTCAAAAATGACATTTAAAATGCGAATTCTGCAAGAACTAGAGCTCTAATTCAAATTTGGATTGTAGATTCGGATTCTAGAGGGTCGAATTAAGGGGATGACATGCCTAACACATTTTTTCCAAATTTTATTATTCATTCTAAAACTGTGGACTATAGCCTTGATGTTTTTTCAAACAAAAAAGGACTTTCTCTCTGATTTCGTTCAAATTTGGTATACAGGCTCTCTAAGGATTTGTCTTTTGATAAATAGTGTCAAATCGATCCTAAAAAATTATTCAAGGGATGAAACATCCCCTCGAAATATTAGGTGGCACATATTCTGAAAACTATTGGGTAATTTGAATTTATCTTTTCATATTCTGATTGTATCGGCTTTTATCTATCCGAATATATACTCTTCATCCCTTAAAACTACCAATTAGAGGGTCAAATAGACCAATAAAATAGACAGGAAATTAGCTCAAAAATGACATTTAAAATGCGAATTCTGCAAGAACTAGAGCTCTAATTCAAATTTGGATTGTAGATTCGGATTCTAGAGGGTCGAATTAAGGGGATGACATGCCTAACACATTTTTTCCAAATTTTATTATCCATTCTAAAACTGTGGACTATAGCCTTGATGTTTTTTCAAACAAAAAAGGACTTTCTCTCTGATTTCGTTCAAATTTGGTATACAGGCTCTCTAAGGATTTGTCTTTTGATAAATAGTGTCAAATCGATCCTAAAAAATTATTCAAGGGATGAAACATCCCCTCGAAATATTAGGTGGCACATATTCTGAAAACTATTGGGTAATTTGAATTTATCTTTTCATATTCTGATTGTATCGGCTTTTATCTATCCGAATATCTACTCTTCATCCCTTAAAACTACCAATTAGAGGGTCAAATAGACCAATAAAATAGACAGGAAATTAGCTCAAAAATGACAATTAAAATGCGAATTCTGCAAGAACTAGAGCTCTAATTCAAATTTGGATTGTAGATTCGGATTCTAGAGGGTCGAATTAAGGGGATGACATGCCTAACACATTTTTTCCAAATTTTATTATTCATTCTAAAACTGTGGACTATAGCCTTGATGTTTTTTCAAACAAAAAAGGACTTTCTCTCTGATTTCGTTCAAATTTGGTATACAGGCTCTCTAAGGATTTGTCTTTTGATAAATAGTGTCAAATCGATCCTAAAAAATTATTCAAGGGATTAAACATCCCCTCGAAATATTAGGTGGCACATATTCTGAAAACTATTGGGTAATTTGAATTTATCTTTTCATATTCTGATTGTATCGGCTTTTATCTATCCGAATATATACTCTTCATCCCTTAAAACTACCAATTAGAGGGTCAAATAGACCAATAAAATAGACAGGAAATTAGCTCAAAAATGACATTTAAAATGCGAATTCTGCAAGAACTAGAGCTCTAATTCAAATTTGGATTGTAGATTCGGATTCTAGAGGGTCGAATTAAGGGAATGACATGCCTAACACATTTTTTCCAAATTTTATTATTCATTCTAAAACTGTGGACTATAGCCTTGATGTTTTTTCAAACAAAAAAGGACTTTCTCTCTGATTTCGTTCAAATTTGGTATACAGGCTCTCTAAGGATTTGTCTTTTGATAAATAGTGTCAAATCGATCCTAAAAAATTATTCAAGGGATGAAACATCCCCTCGAATTATTAAGTGGCACATATTCTGAAAACTATTGGGTAATTTGAATTTATCTTTTCATATTCTGATTGTATCGGCTTTTATCTATCCGAAGATATACTCTTCATCCCTTAAAACTACCAATTAGAGGGTCAAATAGACCAATAAAATAGACAGGAAATTAGCTCAAAAATGACATTTAAAATGCGAATTCTGCAAGAACTAGAGCTCTAATTCAAATTTGGATTGTAGATTCGGATTCTAGAGGGTCGAATTAAGGGGATGACATGCCTAACACATTTTTTCCAAATTTTATTATTCATTCTAAAACTGTGGACTATAGCCTTGATGTTTTTTCAAACAAAAAAGGACTTTCTCTCTGATTTCGTTCAAATTTGATATACAGGCTCTCTAAGGATTTGTCTTTTGATAAATAGTGTCAAATTGATCCTAAAAAATTATTCAAGGGATGAAACATCCCCTCGAATTATTAAGTGGCACATATTCTGAAAACTATTGGGTAATTTGAATTTATCTTTTCATATTCTGATTGTATCGGCTTTTATCTATCCGAATATATACTCTTCATCCCTTAAAACTACCAATTAGAGGGTCAAATAGACCAATAAAATAGACAGGAAATTAGCTCAAAAATGACATTTAAAATGCGAATTCTGCAAGAACTAGAGCTCTAATTCAAATTTGGATTGTAGATTCGGATTCTAGAGGGTCGAATTAAGGGGATGACATGCCTAACACATTTTTTCCAAATTTTATTATTCATTCTAAAACTGTGGACTATAGCCTTGATGTTTTTTCAAACAAAAAAGGACTTTCTCTCTGATTTCGTTCAAATTTGGTATACAGGCTCTCTAAGGATTTGTCTTTTGATAAATAGTGTCAAATCGATCCTAAAAAATTATTCAAGGGATGAAACATCCCCTCGAAATATTAGGTGGCACATATTCTGAAAACTATTGGGTAATTTGAATTTATCTTTCCATATTCTGATTGTATGGGCCTTTATCTATCCGAATATATACTCTTCATCCTTTAAAACTATCAATTAGAGGGTCAAATAGACCAATAAAATAGACAGGAAATTAGCTCAAAAATGACATTTAAAATGCGAATTCTGCAAGAACTAGAGCTCTTATTCAAATTTGGATTGTAGATTCGGATTCTAGAGGGTCGAATTAAGGGGATGACATGCCGAACACATTTTTTCCAAATTTTATTATTCATTCTAAAACTGTGGACTATAGCCTTGATGTTTTTTCAAACAAAAAAGGACTTTCTCTCTGATTTCGTTCAAATTTGGTATACAGGCTCTCTAAGGATTTGTCTTTTGATAAATAGTGTCAAATCGATCCTAAAAAATTATTCAAGGGATGAAACATCCCCTCGAAATATTAGGTGGCACATATTCTGAAAACTATTGGGTAATTTGAATTTATCTTTTCATATTTTGATTGTATGGGCCTTTATCTATCCGAATATATACTCTTCATCCCTTAAAACTACCAATTAGAGGGTCAAATAGACCAATAAAATAGACAGGAAATTAGCTCAAAAATGACATTTAAAATGCGAATTCTGCAAGAACTAGAGCTCTAATTCAAATTTGGATTGTAGATTCGGATTCTAGAGGGTCGAATTAAGGGGATGACATGCCTAACACATTTTTTCCAAATTTTATTATTCATTCTAAAACTGTGGACTATAGCCTTGATGTTTTTTCAAACAAAAAAGGACTTTCTCTCTGATTTCGTTCAAATTTGGTATACAGGCTCTCTAAGGATTTGTCTTTTGATAAATAGTGTCAAATCGATCCTAAAAAATTATTCAAGGGATGAAACATCCCCTCGAAATATTAGGTGGCACATATTCTGAAAACTATTGGGTAATTTGAATTTATCTTTTCATATTCTGATTGTATGGGCCTTTATCTATCCGAATATATACTCTTCATCCCTTAAAACTACCAATTAGAGGGTCAAATAGACCAATAAAATAGACAGGAAATTAGCTCAAAAATGACATTTAAAATGCGAATTCTGCAAGAACTAGAGCTCTAATTCAAATTTGGATTGTAGATTCGGATTCTAGAGGGTCGAATTAAGGGGACGACATGCCTAACACATTTTTTCCAAATTTTATTATTCATTCTAAAACTGTGGACTATAGCCTTGATGTTTTTTCAAACAAAAAAGGACTTTCTCTCTGATTTCGTTCAAATTTGGTATACAGGCTCTCTAAGGATTTGTCTTTTGATAAATAGTGTCAAATCGATCCTAAAAAATTATTCAAGGGATGAAACATCCCCTCGAAATATTAGGTGGCACATATTCTGAAAACTATTGGGTAATTTGAATTTATATTTCCATATTCTGATTGTATGGGCTTTTATCTATCCGAATATATACTCTTCATCCCTTGAAACTACCAATTAGAGGGTCAAATAGACCAATAAAATAGACAGGAAATTAGCTCAAAAATGACATTTAAAATGCGAATTCTGCAAGAACAAGAGCTCTAATTCAAATTTGGATTGTAGATTCGGATTCTAGAGGGTCGAATTAAGGGGATGACATGCCTAACACATTTTTTCCAAATTTTATTATTCATTCTAAAACTGTGGACTATAGCCTTGATGTTTTTTCAAACAAAAAAGGACTTTCTCTCTGATTTCGTTCAAATTTGGTATACAGGCTCTCTAAGGATTTGTCTTTTGATAAATAGTGTCAAATCGATCCTAAAAAATTATTCAAGGGATGAAACATCCCCTCGAAATATTAGGTGGCACATATTCTGAAAACTATTGGGTAATTTGAATTTATCTTTTCATATTCTGATTGTATCGGCTTTTATCTATCCGAATATATACTCTTCATCCCTTAAAACTACCAATTAGAGGGTCAAATAGACCAATAAAATAGACAGGAAATTAGCTCAAAAATGACATTTAAAATGCGAATTCTGCAAGAACTAGAGCTCTAATTCAAATTTGGATTGTAGATTCGGATTCTAGAGGGTCGAATTAAGGGGATGACATGCCTAACACATTTTTTCCAAATTTTATTATCCATTCTAAAACTGTGGACTATAGCCTTGATGTTTTTTCAAACAAAAAAGGACTTTCTCTCTGATTTCGTTCAAATTTGGTATACAGGCTCTCTAAGGATTTGTCTTTTGATAAATAGTGTCAAATCGATCCTAAAAAATTATTCAAGGGATGAAACATCCCCTCGAAATATTAGGTGGCACATATTCTGAAAACTATTGGGTAATTTGAATTTATCTTTTCATATTCTGATTGTATCGGCTTTTATCTATCCGAATATCTACTCTTCATCCCTTAAAACTACCAATTAGAGGGTCAAATAGACCAATAAAATAGACAGGAAATTAGCTCAAAAATGACAATTAAAATGCGAATTCTGCAAGAACTAGAGCTCTAATTCAAATTTGGATTGTAGATTCGGATTCTAGAGGGTCGAATTAAGGGGATGACATGCCTAACACATTTTTTCCAAATTTTATTATTCATTCTAAAACTGTGGACTATAGCCTTGATGTTTTTTCAAACAAAAAAGGACTTTCTCTCTGATTTCGTTCAAATTTGGTATACAGGCTCTCTAAGGATTTGTCTTTTGATAAATAGTGTCAAATCGATCCTAAAAAATTATTCAAGGGATTAAACATCCCCTCGAAATATTAGGTGGCACATATTCTGAAAACTATTGGGTAATTTGAATTTATCTTTTCATATTCTGATTGTATCGGCTTTTATCTATCCGAATATATACTCTTCATCCCTTAAAACTACCAATTAGAGGGTCAAATAGACCAATAAAATAGACAGGAAATTAGCTCAAAAATGACATTTAAAATGCGAATTCTGCAAGAACTAGAGCTCTAATTCAAATTTGGATTGTAGATTCGGATTCTAGAGGGTCGAATTAAGGGAATGACATGCCTAACACATTTTTTCCAAATTTTATTATTCATTCTAAAACTGTGGACTATAGCCTTGATGTTTTTTCAAACAAAAAAGGACTTTCTCTCTGATTTCGTTCAAATTTGGTATACAGGCTCTCTAAGGATTTGTCTTTTGATAAATAGTGTCAAATCGATCCTAAAAAATTATTCAAGGGATGAAACATCCCCTCGAATTATTAAGTGGCACATATTCTGAAAACTATTGGGTAATTTGAATTTATCTTTTCATATTCTGATTGTATCGGCTTTTATCTATCCGAAGATATACTCTTCATCCCTTAAAACTACCAATTAGAGGGTCAAATAGACCAATAAAATAGACAGGAAATTAGCTCAAAAATGACATTTAAAATGCGAATTCTGCAAGAACTAGAGCTCTAATTCAAATTTGGATTGTAGATTCGGATTCTAGAGGGTCGAATTAAGGGGATGACATGCCTAACACATTTTTTCCAAATTTTATTATTCATTCTAAAACTGTGGACTATAGCCTTGATGTTTTTTCAAACAAAAAAGGACTTTCTCTCTGATTTCGTTCAAATTTGATATACAGGCTCTCTAAGGATTTGTCTTTTGATAAATAGTGTCAAATTGATCCTAAAAAATTATTCAAGGGATGAAACATCCCCTCGAATTATTAAGTGGCACATATTCTGAAAACTATTGGGTAATTTGAATTTATCTTTTCATATTCTGATTGTATCGGCTTTTATCTATCCGAATATATACTCTTCATCCCTTAAAACTACCAATTAGAGGGTCAAATAGACCAATAAAATAGACAGGAAATTAGCTCAAAAATGACATTTAAAATGCGAATTCTGCAAGAACTAGAGCTCTAATTCAAATTTGGATTGTAGATTCGGATTCTAGAGGGTCGAATTAAGGGGATGACATGCCTAACACATTTTTTCCAAATTTTATTATTCATTCTAAAACTGTGGACTATAGCCTTGATGTTTTTTCAAACAAAAAAGGACTTTCTCTCTGATTTCGTTCAAATTTGGTATACAGGCTCTCTAAGGATTTGTCTTTTGATAAATAGTGTCAAATCGATCCTAAAAAATTATTCAAGGGATGAAACATCCCCTCGAAATATTAGGTGGCACATATTCTGAAAACTATTGGGTAATTTGAATTTATCTTTCCATATTCTGATTGTATGGGCCTTTATCTATCCGAATATATACTCTTCATCCCTTAAAACTATCAATTAGAGGGTCAAATAGACCAATAAAATAGACAGGAAATTAGCTCAAAAATGACATTTAAAATGCGAATTCTGCAAGAACTAGAGCTCTTATTCAAATTTGGATTGTAGATTCGGATTCTAGAGGGTCGAATTAAGGGGATGACATGCCGAACACATTTTTTCCAAATTTTATTATTCATTCTAAAACTGTGGACTATAGCCTTGATGTTTTTTCAAACAAAAAAGGACTTTCTCTCTGATTTCGTTCAAATTTGGTATACAGGCTCTCTAAGGATTTGTCTTTTGATAAATAGTGTCAAATCGATCCTAAAAAATTATTCAAGGGATGAAACATCCCCTCGAAATATTAGGTGGCACATATTCTGAAAACTATTGGGTAATTTGAATTTATCTTTTCATATTTTGATTGTATGGGCCTTTATCTATCCGAATATATACTCTTCATCCCTTAAAACTACCAATTAGAGGGTCAAATAGACCAATAAAATAGACAGGAAATTAGCTCAAAAATGACATTTAAAATGCGAATTCTGCAAGAACTAGAGCTCTAATTCAAATTTGGATTGTAGATTCGGATTCTAGAGGGTCGAATTAAGGGGATGACATGCCTAACACATTTTTTCCAAATTTTATTATTCATTCTAAAACTGTGGACTATAGCCTTGATGTTTTTTCAAACAAAAAAGGACTTTCTCTCTGATTTCGTTCAAATTTGGTATACAGGCTCTCTAAGGATTTGTCTTTTGATAAATAGTGTCAAATCGATCCTAAAAAATTATTCAAGGGATGAAACATCCCCTCGAAATATTAGGTGGCACATATTCTGAAAACTATTGGGTAATTTGAATTTATCTTTTCATATTCTGATTGTATGGGCCTTTATCTATCCGAATATATACTCTTCATCCCTTAAAACTACCAATTAGAGGGTCAAATAGACCAATAAAATAGACAGGAAATTAGCTCAAAAATGACATTTAAAATGCGAATTCTGCAAGAACTAGAGCTCTAATTCAAATTTGGATTGTAGATTCGGATTCTAGAGGGTCGAATTAAGGGGATGACATGCCTAACACATTTTTTCCAAATTTTATTATTCATTCTAAAACTGTGGACTATAGCCTTGATGTTTTTTCAAACAAAAAAGGACTTTCTCTCTGATTTCGTTCAAATTTGGTATACAGGCTCTCTAAGGATTTGTCTTTTGATAAATAGTGTCAAATCGATCCTAAAAAATTATTCAAGGGATGAAACATCCCCTCGAAATATTAGGTGGCACATATTCTGAAAACTATTGGGTAATTTGAATTTATATTTCCATATTCTGATTGTATGGGCTTTTATCTATCCGAATATATACTCTTCATCCCTTGAAACTACCAATTAGAGGGTCAAATAGACCAATAAAATAGACAGGAAATTAGCTCAAAAATGACATTTAAAATGCGAATTCTGCAAGAACAAGAGCTCTAATTCAAATTTGGATTGTAGATTCGGATTCTAGAGGGTCGAATTAAGGGGATGACATGCCTAACTCATTTTTTCCAAATTTTATTATTCATTCTAAAACTGTGGACTATAGCCTTGATGTTTTTTTAAACAAAAAGGACTTTCTCTCTGATTTCGTTCAAATTTGGTATACAGGCTCTCTAAGGATTTTTTTTTGATAAATAGTGTCGAATCGATCCTAAAAAATTATTCAAGGGATGAAACATCCCCTCGAATTATTTAGTGGCACATATTCTGAAAACTATTGGGTAATTTGAATTTATCTTTTCATATTCTGATTGTATCGGCTTTTATCTATCCGAATATATACTCTTCATCCCTTAAAACTACCAATTAGAGGGTCAAATAGACCAATAAAATAGACAGGAAATTAGCTCAAAAATGACATTTAAAATGCGAATTCTGCAAGAACTAGAGCTCTAATTCAAATTTGGATTGTAGATTCGGATTCTAGAGGGTCGAATTAAGGGGATGACATGCCTAACACATTTTTTACAAATTTTATTATTCATTCTAAAACTGTGGACTATAGCCTTGATGTTTTTTCAAACAAAAAAGGACTTTCTCTCTGATTTCGTTCAAATTTGGTATACAGGCTCTCTAAGGATTTGTCTTTTGATGAATAGTGTCAAATCGATCCTAAAAAATTATTCAAGGGATGAAACATCCCCTCGAAATATTAGGTGGCACATATTCTGAAAACTATTGGGTAATTTGAATTTATCTTTTCATATTCTGATTGTATGGGCCTTTATCTATCCGAATATATACTCTTCATCCCTTAAAACTACCAATTAGAGGGTCAAATAGACCAATAAAATAGACAGGAAATTAGCTCAAAAATGACATTTAAAATGCGAATTCTGCAAGAACTAGAGCTCTAATTCAAATTTGGATTGTAGATTCAGATTCTAGAGGGTCGAATTAAGGGGATGACATGCCTAACACATTTTTTCCAAATTTTATTATTCATTCTAAAACTGTGGACTATAGCCTTGATGTTTTTTCAAACAAAAAAGGACTTTCTCTCTGATTTCGTTCAAATTTAGTATACAGGCTCTCTAAGGATTTGTCTTTTGATAAATAGTGTCAAATCGATCCTAAAAAGTTATTCAAGGGATGAAACATCCCCTCGAAATATTAGGTGGCACATATTCTGAAAACTATTGGATAATTTGAATTTATCTTTCTATATTCTGATTGTATGGGCCTTTATCTATCCGAATATATACTCTTCATCCCTTAAAACTACCAATTAGAGGGTCAAATAGACCAATAAAATAGACAGGAAATTAGCTCAAAAATGACATTTAAAATGCGAATTCTGCAAGAACTAGAGCTCTAATTCAAATTTGGATTGTAGATTCGGATTCTAGAGGGTCGAATTAAGGGGATGACATGCCTAACACATTTTTTCCAAATTTTATTATTCATTCTAAAACTATGGACTATAGCCTTGATGTTTTTTCAAACAAAAAAGGACTTTCTCTCTGATTTCGTTCAAATCTAGTATACAGGCTCTCTAAGGATTTGTCTTTTGATAAATAGTGTCAAATCGATCCTAAAAAGTTATTCAAGGGATGAAACATCCCCTCGAAATATTAGGTGGCACATATTCTGAAAACTATTGGGTAATTTGAATTTATCTTCTTATATTCTGATTGTATGGGCCTTTATCTATCCGAATATATACTCTTCATTCCTTAAAACTACCAATTAGAGGGTCAAATAGACCAATAAAATAGACAGGAAATTAGCTCAAAAATGACATTTAAAATGCGAATTCTGCAAGAACTAGAGCTCTAATTCAAATTTGGATTGTAGATTCGGATTCTAGAGGGTCGAATTAAGGGGATGACATGCCTAACACATTTTTTCCAAATTTTATTATTCATTCTAAAACTGTGGACTATAGCCTTGATGTTTTTTCAAACAAAAAAGGACTTTCTCTCTGATTTCGTTCAAATTTGGTATACAGGCTCTCTAAGGATTTGTCTCTTGATAAATAGTGTCAAATCGATCCTAAAAGATTATTCAATGGATGAAACATCCCCTCGAAATATTAGGTGGCACATATTCTGAAAACTATTGGGTAATTTGAATTTGTCTTTTCATATTCTGATTGTATGGGCCTTTATCTATCCGAATATATACTCTTCATCCCTTAAAACTACCAATTAGAGGGTCAAATAGACCAATAAAATAGACAGGAAATTAGCTCAAAAATGACATTTAAAATGCGAATTCTGCAAGAACTAGAGCTCTAATTCAAATTTGGATTGTAGATTCGGATTCTAGAGGGTCGAATTAAGGGGATGACATGCCTAACACATTTTTTCCAAATTTTATTATTCATTCTAAAACTGTGGACTATAGCCTTGATGTTTTTTCAAACAAAAAAGGACTTTCTCTCTGATTTCGTTCAAATTTGGTATACAGGCTCTCTAAAGATTTGTCTTTTGATAAATAGTGTCAAATCGATCCTAAAAAATTATTCAATGGATGAAACATCCCCTCGAAATATTAGGTGGCACATATTCTGAAAACTATTGGGTAATTTGAATTTGTCTTTTCATATTCTGATTGTATGGGCCTTTATCTATCCGAATATATACTCTTCATCCCTTAAAACTACCAATTAGAGGGTCAAATAGACCAATAAAATAGACAGGAAATTAGCTCAAAAATGACATTTAAAATGCGAATTCTGCAAGAACTAGAGCTCTAATTCAAATTTGGATTGTAGATTCGGATTCTAGAGGGTCGAATTAAGGGGATGACATGCCTAACACATTTTTTACAAATTTTATTATTCATTCTAAAACTGTGGACTATAGCCTTGATGTTTTTTCAAACAAAAAAGGACTTTCTCTCTGATTTCGTTCAAATTTGGTATACAGGCTCTCTAAGGATTTGTCTTTTGATGAATAGTGTCAAATCGATCCTAAAAAATTATTCAAGGGATGAAACATCCCCTCGAAATATTAGGTGGCACATATTCTGAAAACTATTGGGTAATTTGAATTTATCTTTTCATATTCTGATTGTATGGGCCTTTATCTATCCGAATATATACTCTTCATCCCTTAAAACTACCAATTAGAGGGTCAAATAGACCAATAAAATAGACAGGAAATTAGCTCAAAAATGACATTTAAAATGCGAATTCTGCAAGAACTAGAGCTCTAATTCAAATTTGGATTGTAGATTCAGATTCTAGAGGGTCGAATTAAGGGGATGACATGCCTAACACATTTTTTCCAAATTTTATTATTCATTCTAAAACTGTGGACTATAGCCTTGATGTTTTTTCAAACAAAAAAGGACTTTCTCTCTGATTTCGTTCAAATTTAGTATACAGGCTCTCTAAGGATTTGTCTTTTGATAAATAGTGTCAAATCGATCCTAAAAAGTTATTCAAGGGATGAAACATCCCCTCGAAATATTAGGTGGCACATATTCTGAAAACTATTGGATAATTTGAATTTATCTTTCTATATTCTGATTGTATGGGCCTTTATCTATCCGAATATATACTCTTCATCCCTTAAAACTACCAATTAGAGGGTCAAATAGACCAATAAAATAGACAGGAAATTAGCTCAAAAATGACATTTAAAATGCGAATTCTGCAAGAACTAGAGCTCTAATTCAAATTTGGATTGTAGATTCGGATTCTAGAGGGTCGAATTAAGGGGATGACATGCCTAACACATTTTTTCCAAATTTTATTATTCATTCTAAAACTATGGACTATAGCCTTGATGTTTTTTCAAACAAAAAAGGACTTTCTCTCTGATTTCGTTCAAATTTAGTATACAGGCTCTCTAAGGATTTGTCTTTTGATAAATAGTGTCAAATCGATCCTAAAAAGTTATTCAAGGGATGAAACATCCCCTCGAAATATTAGGTGGCACATATTCTGAAAACTATTGGGTAATTTGAATTTATCTTTTTATATTCTGATTGTATGGGCCTTTATCTATCCGAATATATACTCTTCATTCCTTAAAACTACCAATTAGAGGGTCAAATAGACCAATAAAATAGACAGGAAATTAGCTCAAAAATGACATTTAAAATGCGAATTCTGCAAGAACTAGAGCTCTAATTCAAATTTGGATTGTAGATTCGGATTCTAGAGGGTCGAATTAAGGGGATGACATGCCTAACACATTTTTTCCAAATTTTATTATTCATTCTAAAACTGTGGACTATAGCCTTGATGTTTTTTCAAACAAAAAAGGACTTTCTCTCTGATTTCGTTTAAATTTGGTATACAGGCTCTCTAAGGATTTGTCTTTTGATAAATAGTGTCAAATCGATCCTAAAAAATTATTCAAGGGATGAAACATCCCCTCGAATTATTAAGTGGCACATATTCTGAAAACTATTGGGTAATTTGAATTTATCTTTTCATATTCTGATTGTATGGGCCTTTATCTATCCGAATATATACTCTTCATTCCTTAAAACTACCAATTAGAGGGTCAACTAGACCAATAAAATAGACAGGAAATTAGCTCAAAAATGACATTTAAAATGCGAATTCTGCAAGAACTAGAGCTCTAATTCAAATTTGGATTGTAGATTCGGATTCTAGAGGGTCGAATTAAGGGGATGACATGCCTAACACATTTTTTCCAAATTTTATTATTCATTCTAAAACTGTGGACTATAGCCTTGATGTTTTTTCAAACAAAAAAGGACTTTCTCTCTGATTTCGTTCAAATTTGGTATACAGGCTCTCTAAGGATTTGTCTTTTGATAAATAGTGTCAAATCGATCCTAAAAAATTATTCAAGGGATGAAACATCCCCTCGAATTATTAAGTGGCACATATTCTGAAAACTATTGGGTAATTTGAATTTATCTTTTCATATTCTGATTGTATCGGCTTTTATCTATCCGAATATATACTCTTCATCCCTTAAAACTACCAATTAGAGGGTCAAATAGACCAATAAAATAGACAGGAAATTAGCTCAAAAATGACATTTAAAATGCGAATTCTGCAAGAACTAGAGCTCTAATTCAAATTTGGATTGTAGATTCGGATTCTAGAGGGTCGAATTAAGGGGATGACATGCCTAACACATTTTTTCCAAATTTTATTATTCATTCTAAAACTGTGGACTATAGCCTTGATGTTTTTTCAAACAAAAAAGGACTTTCTCTCTGATTTCGTTCAAATTTGGTATACAGGCTCTCTAAGGATTTGTCTTTTGATAAATAGTGTCAAATCGATCCTAAAAAATTATTCAAGGGATGAAACATCCCCTCGAAATATTAGGTGGCACATATTCTGGAAACTATTAGGTAATTTGAATTTGTCTTTTCATATTCTGATTGTATGGGCCTTTATCTATCCGAATATATACTCTTCATCCCTTAAAACTACCAATTAGAGGGTCAAATAGACCAATAAAATAGACAGGAAATTAGCTCAAAAATGACATTTAAAATGCGAATTCTGCAAGAACTAGAGCTCTAATTCAAATTTGGATTGTAGATTCGGATTCTAGAGGGTCGAATTAAGGGGATGACATGCCTAACACATTTTTTACAAATTTTATTATTCATTCTAAAACTGTGGACTATAGCCTTGATGTTTTTTCAAACAAAAAAGGACTTTCTCTCTGATTTCGTTCAAATTTGGTATACAGGCTCTCTAAGGATTTGTCTTTTGATAAATAGTGTCAAATCGATCCTAAAAGATTATTCAATGGATGAAACATCCCCTCGAAATATTAGGTGGCACATATTCTGAAAACTATTGGGTAATTTGAATTTGTCTTTTCATATTCTGATTGTATGGGCCTTTATCTATCCGAATATGTACTCTTTATCCCTTAAAACTACCAATTAGAGGGTCAAATAGACCAATAAAATAGACAGGAAATTAGCTCAAAAATGACATTTAAAATGCGAATTCTGCAAGAACTAGAGCTCTAATTCAAATTTGGATTGTAGATTCGGATTCTAGAGGGTCGAATTAAGGGGATGACATGCCTAACACATTTTTTCCAAATTTTATTATTCATTCTAAAACTGTGGACTATAGCCTTGATGTTTTTTCAAACAAAAAAGGACTTTCTCTCTGATTTCGTTCAAATTTGGTATACAGGCTCTCTAAGGATTTGTCTTTTGATAAATAGTGTCAAATCGATCCTAAAAAATTATTCAAGGGATGAAACATCCCCTCGAATTATTAAGTGGCACATATTCTGAAAACTATTGGGTAATTTGAATTTATCTTTTCATATTCTGATTGTATCGGCTTTTATCTATCCGAATATATACTCTTCATCCCTTAAAACTACCAATTAGAGGGTCAAATAGACCAATAAAATAGACAGGAAATTAGCTCAAAAATGACATTTAAAATGCGAATTCTGCAAGAACTAGAGCTCTAATTCAAATTTGGATTGTAGATTCGGATTCTAGAGGGTCGAATTAAGGGGATGACATGCCTAACACATTTTTTCCAAATTTTATTATTCATTCTAAAACTGTGGACTATAGCCTTGATGTTTTTTCAAACAAAAAAGGACTTTCTCTCTGATTTCGTTCAAATTTGGTATACAGGCTCTCTAAGGATTTGTCTTTTGATAAATAGTGTCAAATCGATCCTAAAAAATTATTCAAGGGATGAAACATCCCCTCGAAATATTAGGTGGCACATATTCTGAAAACTATTAGGTAATTTGAATTTGTCTTTTCATATTCTGATTGTATGGGCCTTTATCTATCCGAATATATACTCTTCATCCCTTAAAACTACCAATTAGAGGGTCAAATAGACCAATAAAATAGACAGGAAATTAGCTCAAAAATGACATTTAAAATGCGAATTCTGCAAGAACTAGAGCTCTAATTCAAATTTGGATTGTAGATTCGGATTCTAGAGGGTCGAATTAAGGGGATGACATGCCTAACACATTTTTTCCAAATTTTATTATTCATTCTAAAACTGTGGACTATAGCCTTGATGTTTTTTCAAACAAAAAAGGACTTTCTCTCTGATTTCGTTCAAATTTGGTATACAGGCTCTCTAAGGATTTGTCTTTTGATAAATAGTGTCAAATCGATCCTAAAAAATTATTCAATGGATGAAACATCCCCTCGAAATATTAGGTGGCACATATTCTGAAAACTATTGGGTAATTTGAATTTGTCTTTTCATATTCTGATTGTATGGGCCTTTATCTATCCGAATATATACTCTTTATCTTTTAAAACTACCAATTAGAGGGTCAAATAGACCAATAAAATAGACAGGAAATTAGCTCAAAAATGACATTTAAAATGCGAATTCTGCAAGAACTAGAGCTCTAATTCAAATTTGGATTGTAGATTCGGATTCTAGAGGGTCGAATTAAGGGGATGACATGCCTAACACATTTTTTCCAAATTTTATTATTCATTCTAAAACTGTGGACTATAGCCTTGATGTTTTTTCAAACAAAAAAGGACTTTCTCTCTGATTTCGTTCAAATTTGGTATACAGGCTCTCTAAAGATTTGTCTTTTGATAAATAGTGTCAAATCGATCCTAAAAAATTATTCAATGGATGAAACATCCCCTCGAAATATTAGGTGGCACATATTCTGAAAACTATTGGGTAATTTGAATTTGTCTTTTCATATTCTGATTGTATGGGCCTTTATCTATCCGAATATATACTCTTCATCCCTTAAAACTACCAATTAGAGGGTCAAATAGACCAATAAAATAGACAGGAAATTAGCTCAAAAATGACATTTAAAATGCGAATTCTGCAAGAACTAGAGCTCTAATTCAAATTTGGATTGTAGATTCGGATTCTAGAGGGTCGAATTAAGGGGATGACATGCCTAACACATTTTTTCCAAATTTTATTATTCATTCTAAAACTGTGGACTATAGCCTTGATGTTTTTTCAAACAAAAAAGGACTTTCTCTCTGATTTCGTTCAAATTTGGTATACAGGCTCTCTAAGGATTTGTCTTTTGATGAATAGTGTCAAATCGATCCTAAAAAATTATTCAAGGGATGAAACATCCCCTCGAAATATTAGGTGGCACATATTCTGAAAATTATTGGGTAATTTAAATTTATCTTCTCATATTCTGATTGTATGGGCCTTTATCTATCCGAATATATACTCTTCATCCCTTAAAACTACCAATTAGAGGGTCAAATAGACCAATAAAATAGACAGGAAATTAGCTCAAAAATGACATTTAAAATGCGAATTCTGCAAGAACTAGAGCTCTAATTCAAATTTGGATTGTAGATTCGGATTCTAGAGGGTCGAATTAGGGGATGACATGCCTAACACATTTTTTCCAAATTTTATTATTCATTCTAAAACTGTGGACTATAGCCTTGATGTTTTTTCAAACAAAAAAGGACTTTCTCTCTGATTTCGTTCAAATTTGGTATACAGGCTCTCTAAGGATTTGTCTTTTGATAAATAGTGTCAAATCGATCCTAAAAAGTTATTCAAGGGATGAAACATCCCCTCGAAATATTAGGTGGCATATATTCTGAAAACTATTGGGTAATTTGAATTTATCTTTTCATATTCTGATTGTATGGGCCTTTATCTATCCGAATATATACTCTTCATCCCTCAAAACTACCAATTAGAGGGTCAAATAGACCAATAAAATAGACAGGAAATTAGCTCAAAAATGACATTTAAAATGCGAATTCTGCAAGAACTAGAGCTCTAATTCAAATTTGGATTGTAGATTCGGATTCTAGAGGGTCGAATTAAGGGGATGACATGCCTAACACATTTTTTCCAAATTTTATTATTCATTCTAAAACTGTGGACTATAGCCTTGATGTTTTTTCAAACAAAAAAGGACTTTCTCTCTGATTTCGTTCAAATTTGGTATACGGGCTCTCTAAGGATTTGTCTTTTGATAAATAGTGTCAAATCGATCCTAAAAAATTATTCAAGGGATGAAACATCCCCTCGAATTATTAAGTGGCACATATTCTGAAAACTATTGGGTAATTTGAATTTATCTTTTCATATTCTGATTGTATGGGCCTTTATCTATCCGAATATATACTCTTCATCCCTTAAAACTACCAATTAGAGGGTCAAATAGACCAATAAAATAGACAGGAAATTAGCTCAAAAATGACATTTAAAATGCGAATTCTGCAAGAACTAGAGCTCTAATTCAAATTTGGATTGTAGATTCGGATTCTAGAGGGTCGAATTAAGGGGATGACATGCCTAACACATTTTTTCCAAATTTTATTATTCATTCTAAAACTGTGGACTATAGCCTTGATGTTTTTTCAAACAAAGAAGGACTTTCTCTCTGATTTCGTTCAAATTTGGTATACAGGCTCTCTAAGGATTTGTCTTTTGATAAATAGTGTCAAATCGATCCTAAAAAATTATTCAAGGGATGAAACATCCCCTCGAATTATTAAGTGGCACATATTCTGAAAACTATTGGGTAATTTGAATTTATCTTTTCATATTCTGATTGTATCGGCTTTTATCCATCCGAATATATACTCTTCATCCCTTAAAACTACCAATTAGAGGGTCAAATAGACCAATAAAATAGACAGGAAATTAGCTCAAAAATGACATTTAAAATGCGAATTCTGCAAGAACTAGAGCTCTAATTCAAATTTGGATTGTAGATTCGGATTCTAGAGGGTCGAATTAAGGGGATGACATGCCTAACACATTTTTTCCAAATTTTATTATTCATTCTAAAACTGTGGACTATAGCCTTGATGTTTTTTCAAACAAAAAAGGACTTTCTCTCTGATTTCGTTCAAATTTGGTATACAGGCTCTCTAAGGATTTGTCTTTTGATAAATAGTGTCAAATCGATCCTAAAAAATTATTCAAGGGATGAAACATCCCCTCGAATTATTAAGTGGCACATATTCTGAAAACTATTGGGTAATTTGAATTTATCTTTTCATATTCTGATTGTATCGGCTTTTATCCATCCGAATATATACTCTTCATCCCTTAAAACTACCAATTAGAGGGTCAAATAGACCAATAAAATAGACAGGAAATTAGCTCAAAAATGACATTTAAAATGCGAATTCTGCAAGAACTAGAGCTCTAATTCAAATTTGGATTGTAGATTCAAATTCTAGAGGGTCGAATTAAGGGGATGACATGCCTAACACATTTTTTCCAAATTTTATTATTCATTCTAAAACTGTGGACTATAGCCTTGATGTTTTTTCAAACAAAAAAGGACTTTCTCTCGGATTTCGTTCAAATTTGGTATACAAGCTCTCTAAAGATTTGTCTTTTGATAAATAGTGTCAAATCGATCCTAAAAAATTATTCAAGGGATGAAACATCCCCTCGAAATATTAGGTGGCACATATTCTGAAAACTATTGGGTAATTTGAATTTATCTTTTCATATTCTGATTGTATGGGCCCTCATCTATCCGAATATATACTCTTCATCCCTTAAAACTACCAATTAGAGGGTCAACTAGACCAATAAAATAGACAGGAAATTAGCTCAAAAATGACATTTAAAATGCGAATTCTGCAAGAACTAGAGCTCTAATTCAAATTTGGATTGTAGATTCGGATTCTAGAGGGTCGAATTAAGGGGATGACATGCCTAACACATTTTTTCCAAATTTTATTATTCATTCTAAAACTGTGGACTATAGCCTTGATGTTTTTTCAAACAAAAAAGGACTTTCTCTCTGATTTCGTTCAAATTTGGTATACAGGCTCTCTAAGGATTTGTCTTTTGATAAATAGTGTCAAATCGATCCTAAAAAATTATTCAAGGGATGAAACATCCCCTCGAATTATTAAGTGGCACATATTCTGAAAACTATTGGGTAATTCGAATTTATCTTCTCATATTCTGATTGTATCGGCTTTTATCTATCCGAATATATACTCTTCATTCCTTAAAACTACCAATTAGAGGGTCAAATAGACCAATAAAATAGACAGGAAATTAGCTCAAAAATGACATTTAAAATGCGAATTCTGCAAGAACTAGAGCTCTAATTCAAATTTGGATTGTAGATTCGGATTCTAGAGGGTCGAATTAAGGGGATGACATGCCTAACACATTTTTCCAAATTTTATTATTCATTCTAAAACTGTGGACTATAGCCTTGATGTTTTTTCAAACAAAAAAGGACTTTCTCTCTGATTTCGTTCAAATTTGGTATACAGGCTCTCTAAGGATTTGTCTTTTGATAAATAGTGTCAAATCGATCCTAAAAAATTATTCAAGGGATGAAACATCCCCTCGAAATATTAGGTGGCACATATTCTGAAAACTATTGGGTAATTTGAATTTATCTTTTTATATTCTGATTGTATGGGCCTTTATCTATCCGAATATATACTCTTCATCCCTTAAAACTACCAATTAGAGGGTCAAATAGACCAATAAAATAGACAGGAAATTAACTCAAAAATGACATTTAAAATGCGAATTCTGCAAGAACTAGAGCTCTAATTCAAATTTGGATTGTAGATTCGGATTCTAGAGGGTCGAATTAAGGGGATGACATGCCTAACACATTTTTTCCAAATTTTATTATTCATTCTAAAACTGTGGACTATAGCCTTGATGTTTTTTCAAACAAAAAAGGACTTTCTCTCTGATTTCGTTCAAATTTGGTATACAGGCTCTCTAAGGATTTGTCTTTTGATAAATAGTGTCAAATCGATCCTAAAGAATTATTCAAGGGATGAAACATCCCCTCGAAATATTAGGTGGCACATATTCTGAAAACTATTGGGTAATTTGAATTTATCTTTTCATATTCTGATTGTATGGGCCTTTTTCTATCCGAATATATACTCTTCATCCCTTAAAACTACCAATTAGAGGGTCAAATAGACCAATAAAATAGACAGGAAATTAGCTCAAAAATGACATTTAAAATGCGAATTCTGCAAGAACTAGAGCTCTAATTCAAATTTGGATTGTAAATTCGGAATCTAGAGGGTCGAATTAAGGGGATGACATGCCTAACACATTTTTCCAAATTTTATTATTCATTCTAAAACTGTGGACTATAGCCTTGATGTTTTTTCAAACAAAAAAGGACTTTCTCTCTGATTCCGTTCAAATTTGGTATACAGGCTCTCTAAGGATTTGTCTTTTGATAAATAGTGTCAAATCGATCTTAAAAAATTATTCAAGGGATGAAACATCCCCTCGAATTATTAGGTGGCACATATTCTGAAAACTATTGGGTAATTTGAATTTATCTTTCCATATTCTGATTGTATCGGCTCTTATCTATCCGAATATATACTCTTCATCCCTTAAAACTACCAATTAGAGGGTCAAATAGACCAATAAAATAGACAGGAAATTAGCTCAAAAATGACATTTAAAATGCGAATTCTGCAAGAACTAGAGCTCTAATTCAAATTTGGATTGTAGATTCGGATTCTAGAGGGTCGAATTAAGGGGATGACATGCCTAACACATTTTTTCCAAATTTTATTATTCATTCTAAAACTGTGGACTATAGCCTTGATGTTTTTTCAAACAAAAAAGGACTTTCTCTCTGATTCCGTTCAAATTTGGTATACAGGCTCTCTAAGGATTTGTCTTTTGATGAATAGTGTCAAATCGATCCTAAAAAATTATTCAAGGGATGAAACATCCCCTCGAAATATTAGGTGGCACATATTCTGAAAACTATTGAGTAATTTGAATTTATCTTTTCATATTCTGATTGTATGGGCCTTTATCTATCCGAATATATACTCTTCATCCCTCAAAACTACCAATTAGAGGGTCAAATAGACCAATAAAATAGACAGGAAATTAGCTCAAAAATGACATTTAAAATGCGAATTCTGCAAGAACTAGAGCTCTAATTCAAATTTGGATTGTAGATTCGGATTCTAGAGGGTCGAATTAAGGGGATGACATGCCTAACACATTTTTTCCAAATTTTATCATTCATTCTAAAACTGTGGACTATAGCCTTGATGTTTTTTCAAACAAAAGAGGACTTTCTCTCTGATTTCGTTCAAATTTGGTATACAGGCTCTCTAAGGATTTGTCTTTTGATAAATAGTGTCAAATCGATCCTAAAAAATTATTCAAGGGATGAAACATCCCCTCGAATTATTAAGTGGCACATATTCTGAAAACTATTGGGTAATTTGAATTTATCTTTTCATATTCTGATTGTATGGGCCTTTATCTATCCGAATATATACTCTTCATCCCTTAAAACTACCAATTAGAGGGTCAAATAGACCAATAAAATAGACAGGAAATTAGCTCAAAAATGACATTTAAAATGCGAATTCTGCAAGAACTAGAGCTCTAATTCAAATTTGGATTGTAGATTCGGATTCTAGAGGGTCGAATTAAGGGGATGACATGCCTAACACATTTTTTCCAAATTTTATTATTCATTCTAAAACTGTGGACTATAGCCTTGATGTTTTTTCAAACAAAAAAGGACTTTCTCTCTGATTTCGTTCAAATTTGGTATACAGGCTCTCTAAGGATTTGTCTTTTGATAAATAGTGTCAAATCGATCCTAAAAAGTTATTCAAGGGATGAAACATCCCCTCGAAATATTAGGTGGCATATATTCTGAAAACTATTGGGTAATTTGAATTTATCTTTTCATATTCTGATTGTATGGGCCTTTATCTATCCGAATATATACTCTTCATCCCTCAAAACTACCAATTAGAGGGTCAAATAGACCAATAAAATAGACAGGAAATTAGCTCAAAAATGACATTTAAAATGCGAATTCTGCAAGAACTAGAGCTCTAATTCAAATTTGGATTGTAGATTCGGATTCTAGAGGGTCGAATTAAGGGGATGACATGCCTAACACATTTTTTCCAAATTTTATTATTCATTCTAAAACTGTGGACTATAGCCTTGATGTTTTTTCAAACAAAAAAGGACTTTCTCTCTGATTTCGTTCAAATTTGGTATACAGGCTCTCTAAGGATTTGTCTTTTGATGAATAGTGTCAAATCGATCCTAAAAAATTATTCAAGGGATGAAACATCCCCTCGAAATATTAGGTGGCACATATTCTGAAAACTATTGGGTAATTTGAATTTATCTTTTTATATTCTGATTGTATGGGCCTTTATCTATCCGAATATATACTCTCCATCCCTTAAAACTACCAATTAGAGGGTCAAATAGACCAATAAAATAGACAGGAAATTAGCTCAAAAATGACATTGAAAATGCGAATTCTGCAAGAACTAGAGCTCTAATTCAAATTTGGATTGTAGATTCGGATTCTAGAGGGTCGAATTAAGGGGATGACATGCCTAACACATTTTTTCCAAATTTTATTATTCATTCTAAAACTGTGGACTATAGCCTTGATGTTTTTTCAAACAAAAAAGGACTTTCTCTCTGATTTCGTTCAAATTTGGTATACGGGCTCTCTAAGGATTTGTCTTTTGATAAATAGTGTCAAATCGATCCTAAAAAATTATTCAAGGGATGAAACATCCCCTCGAATTATTAAGTGGCACATATTCTGAAAACTATTGGGTAATTTGAATTTATCTTTTCATATTCTGATTGTATGGGCCTTTATCTATCCGAATATATACTCTTCATCCCTTAAAACTACCAATTAGAGGGTCAAATAGACCAATAAAATAGACAGGAAATTAGCTCAAAAATGACATTTAAAATGCGAATTCTGCAAGAACTAGAGCTCTAATTCAAATTTGGATTGTAGATTCGGATTCTAGAGGGTCGAATTAAGGGGATGACATGCCTAACACATTTTTTCCAAATTTTATTATTCATTCTAAAACTGTGGACTATAGCCTTGATGTTTTTTCAAACAAAAAAGGACTTTCTCTCTGATTTCGTTCAAATTTGGTATACAGGCTCTCTAAGGATTTGTCTTTTGATAAATAGTGTCAAATCGATCCTAAAAAATTATTCAAGGGATGAAACATCCCCTCGAATTATTAAGTGGCACATATTCTGAAAACTATTGGGTAATTTGAATTTATCTTTTCATATTCTGATTGTATCGGCTTTTATCTATCCGAATATATACTCTTCATCCCTTAAAACTACCAATTAGAGGGTCAAATAGACCAATAAAATAGACAGGAAATTAGCTCAAAAATGACATTTAAAATGCGAATTCTGCAAGAACTAGAGCTCTAATTCAAATTTGGATTGTAGATTCGGATTCTAGAGGGTCGAATTAAGGGGATGACATGCCTAACACATTTTTTCCAAATTTTATTATTCATTCTAAAACTGTGGACTATAGCCTTGATGTTTTTTCAAACAAAAAAGGACTTTCTCTCTGATTTCGTTCAAATTTGGTATACAGGCTCTCTAAGGATTTGTCTTTTGATAAATAGTGTCAAATCGATCCTAAAAAATTATTCAAGGGATGAAACATCCCCTCGAATTATTAAGTGGCACATATTCTGAAAACTATTGGGTAATTTGAATTTATCTTTTCATATTCTGATTGTATCGGCTTTTATCCATCCGAATATATACTCTTCATCCCTTAAAACTACCAATTAGAGGGTCAAATAGACCAATAAAATAGACAGGAAATTAGCTCAAAAATGACATTTAAAATGCGAATTCTGCAAGAACTAGAGCTCTAATTCAAATTTGGATTGTAGATTCAAATTCTAGAGGGTCGAATTAAGGGGATGACATGCCTAACACATTTTCTCCAAATTTTATTATTCATTCTAAAACTGTGGACTATAGCCTTGATGTTTTTTCAAACAAAAAAGGACTTTCTCTCGGATTTCGTTCAAATTTGGTATACAGGCTCTCTAAAGATTTGTCTTTTGATAAATAGTGTCAAATCGATCCTAAAAAATTATTCAAGGGATGAAACATCCCCTCGAAATATTAGGTGGCACATATTCTGAAAACTATTGGGTAATTTGAATTTATCTTTTCATATTCTGATTGTATGGGCCCTTATCTATCCGAATATATACTCTTCATCCCTTAAAACTACCAATTAGAGGGTCAACTAGACCAATAAAATAGACAGGAAATTAGCTCAAAAATGACATTTAAAATGCGAATTCTGCAAGAACTAGAGCTCTAATTCAAATTTGGATTGTAGATTCGGATTCTAGAGGGTCGAATTAAGGGGATGACATGCCTAACACATTTTTTCCAAATTTTATTATTCATTCTAAAACTGTGGACTATAGCCTTGATGTTTTTTCAAACAAAAAAGGACTTTCTCTCTGATTTCGTTCAAATTTGGTATACAGGCTCTCTAAGGATTTGTCTTTTGATAAATAGTGTCAAATCGATCCTAAAAAATTATTCAAGGGATGAAACATCCCCTCGAATTATTAAGTGGCACATATTCTGAAAACTATTGGGTAATTTGAATTTATCTTCTCATATTCTGATTGTATCGGCTTTTATCTATCCGAATATATACTCTTCATTCCTTAAAACTACCAATTAGAGGGTCAAATAGACCAATAAAATAGACAGGAAATTAGCTCAAAAATGACATTTAAAATGCGAATTCTGCAAGAACTAGAGCTCTAATTCAAATTTGGATTGTAGATTCGGATTCTAGAGGGTCGAATTAAGGGGATGACATGCCTAACACATTTTTCCAAATTTTATTATTCATTCTAAAACTGTGGACTATAGCCTTGATGTTTTTTCAAACAAAAAAGGACTTTCTCTCTGATTTCGTTCAAATTTGGTATACAGGCTCTCTAAGGATTAGTCTTTTGATAAATAGTGTCAAATCGATCCTAAAAAATTATTCAAGGGATGAAACATCCCCTCGAAATATTAGGTGGCACATATTCTGAAAACTATTGGGTAATTTGAATTTGTCTTTTCATATTCTGATTGTATGGGCCTTTATCTATCCGAATATATACTCTTCATCCCTTAAAACTACCAATTAGAGGGTCAAATAGACCAATAAAATAGACAGGAAATTAACTCAAAAATGACATTTAAAATGCGAATTCTGCAAGAACTAGAGCTCTAATTCAAATTTGGATTGTAGATTCGGATTCTAGAGGGTCGAATTAAGGGGATGACATGCCTAACACATTTTTTCCAAATTTTATTATTCATTCTAAAACTGTGGACTATAGCCTTGATGTTTTTTCAAACAAAAAAGGACTTTCTCTCTGATTCCGTTCAAATTTGGTATACAGGCTCTCTAAGGATTTGTCTTTTGATAAATAGTGTCAAATCGATCTTAAAAAATTATTCAAGGGATGAAACATCCCCTCGAATTATTAAGTGGCACATATTCTGAAAACTATTGGGTAATTTAAATTTATCTTTTCATATTCTGATTGTATCGGCTCTTATCTATCCGAATATATACTCTTTATCCCTTAAAACTACCAATTAGAGGGTCAAATAGACCAATAAAATAGACAGGAAATTAGCTCAAAAATGACATTTAAAATGCGAATTCTGCAAGAACTAGAGCTCTAATTAAAATTTGGATTGTAGATTCGGATTCTAGAGGGTCGAATTAAGGGGATGACATGCCTAACACATTTTTTCCAAATTTTATTATTCATTCTAAAACTGTGGACTATAGCCTTGATGTTTTTTCAAACAAAAAAGGACTTTCTCTCTGATTTCGTTCAAATTTGGTATACAGGCTCTCTAAGGATTTGTCTTTTGATGAATAGTGTCAAATCGATCCTAAAAAATTATTCAAGGGATGAAACATCCCCTCGAAATATTAGGTGGCACATATTCTGAAAACTATTGGGTAATTTGAATTTATCTTTTCATATTCTGATTGTATGGGCCTTTATCTATCCGAATATATACTCTTCATCCCTCAAAACTACCAATTAGAGGGTCAAATAGACCAATAAAATAGACAGGAAATTAGCTCAAAAATGACATTTAAAATGCGAATTCTGCAAGAACTAGAGCTCTAATTCAAATTTGGATTGTAGATTCGGATTCTAGAGGGTCGAATTAAGGGGATGACATGCCTAACACATTATTTCCAAATTTTATCATTCATTCTAAAACTGTGGACTATAGCCTTGATGTTTTTTCAAACAAAAGAGGACTTTCTCTCTGATTTCGTTCAAATTTGGTATACAGGCTCTCTAAGGATTTGTCTTTTGATAAATAGTGTCAAATCGATCCTAAAAAATTATTCAAGGGATGAAACATCCCCTCGAATTATTAAGTGGCACATATTCTGAAAACTATTGGGTAATTTGAATTTATCTTTTCATATTCTGATTGTATGGGCCTTTATCTATCCGAATATATACTCTTCATCCCTTAAAACTACCAATTAGAGGGTCAAATAGACCAATAAAATAGACAGGAAATTAGCTCAAAAATGACATTTAAAATGCGAATTCTGCAAGAACTAGAGCTCTAATTCAAATTTGGATTGTAGATTCGGATTCTAGAGGGTCAAATTAAGGGGATGACATGCCTAACACATTTTTTCCAAATTTTATTATTCATTCTAAAACTGTGGACTATAGCCTTGATGTTTTTTCAAACAAAAAAGGACTTTCTCTCTGATTTCGTTCAAATTTGGTATACGGGCTCTCTAAGGATTTGTCTTTTGATAAATAGGGTCAAATCGATCCTAAAAAATTATTCAAGGGATGAAACATCCCCTCGAATTATTAAGTGGCACATATTCTGAAAACTATTGGGTAATTTGAATTTATCTTCTCATATTCTGATTGTATCGGCTTTTATCTTTCCGAATATATACTCTTCATCCCTTAAAACTACCAATTAGAGGGTCAAATAGACCAATAAAATAGACAGGAAATTAGCTCAAAAATGACATTTAAAATGCGAATTCTGCAAGAACTAGAGCTCTAATTCAAATTTGGATTGTAGATTCGGATTCTAGAGGGTCGAATTAAGGGGATGACATGCCTAACACATTTTTTCCAAATTTTATTATTCATTCTAAAACTGTGGACTATAGCCTTGATGTTTTTTCAAACAAAAAAGGACTTTCTCTCTGATTTCGTTCAAATTTGGTATACAGGCTCTCTAAGGATTTGTCCTTTGATAAATAGGGTCAAATCGATCCTAAAAAATTATTCAAGGGATGAAACATCCCCTCGAAATATTAGGTGGCACATATTCTGAAAACTATTGGGTAATTTGAATTTATCTTTTCATATTCTGATTGTATGGGCCTTTATCTATCCGAATATATACTCTTCATCCCTTAAAACTACCAATTAGAGGGTCAAATAGACCAATAAAATAGACAGGAAATTAGCTCAAAAATGACATTTAAAATGCGAATTCTGCAAGAACTAGAGCTCTAATTCAAATTTGGATTGTAGATTCGGATTCTAGAGGGTCGAATTAAGGGGATGACATGCCTAACACATTTTTTCCAAATTTTATTATTCATTCTAAAACTGTGGACTATAGCCTTGATGTTTTTTCAAACAAAAAAGGACTTTCTCTCTGATTTCGTTCAAATTTGGTATACAGGCTCTCTAAGGATTTGTCTTTTGATAAATAGTGTCAAATCGATCCTAAAAAATTATTCAAGGGATGAAACATCCCCTCGAAATATTAGGTGGCACATATTCTGAAAACTATCGGGTAATTTGAATTTGTCTTTTCATATTCTGATTGAATGGGCCTTTATCTATCCGAATATATACTCTTCATCCCTTAAAACTACCAATTAGAGGGTCAAATAGACCAATAAAATAGACAGGAAATTAACTCAAAAATGACATTTAAAATGCGAATTCTGCAAGAACTAGAGCTCTAATTCAAATTTGGATTGTAGATTCGGATTCTAGAGGGTCGAATTAAGGGGATGACATGCCTAACACATTTTTTCCAAATTTTATTATTCATTCTAAAACTGTGGACTATAGCCTTGATGTTTTTTCAAACAAAAAAGGACTTTCTCTCTGATTTCGTTCAAATTTGGTATACAGGCTCTCTAAGGATTTGTCTTTTGATGAATAGTGTCAAATCGATCCTAAAAAATTATTCAAGGGATGAAACATCCCCTCGAAATATTAGGTGGCACATATTCTGAAAACTATTGGGTAATTTGAATTTATCTTTTCATATTCTGATTGTATGGGCCTTTTTCTATCCGAATATTTACTCTTCATCCCTTAAAACTACCAATTAGAGGGTCAAATAGACCAATAAAATAGACAGGAAATTAGCTCAAAAATGACATTTAAAATGCGAATTCTGCAAGAACTAGAGCTCTAATTCAAATTTGGATTGTAGATTCGGATTCTAGAGGGTCGAATTAAGGGGATGACATGCCTAACACATTTTTTCCAAATTTTATTATTCATTCTAAAACTGTGGACTATAGCCTTGATGTTTTTTCAAACAAAAAAGGACTTTCTCTCTGATTTCGTTCAAATTTGGTATACAGGCTCTCTAAGGATTTGTCTTTTGATAAATAGTGTCAAATCGATCTTAAAAAATTATTCAAGGGATGAAACATCCCCTCGAATTATTAAGTGGCACATATTCTGAAAACTATTGGGTAATTTGAATTTATCTTTTCATATTCTGATTGTATCGGCTCTTATCTATCCGAATATATACTCTTCATCCCTTAAAACTACCAATTAGAGGGTCAAATAGACCAATAAAATAGACAGGAAATTAGCTCAAAAATGACATTTAAAATGCGAATTCTGCAAGAACTAGAGCTCTAATTCAAATTTGGATTGTAGATTCGGATTCTAGAGGGTCGAATTAAGGGGATGACATGCCTAACACATTTTTTCCAAATTTTATCATTCATTCTAAAACTGTGGACTATAGCCTTGATGTTTTTTCAAACAAAAGAGGACTTTCTCTCTGATTTCGTTCAAATTTGGTATACAGGCTCTCTAAGGATTTGTCTTTTGATAAATAGTGTCAAATCGATCCTAAAAAATTATTCAAGGGATGAAACATCCCCTCGAATTATTAAGTGGCACATATTCTGAAAACTATTGGGTAATTTGAATTTATCTTTTCATATTCTGATTGTATGGGCCTTTATCTATCCGAATATATACTCTTCATCCCTTAAAACTACCAATTAGAGGGTCAAATAGACCAATAAAATAGACAGGAAATTAGCTCAAAAATGACATTTAAAATGCGAATTCTGCAAGAACTAGAGCTCTAATTCAAATTTGGATTGTAGATTCGGATTCTAGAGGGTCGAATTAAGGGGATGACATGCCTAACACATTTTTTCCAAATTTTATTATTCATTCTAAAACTGTGGACTATAATAGCCTTGATGTTTTTTCAAACAAAAAAGGACTTTCTCTCTGATTTCGTTCAAATTTGGTATACAGGCTCTCTAAGGATTTGTCTTTTGATGAATAGTGTCAAATCGATCCTAAAAAATTATTCAAGGGATGAAACATCCCCTCGAATTATTAGGTGGCACATATTCTGAAAACTATTGGGTAATTTGAATTTATCTTTTCATATTCTGATTGTATCGGCTTTTATCTATCCGAATATATACTCTTCATCCCTTAAAACTACCAATTAGAGGGTCAAATAGACCAATAAAATAGACAGGAAATTAGCTCAAAAATGACATTTAAAATGCGAATTCTGCAAGAACTAGAGCTCTAATTCAAATTTGGATTGTAGATTCGGATTCTAGAGGGTCGAATTAAGGGGATGACATGCCTAACACATTTTTTCCAAATTTTATTATTCATTCTAAAACTGTGGACTATAGCCTTGATGTTTTTTCAAACAAAAAAGGACTTTCTCTCTGATTTCGTTCAAATTTGGTATACAGGCTCTCTAAGGATTTGTCTTTTGATGAATAGTGTCAAATCGATCCTAAAAAATTATTCAAGGGATGAAACATCCCCTCGAATTATTAGGTGGCACATATTCTGAAAACTATTGGGTAATTTGAATTTATCTTTTCATATTCTGATTGTATCGGCTTTTATCTATCCGAATATATACTCTTCATCCCTTAAAACTACCAATTAGAGGGTCAAATAGACCAATAAAATAGACAGGAAATTAGCTCAAAAATGACATTTAAAATGCGAATTCTGCAAGAACTAGAGCTCTAATTCAAATTTGGATTGTAGATTCGGATTCTAGAGGGTCGAATTAAGGGGATGACATGCCTAACACATTTTTTCCAAATTTTATTATTCATTCTAAAACTGTGGACTATAGCCTTGATGTTTTTTCAAACAAAAAAGGACTTTCTCTCTGATTTCGTTCAAATTTGGTATACAGGCTCTCTAAGGATTTGTCTTTTGATTAATAGTGTCAAATCGATCCTAAAAAATTATTCAAGGGATGAAACATCCCCTCGAAATATTAGGTGGCACATATTCTGAAAACTATTGGGTAATTTGAATTTATCTTTTCATATTCTGATTGTATGGGCCTTTATCTATCCGAATATATACTCTTCATCCCTTAAAACTACCAATTAGAGGGTCAAATAGACCAATAAAATAGACAGGAAATTAGCTCAAAAATGACATTTAAAATGCGAATTCTGCAAGAACTAGAGCTCTAATTCAAATTTGGATTGTAGATTCGGATTCTAGAGGGTCGAATTAAGGGGATGACATGCCTAACACATTTTTTCCAAATTTTATCATTCATTCTAAAACTGTGGACTATAGCCTTGATGTTTTTTCAAACAAAAGAGGACTTTCTCTCTGATTTCGTTCAAATTTGGTATACAGGCTCTCTAAGGATTTGTCTTTTGATAAATAGTGTCAAATCGATCCTAAAAAATTATTCAAGGGATGAAACATCCCCTCGAATTATTAAGTGGCACATATTCTGAAAACTATTGGGTAATTTGAATTTATCTTTTCATATTCTGATTGTATGGGCCTTTATCTATCCGAATATATACTCTTCATCCCTTAAAACTACCAATTAGAGGGTCAAATAGACCAATAAAATAGACAGGAAATTAGCTCAAAAATGACATTTAAAATGCGAATTCTGCAAGAACTAGAGCTCTAATTTAAATTTGGATTGTAGATTCGGATTCTAGAGGGTCGAATTAAGGGGATGACATGCCTAACACATTTTTTCCAAATTTTATTATTCATTCTAAAACTGTGGACTATAGCCTTGATGTTTTTTCAAACAAAAAAGGACTTTCTCTCTGATTTCGTTCAAATTTGGTATACAGGCTCTCTAAGGATTTGTCTTTTGATGAATAGTGTCAAATCGATCCTAAAAAATTATTCAAGGGATGAAACATCCCCTCGAATTATTAGGTGGCACATATTCTGAAAACTATTGGGTAATTTGAATTTATCTTTTCATATTCTGATTGTATCGGCTTTTATCTATCCGAATATATACTCTTCATCCCTTAAAACTACCAATTAGAGGGTCAAATAGACCAATAAAATAGACAGGAAATTAGCTCAAAAATGACATTTAAAATGCGAATTCTGCAAGAACTAGAGCTCTAATTCAAATTTGGATTGTAGATTCGGATTCTAGAGGGTCGAATTAAGGGGATGACATGCCTAACACATTTTTTCCAAATTTTATTATTCATTCTAAAACTGTGGACTATAGCCTTGATGTTTTTTCAAACAAAAAAGGACTTTCTCTCTGATTTCGTTCAAATTTGGTATACAGGCTCTCTAAGGATTTGTCTTTTGATGAATAGTGTCAAATCGATCCTAAAAAATTATTCAAGGGATGAAACATCCCCTCGAAATATTAGGTGGCACATATTCTGAAAACTATTGGATAATTTGAATTTATCTTTCCATATTCTGATTGTATGGGCCTTTATCTATCCGAATATATACTCTTTATCCCTTAAAACTACCAATTAGAGGGTCAAATAGACCAATAAAATAGACAGGAAATTAGCTCAAAAATGACATTTAAAATGCGAATTCTGCAAGAACTAGAGCTCTAATTCAAATTTGGATTGTAGATTCGGATTCTAGAGGGTCGAATTAAGGGGATGACATGCCTAACACATTTTTTCCAAATTTTATTATTCATTCTAAAACTGTGGACTATAGCCTTGATGTTTTTTCAAACAAAAAAGGACTTTCTCTCTGATTTCGTTCAAATTTGGTATACAGGCTCTCTAAGGATTTGTCTTTTGATAAATAGTGTCAAATCGATCCTAAAAAATTATTCAAGGGATGAAACATCCCCTCGAATTATTAGGTGGCACATATTCTGAAAACTATTGGGTAATTTGAATTTATCTCTTCATATTCCGATTGTATGGATCTTGATTAGAACGCATGTCACTGAAAATGTTCCTGATATTTGTGCTTAATTATCAAATATAGATTTCTAGAAATGTGCATGTAATACGTTCCAATAATATTATCATGTCTTAAAAATTTCGCGTGTTTCAATTAATTATATGGTCATAGTCGGTTTGCCCTTGTTAACATCACAAATTCACAGGACAACCAATGACGTTATTAAATATCAAATCTGGTATAGAATTGATTTTTCCTAAATGGCAATTTAGTTTAGTTGATTTGTCGAAATTGGTTTAACATTCGTGCAGACTAAACAGAAAATAACGTACAGAATCGATAGTTATACATTATTAGGATTGGATCACCAACAGACAAACAGTTAAAATAAAAAATATGAGCAATGTATATTCCAATTTAAGTAGATATTAGAACTCATTCCAGAACAATAACAAAACAAAGTTTTTTACTGCAAATTACCCTAACATCTGCGGAAATTTATAAATTTAGTTTTCCTGAAACGTACCCAATGCACGAACAGGTAACAGCGCAAAAAAACAATAATAAGTAAACAAGCAGAACAACGACGGCGATGCCTGAAACTAATGTAAGGATTCACCGAATTCTTTGTACATTTCCCAACAATTCTCAATTAACGTAAATGAGGCGTATAGCGTGGATTCCTTAAACTATGTTTTCTATTAAAAATAGATGTGGAACATTACCACCGTGGGACAATGCCAAATGGGCAAAGTCGGTGGGGGAATAATTGAGGAGGAATACTATCGTGCAGGACTGGAATACAAGATTACATTTCTTGGGAATCTTTTGTTCCACGCCTTTTTTTATGCATTCCATTATAAAAATGAAGTCTTTTGGACTTGATATTTTCACAATTTTACGATTAAATTATCAATATCTGATGTAAAACAACTAAATATTCATGTATTCATCTAACAAGTTGAGGCTGCCACTCGTGAGAGTCCAGAATTTTGCTTCATATTTTTTCCTAGTACTCGTATTATTGTTTCTGAATAAGCTGCCATGAAAATTGGTTTAACTTCTGGGAAATATTTTTAAAAAGTAATCTTTATTTACCGCAAAGATTTTATCTTCTAGCGACACGAAAATGTTAATAGAAATTCTGTGGTATTAAAGTGGAGGGTTTATTTTTGAACATAAATTCTTGCTGGAAATCAATGATAGAAATTACCATTTGTACTTGGTAGTTTAGGTCTGACATCATTCATCATTAATTTCATGAACTGTAGACTCAGACGGAGCTCTATTGCTTACAGCACAGCACATTGACACTTGTGTTTTATTGAAAAATTTTAGTAAATTTTTGATAATAATTCATTCTGTTTGTTTGATTTGTTCAATTTTCGTGACTGTATTACCAATCGCGTGCCCTGCACTAACCAAACAGTAAATCCACATAATTATTCTCTTGTAAATATTAGCAGTAACGTGATCATAAAGTTTTTTATTCAGTTTATAAATAAATAAAACCTAATTAAACGGCTACCAAATAGAGAAGTCCACACTTGGCCTTTTTTCTTTTACATTAGTATGAATTTCTGGATATTTCAAATATTTTTTCTATGTAAAAGAGAACCAAACGGCTTTTGAATAATTTATTGAATAGCGGTCAAAGTTTTCAACTGTGCAATAAACGTTCTAATAGAGAACAGGACTGTAATTATTAAATTAAAACAGCAAACTAAAAGACTCGAGAGATTAAAATTACCCGCGTAATAATCCGTGGGTTTGTGAATGATGTGAAACCAGCGATGACATGACTTACCTCCGACTATTAGGCCGCAAAAGAAGTTTACATGTTTTTATGCGCCTGAATTTTCGTAAATTTGCATTTTTATTGGACTGGGTTATTGTATTCTGCTTGCTAAAACGCTGCTTTGCCTCCTTGCGAAGTTATTACATTTTGTGTGCATAATAATGTTTGCAGTAGACTTTTATGCTTTTTTTACAAGAAGGATTTGGTCGAAAATGGATGAATCTTTGAGTTTTGGAAAATCTGAAGTTTCCTCTTAAAAAAAAATGTTTGATAATTGCTTCAATATTCGAAATGAAAGATTGCGAAATCATCAGCTTGATATTTTCAAATAAATTATCAGATAAGTTTCTTTAGAGAGTCCTCTTCCCTCAAAAGGAAGCATTCGTCCCATATGCATTACTCAGGAGAACAGATTGGCTGCTGGAATATGCACGGCCCATCAATATTAATGTGCTATTCCAGGTACTTTCCCTAGCAAACCTCGACATCGCCAGCTAAGGGAAGCATGCGGTAGCACCAATACATACACTGAGATTACTTCAGCGATACTAAAAATTTTCAGCAACAGTCAATAATCTCATATTCATAAACATTTGTTACGGACTCTTCAGCTGGAAAATATTTTTTTTGAATACGTTTAAATTACAGTAAATTTAATTTCCGCTGCGCTCCGAAAATGATTTTAAGAAAAACATAATCTGAAAAAATTTTTCTCTTTTTCCTGTTAATATCGAGAGCATTTCTGCTCCAAAATAAACCCACTTCCTTTATTGGGGCACTTAGAAACTTTTTTCTCATTTATTTCTGCTTGATGCTACGCCTGGCGAATTAGACTCGAAGACTTGACTTTTCAAACCTTAAGACTAAGGTGGAGAGAATGCGGATAAGATGTCGTGAAATGTTTAATGGAAAAGAAATGAATATATTTAAAACACTTCAGTGCTTAATAGCGCGGAAAAACCGACCGGGAGAGATTGATTTTCTGAGTAAAATTCTATCAAATTTTGGTTTATTGGTATGCAATTTGATATACACCAAAATCCCAGCCTAATTCCTTCACGTAATTCTCTTTCTGAGATATCCTGAATTTTCTATTCTCCATCCTGCTATAAAAAATCCACTCTCGCTCTTGAGACAGAGGCGGAAGTCTCTAGGGTGGAAGAAAGGTAAAAAAAGAATAGAACTGGGAATTCGGTTCGTGGTGCAGTTAATAAAGCGATTGAAAGACGCTCTGGTGATTGGAGCATAAGTTCTAACAAGGGAATACTCCAAGTGCGGGTTCGCACCTAATTACTTTACGATGCCGGATTAATTTTAGCCATGATAGCGAAGAGACTACGTTTTAGTTGGGGCTAGAAACGTCCATAACTTTTACAGCCTGATTTTGGCAAACTTATGCAATTCAGTAATTAATTAATTTCAAAATATCATCCTGCTTCAGCTTCATCCGAATAATATTGGAAATAGCCACCTTTTGCAGTAACGCAAGCCCAGCAGCGTGTTTAATATTAGAAGAGACACTTGCAAGAGCTGCAGCTTCTATTGTAGCCATTCGGTATTTATTGGTGTCTCATATACAGAGGACTACATTTGACCCCGAAAAAATAAATTTAGAGGTGGCCACGCAACTTCTTCTAACCCACTCATTCGAATATTTTTTGAATATTCCTAAAAATAAAGGAGTAATCATTATGTTGATTAGCCCATTATTCCTCGAATAAATTCTGTTAATCCTTTCACATTAAATTTCTTTGTGCATTAGAAATGAAAATCAAATATGTAGATTATTCCCTCGTTTTAGCATATTTCAACAATGACCTTTCTTCACTTTTTATTAAAATTACTTATGTACATTTTAGTAGCAAAGCTACCATTGTCAGAGTATAATAAATCATAGCTACATAACTACAAATACAAAATACTAAAAGAATATCCAATCAAATTATAGGATTTGAGGTGGGCGTGGCCAAGAACTACACAGCGAGTTTGAGTGAAAATAATAGGTAAAACCTAATCAAAGTTATGCAATAAGGCGACATACGTAATGCAAAACTAAAAAGAAATCAAGTCAAAAAGCAGAGTTCGAGGTGGGTGGAGCTAAGAACTACAGTGTAATAATAAAGTAAACCACAGGAAGAATTAACCAATGCAGTTCAATAGAGGATTATCTAGAGGAGACAGATTCAAATTCAATAAATATTTTTTGTGTTCTTTCATAAATATTAAATTGCAATAATTAGTTCTCCCTGTGGTTTACTTTATTATTACTCTGTAGTTGTTAGCTCCACCCACCTCAAATTGTATTTTGACTTGATTTTATTTTGGTTTTGCATTACGTATGTCTCCTTATTGCATAACTTCGATTAGGTTTTATCTTAACTCACTATGTAGTTCTTGGCTCCACCCACCTTAAACCCTTTGATTTGATTGGATATTCTTCTAGTATTTGGATCATGTTTGTAGTTAAAGGTTTTATTATATTATTGTAATCTTCACGTAGTTTACCTCAGTGTTTATATTTCAACAGTATTAACAATACTCCATTAATTTCACATGCTTCAACTGACTCACTGCGTATTATATTCTCAAATTTAGTGAAGACACATTGCTGACACAAGGTAGAAATTCCCCTGTGATAAACAATCTCATGTTGTTTATATTTAATAAACCTCGGAACTATCCCTGAGCTCAACGCTGCGCAAAACCCTCCTTGGAGAAAAGTAACCACTTTATCATCATTACGCTACACCTAACCTCAAACAAAAAAACAAAACAACCATAAAATTCAATAAAGTGCTGTCACCATCAACTCCCAGAGTGTTACTTGTGCATTGCTTTTTTTGAACATATAAACACTTCTTTTCACATCCAGGTGAACTCCAACAAACATACATTATTAAGGTTTGCAGCATTGTTTAGTATCTGTCAGGCTCGAAAGATGGAGGTACTTGTGCTGACAGATGAAATATTCAAGTGCGGTATTTGTGGTGTGTTCCATTTTGGTTGTGGTCCATGGGAATTGATGCAGCAGAATAATTTCAAAGAATTAATTTATCTTTGTTTTGTATCACGCCTTCAGCACCTCCTTGCGTCACCTAAATCAAACTTTTCATTTCGACGAATGCATTATTCACCGTTCCACTTGAAGTTAGCAAATTATTAAACTCGCGTACGGGATAATCATTTGTAATCCTCTTTCGCTAATTTATTAACTTACTAATTTAGTTGAGTCCCCGTTGGTTCGGGATCACGGCTTTCGGGGAGCATTACCTGAGCCAGGGGAAATAACATTCTTGTGTTGGCAGACATGTAAGCTGTAAACCGATGAGCTTATGTTTTCAATTAGATTTCTGTTCTGTTCCAAGAAATCAGGAGAAAATAAACTGCAAATATATTTTTTATTTAGAGCTACTTTCATCGTACTGACGTGTACACGGTAAATCACTCCACAAATATTTTACGTGGAAATGTCAATATTGATACCATAATTCTTCGCTCGAAGTGTGTCCAGCGGTTACTACGATTCGCAGCAAATAAATTCACATCAGGCCACCCAGCGTCCCGCTCCGTTCGGAATTCGAAATTCTAACCTAAGAAACATGAATAAAAAGGGAATTGACCACATTCTTTCTTGCTATAAAAACAAAAGTTCAATCCATTCTGATGATAACATCGAAAACCGTCAATATCTATTACAGAGTGACAGTAATAGTGCTAGATGAATTGAGTTACTGGGTGTGTGAGTTGAGTTACTTGGTGTGTGTTGGAGTGCTTGGTACCAGTTTCAAGTCTGTAAGTGCTGTAAGTGCTGTAATTGTTGAGAACAATCCTTTTATAATCAACAGTCAATTGAATTTGATTTCGAAAGAAAATATAAATCATTGTTTCTCCCATTGAAAATGAGAATAACGGAACGAATAATAATTAATTTAAGGGATAATTTTGTTCTAACTTTCCACGCTGACAAGCGGTAATGAATATTAATAATTAATGCCTATTCAGCGATTAAATATTAAATACTGTGCCATGAAACCCAAGTCATCAGAGACGATTGATTTTGTTTTCATTCTTTCCGTTGTGTTCTGCTGAAGATTCAGAATAATATATTAATTTTATTGATATAACTTTTCTGCTGCAGGTTTCATAATGGCCCACTCAAACTAAGCGAAGCAATGCGCAAAAGCATGTCCGTAGATCCAGTGGCCCCCGTTCTTTGGGAGCCCCATTTGACTGCCCTCGATCGACGGATAGGTATCATCCTCCGTGGGATCCGCGACTGCGCAAAAGGAAGCAAACTCAGCATGGACGACAGTTTGCACCAAAAAGTTGCTTTTTAACAACAAGTGCAGATGTAAACTGTTTTTTACACTTTACTCAATGTGCCGTCGACATCAGGGTGTAAATCATACCAAATTTTAGTGAAATATTTATTTTAAGTGCTTATGAGGTTAAATTTTTATTTAGTTTATTTAAATATATATTATTGTTATTTTTTTGATTAGTTACCATGTTACTTACACAAATTTTCTTTCATTGTACAATTTTTATTTCTGTAAAAGGGCTTTATTTACATAAATAATATTTTTGGAGGACCAATTCAAAACGTTTTCAAGGTCTAATATATTAAAAATGAAATTATTGAATGAATATAAATCTCCTATTAGTAATACGTTATATTTTTATTTGAATTAAAAATGGGTTGATTTTATTACTAAGTTTACCAATAGTTAAGAATGATACGGATTTTATACAAATTCATTTTTTGCATTAGCTTTAATGAAAACCAAATACACTACTGTTTTAATTTACAAATTATTCTAGTTTTAATATAGTTCAAATCAATTACTACAAAATGTTCCCATATCAAATGATTATTTGCATTATTTCACTTAAATCATGTTAAAAATATATTTGGGTATTTTATTGATATGATGGCATTTGTAAATTTGTAAAATAATGTACAAAGTTATGTGTATATAAGTAAATCCGACTGAAACTTATTATTAATCTAATAATAATGGGTTATATACCAAAGGATGTCATTGTGATTACAAATAAACTATTTAAAATATTGTGAATAAATTGCTACCCCCACTTTAAGCTCTTTGTTAGTGATTTATAGAATATACAGAGCCAAATTTGTGTTTTCTGTTTCAGGAAAGTAGAAAATCGAAGAGCAAATTCAAGGGCTCGTGAAAGTATTTTTATGGAATTACTTCTGAAATATTACCTTTAAGAAAAGTTTAATTGTATCATTGTACGCAGATTTGAAAGGACTGTCAAAAAGGTGATCGGAGTTTCCTTCCAATTCTTGAATTTAGGGTAAAAGCATATGATTTTTTAGAAAGCTATAAACTTAAGAGATTTTTTTTTTAGTAAATCTTGAGAAACGTTAAAAGTTATATGAGGTTTATTTGAAACATTTGTTCCTGAGCCCTCCGGTTCTCAAGGTAATCACTAATTCAGCTCACAAAAATACTCTTGCAATTTCTGCTACCCCAATACCAATTTTGGAATTTTTGTTCCCGAAATGACGTTCCCGAGATGACTATTCAATTATAAAAGTGATATCTGTTATAACTATTAGTCATTCATGGAATTTTTGAGCACACAAAACTCATCACAAATAATATCAGGAGAGCAGAAACTCGAAGAGTAAATTCAAGGGTTTGTAAAGAGAGTTTTTATTTATTTACTCCTGAACTATTGTCTTTAAGGCAAATTAAATTATATTGTAGTACGCAGCTTTAAAAGGGTTATCAAAAAGGTAGGTGGAATTTTCCTTCAACCCTTGAATTAAGGGTAGTAGCATACAGTTTCTCAAAAACTATAAGCTTCATAGAATTTTTTTTTGTTAATCTTATGGAACGTTGAAAATTATACAAGTTTCAATCAAAGCATTTGTTCTACAATTATCACCAGGAGAGCAGAAACTCGAAGAGCAAATTCAAGGGCTTATGAAAATGCTTTTCTTGATTTACTCCTGGACTCCCTTAGAAAAAGTTGTATTATATCACTGTACGCAGCTTTGAAAGGGCCACCAAAAAGGGGAATGGAATTCCAGTCCAACCCTTGGATTAAGGGTAGTAGCATACAGTTTCTCAGAATTTATAAGCTTCAGAAAAAAAAAATTCGGTAGATCTTGTGGTTTATTTGAAATATCTGTCCCTAAATCCGTCGGTTCTCAAGATGATCATTAATTGATTCCTCAAAAATACTCCTCCAATATCTGCTACCCTAATACTCATTTTGGATTTTTTAAACACACAAAATTCATCACACATATTATCAGGAGAGCAGACATTCGAAGAGCAAATTCAAGGGTTTGTGAAGAGAGTTTTCATTTATTAATTTCTAAACTATTGTTTATAGGGCAAGTTAAATCATATTGGAGTACGCAACTTTGAAAGGGTTATCAAAAAGGTGGTTTAAATTTTCTTCCAACCCTTGTATTAAGGGTAGTAGCATACAGTTTCTCAAAAACTATAAGCTTCAGAGAAATTTTTTTAGTTAATCTTGTGAAACGTTGATAATCATACAAGTTTTAGTCAAAGCATTTGCCATACAAATATTACCAGGAGAGCAGAAACTCGAAGAACAAATTCAAGAGTTTATGGAAAGTGCTTTTCCTGATTTATTTCTGGATTATTGTCCTTAGAAAAAGTTGTGTTGAATCACTGTACGCAGCTTTGAAAGGGCTACCAAAAAGGTGAATTGAATTCTCTCTTAATCCTTGGATTAAGGGTAGTAGCGTACTGTTTCTTAGGAACTAAAAGCTTCAGAGAATTTTTTTTTAGTAGAACTTGTGGAACGTTGAATGTGATATGAGGTTTATTTCGAATATTTCTTCCTAAACACTTCGGTTCTCAAGATAATCGCTAATTAATCCCTCAAAAATACTTCTCCAATCTCTGCTACCCTAATACTAATTTTGGATTTTTCGAACACTCAAAATTCATCACAAATATTACTAGGAGAGCAAAAACTCGAAGAGCAAATTCAATTGTTCATAATGAGTATTATTCTTGATTTACTTTGGAACTATAGCCCTTGAAATTTTTTTTTCATATTGCAGTACGCAAATTCAAGTGGGCTATCAAAAAGCTAGATAGGAGTCCCTTCCAGCCCTTGAATTGAGGGTAATAGCAAATGATTTCGCGGAATCTATGAACTTTAGAGATTTTTTCTTGTAAATCTTGTGAGACTTTGAAATTAATATTAGGTTTGCTTGAAACATTTGTTCCTAAGCCCTCCGGTTTTCAAAATAATCACTAATTAATCCTTTAAAAATACACTTCCAATTTCTGCTGTCCCAATACTAATTTTGGATATTTCGAACATACAAAATTATTAACAAATATTACCAGGAGAGCAGAAACTCGAAAAGCAAATTCAAGAATTTATATAAAGTGCTATTGACCCTTGGACTATTGCCCTGAGGAAAAATTTAATTACATCATCGTACGTAACTTTGGAAGGACTATCAAAAAGGTAGATGGAATTTTCTACCAGCCCTTGAATTATGGGTAGTAGCGTATGATTTTTTGGAAATTATAAGCTTTATTGAAAATTTTTTCGGTAAATTTTTGAAACGTTGGAAGTTTTATGAGGTTTATTTTACACATTTGTCCCTAAAACCTCCAGTTCTCAAGGTAATTACTAATTAATCCCTCAGAAATGCTCTTCCAATTTCTGCTACCCTAATACTAATTTGGGATGCTTTGAACACACAAAATTCATCACAAATATTATTAGGAGAGCAGAAACTTGAAGAGCAAATTCAAGAGTTCATGGAAAGTATTTTTCTTCAAAATTATCAAAAAGGTAGACGGAATTTCCTCACAACCCTTGGATTATAGGTAGTAGCATACAGTTTTTCAGAAACTATAAGCTTAAAAGAAAAAATTTTGGATTACTGAAACACACGAAATTCAGCACAAATAATAGCAGGAGCGCAGAAACTCAAAAAGTACATTCAAAGGTTTGTGGAGAGCATTTTTCTTGATCTATTGCTTTTAGGGTAAGTTTTATTATATCACTTCACGCAGCTTTTGAAGGACTATCAAAAAAGTAAATGGAATATTCTTCTAAGCCTTGGATTAAGGGTAGTAGCTTATGGTTTCTCAGAAAATATAAGCCTCAGAAAAAATTTTTGGAGTCAATCTTGTGGAACGTTGAAAGCTATGTAAATTTGAATTGAACATTTGTCCCTTAACTCTCCGATTCTCGAATTGATCACTAATTAATCCCTTAAAAGTACTCTTCTAGTTTCTGCTATTCTGATACTAGTTTTGGGAATACGCAAAATTTATCACAAATGTTATCAGGGGAGCAGAAACTCGAAGAGTACATTCAAGAGTTTGTGAAAAGCGTTCTTCTTGATTTACTCCTGAACTATTGCTCTTAGGAGAAGTTAAATTATATCGACGTACGTAGCTTTAAGAGGGCTATCAAAAAGATAGTTGGAACTTTTTTTCATCCCTTGGATTAAAGGTAGTAGCACACGACTTTTAAGAACGTATATGTGGCAGATTTTAGGGGCAGAAATGTTTGTATGAAGCTTTGAAAGGTTTCTCTTCAATAAACACGAAACTCGTCTTCAGGTTGCTGCACTGCGGCTGGCAAACTTGTGCCCTAAAATTAAATTAAAAGCAAAAGTGAAAGATTAAATACCCTACTAGTTAATTTATGACCTCATTTCGGAGTAAAAGCAATTAAATTGCAATTATTATTTCAACATAAGCCATAAAATCAATTCAATTACTTTTACGACTCTTTACTTATAAATTATTACTTGAACCATTTCCTCAATTCAAAATGGCTGCTAACCAAACCACTTGGCAGCAATCCAATTATCAATCATTACAGAAGTAAGTCCACCAAATTCGAAACTGTTTCAAATTTCAATCAATGTTTACGAGATGAACTTAACCGTTTTCTGAGGTTTCTACTTCATCAAACTTTGCGACCACTTAGTAACTAGGAAAGTGACTAAAGTGAGATGGTGTAGCTATCGAAGTTGAGATGTAACAATTACGATTTGCAGACCGGAAGCAGTTTGCTAGTTTACTCAATTACTTAATTTAATGCTTTTTCGGAAAAGTAATATTAAGACGTTTAGTATTTGTTGCAATCCACTTTTTGATTTCTTCATCTACTTCTTGAGTACATTCCTCGTTATTATTATTAATTTTCCCTTTTCTAATGAAGCCTTGTTCTTCTGAACGAGTAATTTTCAGGTCACAAAGTATTTGGGCATTTACTGAATTATTTTTCTGGAAGTTTTCAAATTTCAAATGGTTTTTCAAGTCTTCTATTTGTGAATTATTCAAGGATTTTCCAAGGAAAGATGATATTTGTCGTATAGCATTGTTCATATTCTACAAAAATTTAAAAACAATTATTTAATTCTTCATTTTGTTAAAACTTAAATACCGATATGATATCTTCATAAAATAAGAATAATATATTTGGTTGGTTTCTCGTATCCCAGGCTTCTTCAATGTGACTCCAGTATGGTGTCCATGGCTCTAAAAACAATTAGACCTAATATAAAATTAAAGCTGGGATAGCCAACTCACGTAAATTATTTTTGAAATAATCCCAATATTTTGTGAAGTCTCCGTGATATCCTTGCGTTTTAAATAGCCTATTAAGATGATAAAATGATACAGCAACGTCTTTTGGATTACGAGCCACGTAAATTGTCTAAAATCACAATTAAATCAATTCAAATGTACAGAAATCAATATTTTCTACAACCTTGCATTTCTTCAAGTGCCAATCTTTGGGTAATAAGCTGAAAGGCAGATGTGTTTTGATAAATCTTGGAGATTTCATAGTTGGCAAAATTTCCCACCCCTGTTTGAAGACTTCTCTAATTAAACTTTGATTTAGTTCTGAATGTGAATTAGCATCCATGAATTCTTGTTTGACTTCATCATGGAAAAACAAGCCAAATCTGAAATATTTATAATCAGAATTGTTTTATAATTTTTAATATAGAACTCACTCTAAAAAAGGAAATCTTTGTTCTAAGGGGATTTTAGAAGCTGTTGCATAATCCAAATCATTACCAATTTGCCAAACCAACTCCTGAGTTACTGTAGTACCTGAAAAAAATTATTACGGAGGTTTATCATTTGTGGGAATAAAAACGCCAGCAAAAATTATCATGCAACTCTCTACTCACAACAAAAGTACAAAAAAACGGTCACGCATAACTTTAGTTTCTCTCAGAAGTCAGAAACGAATTGTAGGTCACAAAAACTGGCTTTTTGTTTACCTGGTTATTGAGTATGAAGGTATTATTCTTACCAGAACGAGGAAATGAAGCAATCCAAACATCATCTTCTCGTACACGAATGTTGTAATATTTTTCCGCCTCTTGCGCAAATTTTTGAGGGAAAAAATATTTTTTGCTACCCACTTGAACGAAGCCCGTCCTTTCACCTGAATAATGAAAACAAAAGTTTAACTCATTCTGACACTAACATCGAAAACCGCATGTCAATATCTTGTATAACTCACGAGATATTGATATAAACAGTTTATACCCTAAAATGGGTGCTAACCCCGAATTTGTACCCAAAACTGGTGTTTAGTACTAGTTTCAAGTCTGTAAGTGCTGTAGTTGCTGCGCTAAAAATGTATTTAGTGCAGGAAGTACGATGAGACAAATAAGGAAGCAGAAAATTTGCAAACTGATTTTTCTATTGCAAGTAAATAGAAAATATTTTTTTAAGATTCCAGGAGTTATTACTGTCTTGTTAATATGTGAAAGTACTGCCAATGCGTCATTCTATGCATCATTAAATAATTTTAAAGCCGTTAAATAACACAGCAATATTTTTAAATATAATGTCACGCAATCTTTCAATTTCAATATTTTTATATGATTCAGAATAAGAAAACAAATGTTACATGAGGTAAAATTATCATTGAGTTACTGGGTGTGTGAGTTGAGTTACTTGGTGTGTGAGGAGTGCTGAGCGAGCAGATTTGGACTGTAGTAACCCTTGCCAGGTTAACAACGATTGGAATTAAACAGTGGGACAAATTTAAAAGAATTGAGGACTCATCCGGAAGCTACATTTTTGATTAAAACAGGGAGTCAATAGAACATATATTTAGGGTTTTTTTAACATTTAAAATGTGTTTTAAGTTATTCCGGCAGTTTAGTTTTATCGTTCAAATAGTTAGTGAAATGATAGTAATAGTGCTAGATGAATTGAGTTACTGGGTGTGTGAGTTGAGTTACTTGGTGTGTGCCGGGTTACCAAAGGCAAAGTTATATTATAATAAAAGGCGAAAATAGATAAATTGATTAGGAAAAATTCAGGATAAGACTTTCAAATATATTTTAACGAAAATATTTACTAAATTTTTAATGAAACTTACCCCTAAAATCTTTTAACAGTTTTATATTAGTTTCACTATCAACATTATGTATTTCGTGTGGAAATTTGACTCGATCGTTCACCATTATTACCCAATGGATGCAAAATGCAGAAAATTTCTCCTACTCTGAGATAATTCTTTATATATGACTGTTCCAAAAGAGGGGGTAAAAAAGAACGCCAATTTTAATTTAAAATAATAATTTACTGTCCGTGACCTAATAAATTTTGTGAGTAGTTGGGTAGTTTCAATAGATTCCTAATTATTAAATGAAGTAAAGTAAACGCAAACAATAATCCTCAAATAGTCCATAAGAACCGCAGAAAATAATAACTTCATCCCACAGATGGTAAGAACTTCTCCCGTTAAATTAATATCCTCATTTCTCTAATTGATTTCAGCAAAAACAGAGAGCCGTCGACAAAAACAAAGATATTGTAAGATGACAGTTATTCAAAAGTAGCGCAGTTAACTTGGCGCTGACTTTTAATTAAATAAAACTTGCCGCGAAAAAAAAAAGTGGAGGAAACGCCCGCCCTCTGCACTCTGCCAGAGCAGAATAAGTAACGAAATTTAGATCGATGTTGAACTAATAAAGAGCTGTGGCTGTTGATGAAGTACTCCAATGAGGTATCCGACACGAGAAGACAGCACTGCTAGTATTGCACGATTTCTTACCAGACGTCAGAATCTCAAGTGTTCATGTTCTAAAATTACAGCTTTTAATAATTTCCGCAAACAACCAGACAGAGAAAATGTTCCAAAGTGGCTTTTATTATCAAACCTTTTGTAAAATGTTGTCGCGGCGTAATTATATTATAAAGTCCAGTAAAAATTCATCATTGTCGAATTCGAGTTCTGGAAGTAGCGACTCTCGTGGTTCATAATTGAATCAGTTATGTGTCGTACGTGTGTTTGCGATATCAATTAACGGGCAACAAGGACTTGGACGTTAAAAACGGCGCAGGTGGTAGCAAAAGAACAAGGGTATAATTGGAAGACATTTTGAGTAATTCTGTTGATGTTACGAGTTTTTATGACATTTGCGCGTAATTTCATTTGTCGTGAGAGGAAAACAAATGAAATAAACGTTCATTAACAAAAAGTATTGTGGAATCGACGAGATGTTCGTGGGAATATCCGTTTTGAGTCATAAAATATTGAAATTTCGTATTAAACACTTCTATAAGATCTAGTTGTGCACCTCGCATTATGATTGCGATCGGCTGAACCGAATTTTTGAATTTTCCATATAAATCCACAACGATTGAACATAGAATGTTAGAATTTAGTATTTAAGACGTTTATACCCTCTAGATGTTCATATCCTATTTTCATCAAGATCGACTGATTCGAAAGTGCACTTTACGCGGCAGTCTTTCAGAATTTTTTGCATAAATTCAAAACAGTCGGCCGTAAAGTATTGAAATTTAGTATTTCAGTCTGCTGTAGCATCTTGAATGATTGCCTACTATTTTCATAACAATCGACTGGACCGGAGGTGCACTTCAGTTAGAATATTCTGGATAAATCCAAATCAAATTGAAATCTGTCGCCAATAACTCATTTATTACACCATTATAACCTCGAGCGTCATTTGCGGTCATTACCTAAAAAAAATCGATAACAATAATAGCAAAAAAGTCTTCCACAGCTCACTGAGAATAGAGGACAACAAATAATGACAATTTTTTGCATATTTCCATAAAATTTAAATTATGTACGAGTAAAAACTTATAGGGTTGCTATCGCAGATGCACAAATACAAGGGATGTAAGTAGGATATTTACGCTGTCTAACTACCACACTTATGGTAGTAAATTAATTTAATCTGGATACGAGCCCTTAATCAGGATAATTAATATATCAGTAATTTGTGGTGCAAAACTGCGAGTTTGAGTTCATCTTTCCAGACTCCACGCAGTGTGCAAAGTGTTATTGATTGCCTAAACAGGGCTGTCTCAAAGAAAAATATTCTTAGAAGTCTTACATCAAAATAAAATTAAAATTTTAAACATTTTCACCTTTTTATTGTAAAACACAAATTGATTTCTATAAATTTAAAAATATTGGTTAATTTTGGGAACTATTTGGAAATAATTCGAATACAGCTCTGTAAGCTAGCAAAGCAGCAACCCCGAAGTGGCCGTAGCAAAAAGCATGTGATCCTACTCTCCCCCGATAAAGAAGTTTAATGTTCAGTAGGTTTTAGGTCAGGTGTAGAAACACCACGATAACGGGCCACCGGGTACTGCTTTAAACTGCAGGAAATACACCCCTGAAATCCTTGATAGACCGCATAAAACGCCACTACTACCCAAATATATTCGAATGTTATTAAACGTCATTTTAATAAAGTTTCAAAATGTTGGCAAACAGCATAACAAGTAAGTAAAGAGGCGATCTGCAAAAGACGCACGTTGCTGAAAATGAGAGTCAATTTTGGAAAGGAATTTTAAGTGTGTTTTACGATAATGATTCCATATTCGTGGGCTGTAGACATGACTGGAATACAATTTTAGATATTTTGATTTGGGTTTTTTCGCAGGTCAATCATAAGTCGACGACCAATGACACATGGATTCCCCATTGATAATAATTTTGAAATCATTTTAAATTATTGAGTCATGAAATTCAATAACAAATTCAAATTTATTCATAAATTTGTTTTTTTTACATTGGAATAGCGTATTGTGTAATCCAGAACAATCGATACCGCTTTGCAGCACTGTTAGTAACACCCTTAAAAGCCAACACTGTTCCTTCATGCAGTTTTACTACAAAATTACTGCTGAATATTTTACTCTTTGTGCCCATCAAATAAAATTCCAGAGGTGTCAAGTCTACTCTAGAATTGTGCGCAGGTGCGCCATCCTGTCGCCTCAATCAAATTTTATTTTGGCAAAGATCAGCTACGTAAATATCGATTTAATTTAGAATTTTGTGTAGATAACATCACATCCGTAATTTCTCTGCGTGTCACTGTTTAGCGGAATAATAAATTGGGATTTCCGAAGTGAGATGATGCTACAATCAATTTTTATTTCCGGAACGTAATAGCGCAAGACTTTAAATGTCTTGTACTTATTCCAACACGATATACGGAAATTTCTGAATCATTACCCAACATTTTTTGAATAATTTAATTTTTTATTTACTTGTATAAAGATTTTGATAGATATATCCGTTTTGAGCATCTCTGAATACATTTAGACTATTTTCGGCTTGATGTCGGTACGTACATATGTACGCAAATCTCAAAACCCGTCGAATGAATAATGTTGAAATTTTGTATTCAAGACTTTTATTGAATTTTCCGCATTAATCCCGAATAATCAGCCGTGGGATAATGAAATTAAGTATTTGAAAATCGCTTGTATTTTTGTACCAATCGTAGAATAATGAAATTTCATATTACACACTTCTATAATATCTTGTTGTGCACCTCGTATTATGATTGTGATCGGCTGAACTGAAAGTGCAGTTTACTCGAAACATTTTCTGAATTATTCGCATTAATCCAAATCGGTTGAACGTAGAATGTTGGAATTCAGTATTCAAGATTGTACCATCTAAATGCTCATCTGCTATTTTCATTGAGATCGACTGAGCCGGAAGTGTGCTTTACTTGACAGTCTTTTAGAATTTCTCGCATAAATTCGAAACGATCAGCCGTAGAGTATTGAAATTAAGTATTTCAGTCTGCTGTAGCATCGAAATGATTGCCTACTGTTCTCATAACGATCGACTCAAGCGGAACTGTACTTTAGTTGAAATTTTCCTTAATTTCGCTTGTAAATTTGGATCTGTTAGCCGTAGAATCTTAAAAATCAGTATTTAGAAATGTTATAGCATAAAAATGATGACCTACTTTTCCATTATCATAATATGCATACAATAAATCCAATGATGTACAAGTAAGTTTAGTGATGTCTACGTCAGATTTTTATCTTATAGAAGACATAATTCTTGAACAAAATAAGGAAAATTTATTTGGAGAAGTGCTTCTTCCCAAAAATATTTGCTAAAATTCGGTATTTTCTTGGGAATTAACATAAAATATGGATTAATAATATTTTATATTGAATATTTGGATTCCCATTTTCCTTAGGTTATCACAGGTTATATATTTTTTTGGTTTGTGTTATATTGTCACCTATTTTATCTCTACTACAAGTAATATTTCAAAATAAAATATGTTTGCAATCGTTGGGTATTTTTTGTTCAGGATTTTCCCATGTTAAATAATTTTAAGACTTATAAGAAAACAGTAATTTTCATTTTACATAATTTCTGAATATTTATTTATTTTAGTGTCTAGACGATCAAAGTCAATTGTAGGTTAGCTCGCTTCACTTTCACTTTTAGAAAAAAATTCCTAAATAATACCAAACTACACTGCGCATGTTTGTAGGACTAAACCTGAGCCTGAGACAATCGACAAACTACTCAAGTTTGTTAACTTTATGCAAATTAAATTGTATGAATAAATAAATGATAGGGAAGGACTATTGGGGTTTAAATTCCGAGAATTTATAATGAATTACGTAATTATTGTTTGTATTCAAGTAATGTTCTTAGAATTTGTGCTAATATAACTTTAATCCACTGCTCAAACTATAATTGAATTTTGCGTAACTTTTTGTCCTGAAATAAAAAATTCATAACTTTTTTGCGAATATTGGTTTAATCTTCCTACAATAAAAAATTGCACGTTTTATAGTAATTTGTATAATTACTTGTTTGATTCAAAAAGTGTTTTTTTATTCGAAAACGTGCATAAAATTATTTAGAGCAAATTTCTTGTTGGGCATTTTTGCGAAAGAGAAAGTACTAATTTTTTTCTGATTGTTATGAATGGGTTACCGATTATGTCATAATCAACAAGTAATTTAATGGAGTAAAAAATTAATGGCTGTAACCTTGTAGAGGCTACAAGAATTTCGATGCGAAAAATATGCGAAAATAACTAAAGACGAGATAATTCTATAAATAGGAACATATTTGTAATGAGACTTATTGGATTCTAAGAATGAATAACGTTAAAATGAATTGCAATTGAAGATGCAAATCATGAGAGGGAAATTTAAAGAAAAACAATATTAAGATGGAAATATTGAAGAGATTATTTTTTTCTATGGATTTTTAATTATATAACATGACCTCAAACACTTGATAATTTCCTTATTTATGGGCAATTCCATGGAACTGTAGAAAGTGCCAATATATTTTTTAAATTTCTGGTAATGATTTTGGGCTCTAGTTTTTCAGATTCAAGGTGAATTATAGTCTGCCTTGGCATAATTTAAACACACGACTGCAATTTTATAAATGAATTGATTTCATTACCAAATATTAAATAATTGCGAATTTCCGCCGTTTTCAACAAAATGTTTTCAATCGTTTAAGTATGTGACGTTTCCGGTTGACCGATTACTACCGGAATCTAATCAACTGTTTTCCTTTTCGAATATATAAACAAACATGAAGTAACATAATTATTTAAACTAAATAATTTATTGAATCTTAAAATTTTCATATCACGTATTTTTTAACACGTACTTAGATAAATATCATATTGTAACCGATTTGCTCCTATAATAGGCCTTCTGGAAAAGGGTCAGCATTGACCTTTACGTGAGGGCCAGTAAAAAGTTATTAAGTACTTAAGTGTTGTATGGAGGTTACCAAATCGATTTTATGAAGGTTTAAGCATAAAAAATGGAAGAATCATCTAGATGATGAAAGCGCATTTTTGACAGCTCATGAATGCTTGTTACTTCAGAGATTTCGCAAATTACCATCTCTCACAATTACTGAGCTTGAAATCAAGCAGTTTGGGCGAACTTACGAAACAGCAGCTTCCATTTAGTACTAGTTTCAAGTTGACTATTTAATAGGTACATAATTTATGCATGTACAAACTCAAAAATACCTTCCAATCTTCATTGTTTAGTTATTGACTGACGGGAGGTCAAGTTTTGTACCTTAAAATAATAATTTGATCTTTATCAAAGCTATATAAAAAAAATACACCAAAAGTAAACAAATTTTCATCCAATAATAATAATTCATTCTAATAAGCTTCAAATTCGCGTCAAACAAGTCATTGAATGAATCCCGGACAGATTTGACAACTGTACATAATAATAGTGACACCCCCGGCTGAAGTTGTAACTAAATTTTTATCTAATTTAATAACTTTTAGTTGCCATATCCCTACTGTCATAAATACCTATGGGCATAGTTTCACTTGAAACAAGTAATTGAATAATTGAACTTTCCACAATCACTGATCTTGAATTAAAGCAATTTGTGCAAACCTACGAAACAGCAGCTTTTATTTAGTACCAGTTTCAAGTCTGTAAATAGTATAGTTGCTGAGAACTCAGCGTCACGTCAGCCAGCCAGCCAGCCAGACAGCCAAAGTGAATATAATAGCGCTTTTTTCCAAAAAATGCGCTAGAAAGGGATTTGGAATCTGTTACATCTATTCTAGTATAAGTCACAAAATTTATTGGAATTTTAATTTTTATCTCAACAAATTTGCTTTGATGTAAAACTTCGGCGTATAATATGAAAATTATTTTTATAAAAAAGTTGTATATTATCTATTAATTTATGCAAATACATTTTTATGTAATTAAAAAGTAGAGAAGAAAAATGTGGAAGATAAATTATTTTATGTTAATAAATTTTTTAGTACCAGAAATTTTACAATGCAAATATAAAAATCTGACTTGTACATCAATGGATATATTTTTGCATATAATAATACGATAATCAAAAACAAAATATATTTTTCTACGGCTAATTTGTCAAGTAAGGTGCGGTTTCGGTCCAGTCGGTTGCTATGGAAACAATAGGTCATCATTCTTATGCTGTAACATTCCAAAATACTGGTTTCCAAAATTCTACGGCTAACAGTTCATTTATTCGCGGAATTAAAAAAAAAATTCAACTGAAGTGCACTTCCGGTACAGTCGATTGTTATGAAAATAGTTGGCAATCATTCAGATACTACAGCAGACTGAAATATTTAATTCCTGTACTCAGTGGCGTGCAGTCCATATGAGCAGGGTGTGCACTGCACACCCTATGAAAATATCAGAAATTACGTAAATAAAATTAATATAATGGATCATTGAATACTTCATTTTATTTCACAAATTTTCATTATAAACTCACAGAAAGAGCGTATTTTATCTATTTATGCAACCAGAAATACGAGCGCGCCTCGCGGGCCACTCTGCTATCTATTTGAAACGAATGTCGACGCTTGAGGTGCAGATTTCTCTCCTGCACGGCGAGCGAGGTCTGTTTAGCATAGTCAGTATAGGGAAAGTGAAGGAATAGAGTCTGACAGAGAAAAAGCATACCGAAATTAGCGATCTCCTATCGCTCGTTCTCTCTCGCTGGGTGCAGGCAGACTTTCTGCACCTGGAGCTGAATATTCAACGTTTAACTGAGTTCTTTTCCAAACGCCTTTTATTAGTTTGTTTTAAAATAGTTGGAATATTGTTATTCGTTATTTAAGACAACAATATTAGGTAAACACTGATTTTATACGTTTCTTAAATTATTTATTTTTGTGAAATTACCATTTGTAGAATGACAACTGAAAATAGATCTATAATTTGTGATCTACTGGAAAATCCTTTTTCACGTCGTGATGTCGGAACAAAAAATGAAATTATAAAAACAAGACCAACGCCAGACATAAAATTCACTCAAAATATAAAAATTAAAGGCCAGCAGTCCGTGCGAAATTTCCAAATTAAAATATATGAAAAATTTAAATGGATTGCTGGTTGTTGCGAGCAAAATAAGCTGTATTGTTGGCCATATATATATATATATATATATCCCCTTCCTCACCACCGACTGTGCACACCTATCACAGAAAGTCACCGCACGCCACTGCCTGTACTCTACGGCTGATCGTTTTGAATTTATGCGAGGAATTCTAAAAGACTGTCAAGTAAAGTGCACTTCCGGCTCAGTCGATCTTAATGAAATAGGATATGAGCATTTAGATGGTACATTCGTCTTAAATACTGAATTCCAGCATTCTGCGTTCAACCGTTTTGGATTTATGCAGAAAATTCGAAAAATATTTTGAGTTAAGGGTACTTCTGGTTCAGACGATTGCAATTATAATGCGAGGTACACAACTAGATGTTATAGAAGTGTTTAATACGAAAAATCAATATTCTACGACTGATTGTTTTGTATTCATGCGGAAAATTTGAAAAGTCTCCTATATTAAGTGCACTTCCGGCTCAGCCGATTGGTAAAAAATAAAATGGAATCATTTTATTGCAACAACAATTTCAAATACTGAATTTCAGTATCCTATGGCTAATCATTCTGGATTTATGCGGAAAATTCAATAAAAGTTTCAAGTAAAGTGCACTTCCGGTACAGATGATTGCAATCATATTGCGAGGTGCACAACTAAACCTTAGGCCAGTCTTAAATACAAAATTTAAAACGGATTTACTCATGCATGCTTTGTACAAGTAAGTAAAAACTTTTTAAAATATTAATTAGCTGCGATATTTGAATAATCGCAACATTTTACACATTTCAGTCTCATACGTTTTCGACCAGCGCGCTAATCTCGAGCTTTGATTATAGAAGTAATTATAACTCAGTCAAATTAGACAGTAGGAAACCAAAAATAAGACAATCAGTAAGGAAGATAGTAAGTGAGTAAGGAAGCAGGAGGAGAAATCAGAGCGCGTAGAAGTAATATTGGGCTGGTTGTTTACGGAAGCGCGCAAAAGTAATCTAAACGAAGTGGAAGTAAATGAGAAGTGTGATAAACGAATAAAAAAACTTGTAATGCTGCAGCTGCAATCATTTCTTGTAACTAATTTTAAAATGAGATTAAGTATTTTTGGAAAATTTAAGGGGAATGTCCTTTAATTATATAAAATATTTGTAATTTTCCTGTATTTATTAAAATTTGAAATAATATGTTCCCAGACTATATTTGTTTCTTAAATTGGGAACAATTAAAGTACGAGTGTTTATTATTAATTATTCACGTTCAAATCGAATCAATTCTTTTTGTTAGTTAGATTCACGATCATATAAACACGTGGCAAATTTAGTTAATTAATTTTTATGAAATACTTGACTATGTCCTAATGTTTAAGTTTACACATGTAAATTATTATTTATTTCCATGAAATTATTATGGCTATCTTAATTGTTGTTTTAAGTAAGGTTCAGTTTCAATAATTCAGTACATGATTAATTTATCAGATAAATTTCACGTTTGTTATATCATGTATGCATAATATTTTTGCTGCAATATTTTTAATTTATCTAGACAATAAATCATCAGTCATAGGAAAAAAAGTTATTTTTGGCTGGAAATATGAATGCCCTAATTGCAATGAAACATAATATATTATAAGATAATAATAATATCAATGTCCGACTAGTTCATTATTGTTGTTATAATAATACTGATTCTAGGATTATTATGTAACAAATAATACCCGAGGACATTATTTTGAAAAATAACAAACAAGTTTCTCTGACAGAAATCACAATGACAGGACATACATTGCTAAAAATTTTGAGTGAAATAGTACAAAAGTCGGATATTAAACATTGAGGGCACCACGGGAATTGAACGGACGATAATGTCTACGGTCAACGTATATAACCGAGGGCCTCGGAAAGCACACTTTCAACACCCTTGATACCTTAACTAATATAATCACTCTTTTTACCAATTTGTGGCAGGCACATATTTCTTAAATATAAGGGCGGCTGCCAGCCGTCAAATACTTTTAGGCTATAAAAAATTGGTTGTGACTTTCCGGTTTCCTCCTCAGAAGTAATATTTTGAAATTGTATTTTCCTGCATTCATTTGGCTTGTCAAACTTTCAAATAATGCTTTTTGCAGTGTTGTTGATTCAATAAGTGTCAAAATATAGATCCCCTATTTTTCTTAGAATCTTGAAATTAATGTGAAAGATAACAATTTTTTTCTGATATGTTCTTTTAATTAGTATTTCAAGTTCAGAATCTTGTTCATCTACAATTTTTGATATTTTTCAAGTGTGTCAAAAAGCCTTCAGTACAAAAATAAATTAATCAATTCAGCGCTCGTGCTGTTGTGTGCAGGTGAATTAAATATGATTCCGCATTATATAAACGTAAATAAAATCCTCGCAGTGATAACATCAATCACACATTTGCAAGATTGACTACCTTGAGTTGAATGATACTTTATTGTTATCAATAAAACGATAGAGACTATCTTTAACTGTCTAAAAATACGAAAATAGATATATCAAAATTATTATTATTGTCAAACCGACAAAATTTTGACTATTTTCGGCTTAATGTCGGTACGTATGTATGTACGCAAATCTCAAAATCTGTCGAACGTATAATGTTGAAATTTTGTATTCAAGACTGGTATAGAGTCTAGTTGTGCACCTCGCATTATGATTGCGATCGGCTGTACTGAAAGTGCACTTTACTCGAAACATTTTTTGAATTTTCCGCATTAATCCAAAACGTTTGAACGTTAAATTTTGGAATTCAGTAAATATTTAATTTAATTTAGTAATCAAGTATTTATTATGGGTGACAAAACTATGCCTTAACCTCAATGCAACATTGAATTTCTTCCGTAAAACAAATTTTAAATTGATTGATTGTGACGTACTGGAAATATAGTAAAGAATGTGATTTGCATACGTAAATGTGATTGATTTCTATGAAAAATCATTAAGTATCTACAGAGGTACATAGTAATTGAGTAATTGATACTATAAAAAATAATAATATAATTTGTTTAATGTATTCTGAAAGATAATTGGATTGGAAAAATTGGAAAAAAAATATTTCTATTACTTCAGGCAGAACGCAATTTAAAATTATTACGTATTTTACAATTTTTTTACTCAATAATTCACACAGATTTTTATTCCACTAATGTCTTTTAAACAAGTACCTATTAGACATCAAATTATTGTTCTATAAGCATAAAAAAATATATTAAAATGCTCTCAGAATTAATGCAAACTCATGTTCACATAGAAACAGTGAAAAACTAAGTTATAAAATTTCTGTAGATTACATAGATTATATAAGTGAGATAAATATGATCTGAGCTGACATAAATTATTATTGTTATTTTTTTTGTCACCAACAAAAAAATAAAAATGATCAAGTAATTGTTTCGATCCATTATTTTAAATATAGTAGAATTTAGGTATTGAAAGAATTAGGAGTGAGAAGAATTTGTGTTTGAAAATTATCAATCATAAAAACAATTCTAAAAATAGAAAATAAATCCAGTAAGATTTCCCATGTAATTAAATAAGTCATAGATCCGCTTGTAATTAATTTATTACTGATAACAAATAATAATTTTCCTCCATTATACCCACTAATTGTTGATGTTTGATATTAAACTCATTTATGTTAATATGCTGGCCTTTAAAAGCAAAACAGTAAAAGTATTTTTAAATGATATAATAACGGAACAAGCTACATAAAAATAAATGTTATAAAAATGAAAGTTCAACAAACAATTAACGAAAACTTTATTAACTATTTTGTGCAAAATCTGCAAATTTCTCTTTCAACTGTTTTGTATTAAATAAGGAAATAATTAATGTTATAGACCCTTCAAAAGTTATAATTTCGTTTTCACTATGCAATTTATGTCAATGTCCCGTTTCTCCAGTTCCTACTCAATGAACTTCAAAGCGTACTACAATTTCAATGTTATTTATTTATTAATTTGCTCGGTAGGATATATTTAGAGTTTTTGTCATACTAGTCTCGATTAGGGATCCGGAAATGGGATAGATTACACGTACGATAGAACAACAATCATCATGCAAACATTGTCTGTTTCAGAACGTAACATAACCTTACATTGAAATAATTTTGTAAATGAAGGAATTTAACTTTGACAGCTGAAGTATTGCCAACATCAAATTACTTGAACACAATTCCCCCAGATCTTAACCTTAAAATCAACATATATTTTGCAGTGCCAATTGATTAAAACACGATATGTTATCAAAAATAAACATCCAATCATTTCGAGATACACAACAACAATAAAAAAATATAATTAAATCACATGTACATCAATTGAAATAATTATTTCACAGCGCAACTCATTGCTCTAATTTTCAGTGCAAAATTTTCCATTGAGAGTTCATTAAAATTTTGCTTTGATAAAAATTAATTATCTCACTGATACATCAATTATTACCCACTTTTGATAAAAATAATTGTTTCGCACTTGAATTTTACATATTTAATCAATTCTTATGATATTGAAATTGATGTAAACAGTTGTAAAAATGTTTCAAATTATTGCATACAAAAAGATAAATCTGTCAAAAATTTGGGTCATATTTAAACAAAAGGTAATAAATCTATTATTTATCTTAATTTATTCATTACACAAATTGCTGCTGCCAAATTTATTGATGTCATCACAAGATCCATTTTTACATTAGCACAAAAATCGTGCTTGGTTATCTGTCAGTCATCCATCAATTATCAAAGATTTGTGCATTTCGAAAATTCAAATTTGTATTTATTCAGGCAATATGTCAATATATTTGTTGCTTTTATTTCTTGAATTCATTTCCAGTAAACTTGTTTTATATCTTGCAGTTACTGTGTGTGAATCGTGTTCGCATTTCCACCAATCAGAAGGCTTAGATTCTTAATTGAATTGAAGTGAGCTGTAATTTAATATTGCTCCTCAGTTTTTCAATTAATTTTCTTGAAATATAAATGCGAACAGCCAATGAAATTTTTTTATCGTCACAAATTGTTTAAATTGCCAAATACTTTGATTTATGTGCTGCAAAAAAGATTTCTTGAATGAGGTAGATAGAAAGGTCAAATACTTTGACAGCTATTAATTTGATGCAAATATGTATTTGATGCCTACTAGTTAAAATGCAGATTACAATCAAACCAAAAATCAAAACAAATTTCATTATGTGCTGCGCTAAAGGAAGAATATTAAAGGTTTATTGAATGAGGTAGATGAAAAGATGGCCACTCTAAGGGATATAAATAAAAGCTTATTACGTTACTGAATAAAAGCAGGTTTAGGGCAAGAAAATTGACATAAATTGATTGAAATACATTAATTATATTCAAAAATATTAGTACCTAATTTGAGACGTACTAGAAATTGTAAGATGCGCATGTGCTGCACATGCGCACGCAATAACTTTATGAAGTTAGCACAAAATGGCGAACCTGTCAAAGCGGAACTGTGAGCACGATTTCATTTGTGTTTTATTGTTTGATTTAAACCAAATGCAATTATATTTAAAATTAATTACAGTATACAAAAGCGGTAAAAGTTTTTTACTATAAACTAGTAAATGATTGAATAATTTTCAGATGCAATTGACAGCTGTACGAGGTTATGTTATAAAATCAATTTTATAACAAAATTTTGCGTATTCCTTCATACATCCTTGAAGATAGTAATCAATATTGACTGCCCCATAATCAAGTGGATCACAAGTTGATACTGAATGAAGAAAATAAAGAGACTTGACAGAATCTTCATGTTTTCATGAAATTATTGAAAATAAAATTGAACACAATATATCAATGAATAACAATTTTATACATTGCCAAAGGAGAGGTCAAAAGGAATACACTTGAGGGCGCTTCCACCCATAACCACTAGATGGCTACGGGCCATTTCAATTACCAATAAAGAATGTTGTAAAATACATGTGCAAACAACAATTTGGTTCCCAAACTGTAATGCCTACTTTACGCGATTATAAATATACATGTAATTTTACAAAATATTCTTGTTCAATTATATTTGACCGTGTAAATTTTGGTGACATCTAGGGACTTTAGAGTTCGTAGCTGCTGCCTTGTGTGAATCTCGTTCAGCATTTAACTTCATTCTTATTATGGCTCAAGCAACTGTCAATGTGCTATATGTCAATGTTAATATCTTTTATAGTTTTTGTGAAAAATGTGAAATCAAGAAAATACATCGAAATTGATAATGCTGCAGTATTGCCACCATAAATATATTAACTGTCACTGTCATGCTATCAAATATTCTGAGAATATTTTATCGTATAAAGTGCTGATATAAATTGTTAAATATGACAAGAAATACATGTATAATTATATATAAAAATATGATCGTGTAAATTGGGCATAAAACGCTTGTTACAATTATTTTTACGTGATGAGTAACTTGTTTTTGCACATAAAATGTTGCAAAGCTCAATTTATAATTAAATAAATATAAAATAAAAAAATTTATGTAATGATATGTTATTCTACAGATTATTCGGTAATAAATATAGAAAATAAAAAAAGATTTATTATTTTTGTTATAATTTTGACAGATATCACTGTTACCAACGTCAAGTGACTTTAGCACAAATCCCCCAGATATTAACCTAAAAATCAACAATCTTTTTACGTATTTTCTTATAGTTAAATCCGATTTTGTGTAGTTAAAGCCATTATACTATTAATAAAAATATTGTTTTCTCATACACATACTGACCTGTGAGAATGAATATTCATGAAATTTGAATATTAAAGATTTTATCGTGAATTCCAGTTTTATTTTATTATGTGAGTTATTGAGGCGACAAAAAATATATTTTATGGTTAATCAAAGACATTTATGAAGCATGACGTCAATGATTGGGAAGATATCTCTTCAGATAATTACATTTGCTAGAAATAAAATTGCAAATCGTGCACTGCAAATTTCATTTTTGATAATGTCAAGTAAAATCCACTGATAACAGATAACAAAATTTCAATTTTCCATCAAAACATGATAATACCAATTGCCACAATTAATATTCTTGTATATATAGAAAAAAAAACTAGCTATTTTCAAGGTTCTAAGTGGGGGAATGGACATTGCCGCTATATAAGCATTTAAAATTTAATCGACAGCAACAATGTTTGTGTTATTCGTATTGTTGGCATCGGCGAGCGCGGCTCTGCCGCCCTCATGCGACAGCCCGGTGTATTGTACCGGCCCCCTGTTGCATACAGTGCAAATGGCGCGAATTTTCAACGACTCCAAATCATTCGTCGACCTAAAAATGAAACAAAATCAAGATACAACATTGCAAAACTTCCAAACTTTAATGGATAAATGGGACAACAATCCATCAGTGGACCAAATTCAACAATTTGTGAGTGATAATTTCGAAGAAGGCAACGAATTGGAAGAATGGGACCCTCCAGATTTTGTTGCTGAGCCTAAATTTCTAACAAAAATTCGGGATCCAAATTTAAAGAATTTTGCAAAAGAAATTGTCGCTTTGTGGAAGACGCTAGCAAGAAAAGTGAAGCCTGAAGTTTCGCAGAATCCGGATCAATATTCTTTGATTCCGTTGCCGAATGGATTTATCATCCCTGGAGGACGATTCAAGGAGATTTATTATTGGGACACTTTCTGGATTATTCGTGGTTTGTTGATTAGTGAAATGACGGAAACTGCTCGAGGAATTATTGAAAATTTGATGCATTTGGTAAAAAAACTTGGACATGTTCCCAACGGTTCCAGAGTGTATTACAATGAAAGATCGCAACCGCCGTTGCTCACTAAAATGGTTGATGAATATATTAAAGCAACTAATAATATTGGGTGGTTAAAAGAAAATATTGAAGTGTTGGATGAGGAATTAATGTATTGGTTGAGGTACAGGCAAGTTAAAATAAAACGAGGTGCAAATACTTATTATATGTTCCAATATAATGCTCCAAGTTACGGGCCTCGCCCAGAATCTTACCGCGAAGATTTCAACACCGCTGCTGGATCAAAAGATCCAAACGCAACTTATATTGAATTGAAAAGTGCAGCTGAAAGTGGCTGGGATTTTTCCAGCAGATGGTTTTTCGATTCAGCAGGAGGAAACAACGCAAATTTATCAGGTATTCATATAACAAGATTAGTTCCTGTTGATTTAAATTCATTTTTGTACGACGCTTTTAATATTTTATCCAATTTATATGAAAATAAATTAAATAGACCAATTAAAGCTTTCTTTTGGAAAACACAAGCAAGACTTTTGAAAAAAGGGATTAATGAGGTTCTGTGGAATGAAGACGCCGGTGTTTGGCAAGATTTTGACCTTGGACGACTAAAAAATCGTGATTACTTTTACGTGAGCAATATTGCTCCTTTGTGGGCGGGCGCGGTGGATGGTCCACGCAAAACAAAAGCAGTTGAAAGTGTTTTAAAATATTTGAAAAAACAAGGAATTCAAAACTTCCCTGGAGGCACACCTACATCTTTAGATGACAGTGGAGAGCAATGGGACTTGCCTAATGCGTGGCCACCCCTGCAAGAAATAATAATAAGAGGTTTAGAAAAAGGTGGTACTAAAGAATCAATAGATTTTGCCAAAAAATTGGCCGATTTGTGGGTCAGAGCTAATTATATCGGTTTTGATGATAGTAAAGAAATGTTTGAAAAGTATGATGCTAATGTTCCTGGACAGTTTGGAGGAGGCGGTGAATATTTAGTACAAGCCGGTTTTGGCTGGACCAACGGCATAGTTTTAGAATTATTAGAACAATATGGTGCTGATTTATCAGCACCATAAATAGACCATTTTAGTATTAAATAAATTAAAGAACAATGTGATTTACAAAATATTATTATTTATTAAATAATTTTTTCTGTTATAAATATATTAAATAAATATAATTAAATTTAAAAACCAGTATCATATCCTAAATCTTGAAGTCCTTTTGTCATCAAGTTGATTGAAAATGATGCATGTCCATTGGAAATCATTCGAATCACTGCAAATAAAAAATACTGAAGAATAGAAAAAACATTTTTATTTTTCAGTTCAAGCGATTGTTATGAAAATAGTAGGCAATCATTCAAGATGCTACAGTAGACTAAAATACTAAATTTCAATACTTTACTGCCGATCATTTCGAATTTATGCAAAAAATTCTGAAAAACTGTCTAATAAAGTGCATTTCCGAATCAGTCGATCTCAATGAAAATGGAATATGAGTATCTAGACAGTACTATCATCTTAAATACTGAATTCCAACATTCTATTTCCAACCGTTTTGAATTTATGCGAAAAAAAATTGAGTAAAGTGCACTTCCGGTACAGCCGATCGCAATTATAATGGGAGGTGTACAACTGTATGTTATAAAAGAGCTTAATACAGAATTTTAATATTGTACGACTGATTGTTTTAAATTAATATTATACAGGGAGTAACAAAAAAAAAATGGAAGAATCATCTAGATGATGAAAGCGCATTTTTGACAGCTCATGAATGCTTGTTACTTCAGAGATTTCGCAAATTTCCATCTCTCACAATTACTGAGCTTGAAATCAAGCAGTTTGGGCAAACTTACGAAACAGCAGCTTCTATTTAGTACTAGTTTCAAGTTGGCTATTTGATAGGTACACAATTTATGCATGTACAAACTCAAAAATACCTTTTAATCTTCATTGTTTAGTTATTGAATGACGGGAGGTCAAGTGCTGTACCTTAAAATGATAATTTGATCTTTATCAAAGCTATATAAAAAAAATACACCAAAAGTAAACAAATTTTCATCCAATAATAATAATTCATTCTAATAAGCTTCAAATTCGCGTCAAACAAGTCATTGAATGAATCCCGGACAGATTTGACAACTGTACATAATAATAGTGACATAAGTGATATGGCAACTGAAATTTATTAAAGTAGATAAAAATTTAGTTACAACTTTAGCCACGGGTGTCACTATTATCATGTACAGTTGTCAAATCTGCCCGGGATTCATTCAATGACTTGTTTGACGCAAATTTGAAGCTTATTAGAATGAATTATCATTATTAGATGAAAATTTGTTTACTTCTGGTGTATTTTTTTATATAGCTTTGATAAAGATCAAATTATTATTTTAAGGTACAGCACTTGACTTCCCGTCAATCAATAACTAAACAATGAGGATTAAAAGGTATTTTTGAGTTTGTACATGCATAAATTATGTACCTATCAAATAGTCAACTTGAAACTAGTACTAAATGGAAGCTGCTGTTTCGTAAGTTTGCCCAAACTGCTTGATTTCAAGCTCAGTAATTGTGGGAGATGGTAATTTGCGAAATCTCTGAAGTAACAAGCATTCATGAGCTGTCAAAAATGCGCTTTCATCATCTAGATGATTCTTCCATTTTTTATTCCCTATAATTTAACGAGCCGTTCAGGTGCATAGTTATCAAATCCAGTAACAGTTGCAATAGAACAATAATTGATTTTGACATATGTCAATTCTCAATTCCTTCAAATAAATTGTGGAATAAAACCGATTATAAATTATTAATTCTGTCTACGATTTCACGGGCAGTTTAGGATTAGCTTAGCGTATTTATTTGGAACGATCTCCGAATTGTCATTTTTCACTAAAAATTGAATTATTGTGGTTATGCTAATGTATTAATGACAAAATATTATGCACTTATACATTATGATGAGAATACCATGGGATATTTAGAACTTAACGTTTATCTGAAACGTAAAACAGCAGATGAGATGAATGAAATACATTAATTCATAAATGAAGCACCTGTATATTAGTTTTTCTCATATTACAAACTCCACACTCAGGTCGTTTCAATAAAGTATGCCCCGTGAATTGATCTGCTGAATAAATAAAATATTGTATCATATATTTCAGAAAATATTTCAAATCAATTACCAAGTTCAGTTTGATACATTTATAGGTTATATTTTCTGTTCTTCAAGAATAGAATCTTCAAAATTTTATGTAGCAATATTTCTAATGACTTATTCAGTGAATTAATTAATTTATGATTACATTTCATTTAATATTCCACCGTTTTCTTCAAATAAATCGTTGAATGATTTTCTCTTTATGTTTCTGATGAAGTAAGTTGGGAACAACCTACTTTTTGAACTGCTCGTAGATGGCAGCACAGTTTGACAAGTGCAATGAACTTGCGCAGACAATCTTATGTTTAAGAAATGTACTATCCGAAAATATACGTGAAATCCCTGAATAAAAATCAAATTTTTAAAAAATGTCATATAAATACGACTAAAAGACCAAATTGTTGATTATAGAGACAAATTTAGTCTTTCTTCCAACATATGCAAAAATAGAATTATCGAGGTGAGTAAATATCAATGTATTGCCAAAATACTAATATTTTTTCAGTTTAAAATGAATGATTGACAAGACTACGATGGCTCAAAGTTGCAAAATATTTCTTTCAATCGACAGCTGTCATTTTTCCAATAAATTGTTGTTCATTTCTTTATCATACGTTGGTACTATGAAGTTTGACTACGTTTACATTCTCATTCGTTTTCGATATTTCTGTGCGATCAGCACGTGTTTATTTTATTCTTTTTGGTTAGAATATCATTACTGTTGCCTTGTTGCGTATTAAATCTGTATTTTTCAATATAAACAGTAATTGTTATTCGAGTTTTGTTTCCTTGGTATAGCATATAAACGTAGTAATTACGTGACGTCATTATCCAGTTATAAATTTTGATGACGTCTCTCCTCTGCTTAATTTTATAGACCATATTAATCATTTATTTATGATAATAAATGGTGTGATTAATGTGACAGTTTTAAAATTTACATACCGATAAAATAATAATAAATTTGTACTAATAACTTACAATGATTGCCCTCCCCGCTGGCCAGAAGCGAAGCTTGAACTAATTCTGGTTGATAACCAAAAAAACTAGCTAAATATCCTAAATAAGTGGACGGAATTGGTTTGGATAGAGGCATACGTAATTTATGCAAGCCTGGTTGAAATGGCAAATGAATTCGACCGTAACCTTCCAAATTAGTACCAGAATAAATACTAAGCACAACTTGCGGCCCTATAATTTGTTATTAAATTAAATTATGGTTATAAAGCCCGCAAAATAAATTACTCACATCCAGAAGGATTAGTTGATTTTAACGATATTTCAATAGGAAAATTAAAAACGATTTTATCCCCGTTTATAATTACATGGGCTGTTTGAGTTACACCTGCTTCCAAACCACTAATCACTTTCCAATCAGGACCAATAATTATTTCATATTTACAATGCCACGTGCTGTTTGAGGCTGCTGTTATATCTACGTACTCTAATTGTCCGTTAAAACTAACCAAAAACATGCCATCACCAGACATTCTAAATTCAATATTTGTATTGTCAACAATCAAAATTGCGCATGCGCCAGACATGCGCATTGCAACTAGGTACGTTTCTTTTACTCCGAATTTTGTTCATTTATTATTTTATATTAAAATTAAACTATTATAGCGAGCTTCATGGACATTATTAGTGGGTGACTAAAAAACGCAAATATTAAAAATTAAGTTAAGTAACTAAAACGTAGTACCAACATAAAATTTTTTTGAAGTATTGGTGACATGTCAACCTATTTCGGGCCGGGAAGTACTAAAAAATATTTATAATAACTATTAAAAAAGAATTCCAGTCATATTATTCTTATATCAATTATTTAAAAGGTTATTTGATTGAAAAAATAATTACTGATTCAAATTAACGTTTTGAATAAAAATCATAAATATCCCTAGTCAAAATATTTTCATTAAAACGTAATTGCTACTGTAAACATTACATTATTATTATAAATAAGTAATCTGTGGGGAATAACAATGAAAAGACTTCGATAAATAGTGACTTAAGTGACATTTGATGACCTTGACAGTTCTATGTGTCAACGACACGGTCTTTATAGGTTAAAAATTGCAAATAACAAGATGGTGCACTAAATAATTAAGTGATTTTATTGTAAACTTGTCTCATAATATTTCTGCTATGAATTTGGGAACTTTTAATCCGTATGGGAATGGTTTGCTGTACGCAGGATTCAACCAAGATCAGGGTACTTATATTACAAAAAATAATAGTAATTTAACTAATTTATTATGTTCTACAGGTTGTTTTGCCTGTGCTACGGATACAGGTTTCCGGGTTTACAATTGCGATCCACTGAAAGAAAAAGAAAGGCAAGACTTTCCTGATGGAGGACTGAGTTACGTTGAAATGTTGTTTAGGTGCAATTATCTTGCGTTGGTTGGGGGAGGACCGCGACCTGTTTACCCTCCGAATAGGGTTATGGTTTGGGATGATTTAAAAAAGACTCCAGCGATTTCTTTAGAATTTAACGCTCCTGTGAAAGCTGTGCGCTTGAGGAGGGATCGAATAGTCGTAGTCTTAGGTAATTATGCATCATGAATACATAAATTAGTACAAACGATTTTTATGTTTTATAGAAGGAGTAATAAAAGTGTACACGTTCACCCAAACCCCGCAGCAGCTGCACGTTTTTGAAACAAGCCCCAATCCCCGAGGTCTGTGTGTGTTGTGTCCAAATAGTAATAACTCCCTTCTTGCGTTTCCCGGGCGCAAAATGGGCCACGTACAAATTGTGGATTTAGCTAACACAGAAAAAGCCCCGCTGGATATTTCCGCACACGAAGCATCATTGAGTTGTATAGCTTTAAATTTACAAGGGACCCGGCTTGCTACAGCCAGCGAAAAAGGAACCCTAATTAGAGTTTTTGATACGAGTAATGGGCAACGATTGACTGAGCTTCGACGTGGAGCACATCAGGTTAGCATATTTTGTTAGATTTTATAAAAAATATAACAAATTTTTGTTTAAGGCGACAATTTATTGCATCAACTTTAATCATAGTTCAACGTGGCTGTGTGTAGCTTCGGATCATGGAACTGTCCACATATTTGCCTTAGATGATCCAAAACTTAACAAGCAGTCAACATTAGCAAACGCCACGTTTTTACCTAAATATTTTACGTCAAATTGGTCGTTTTGTAAATTTACTGTTCCTAATGGACCACCGTGTGTCTGCGCTTTCGGCGCAGACAATAATTCTGTGATTGGTAAGTTTTATTCATTATTATTTAAGAAAAAAATTAAATTAATTGTTTTGCAGTGATTTGTGCCGATGGTAGTTACTACAAATTCGTTTTCAACAATAAAGGCGAATGTACAAGAGACGTAAGTGCTCAATTTCTTGAAATGACTGATGACCATGTGTAATTATCAGTTTGTGTCTGGGTAAGGATAAAAAATGAAACAATCAGTTTGTGTATATAGATATAGTATTCTTTATTCACACAAATAACAAATATATTACACAATTTTGTTACTCAAGTGATGCGTAAACAAATAATTTTGACAGGAATACAGTTTTATTGTATTGTAGTTTTGTGTTATTTCGCATCACTTTGTAAATATGCCATTATGTTCTATGATACCCTGCTCATAATCGCTTTCTCTATCATATCTTTGCAAATAAGATATCATGTAGTATCTATATTTTTTATTATGTAAATTATATTTCCTGATACTATATAAAATAAAATTTTGAATTTTATTCTTGCATTTTTTACGTACACGTCTCCTAAAGCTCATAATTTTCTTCTAAACACTAAATAAAATGGAAGCGATTGTTAAACTAATTGACAAATTCAAGATCAAACAATAATAGGCAAATAAGTATCACAATTTATCATTTTTAAGGCTTTAATTACAGCATTTCAGTTGAAAAAAATAATTAAATATTGCACACCTTCATTTAACTTTGATTCTTTTATTTTGATCATAAATTCTTGCTTTAATTCATAAACGTTCCTCAAATATTTCCGAGCAATAGAATAAGTAGACTCTTTAAAGTTGTCAAGCTTTCGGTATATTTTTATACCTTCATCAGGACACTACAATATTAATAATAATATAAAATACAACAAAAATTCTTACATTATTCGCTTACAATTCTTGATGCTTTAAAAATCAGCCAGATTAATAATAATATATTAAACTTATCAAAAACAGAGTTATTCGAGTGAAATTTAGTCTTCTCTGCACCCTCTCAATCCAACTCTGTCGAAAAAATCATATTTCGGTATTAATTCTTTTCATATTGTCTAACTAACTCCTGAATTTCGTACCTCTACCAACAAAAACATGAACTTTCATATAAATCAACATGAATCTGTCCCTGTTACATAATCCTTTCTTAGCTGACGTCTATTTCCGACATGCTACCCACCTGCCATATTTCAGCTTAATCGGCTTGGCAGTTTTTGAGATTCTGTTTTGAATCAGTGAGAGGTATTTTGAATCACTTTAATCCATCCTTTTCGAAAAAATAATGTATCATATAAAAATATATATTCTTTTCACGTAGTCTACCTGAATATCAAATTTCATGCCTCCAACAACAAAAACTCTAATATAAACTTGCAATCGTCTTTTATACTCCCTTAATTAGACCCTGTCGCAAAATCCAATCTCAAATGACGTTTGCTCCCCACAAACTATTTATCTGCGAAATTTTAGCATAATTATATAATATTTTTTGATATTCCATTGTCAACTTTAGTCCATCCCTGTCGTAGAAACCATATCATTGTATTTATCATCAAAAATAATATTGTGGTATTTATTTTCTTCAAGTTTTCTACCTAACTCCTGAATTTCATGCCTCTACCAACAAAACCATAGAACTTTCATAAAGCCTCTTTAATTCAGCCCTGTTGCAAAATCCTTTCTTAGCTGACGTCTACTTCCGACATGCCACCCACCTGCCAAATTTCAGCTTGATCGACTTGACAGTTTTTGAGATTTAGTGCCAATTCACAATGTGCGTAAACGTAATGAGTACGTAACCGTAAACATAAATGTAAAGTGTTCACAATATTCTAACGTATTTCTTACGTTTATGTATTGACATAAGATCTACGTAATAAAAACGTAAAGTTGAGATAAATTCAACTTTATGTTATGTTTACTTACGAAACAACTAATAGCGCATGCGTCAACTTTAAACACATGTTTTCATCTGACAGTTGGCAACACCCTGAATCAAAACGTGTTTCAAATATGATTGACATAAAATTATTATTAAAAAAAACAACAATTACCTCCTCGTCTTAATATTTCTCTTATTGGCGACTTTTATAACGCAGTTTCAATAATAATAAAACAATCGCAAGATCTTTTACAGACATCATACAATAAAACAAAACAAACTAAACTCCAAACTGTTGAAAGTGAAATCAGAGAAAAACAGTAAACACGAAACAGAATCGACATCAACAGAATATTTGAAAATGACAGTCAGAAAAACCAACACAAATACATCAATAACCCTAATTCGTACCAACGTAAAATGAAAAAGACACTTTATCTTGATATTTTATGTTACGACCACTGTGAACATACATAATTTCTTATGCCTGTATTACACGATTCAATTTATTGATGAAGATATTCATGAAGTTGTTCTTGAATTTCTTCGTGAATTTCTTGTCAAGCAGAAAAACGTTGGTTCGTTTTTACATACATGAAAATTTCCATCAATTTATTGTGAAGAATTCAGTAGTACCAACCTAAATATCAGTTGTCATTTTATTGTCGTTAATTTTTGTATTATGTTTCTTGCAAGTTTCTGTAGAATTAGAAGCACAATGAAATTAGAATTTTCACAGTATTTCTTTAGAATCAAACAAACTTAGCCGCAAAAAAAGTTAGAGATAAACATAGAAAATGTCGAATTCAGAGGTTGGTAACGACAAAATGTGGAGAAAAGACCCTAGAATTCCCTAGAAAGTTGTCGAAAAATAGAACACGTTCTAATTCGTCAATAAATCCATGAATTTCTTCATAAAGAAAAAATTCACGAAGTGTCTTGTATTACACGATCCAATAAATTCAAAATAAAACTTCGTGAATTTATTGATGAAGAAATTGAATCGTGTAATACAGGCATTATTCATTGTATTATCTATTGTTTTAATGTACAGCATTTCCAAAAAGATCGTTTTTTCAAATTATTTTCGACATCCAAAACTGTAACATTACTAGAATCTATTTCATGTTTTTAGCGCATTTTTTGGAAAAAAACGCTATTATATTCACTTTGGCTGTCTGGCTGGCTGGCTAGCGTGACGCTGAGTTCTCAGCAACTATACTAAATACAGACTTGAAACTGGTACTAAATAAAAGCTACTGTTTCGTAGGTTTGCACAAATTGCTTTAATTCAAGCTCAGTGATTGTGGCAGATTGAATTATTCAATTACTTGTTTCAAGTGAAACAATGCCCATAGATATATATGACATTAGGGATATGGCAACTAAAGTTTATTCAAGTAGATAAAAATTTAGTCACAACTTTAGCCGTCGGTGTCACTATTATTATGTACAGTTGTCAAATCTGTCCGGGATTCATTCAATGACTTGTTTGACGCAAATTTGAAGCTTATTAGAATGAATTATTATTATTGGATGAAAATTTGTTTACTTTTGGTGTATTTTTTTCATCTAGCTTTGATAAAGATCAAATTATTATTTTAAGGTACAACACTTGACCTCCCATCAGTCAATAACTAAACAATGAAGATTAAAAGGTATTTTTGAGTTTATACATGCATAAATTATGTACCTATCAAATAGTCAACTTGAAACTAGTACTAAATGGAAGCTGCTGTTTCGTAAATTGGTTTCAAGCTCAGTAATTGTGAGAGATGGTAATTTGCGAAATCTCTGAAGTAACAAGCATTCATGAGCTGTCAAAAATGCGCTTTCATCATCTAGATGATTCTTCCATTTTTTTAAATTTTGATAAAGATATAAAAATATACCGAAAGCTAGACAACTTTTATAAATATAAGTATATAAGGTGTTGAAAACAAAAAAGAATTTTTTCAAAATTCGCAAAATTTTGGGGGTGTTTCAAGAGCCACTGGTCGACACGAAATTCCTAATGAAGCTAATAAATGAATATTTATACCACGTAATTAATGTTAAATAATTAATTTATTTTATTCTGGCGTTTTGCAATAATACCTACACTGTCACTGATCATAAAATTGAGTAATTAAACATTGGTGTGGTTTCTTTATAAAAGTAATAAAATATTGAAATGACCGTCCAAATCGTGTGTTGCTTTAATCCATTTTTTAAAAAAATTCCCACGTCGGAGGGGCTCTGGTTTACTACGTTTTGCCGACAGTGGACGGCCGAGGATAGTTACAGTTACACCCGAAGTTGAAGAAAGTGTGTTAGATATTATTAAAGAAAATCCTGTTTGGATAATTGTTCATTCTCAGCTTGTACATCCGTGCCACTTTCATTCATTTCCTGATTATCAAGCCAGAATGCCGATAATCCAGATTTCGTTTCAGTTTTACTGAAGGATTTAACACCACTTGATTTATTTGTATGGGGCTATCTTAAAAGTAAGTAAGTAAGGGCATAATTTTTATTTAGAAGATGCAGAGCTTGTGTGGAGATGGAAGGAGGGCGTAAACTATTTTTATTCATTAATAAAAACAAATAAATTTTGATTAATACCTGTATTCATTTGTTTATCGCTGTTTTGAAGAACAAAACGTCAAAATACAATTAATTACGTGGGTAAATACTCATTTATTAGATCCACTAGGAATTTCGTGTCGACCAGTATTTTTAACACCCTGTATATATTTTTCATACTTTTAGAAGTTTTTGAGGAACATACATTAAATTTATTTATAGTAAACTATTTTAAATCGGCAAACTCTTAGATTATACGAAATACCGTGCAAATTTTCTGATCTATCAAAATAGTTTTTAATTTTGCATAAAGTTTGATTAATATTGTCAATACAGATTCAGATTTTTTTTAATCATTGTGCTTTATAGCTACAAACTAATCTTTATAATATCATATGGTATTAATATTATGCCCGCTTTACACGGTTATAAATATACAAGCAATTTCACAAAATTTAATCGTGTAAATACATGTAAAAATATGATCGTGTAAAGCGGGCAACTTTTCTCCCAATTTCCTGCCAAATTAATACTCAATGAAAAATATTCGTTTTTACATCAAACAAATAAATAATTAGTTTTGAACAGTCTGTACAACAAGAAACATTGAGCCTTTCAAACGCTTTTAATTATTTAATTCTTAAACAATTATTTTCTTTTCGTCCTTACATTGTTCATCGCTGACTTGATGGATTTTGTGGATGTATCCACCGTATGCTTGCATAATTGTAGGTGAATTTGATCCTTTCTTCCCTGCACAGTTTGGATGGAATAAATAGTAATAGTACAGCAACATTGTGTACCAAATTATTAGGAATAAAGTTGAAAGAGATACAGCCACAACTGAAACATTGTTTTTAAAAATACTGAAATGAAAATGTAATATTGGACTTACTTAGACTGTTTAAGGAAACATACACTCCAGGAACAAAATCAAAGTATGAAACCAGTACAGTAGCCCCTACTAATGTATAGGTTATGCCACTGATGACCAGCCACGGTAAGACACAATTTGGAGATCGAAAACATATACCATATATCATAACACCACACGCTATTTGGTTTAAACAGCCGAATATTGTCCCTATATCCAGCAGGAATATCAATACTGCAAACAAAAATTAGTAAACTTATAAATTAATCAAAATAATTAAAAATTTACCTTGCACAATGTGCTGAGATCGGTGCAACAATTTCTTGTTGGATTTATATTGCTGTTGTTCATTAAAATAAACTGAATTAGCATTTTGACTCTCTTCCTCTTCATTTAAATCAGTTAAAACTAATTCCCAAGCATCTCTAGTGTGCCTCAAGCCCAACATCATTCCAAAAGTCAAAACAGCCGTAACAATCTAAAAAATAAATTATATTTATTTGTAGAAAAATTATTATTAGATACTTACAAAAGCAATAATAGCAAGCAGAAGAGCCCATTGTCGAAGAGTAAAGCATATGATGTTTAATTCGTTAGTGCTTTTCGTTGAGCTTTTCATTTTAATATTTCAGATTAAATAGAAGAAATGAATAATTTTAACAAGCACACAAATGTCAAACACTGCTGTGCTGACAAACGATTGCGCAGAGGTAAATATTCACTGGAAAATCAATAAAACGTAAAGGCGCCAAGTACAATTGAATCTGAAAATTATTCAATTATTCACAAGTCTGTAATAGAAAAAACCATTACTTTTTTTGTACAGTAAAACCTATATTTTGATTAAAATCAATCGATAAAATACGAATGAAACCGCTTTGACAAGTCCTCTAAAGAGCCGCCATTTTATGCTGCCCTCATCGGCTATTTTAGTTACTAACTAAGAACCCCGACTTACACTAGCCAATTAGTAAGTATTAATATTACAATTAAAAATTATTTTGTAGCATATTACAGTAAACAGGTAGGAATACGGGCCACCATTTTTAATTCATGGGACAGTTCAACAATATTATCCAATCAAGCATCAAAATTGTCATAAGAACGACGTATATACAGTTACCTTATAATTAATAAGGGCTATATTCCCATTTAATTCAACTGTATGATATACCCTGTGCCAGATTTAGTGGGAGGACGCTTAGGTCGTAGTTCGTTCTCTTATAGGAGGCGAGCACTACGAGCTAACTGTCAATTTTGGGAGGAGAATGCCATCTTACATAATTCACCCTTAAGTATATGAAAAAAAAGTTCAGTGAGAATATTTCCCAACACACGGTGATATATTCGTGCAGTAGCACATACTGTTAGTGGCATTTCACAATGTACGTAAACATAAGAAGTACGTAACCGTAAACATAAACATAAAGTTGAACTACTGTATTTCAATGCACGTGTTCACAATGCAATGTATTTCTTACGTTTACGTATTGACATAAGAGCTACGTAATGAAAACGTAAGATAAATTCAACTTTATGTTATGTTTACGTACGAAACAACTAATAGCGCATGCGTCAACTTTAAACACATGTTTTTATCTGACAGTTAACGACACCCTGGATCGAAATATGCTTTAAACATGATTGACATAGAATTATTAATAAAAAAAAACAACAGTTTCTTCCTCGTCTTAATATTTCTCTCGTTGGCGACTTTTATAACGCAGTTTCAATAATAATGAAACAATCGCAAGATCTTTTTCAGACATCATACAATAAAACAAACAAACTAAACTTCAACTAATAAAAGTGAAACCAAAGAAAAACATTAAACACGAAACAGAATCGAAATCAACAGAATATATGAAAATGACAGTCAGAGAAACCAACACAATACATCAATAACCCTAATTTGTATACCAACGTAAAATGAAAAAACACTTTATTTTAATATCTTATGTTACGACCACTGTGAACATACATAATTTCTTACGTTTATGTTTTTACGTACTCCTTATGATTACGCACATTGTGAATTGGCACGATTCTATATCTTCCAAACTAATTGAGATAATCAAAATCTGTAAAAAGTATTGTATTTTATACAGTTAAATCTAGTGTAATAAAAAGTTTTATTAAAGTATCCCCAAAAATACATGTACTATAATTTAACAAATAACATAATATAATTCGTAGCTGTATCTTCCGACTGGATTAAAATATTTTAAAATTTGTGTAATCAATAGTAATCTACATACTTCAATATAGCGCCATAATAAGTTTCATTCAAATTTCTCTAGAAATGCCTAAAAAGATGAGCTCAATTTCAAAATTCACTATTATAAAAGCTAACTACTGTAGTAGCACATTGTTTGTTGCTGTATCTTCTGAATGATACAAAATAATTAAAATTTGTGAGGAACATGTTATTCTTTATGATTTTCCTATTTTAATAGAACAAAAAGTTTTATCAAAATTTTCCTAGGCATATAGAAATTATAAGCTAATATTTCCAAACAGACGAGGTAATAATTTTCAAATCTATTTGTGCAGTAGCACACTATTTGCATCTATATCTCTCAAGTAATTTGAGATGATTGATACCTGTAAAAAGTATGTTATTGTGCACAATTTATTCTAATGTAATAAGAAGTTTGATTGTAATATTTTGTAAAGTACATATACTACAGCCTGATGAATAACATATAAAGCTAGTATCTGTATCTTTTGATTTATTTAAGATATTTAAAATATGTGAGAAGTATTGTAATTCACATACTTTAATATAATGCTACAATAAATTTTATTGTAATATCTGTATGAATATGAAAATGATTAATCAAAATACAAAACTCACTAATATTTTCAAAATTGACTACTGTAATTATACAATGTTCGTTGTTGTATCTTCGAAACATAACAAGATGAACAAAATTTGTAAAATTCCTGTTATTCTTTACAGTCTACCATAATTAAAAAACAGACAAGAAAATAATTAATTCGTGCAGTAGCACACTGTTTGCATCTGTATCTTCTAAGTGAAATGAGTAATTGAAATCTGTAAACAGTATTGTATTTTGCATGATTTTATTGAAATATCTTGAAAATACCTTTACCACAGCTTGACAAATGACATACAAAATTCGTAGTTGTATCTTCCGCCTAAATTAAAATAATCTAAATTTGTCAAAAAAATAATGATCTACATAAGTTTTATCAAAATTTCTTCAGGAATGCGTAAATAATGGACTCAATTTCAAAACTTATTAATATTTTTAAAATCGACTAATGTAGTAACACAGTGTTTGTTGCTGTATCTTTGGAACTAAACAAGATAATCAAAATTTGTGAAAAGTCTGTTACCTTGCATAATTCACTCTAATATATAAAAAAAGTTTCAAAAAAATATTCCCAAATATGTAGAAATTACACGCTGATATCTTCAAACAGACGAAGCAATAATTACAAGACGTATTTTTGTAGTATCACTCTGTTTGCATCTATATCTTCAAAATGAATCAAGATAATTAAAATCTGTGAAAAGTATTTGAATTGACACAAATTGATGTAATGTAATAAAAAGTTTTGTCAAAATAACTTTACATTTTTACCAATTATTGCACTTTTATTGTCATATAATATACAATAAAACTCAAATATATTTACCAAATTTTATAGGATTATTTGTGGGTTAGTACATCAATAAAACGATAGACAATAAAAAATAAAAGCGTCCAGTCCAAATTTGACGAGAATCCGTCGAGTAGTTCTCGAGCTAGAGCTTCTTTAGACCTCCCAAGTCAAAACCGTTCAAAAACACATAAAACTAAATGAAGTCATTAAAAAGAAATAAAATCTCCCCTAGCTAACTTTTCTTTTGTTATTTAATTAATCCAATTAGATAAGAAAAGACCGCTTCCTATTACAAGTGTCTTTTTATGATCTTTTAATTTGAACACCTGCACCTATTTGAGTTAGTCTTGCAGGTGTTCAAATTAAAAGACCATAAAAAGACCCTTCTTGAAATAAAAAGCGGTCTTTTCTTATCTAATTGGATTAGTTAAACAACAAAAGAAAAGTTAGCTAGGGGAGATTTTATGTCTTTTTAATGACTTCATTTAGTTTTATGTGTTTTTGAACGGTTTTGACTTGGGAGGTCTAAAGAAGCTCTAGCTCGAGAACTACTCGGCGGATTCCGGTCAAATTTGAACTAAACGCTTCTATTTTTTATTGTCTATCGTTTTATTGATGTACTCAACCACAAATAATTCTATAAAATTTGATAAATATATTTGACAATAAAAGTGCAATAATCGGCAAAAATGTAAATTTATTTTGACAAAACTTTTTATTACATTACATTAATTTGTGTAAATTCAAATACTTTTCACAAATTTTAATCATCTCAATTCAACTATAAAAGATACAGATGCAAACAGTGTGCTACTGCACGAATAGATCTGGAAATCCAAAACTGACTAATAGTCCTGGAATAGCAAGCAGCTCATGTCTCCTGAAATAATTAGCCAATTGTTGAAGAACAGCTAATTTAGTGCCACTTATAATAAATTTAGTTTCAGTCCTTCATCTTTCAACCCTAGCGGTAAAAAGGGCTGAATAATGCAACGAAAATAGTCACAATTTGGAAGTTCAGATTCGATTTCTAGCGGATTTTCATCAATCATTTCAAAAATGTGGACGTAAATATTTATTTTTTTAAACGAAAATGGGTTTTTGTTCAAATTTGATATATATGTAGTCTCTGTAAGGACCACTTTGATAAATGGAGTCAAATCATTTTTCAAAAATATTTACGGGGTGGAAAATATCCTCTCAAATTATTAAAAGACACATAATGCGAAAACCATCAAGAAATTTGAATTTATCTCTTTATATTCTAATTGCATGGACTTTAATCAATATACGAAAATATACTTTTATCCCTTGAAATTTTCAATTAGAGGGTTGAATAAATTGTTAAATACCTATGCCTTGAAACTGGATAAAAACTCCATTAAAATTAAAATGCGAATTATGCAAATACTAGAACTCCTATTTAAATTTGGATTGCAGATTCGAATTTTAGAGGGTCGAATTAAAGGGATGACATGTGTAACTCGATTTTTTTCAAACATTAATAAACATAATAGCTAATCAAATATTAGAAAATGATTTATTTTGAGTAAATAATTCTATAAATTGCAAATATTGTATCATACTCTAGTCAATATTTTTAAGGGATGATAACTATATTACATGTATATAACTTTTGGTTTATACAATCAGTTTATATTGTAATACATTTAGCCTCCGAGAAATAAATTATTTAAACATTTGAGGCAACGTTTCATCCCTTAAATACTTTTTTGATTGATTTTACCTCTTTATTAGGATATATTACACCCCTATCTTCATTTTAAAAATATTCATTAAATTGATGATAAACAGTTTCGAATTGAATCTCCTAAATACAAAACATTATATTTTATAGAATTGTTTATTTATATTTTATTTCAATTGTTGAAATAATATTTATTTTTACAATGCTCAAATATTGTACAAAATACTGTTTTATTCATTATTCTATAATATATTTCAATGCCAAACTTAATATCATTAGATTTTTATTAATTGATCCGTGTGGTAACGTGTTTAGATTAGATATTTGTGTGAACGCTACGCGATACTTTTTGATGTTGTGTATTCTTTCTGGTGCATTGCGCACTATGGGCAAATGAACGTAGGTCTGAGATTCATTATAAAGCGTCATGCCGGTTGGAATGTATTTCTTCGTTGATTACCAGCCCGGCCGTTGTGCTGTGTAGTCCACGGTCGCTTGCTTTTGTGTTTCAATTAAGGCTTAGGGTTGTAGCTGGGGTTGTTCGTGACCCATTCGTGGGTAAGGATGGTTAGCATCCTCCGTCCGTTTAGATTTTGTTTGTAGTTTAAATTTAAATTCACGTTCGGTGATTTTGTACGACGTTGCGAAAGCGCAGCTCCGCGGAGCCAACATATTTTATTAAATCCGTGATTAATTTTGCTATAATAATAAAAGGCGCTTTAGTTTTGGGTAGGCATTTTGTTAAATTCGCGATGGACTAAGCGGTGCGCAAACTAGGGGGGTAGCCGAAGATGCCTGGCTACTTTCCCTCGCCGGATTTTTTGCCGGGAATCCTATACTCGTGCGCTGCCATCCGTAGGCCTTCACTCTAGAGGTAGTACCCCTGGTGACTCCTGGCCGAAGGGTGGGTGTGGAAGTGCCTGAAGCATGCAATCATGTGATAGATCTATAGCCAGGGGGAAACTGAGGAGTAGCCGCTACGTGGCAGGTATAGGTCGCGTTTTAGGCGTTAAACACCGGGGTTCGGCAGGGACCCACGTAAACTCTGAACAAACACGCGGCGGTGTTAGTTCTTTTTTTTTTAATTAGCTCGTGAACTGCGAATTGCGAATTGGGGGTTTGAATGGTGTGTGATGAATGTTGAATGAATGCTTAATCAAAATTCCCTTTCAGTACATCATCATCATCATCATCAACAGGGCGTAAGTTGACTAAAAAAAAAATATTTGTTTCAGGTTTCTAATCTATTTTATTTTTCTATCAATTTTCAGATCGGAGGAGACGTAAGTTGACTAGTAAAATATTTTTTACAGGTCTCTAATCTATTATTTTTTTTTAAATTGTTTTACAGATCGCTGGACAGGTAATATTTTTGTTTAATAGTTTGGAATTCTGACAGTTTAATTAATTTTTGTGTGTATTTTATGATTGCAGGACTTCAAGCTTCAAGTAGCAGACTTCCGTCGTTGGAAGTGGCCCAGCAGCTTCATCTTTAAGCCCAGCAGCTTGCAATAGTCCACCGAGGGAGCACCCCGCCGAACTAATTAAAACATTCCCTTTCAGCTCAGCATCATCATCTTCACATCAGAGCTTCAAGCTTCAAGCTTCAAGCAACAGTCTGCCGTCGTTGGAAGTGGCCCAGCTGTTTTCATCTTTAAGCCCAGCTGCTAACAATCAACCACCGTGGGAGCGCCCCGCCGAACTAATCATAACCTTCCCTTTCAGCTCAAAATCATTGCCACTACATCAACACGTAAGATTTATTCAAAATAATGATGAAAAACTTTACTGATCTTCAATTTATTAATTTATTTGTATTTTTTATGTTTTTAGGCCATCCAGCGTCGGCACCAGAGCCCAGCAGCCGGAGCAGAGCCCAGCAGCCGTCCAAGAAGTCCTCCAGTAACTGTAGAAGATCAACTCAACTTTAAAGAAGTCAACTGATTTATTTTGCCTGTCGCTTGCAAAGTTCAAGTGAGTTCAATTTCTTTTGAAATTTTTCGACTTGTAATAATTATTTTGTTGTTTCAGTTGCAGCGAGCGAAGAAGCCACTTCTCTGGTCTAGGTTTCGCTGGGGTTTTCCTAGGCCCAAAGGGAGAATTCCCGGAGAAGAGTTCGTCTCTTTCCCCTTAGTCATTGCCTGGGGGCGAACAAAGCTTACAACAACGCAACAGCATCGCGTACAAAACTTTCAACAACACAGCAGCATCGAGTATTCAACAATTAATCTGCGTATCTTTGTACCCTTTCCTAATTTCCTAAATAAACTCATTCCCACAAAATTTACAGTTGTATTTATTTCTAAAACCTATTTTTATTTTTTTCAGAAGTATCTACTTAAGTTTAAAAATGCTCGTTGTTCTGTAACATATTTCAGAATTATCAAATAAAATCTTTTCTACAAAATTAATTGTATTTTATTTATTTTAGAAACCCATTTTTTTTTTCAGTGATAAATAAATAGTGGAATCTCATAGATAATATTCACTAATTAATTTTGTAAACTCAAAAAATATAAATTAATTGCCGGGCAATCCGCAACGCAAGTTTTTAATAAATCAAAAAAAGTCTTAAGTAAAGTCATATTATTTTTGAAAAATAAATGAGACATTTGAAATACATTTTTTTGATTAAAGTCCTTATTTAAGGGAAAATCATAAATTTATAAGAGTACTAATAACTTTAGTTTTATTTGTCACAGGAAAAACTTTTGAATTAGTTGAATTGAATTGAATTTATTTCAATATATTTAGGATTTAAGCCCTTATGTGGAATGTAATTAATCATTTCTATCCCCGCAAACTAGTGCTTGATATAAAAACTATTTTATGTTCAATCAATGCACAATTGCAATTAAGGGTGACATTATCTTGAAAATTTTTTCTAAATACTTATTTAGCCATTTAGCCACTAAAAAATAAAATTACTTTAGGATTTCTCAAAACGAGATACATGCTGCCATCTCTTAGATTCTCGAGAACTAACAAGTAAATCAGACCATACAATATAACTGCTCAACAAGTAACCGTAGTTTTAAATGTCAAAATTTAATAGAGAGCTCATATCTCCTAGATTAATGATTCTAGATTTATCAATTAACCTTTAATAGCAATTTTATATTATGCTATTCATTTCGAAACCAAGTCCAGTCTTCTATCTTCCAAATACACAAAGTATTAAGAGGTGAAATAATGCAAAGAGAATCCGGTCATACAATATATGTGCTCAACAGATAACCACAAATTTATTAATCAATATCTTGAAAAGAGCTTATATCTCTTAAATAAATAAGGTGTATAATAATTCCATTAGTTAATATAGGTTGGATAATGCAATAATCTCCATATGTATAAAGTTTATGCCTATTTTAATAGAAAATAAGGATAATTTGATGAAAATTCCGTTTATATTCAAAAAAATATATCCGAAATTGATAAAAGTATTTTCAATCAATTATCAGATTATTTATTTGAAAAACAAAAAATATATTGACCTTCCTTAATGCTTTCTTTATGCATTCTCATCAAAATTCGTATCAAATTGTTCTTAATGTCTTAGATTTTCGACAATTTATTAGCGCTTGTAAAAGGCTGTCCCAAACTATACTTTATTATCGTGATATTATCGCAACTAAATAATATTTTTGTTGTAAAAAGTAAACTAAATGAGACTATACAAGATAATTGACTCAACAAAAAAAAAAATGATTCAAAAATCTTCAATTAAATCTTTAATATCAAGAATTTTTCAAAATTTTTTTCGATTAAATCACAGTAGTCCAAGATAAAAACTCTTATATTAACAATAATTTCAATAGAAAAGTATTCTAAATTGGTTTAATTTATAGAGTATATAATGTGGAAAAGTCCTATGTACATTTTTGTTTGATATTTCATCCCGAAAATTTATTGTGTAATTATTCCTAAAATATGAACGCACATCTCACTGCAATGCTAGACACACAACGACGTGGAGATTACTACTCCGTTCAACTCAACTTACTTCTACTCAACTTTCCAAGCGCTTAAGTTGAAAGTGACTATCAGTGTGGCGGTGATTGTAGTAAATATTTGTGTGTAAAAGTATTCAAATAATAACTATGTACTACGTAGAAGTTTCTTGAAGAATATTTCTTTAAAGTACAATTTTACAAAAGAAAAATGCTGCTTGCCCTTTCAAGGGCTTGAGAATTATGTTGTTTCTATACAACTTGAAAATAAGAATTAATTATATACCTGTCCTTTTAAGGGCTTAAGAATTTTGTTGTTTATATACAACTGAAAATTAAGAATATTATTTATTTATATCCAACTTTTAAAAAACTTGTCCTTTTAAGGGCTTAAGAATTTTGTTGTTTATATACAACTGAAAATTAAGAATATTATTTATTTATGTACAACTTTAAAAAAACTTGTCCTTTTAAGGGCTTAAGAATTTTGTTGTTTATATACAACTTGAAAATAAGAATATTATAAATATACAACTTTAAAGAAGAATTTCCAGTGGTCATTTTAGTGACCGGCTCATAAAGTACCGGGGCCTGAGGCCCACATATCCGATCGGATATATTCCGGATTGGTGAAATTATACAGCCAATATTGATTTTGGCAATGTATGCCGAAAACTCGTTCCCACTGTAATCTGCTAGCCGTTTGGCACCAACGTTTGGATAATTGGGAATATTAGCCAAGAATTTGCTTGCCGATTTAAGGGCAAAACTCTTTGATCAACTCGATCTTTAGATCGTTCTGGATCTATTCAAAATAAAGAATTATTATTAATATTGAACTTGACAAAAAAAGAATTTATAATTAATATATGACTTTAAAAGAATATATTTAAATATTGGGTGTATTTTTAAATACATGACAAACGGTTCTTTTAAGAGCCCCCAAAAATTTTCAGAAAAAAGAATTATTATATTTGTATACAATTATGAATATAAATTTCATGTAACAAGTGCAATGAATATATTGAGTGAAAAATCGCTAATTGGATGGTTTTTCGCGTTAAAATATGAAATCGAGGAATTAATTAAAATATTTTATTTTTCAAATAAAAGCCTTCATCGGTGAAATGTTTTAAACAAACTCCTACTATTTTCGAAAACATTTCGATTCTTTCCTATACATTCTTTTAATAACAGTTCTAACTTTCATGTAAATTACATTTTCACAAAATAAATTATAATTTAAATAAAGGCTATTACAAGTACATTTCATTGAAAAATAGTCAAATTTTGGATGAAAATTGCTCTATATTTTATAAATTGAAAAATATGTACGATGCCACAACGTAGATATTCATTCATTTATTTATTATTGATTTTATTAGCAATATCTTCGTTATTAATAAACTTTGCTCCTCATTCTGAGCAAGTAAGGTTACAACACAATAAAAATTTGCAATGTGTCACACATGAAGCATAAATCTGGAGGGAGAAATCGAGTAACCAATAGGATTAACGGATGACTAAGTTAAAGTTTGAGACGAATTATTTGGGAAAATATTCAATTTTCCACATTTTATAATTTGTAATATTGAAATATGTTTCATAATTAGCATTTATTCCATCATTCTACGAGTATTATTTTAAAAGGAACAAACATCGGAAATACATTTTAATTAATCCACAAATTTAGCAATATTTCTCTTTTAAAGACAAATATATAATCTCATTTATAACTTTTTAAATAAACAGGTTCATACCTAATTCAATGCATATATTGATCCAATAAAGTCGCAAATTGATAAAATTAAAGAAAAAACTGTTTTGAATTCTATTTAGTTTTGTATAGAGCGTGTGGCAATTTTCTAATATTACATACGATATTGAATGGAAATACATATCGTAAAATAACATCCCTAGACTTCCTATACCAGCAGAGTGTGAAAATGAAGGGATTAATTCAGGTTTATTATAAATCGGATTACTTGAGCTTCTTAATACGATTATTTTAGGATAAATAAGCCAGTGGCACACCACACATATTCATCCATCGACATTCAGACTGCCCAATTTGCATAATATGAAATAACAAGTAAATTGAAATATTTTCAATCACCAAATTGATTTTAATCGATTCTTTTAAGTGCATTCTATTTCAAAATAATCAAATTTTGAGAAATCATTGCCCCTAATTTTTTAAATTAACAAATATATAAATATGTTGAAGTTTGGAGGTAATCTCATCATATTTTCAATAATTAGTAATATTTTGGGCTTGAAATACATTTAATTAGGTAAATATTCATTTCATTTTGTAAATACAAGTCATTAAATGAATTTAAAATTTGATATTTTGTAACCTTGACATACAAATAATAATAATTACTCTTCAAATAATGGGGAATAGATTCTTGGACGGTACAACTGAATGAGTTATTTAGTTTGCATATAAATATTAATTCTTTCTTTTAAAAATTATTGGTGGCTCTTAAAAGAGCCATTTGTTTATAATATTGTATATAATAATTCTTTTTTTCTGAATAAAATTGGCGGACCTGAAAAGGTCCTGTAGTTCACTAATGTCGCATTTGTTACATCAGAAGTACTTTTTCAACCCCATTAAAATTGATTCTACTTTAAACCCAATGAACAACCGATGTGTTCATTTATGCAAAACAAGATTCGTGCCCCGTCAAGCCGGAGGCCGCATGGCTCGCCTAATTACGCGGATGTCAGACCAAGATTTCACACCTACTTCCCAGCAGTCCTAGGAGCTACTGAAAGTGAAGGTCTACGTCTTTTATCTGCATACTCCCGGCACCAAACCGTACAAAAGCATACTGACTCCGTCTGCATCGATACCGCGATGATATAATTTGAAAATAACCGGAGGTTACCTCAAATTACATCACCGACAGCTGGGGTGAACCCATTATCTCCGGGGGGTATCAGTAGAGGCTCAGGGATGCTCACCGATAGTCCTTTATTACGAAAGGACAGCAAAAAAACCAAGAAAATATCGGATAAATTAATTCACAAAATATCGCAAAAAATTTAGAATTCTTAGCCAAAAACCCATTTACTACTCGCGTAATATTAATTCAATTCAAAATTTTGATAGCTACTTTAATCCGAACTTTGTTTATTTACTTAGAACTTCTGATGTTACACACACAACAACCGTGAATCAAATAGATTTTCGACGCTAATTCAACGATATTTATACACAGGAGAGTGCTCCGTTGATCTGATTGGCCGCGCAATTTCCACTTCCACATTCAGTCCATACCCCTCAATGAGTGAGACAAAGACAGACTAACAATATATAGTGATAACATTTAAACGCATTTTAATGAAAAATAGACAAAATTTCATAGAAAATTTGATAGAATTAGGTGTGTATTACTTGGAAAAATATCTACGTATCAAATTTTCTAAATTTTATAGCAGGAAAATCGAATTACAGACATTTTTATAGATCTTGCCCTTTGATCTGATTTCAATCATTGTTTTTTAGAATATGCGTTAACAAATTGACATGAAATTAAATTTATCTGATGTATCTCCATGGTTCTTATCAAAATCAATCAAAAGTTACAGTCTGTATGCCATCATTTTCTTAAAATTCATGAAAAAGTGAGTTGTGTTGATGCTTTTCGGCAAAAAATTTGCACTTTTTCGTCTGTATTTTCTCTAATTCTCTGTTTTTCTTGACAAAATTATATTTTTCTAATAGAAAGTGAGTTGTTCTAACGATATTAGCTCATTTTGTGTTCATTCAATGGACAGTCTATTAGAAATAATGTTTTTTGTGGTAGGACCAAGTATGTTGTATACCTCTAATGAGTGAAACATTGATAGGCTTATGCGGATTGTAATGTTAACATTAATAACGCATTTCAATGGAGAATAAACAGAATTTCTTGGAGATTTCGATAGAATTAGGTGTGTTTTACCTGGGGAAATGTCTGCGAATGAGTTTAACTAGATTTTATAACAGGAAAATTGAATTACAGACATTTTTATAGATCTCACACTTCGATCTGATTTCAATTATTGATCTTAAGAATATGCGCTAGCAAACTGATACAAAATTGAATGTATATGATGTATCTTGTTGTTTTCTATCAGAATCAATCAAAAGCTAACATGAGATAGGAGCAAGAGAGCCGAAGGCTCAGAATCCTTAGGAAGTAAAACTAATATTGGTCCAAATGTAAATCTTGTAATATATTTTCATGTCTAGAACATGCAAATATGTATTGTGTAAATTACAAAAAAAAATGGACAACAAGAGAAATTTTATATGTACTATGAACAAAGTTTTGAGTCCGTATCAAGTTTTTAGATATTTTTGTAGCTGAATTAGATATTTTTCATTCAAAAATATGTCAGTTTAACACAGCTACCATTATTTTTGTTTCCTTGTGTTGTTTTAATGCTGGAATATTACACATCCAGAACATATGCTGCCTTTTTTCAAATATAAAGTTGAAAACCCATGTCAATGTTTCTTTTTTAAAAAGTATGTGCTTCAACATGATTGTTTTTCATCCAAAATTTTGGTTTTATGTTTAATTTAAGATTTTCGTGGATTTTCAAAACTCGGCGAGAAATTTCACGTCTCTAAAGGGCTAAGGAATTGAATGTTGAAAGCAAAATATGTTACACTTTGGAAACTCATAACAAGATACATCTTATCCTTATTCCATCAGAATTCTTATCAAAATATGTTTATTTTCCATAAAAATAGGCATAAACCTTATACACGTCATACATTACATAACACTCGTATAGTTTAAACCATCTCAACATGAATTGGACTCACACCATTCTCAAAAACAATAGTTTCCATTATACTGCCAACTATAAACACAAAAAATATGCAAATATTGTTGGAATTATTCACTTCCTATCAATAAATATCGATTTTATTGGGAAATAATGGGAATTAGAGAGAGTGCAGACGAAAAACAATGAGAATCTAAAGTTGAGGGAGTCATTTCAATTATTTAGGAATTTTAAGAAAATGGTGTCATGCAAACTGTAGCTTTTGATTGATTCTGATAGAAAACAACAAGATACATCATATACATTCAATTTTGTATCAGTTTGCTAGCGCATATTCTTAAGATCAATAATTGAAATCAGATCGAAGTGTGAGATCTATAAAAATGTCTGTAATTCAATTTTCCTGTTATAAAATCTAGTTAAACTCATTCGCAGACATTTCCCCAGGTAAAACACACCTAATTCTATCGAAATCTCCAAGAAATTCTGTTTATTCTCCATTGAAATGCGTTATTAATGTTAACATTACAATCCGCATAAGCCTATCAATGTTTCACTCATTAGAGGTATACAACATACTTGGTCCTACCACAAAAAACATTATTTCTAATAGACTGTCCATTGAATGAACACAAAATGAGCTAATATCGTTAGAACAACTCACTTTCTATTAGAAAAATATAATTTTGTCAAGAAAAACAGAGAATTAGAGAAAATACAGACGAAAAAGTGCAAATTTTTTGCCGAAAAGCATCAACACAACTCACTTTTTCATGAATTTTAAGAAAATGATGGCATACAGACTGTAACTTTTGATTGATTTTGATAAGAACCATGGAGATACATCAGATAAATTTAATTTCATGTCAATTTGTTAACGCATATTCTAAAAAACAATGATTGAAATCAGATCAAAGGGCAAGATCTATAAAAATGTCTGTAATTCGATTTTCCTGCTATAAAATTTAGAAAATTTGATACGTAGATATTTTTCCAAGTAATACACACCTAATTCTATCAAATTTTCTATGAAATTTTGTCTATTTTTCATTAAAATGCGTTTAAATGTTATCACTATATATTGTTAGTCTGTCTTTGTCTCACTCATTGAGGGGTATGGACTGAATGTGGAAGTGGAAATTGCGCGGCCAATCAGATCAACGGAGCACTCTCCTGTGTATAAATATCGTTGAATTAGCGTCGAAAATCTATTTGATTCACGGTTGTTGTGTGTGTAACATCAGAAGTTCTAAGTAAATAAACAAAGTTCGGATTAAAGTAGCTATCAAAATTTTGAATTGAATTAATATTACGCGAGTAGTAAATGGGTTTTTGGCTAAGAATTCTAAATTTTTTGCGATATTTTGTGAATTAATTTATCCGATATTTTCTTGGTTTTTTTGCTGTCCTTTCGTAATAAAGGACTATCGGTGAGCATCCCTGAGCCTCTACTGATACCCCCCGGAGATAATGGGTTCACCCCAGCTGTCGGTGATGTAATTTGAGGTAACCTCCGGTTATTTTCAAATTATATCATCGCGGTATCGATGCAGACGGAGTCAGTATGCTTTTGTACGGTTTGGTGCCGGGAGTATGCAGATAAAAGACGTAGACCTTCACTTTCAGTAGCTCCTAGGACTGCTGGGAAGTAGGTGTGAAATCTTGGTCTGACATCCGCGTAATTAGGCGAGCCATGCGGCCTCCGGCTTGACGGGGCACGAATCTTGTTTTGCATAAATGAACACATCGGTTGTTCATTGGGTTTAAAGTAGAATCAATTTTAATGGGGTTGAAAAAGTACTTCTGATGTAACAAATGCGACATTAGTGAACTACAGGACCTTTTCAGGTCCGCCAATTTTATTCAGAAAAAAAGAATTATTATATACAATATATTAAACAAATGGCTCTTTTAAGAGCCACCAATAATTTTTAAAAGAAAGAATTAATATTTATATGCAAACTAAATAACTCATTCAGTTGTACCGTCCAAGAATCTATTCCCCATTATTTGAAGAGTAATTATTATTATTTGTATGTCAAGGTTACAAAATATCAAATTTTAAATTCATTTAATGACTTGTATTTACAAAATGAAATGAATATTTACCTAATTAAATGTATTTCAAGCCCAAAATATTACTAATTATTGAAAATATGATGAGATTACCTCCAAACTTCAACATATTTATATATTTGTTAATTTAAAAAATTAGGGGCAATGATTTCTCAAAATTTGATTATTTTGAAATAGAATGCACTTAAAAGAATCGATTAAAATCAATTTGGTGATTGAAAATATTTCAATTTACTTGTTATTTCATATTATGCAAATTGGGCAGTCTGAATGTCGATGGATGAATATGTGTGGTGTGCCACTGGCTTATTTATCCTAAAATAATCGTATTAAGAAGCTCAAGTAATCCGATTTATAATAAACCTGAATTAATCCCTTCATTTTCACACTCTGCTGGTATAGGAAGTCTAGGGATGTTATTTTACGATATGTATTTCCATTCAATATCGTATGTAATATTAGAAAATTGCCACACGCTCTATACAAAACTAAATAGAATTCAAAACAGTTTTTTCTTTAATTTTATCAATTTGCGACTTTATTGGATCAATATATGCATTGAATTAGGTATGAACCTGTTTATTTAAAAAGTTATAAATGAGATTATATATTTGTCTTTAAAAGAGAAATATTGCTAAATTTGTGGATTAATTAAAATGTATTTCCGATGTTTGTTCCTTTTAAAATAATACTCGTAGAATGATGGAATAAATGCTAATTATGAAACATATTTCAATATTACAAATTATAAAATGTGGAAAATTGAATATTTTCCCAAATAATTCGTCTCAAACTTTAACTTAGTCATCCGTTAATCCTATTGGTTACTCGATTTCTCCCTCCAGATTTATGCTTCATGTGTGACACATTGCAAATTTTTATTGTGTTGTAACCTTACTTGCTCAGAATGAGGAGCAAAGTTTATTAATAACGAAGATATTGCTAATAAAATCAATAATAAATAAATGAATGAATATCTACGTTGTGGCATCGTACATATTTTTCAATTTATAAAATATAGAGCAATTTTCATCCAAAATTTGACTATTTTTCAATGAAATGTACTTGTAATAGCCTTTATTTAAATTATAATTTATTTTGTGAAAATGTAATTTACATGAAAGTTAGAACTGTTATTAAAAGAATGTATAGGAAAGAATCGAAATGTTTTCGAAAATAGTAGGAGTTTGTTTAAAACATTTCACCGATGAAGGCTTTTATTTGAAAAATAAAATATTTTAATTAATTCCTCGATTTCATATTTTAACGCGAAAAACCATCCAATTAGCGATTTTTCACTCAATATATTCATTGCACTTGTTACATGAAATTTATATTCATAATTGTATACAAATATAATAATTCTTTTTTCTGAAAATTTTTGGGGGCTCTTAAAAGAACCGTTTGTCATGTATTTAAAAATACACCCAATATTTAAATATATTCTTTTAAAGTCATATATTAATTATAAATTCTTTTTTTGTCAAGTTCAATATTAATAATAATTCTTTATTTTGAATAGATCCAGAACGATCTAAAGATCGAGTTGATCAAAGAGTTTTGCCCTTAAATCGGCAAGCAAATTCTTGGCTAATATTCCCAATTATCCAAACGTTGGTGCCAAACGGCTAGCAGATTACAGTGGGAACGAGTTTTCGGCATACATTGCCAAAATCAATATTGGCTGTATAATTTCACCAATCCGGAATATATCCGATCGGATATGTGGGCCTCAGGCCCCGGTACTTTATGAGCCGGTCAATAAAATGACCACTGGAAATTCTTCTTTAAAGTTGTATATTTATAATATTCTTATTTTCAAGTTGTATATAAACAACAAAATTCTTAAGCCCTTAAAAGGACAAGTTTTTTTAAAGTTGTACATAAATAAATAATATTCTTAATTTTCAGTTGTATATAAACAACAAAATTCTTAAGCCCTTAAAAGGACAAGTTTTTTAAAAGTTGGATATAAATAAATAATATTCTTAATTTTCAGTTGTATATAAACAACAAAATTCTTAAGCCCTTAAAAGGACAGGTATATAATTAATTCTTATTTTCAAGTTGTATAGAAACAACATAATTCTCAAGCCCTTGAAAGGGCAAGCAGCATTTTTCTTTTGTAAAATTGTACTTTAAAGAAATATTCTTCAAGAAACTTCTACGTAGTACATAGTTATTATTTGAATACTTTTACACACAAATATTTACTACAATCACCGCCACACTGATAGTCACTTTCAACTTAAGCGCTTGGAAAGTTGAGTAGAAGTAAGTTGAGTTGAACGGAGTAGTAATCTCCACGTCGTTGTGTGTCTAGCATTGCAGTGAGATGTGCGTTCATATTTTAGGAATAATTACACAATAAATTTTCGGGATGAAATATCAAACAAAAATGTACATAGGACTTTTCCACATTATATACTCTATAAATTAAACCAATTTAGAATACTTTTCTATTGAAATTATTGTTAATATAAGAGTTTTTATCTTGGACTACTGTGATTTAATCGAAAAAAATTTTGAAAAATTCTTGATATTAAAGATTTAATTGAAGATTTTTGAATCATTTTTTTTTTTGTTGAGTCAATTATCTTGTATAGTCTCATTTAGTTTACTTTTTACAACAAAAATATTATTTAGTTGCGATAATATCACGATAATAAAGTATAGTTTGGGACAGCCTTTTACAAGCGCTAATAAATTGTCGAAAATCTAAGACATTAAGAACAATTTGATACGAATTTTGATGAGAATGCATAAAGAAAGCATTAAGGAAGGTCAATATATTTTTTGTTTTTCAAATAAATAATCTGATAATTGATTGAAAATACTTTTATCAATTTCGGATATATTTTTTTGAATATAAACGGAATTTTCATCAAATTATCCTTATTTTCTATTAAAATAGGCATAAACTTTATACATATGGAGATTATTGCATTATCCAACCTATATTAACTAATGGAATTATTATACACCTTATTTATTTAAGAGATATAAGCTCTTTTCAAGATATTGATTAATAAATTTGTGGTTATCTGTTGAGCACATATATTGTATGACCGGATTCTCTTTGCATTATTTCACCTCTTAATACTTTGTGTATTTGGAAGATAGAAGACTGGACTTGGTTTCGAAATGAATAGCATAATATAAAATTGCTATTAAAGGTTAATTGATAAATCTAGAATCATTAATCTAGGAGATATGAGCTCTCTATTAAATTTTGACATTTAAAACTACGGTTACTTGTTGAGCAGTTATATTGTATGGTCTGATTTACTTGTTAGTTCTCGAGAATCTAAGAGATGGCAGCATGTATCTCGTTTTGAGAAATCCTAAAGTAATTTTATTTTTTAGTGGCTAAATGGCTAAATAAGTATTTAGAAAAAATTTTCAAGATAATGTCACCCTTAATTGCAATTGTGCATTGATTGAACATAAAATAGTTTTTATATCAAGCACTAGTTTGCGGGGATAGAAATGATTAATTACATTCCACATAAGGGCTTAAATCCTAAATATATTGAAATAAATTCAATTCAATTCAACTAATTCAAAAGTTTTTCCTGTGACAAATAAAACTAAAGTTATTAGTACTCTTATAAATTTATGATTTTCCCTTAAATAAGGACTTTAATCAAAAAAATGTATTTCAAATGTCTCATTTATTTTTCAAAAATAATATGACTTTACTTAAGACTTTTTTTGATTTATTAAAAACTTGCGTTGCGGATTGCCCGGCAATTAATTTATATTTTTTGAGTTTACAAAATTAATTAGTGAATATTATCTATGAGATTCCACTATTTATTTATCACTGAAAAAAAAAATGGGTTTCTAAAATAAATAAAATACAATTAATTTTGTAGAAAAGATTTTATTTGATAATTCTGAAATATGTTACAGAACAACGAGCATTTTTAAACTTAAGTAGATACTTCTGAAAAAAATAAAAATAGGTTTTAGAAATAAATACAACTGTAAATTTTGTGGGAATGAGTTTATTTAGGAAATTAGGAAAGGGTACAAAGATACGCAGATTAATTGTTGAATACTCGATGCTGCTGTGTTGTTGAAAGTTTTGTACGCGATGCTGTTGCGTTGTTGTAAGCTTTGTTCGCCCCCAGGCAATGACTAAGGGGAAAGAGACGAACTCTTCTCCGGGAATTCTCCCTTTGGGCCTAGGAAAACCCCAGCGAAACCTAGACCAGAGAAGTGGCTTCTTCGCTCGCTGCAACTGAAACAACAAAATAATTATTACAAGTCGAAAAATTTCAAAAGAAATTGAACTCACTTGAACTTTGCAAGCGACAGGCAAAATAAATCAGTTGACTTCTTTAAAGTTGAGTTGATCTTCTACAGTTACTGGAGGACTTCTTGGACGGCTGCTGGGCTCTGCTCCGGCTGCTGGGCTCTGGTGCCGACGCTGGATGGCCTAAAAACATAAAAAATACAAATAAATTAATAAATTGAAGATCAGTAAAGTTTTTCATCATTATTTTGAATAAATCTTACGTGTTGATGTAGTGGCAATGATTTTGAGCTGAAAGGGAAGGTTATGATTAGTTCGGCGGGGCGCTCCCACGGTGGTTGATTGTTAGCAGCTGGGCTTAAAGATGAAAACAGCTGGGCCACTTCCAACGACGGCAGACTGTTGCTTGAAGCTTGAAGCTTGAAGCTCTGATGTGAAGATGATGATGCTGAGCTGAAAGGGAATGTTTTAATTAGTTCGGCGGGGTGCTCCCTCGGTGGACTATTGCAAGCTGCTGGGCTTAAAGATGAAGCTGCTGGGCCACTTCCAACGACGGAAGTCTGCTACTTGAAGCTTGAAGTCCTGCAATCATAAAATACACACAAAAATTAATTAAACTGTCAGAATTCCAAACTATTAAACAAAAATATTACCTGTCCAGCGATCTGTAAAACAATTTAAAAAAAAATAATAGATTAGAGACCTGTAAAAAATATTTTACTAGTCAACTTACGTCTCCTCCGATCTGAAAATTGATAGAAAAATAAAATAGATTAGAAACCTGAAACAAATATTTTTTTTTTAGTCAACTTACGCCCTGTTGATGATGATGATGATGATGTACTGAAAGGGAATTTTGATTAAGCATTCATTCAACATTCATCACACACCATTCAAACCCCCAATTCGCAATTCGCAGTTCACGAGCTAATTAAAAAAAAAAGAACTAACACCGCCGCGTGTTTGTTCAGAGTTTACGTGGGTCCCTGCCGAACCCCGGTGTTTAACGCCTAAAACGCGACCTATACCTGCCACGTAGCGGCTACTCCTCAGTTTCCCCCTGGCTATAGATCTATCACATGATTGCATGCTTCAGGCACTTCCACACCCACCCTTCGGCCAGGAGTCACCAGGGGTACTACCTCTAGAGTGAAGGCCTACGGATGGCAGCGCACGAGTATAGGATTCCCGGCAAAAAATCCGGCGAGGGAAAGTAGCCAGGCATCTTCGGCTACCCCCCTAGTTTGCGCACCGCTTAGTCCATCGCGAATTTAACAAAATGCCTACCCAAAACTAAAGCGCCTTTTATTATTATAGCAAAATTAATCACGGATTTAATAAAATATGTTGGCTCCGCGGAGCTGCGCTTTCGCAACGTCGTACAAAATCACCGAACGTGAATTTAAATTTAAACTACAAACAAAATCTAAACGGACGGAGGATGCTAACCATCCTTACCCACGAATGGGTCACGAACAACCCCAGCTACAACCCTAAGCCTTAATTGAAACACAAAAGCAAGCGACCGTGGACTACACAGCACAACGGCCGGGCTGGTAATCAACGAAGAAATACATTCCAACCGGCATGACGCTTTATAATGAATCTCAGACCTACGTTCATTTGCCCATAGTGCGCAATGCACCAGAAAGAATACACAACATCAAAAAGTATCGCGTAGCGTTCACACAAATATCTAATCTAAACACGTTACCACACGGATCAATTAATAAAAATCTAATGATATTAAGTTTGGCATTGAAATATATTATAGAATAATGAATAAAACAGTATTTTGTACAATATTTGAGCATTGTAAAAATAAATATTATTTCAACAATTGAAATAAAATATAAATAAACAATTCTATAAAATATAATGTTTTGTATTTAGGAGATTCAATTCGAAACTGTTTATCATCAATTTAATGAATATTTTTAAAATGAAGATAGGGGTGTAATATATCCTAATAAAGAGGTAAAATCAATCAAAAAAGTATTTAAGGGATGAAACGTTGCCTCAAATGTTTAAATAATTTATTTCTCGGAGGCTAAATGTATTACAATATAAACTGATTGTATAAACCAAAAGTTATATACATGTAATATAGTTATCATCCCTTAAAAATATTGACTAGAGTATGATACAATATTTGCAATTTATAGAATTATTTACTCAAAATAAATCATTTTCTAATATTTGATTAGCTATTATGTTTATTAATGTTTGAAAAAAATCGAGTTACACATGTCATCCCTTTAATTCGACCCTCTAAAATTCGAATCTGCAATCCAAATTTAAATAGGAGTTCTAGTATTTGCATAATTCGCATTTTAATTTTAATGGAGTTTTTATCCAGTTTCAAGGCATAGGTATTTAACAATTTATTCAACCCTCTAATTGAAAATTTCAAGGGATAAAAGTATATTTTCGTATATTGATTAAAGTCCATGCAATTAGAATATAAAGAGATAAATTCAAATTTCTTGATGGTTTTCGCATTATGTGTCTTTTAATAATTTGAGAGGATATTTTCCACCCCGTAAATATTTTTGAAAAATGATTTGACTCCATTTATCAAAGTGGTCCTTACAGAGACTACATATATATCAAATTTGAACAAAAACCCATTTTCGTTTAAAAAAATAAATATTTACGTCCACATTTTTGAAATGATTGATGAAAATCCGCTAGAAATCGAATCTGAACTTCCAAATTGTGACTATTTTCGTTGCATTATTCAGCCCTTTTTACCGCTAGGGTTGAAAGATGAAGGACTGAAACTAAATTTATTATAAGTGGCACTAAATTAGCTGTTCTTCAACAATTGGCTAATTATTTCAGGAGACATGAGCTGCTTGCTATTCCAGGACTATTAGTCAGTTTTGGATTTCCAGATCTATTCGTGCAGTAGCACACTGTTTGCATCTGTATCTTTTATAGTTGAATTGAGATGATTAAAATTTGTGAAAAGTATTTGAATTTACACAAATTAATGTAATGTAATAAAAAGTTTTGTCAAAATAAATTTACATTTTTGCCGATTATTGCACTTTTATTGTCAAATATATTTATCAAATTTTATAGAATTATTTGTGGTTGAGTACATCAATAAAACGATAGACAATAAAAAATAGAAGCGTTTAGTTCAAATTTGACCGGAATCCGCCGAGTAGTTCTCGAGCTAGAGCTTCTTTAGACCTCCCAAGTCAAAACCGTTCAAAAACACATAAAACTAAATGAAGTCATTAAAAAGACATAAAATCTCCCCTAGCTAACTTTTCTTTTGTTGTTTAACTAATCCAATTAGATAAGAAAAGACCGCTTTTTATTTCAAGAAGGGTCTTTTTATGGTCTTTTAATTTGAACACCTGCAAGACTAACTCAAATAGGTGCAGGTGTTCAAATTAAAAGATCATAAAAAGACACTTGTAATAGGAAGCGGTCTTTTCTTATCTAATTGGATTAATTAAATAACAAAAGAAAAGTTAGCTAGGGGAGATTTTATTTCTTTTTAATGACTTCATTTAGTTTTATGTGTTTTTGAACGGTTTTGACTTGGGAGGTCTAAAGAAGCTCTAGCTCGAGAACTACTCGACGGATTCTCGTCAAATTTGGACTGGACGCTTTTATTTTTTATTGTCTATCGTTTTATTGATGTACTAACCCACAAATAATCCTATAAAATTTGGTAAATATATTTGAGTTTTATTGTATATTATATGACAATAAAAGTGCAATAATTGGTAAAAATGTAAAGTTATTTTGACAAAACTTTTTATTACATTACATCAATTTGTGTCAATTCAAATACTTTTCACAGATTTTAATTATCTTGATTCATTTTGAAGATATAGATGCAAACAGAGTGATACTACAAAAATACGTCTTGTAATTATTGCTTCGTCTGTTTGAAGATATCAGCGTGTAATTTCTACATATTTGGGAATATTTTTTTGAAACTTTTTTTATATATTAGAGTGAATTATGCAAGGTAACAGACTTTTCACAAATTTTGATTATCTTGTTTAGTTCCAAAGATACAGCAACAAACACTGTGTTACTACATTAGTCGATTTTAAAAATATTAATAAGTTTTGAAATTGAGTCCATTATTTACGCATTCCTGAAGAAATTTTGATAAAACTTATGTAGATCATTATTTTTTTGACAAATTTAGATTATTTTAATTTAGGCGGAAGATACAACTACGAATTTTGTATGTCATTTGTCAAGCTGTGGTAAAGGTATTTTTCAAGATATTTCAATAAAATCATGCAAAATACAATACTGTTTACAGATTTCAATTACTCATTTCACTTAGAAGATACAGATGCAAACAGTGTGCTACTGCACGAATTAATTTTGATATTATTTTCCTGTCTGTTTTTTAATTATAGTAGACTGTAAAGAATAACAGAAATTTCACAAATTTTGTTCATCTTGTTATGTTTTGAAGATACAACAACGAACATTGTGTAATTACAGTAGTCAATTTTGAAAATATTAGTGAGTTTTGTATTTTGATTAATCATTTTCATATTCATACAGATATTCCAATAAAATTTATTGTAGCATTATATTGAAGTATGTGAATTACAATACTTCTCACATATTTTAAATATCTCAATTAAATCAAAAGATACAGATACTAACTTTATATATTATTCATCAGACTGTAGTATATGTACTTTTCAAAATATTACAATCAAACTTCTTATTACATTAGAATAAATTGTGCACAATAACATACTTTTTACAGGTATCAATCATCTCAAATTATTTAAGAGATATAGATGCAAACAGTGTGCTACTGCACAAATAGATTTGGAAATTATCCCCTTGTCTGTATGGAAATATTACTCTGTAATTTCTATATTCCTAGGAATATATTGATAAAACTTTTTGTTCTATTAGAGTAGGCAAATCATAAAGAATAACATGTTCCTTACAAATTGTAATTATCTTGTTTCATTCAGAAGATACAGCAACAAATAATGTGCTACTACAGTAGCCAACTTTTATAATGTTGAATTTTGAAATTGAGTTCATCTTTTAGGCATTTCTAGAGAAATTTGGACAAAACTTATCATGACGCTATATTTAAGTATGTAGATTACTATTTATTTCACAAATTTAAATTATTCCAATCCAGTCGGAAAATACAGCTACGAATTATATTATGTCATTTATTAAATTATGGTACATGTATTTTTGTGGACACTTTAATAAAACTTCTTATTACACTAGATTTAACTGTATAAAATACAATACTTTTTACAGATTTTGATTATCTCAATTAGTTTGGTAGATATAGAATCGTGCCAATTCACAATGTGCGTAATCATAAGGAGTACGTAAAAACATAAACATAAGAAATTATGTATGTTCACAGTGGTCGTAACGTAAGATATTAAAATAAAGTGATTTTTCATTTTACGTTGGTACAAATTAGGGTTATTGATGTATTGTGTTGGTTTCTCTGACTGTCATTTTCAAATATTCTGTTGATTTCGATTCTGTTTCGTGTTTAATGTTTTTCTTTGGTTTCACTTTTATTAGTTTGGAGTTTAGTTTGTTTTGTTTTATTGTATGATGTCTGAAAAAGATCTTCCGATTGTTTCATTATTATTGAAACTGCGTTATAAAAGTCGCCAACGACAGAAATATTAAGACGAGGAAGAAATTGTTGTTTTTTTTTATTAATAATTCTATGTCAATCATATTTAAAGCATATTTCGATCCAGGGTGTTGTTAACTGTCAGATAAAAACATGTGTTTAAAGTTGACGCATGCGCTATTAGTTGTTTCGTACGTAAACATAACATAAAGTTGAATTTATCTTACGTTTTCATTACGTAGCTCTTATGTCAATACGTAAACATAAGAAATACGTAAGAGTATTGTGAACACGGGCATTGAAATACAGTAGTTCAACTTTATGTTTATGTTTACGGTTACGTACTTCTTATGTTTACGTACATTGTGAATTGCCACTAACAGTATGTGCTACTGCACGAATATATCACCGTGTGTTGGGAAATATTCTCATGGAACTTTTTTTCATATACTTAAGGGTGAATTATGTATGATGGCCTTCTCCTCCTAAAATTGACAGTTGGCTCGTAGTGCCCGCCTCCTATAAGAGAACGAACTACGACCTAAGCGTCCTCCCACTAAATCTGTCACAGGGTTATATCATACAGTTGAATTAAATTGGAATATAGCCCTTATTAAATATAAGGTAACCGTATATACGTCGTTCTTATAACAATTTTGATGCTTGATTGGATAATATTGTTGAATTGTCCCATGAATTGAAAATGGTGGCCCGTAGTCTCACCTCTTTACTGTTGCTACAAAATAATTTTTAATTGTGATATTAATACTTGCTAACAGTATGTGCTACTGCACGAATAGGTGATTTATGCAAGAGGGCATTCTCCTCACAAATTTAACCGCAAGTTGAGAGCCCCTTTTATGATTGATGTAATTTATTTATTAAATAATTGGTCCTCAAATGTACCAACGCTTCCAAAATGAATCATTCAGCCTGCACGTCTGCCCAGTGAATAAATTATAGTACTATGAATTTACATCTTAAGTTTTTAATATTAATTTTGTGTACATGTGGCTCCCTTGAGCACTGTGAGAACATCAAGTGGTAATTATAGTAAATAAAGTTGAATTTCATCTTGTGATTGTAATGTTTATTATTCAGGAATCCTTTTCAAAGTAAAAAACATATCGCTGCTTTAATATTAGCCAGAGGAGGCTCTAAAGGTATCCCTTTGAAAAATTTAGCTTTACTGAATGGACAAACTTTGCTAGGAAGGTCCTTAGCAGTGGTTGGTAAAATAAAATCGTTTGACTCTGTTTGGGTGTCAACTGATCATGAATTAATCGCAAAGGAAGCTGAAAATTGTAAGTAATAATAACAAAACGTTACTTTACAAATTATTTGAAGTAATAAATCAAAAAAATCAAGAAATGTTTATTATTTTGGTTATAATTTTGACAGCTGTCACGTTAAAATATTGCCAACTTCAAATGATTTTAACACAATTTCCCCACATCTTAACCTTAAAATCACCGTATTATATTAAAATATACATTATAGTTGATTAAATTATTATTATCATTCATATCCAAAATAATATATTTCTCAAGGTAAACCAAAACAAAAATATGGAATTTTTATTATTTCTATTAAAATAATTACTTCCGCAATATTTTCATATAAAGATAATAATATTGACATAAATTGCAAGCTATAAATGTGTATAAGTACTTTAAAATTATATATGCTTATCTGAAAATGTTCTTCCTGAAAATATGCAATTAGAAGTGCTCCAATATGATTTTGAATTGATGAAAATTATACGAATTATCAATTTTCATGTCTGGTAAATTGTATCATAATATATTATTTGATGCTTATTTCAGACGTATTAAGAATTTTATTATGCCCGCTTTACACGATCATATTTTTACATACAATTTTAATGTTGTCGGAATATTTGTGGTGGCAATACTTTGGACCAATTTCGTTTATGTTTCTGTTTTGTGTGAATTTATTAGATGCAACATTATTTTCTTGGTTCCACATTTTTATAATAGTTTTTTACAAAAACAAAAATCAAAATTGACACATAATACTTTGACAACTGCTTGAATCACAATGAAGTTAAATGCTAAACGTGATTCACTCAAGGATGCAACTGCGAACTCTAAAGTCCCTAGATATCACCAAAATTTTATTATTTTGTAAAATTACATGTATATTTATGATCGTGTAAAGCGGACATTAAAAAATACGCATTATTTAATTTAATTTTTAGTTGATGTTAAAATACATTGGCGCAAATTTGAGACTGCAACAGATGAGGCCACATCAATATTTGCAGTTCAAGAATTTTTAAATTCCCATTTAGAAATAGATATTGTTGCATTAATTCAATGCACATCACCTTTCCTCAAAAAAGAGTTTTTATTAAAGGCTCTAAATGCAATTTATTATAAAAAAGATTGTGCTTTCGCAGTTGTTCAGTATGTATGAAAAATTTATTATTTTTGGAAATATTGTTGCGTAGTTCTTTTAAGTTACGATGGATAGAAGATAAGGCACGTAAAATCAAAGCAGTTAATTTTAATCCACAAAAAAGACCACGCAGACAAGACTGGAATGGGGAATTTGTAGAAAATGGCATGTTTTATTTTGCAACAAGAAAATTAATATTGGAGGGATTATTTCAGAACTCTGAGTAAGTACAGCTTAAACAATAATTTCGTCACAATTTTGACAGCTGTAACTGTCAAACTATTACCAACGTCAAGAAGTGACTTAACACAATTCCCCCAGATCTTAACCTTAAAATGAGAAATTGTAAATAAATTCGCATACTTTTCTTTAATTAATTTCAAACGTCCTTTGTTTTATCTCTGTTTAGTAAAGATGTTTCGGAGAATTATGTAATCCTCTATTATGGAATTTCCATCGAATAAAACTAGTTTTTAAATGAGATAAGTAATTAAAAATAGGTAAACATGACCAAATTGGACGCAATAAGTAAAAGTTTTGCAGTGGAAAGCTGCCTAGAATCTCGTCATTGTTATTCAAAAACTAAATAAATGTTTCAAAACAAATTAATTTGAAGGTCTGTTCATAAATCGAGTCAGCAATCACTGTTACTCAGTGTAGTGCAAGCCTCCAGCAAGCATGTAATGTTGTCAGGTTATGAATCACGTAACGAGTCTCGTGATGATGATATTGACTAGTTAATCAACAAATTATATTTATCCGGTTACAACACTGGTACTGATGCTGTGTTTATCTCGAATTTCAGATGTGCACTCATCGAAATACCAGAAAAATACAGTTATGAGATAGATTCTTTGTGGGATCTGCAAGTAGCAAGCTGTCAGTTGAATAATGTCAACTGAATTCCATTCAGGTGAGTAAAACATTTATTTTTAACATTTTTCTTATTAATGCGTTTTTAGGCTCAATTCCGCCGTATTATCGTGAACTTTACGAAATTTGCTCTCTAAATGGACAAGCAAATGGTGAAGCAATTCACAGGGATGTTTTTCAAGCACTTTTATCTCAATCTAAACTTTCTGGGCCAATTTTACGAATTATTTGGGACATGACAGGACCTCCACAAGGTGTAATAACAAGAACTAATTTTTATAAAACTCTTGCGCTTCTTGCCTGGGCGCAGCAAGGAAAAGATCCTTCGGAAAAATTGTTTGATAATTTTAATGGCAAAGGTAAAGTAATTTTCAAATAATTTATTTTTTATTCAACTATTTTGGTTTTAGAATATCCTAGTCCAGATTTGGGTGATTTATCAGCAGTTAAAGCAGTTCAAGCCAGACTTTCTTTGAAAAATAATCCCGCTTGTCTTGGATTAACTTATTCTGACATAGTCCAGTTGGATACAATTACAATAGATCTAGTTCCAGAAAAGAAAGGAATATTTCTCAAACATTCAGAGTATTTAGTTACTTCCAAACGATTTATGTCAACCGTTACAAGGCGGTACAACGATTTTGTGGCTCTAAATGAACTTCTAATTGCCAGGTTTCCTTATAGGTAAACCTAACAGTACTTTTTTTATCAATTAAATTAATTATAAAATCCGAATTTGCTTTTGTATAGTTTTTATTTTTATTGCTCATATTTTAGAATGATACCAAGGCTTCCGCCCAAAAAGATTGTGTCAGATTCCCATTTTTTAGAATCCCGCCGAAGAGGATTACACCGCTGGTTAACTCTGGTAACGAGGCATCCAGTAATTTGCCATGACGCTTTAGTAGCATATTTTTTAACGGACCAACGAGGACCAGATCTTCAATATCGAATAAGAGAACTGTTTAGAAGAGCTCCGGATGAGTTTACTACTTCAGAATTGGCAGCTACTGCCAAGGTAAATGTTTTTATTCAAGTTCTAATTATAAACTCAAACAGTTATGCAACTTTAGCACGATTACAAAATAAAAGTTCACCTTGAACATGGTTTTCTTGCAGGATTTAGTTCCAATGGAAACAGGATCTGAATTTGCTTCTAGTAGAGAACATGTTCGATCTTTAGTACATATTATGGGTCGTCTGAAGCAACTTTCTGATGCTGAAGTTGAACGAAAGCAAGCTTATGCCCGAGATATGTTAGAGCTTGGTAATCAACTTAAATCATTGGGTAGCGATCAAATAAACCATCCAAGAGTCGAATCTTGGCAGGAAATGAAAAAAGGGTTCAGTGCAGTCGCTAGGTAAATTTTAATTTAAAAAATATGACAGTAATTAATTTTTTTTTCGCAGTGAATTCAATTCTTTATCAACTCAAGCAATACGGCATTCAACTTTAGAAGAATTAACAGTTTGCGACCGTCTGGCATTACTCCTTGATGTCCTCATTTCTCACAGAGATTTATGCGAACGATTAGAACGCGGATTAGCCAATGATCACCAACAAGCCCTTGCAAAAATGCTCAGCCTGAAAAAAAGAAAGATTCAGGGAGTTATGCGAGGAACTGACGTAAGTTATAAATAATTCTCTTTACCTAAAAATAAAAAAATTATGTGTTATAGGCTGAAAGCGTCGAACAACTGGAATCCCGAATGTTGGCCCAAGAAAATGTCATCAGTAATATGGAAATGCGTACAGGATTTAGTTTATATTGTGTACATATGGAAACACAATTAGTCCACTTGCATTTAGAAGTTTTAGCTTCTGTTTTGAATACTATGGTCACTGTACAAATACAGGCACATACCGAGGTACGTACATGAATAGGCCTCAAAATTTATTATTTAAAAAAAAATACCCATAGTGAAAATATTGAGTAAATAGCATGATTTCTAATCGAAATTCAGTTTGTTAGCCGACATTTAAAGCTCAAGCAAACGATCGGCTAACGTCGGCTACTTCCGGATGAAATCGGAGCCAATAATAAACATGGCAGAATATTATTAGTATGTCTAAATATCAACTTCCAATCGAAATACGGCTTGTAGGCCGGCTTTTCAATCATTTGAAGCTGAAACAAAGGATCGGCTGACGTCGGCTACCTTCGACTGAAGTCGTAATAAAAATAACCATAGCAGAATATTATTATTATGTCTAAATATTAATTTTCAATCAAAATTCGGTTTGTTAGGCGGCTTTTTATCCAGTAGAAGCTGAAATAAAAGATCGGCTGACGTCGGCTACCTTCGACTGAAGTCGTAACCAATAATAACCATAGCATAATATTATTATTATGTCTAAATATCGATTTCCAATCAAAATTCGGTTTTTTAGCCGACTTTCAATTCATTTGAAGCTAGAGCAAATGATCGGCTGATGTCGGCCACCTTCGGGTTAAATCGGAGTCAATAATTACCATAGCAGAATATTATTATTATGTCTAAATAATAATTTCCAATCGAAATTCGGTTTGTTCGCCGGCTTTTGGTTCATTTAAAGCTGAAGTAAAGGATCGGCTGACGTCGGATACCTTTGGCTGAAGTCGGAACCAATAATAACCATAGCAGAATATTATTATTATGTCTAAATATCAATTTCCAATCAAAATTCGTTTTCATAGCCGGCTTTTATTCCATTTGAAGCTGAAGTAAAGGTTCGGCTGACGTTGGCAGCCTTTGGCTGAAGTCGCAACCAATAATAACCATAGCAGAATATTATTATTATGTCTGAATATTAATTGCCAATTGAAATTCAATTTGTTAGCCGGCTTTTGATTCATTTGAAGCTGAAGCAAACGATCGGCTACCTTCCGCTGAAGCCGGAGTCAATAATAACTATAGTAGAATATTATTATTGTGTCTAAATATTAATTTCCAATCGAAACTTAGTTTGTTAGCCGGCTTTGGATTCATTTGAAACTGATTCAAACAATCGGCTGACGTCGGCTACTTCCGAATTGAATCGGAGGCAATAATAACTATAGCAGTATATTATTATCATGTCTAAATATTAATTTCCAATCGAAATTTGGTTTGTTAGCCAGCTTTTTATTTATTTGGAGCTAAAGCAAACGATCGGCTGACGTCGGCTACTTTCAGATAAAGTCGGAGTCAATAATAACTACAATTGAATATTATTATTATATCTGAATATCAATTTCCAATCTAAATTTGGTTTGTTAGCCGGCTTTTAATTCATTTGAAGCTGAAGTGAAAGATCGGCTGACTTCGGATACCTTTGGCTGAAGTCGGAACCAATAATAACCATAGCAGAATATTATTATTATGTCTAAATATCAATATCCAATCAAATTTTGATTTGTTAGCCGGCTTTTATTCCATTTGAAGTCGAAGCAAACGATCGGCTGACGTCGGCTACCGTCAGGTGAAGTCGGAGTCAATAATAACTGTAATATAATCTTATTATTATGTCTAAATATTAATTTCCAATCGAAATTCGGTTTTTTAGCCGGCTTTTAATTCATTTGAAGTTGAAGTAAAAGATCGGCTGAGGTCGGCTACATTCAGGTGAAGTCTGAGTCAATAATAACTATAGTAAAATGTTATTGTTATGTCTAAATATTAATTTCCAATCGAAATTCGGTTTGTTAGCCGGATTTTTATTCATTTAAAGCTGAAGCAAACGATTGACTGACGTCGGCTACCTTCGACTGAAGTCGGAGCCAATAATAACCATAGTAGAATATCATTATTATGTCTGAATATTAATTTCTAATCAAAATTCGGTTTGTTAGCCGGCTTTGAAGATGAAGCAAGCGATCGGCTGACATCGGCTACCATCGGGTGAAGTCGGAGTCGATAATAAGTACAGTAGAATATTATTATTATGTCTAAAAACTTATTTCCAATCTAAATTCGGTTTGTTAGCCGGCTTTTGATTCATTTGAAGCTGAAGCTAACGATTGGCTGACGTCGGCTACCTTCGGGTGAAGCCGGAGTCAATAATAACTACCGTAGAATATTATTACCAAGTCTAAATACTAATTTTCAATCGAAATTCGGTTTGTTAGCCGGCTTTTAATTTATTTGAAGCTATAGTTAAGGTTCGGCTGATGTCGGCTACCCTCGGTTGAAGTCGAAACCAATAATAATAATGGCAGAATATTATTATTATGTCTAAATATTAATTTCCAATCGAACTTCGGTTTGTTAGTAAATGTTCGGCTGACGTCGGCTATCTTTGGGTGATGTCGGAGCGAATAATAACCATAGCAGAATATTATTATGTCTAAATATTAATTCCCAATCGAAATTAGGTTTGTTAGCCGGTTTTCAATTCATTTGAAGCTGAAACAAACGATTGGCTGACGTCGGCAACCTTCGAATGAAATTGGGGCCAATGATAACTATAGTAGAATATTATTATTATGTTTAAATTTTAATTTCCAATCAAAATTTGATTTGTTACCCGATATTCAATTCATTTGAAGCTGAATCAAATGATTGGCTGATATCGGTTACCTCCGGATGAAGTCGAAGTCAATAATAACCATAGCAGAATATTATTATGTCTAAGTATTAATTTCCAATAGAAATTCGATTTGTTATTCAATTTTTAAGCCGATCGTTCGCTTCAGCTTTAAATAAATTAAAAGCCGGCTAACAAACCGAACTTCGCTTGGAAATTAATATTTAGACATAATAATAATATTCTATTGTAGTTATTATTGACTACGATTTCACCCGATAGTAGCCGATATCAGCCGATCGTTTGCTACACCTTCAAATGAATTAAAAGCCGGCTAACAAGCCGAATTTCAATTGGAAATTAATTTTTTGACATAATAATAATATTCTGCTATGGTTATTATTGATTGTGACTTTAGCCAAAGATAGCCGACGTCATCCGATTGTTTGCTTCTGCTTCAAATTGATTAAAAGCCGGCTAACAAACCGAATTTTGATTGGAAATGAAAATTTATACATAATAATAATATTCTACTATGGTTATTATTAGCTCCGACTTCACCCGAAGGCTCTAGCAAATGATTGGCTACCTTCGGCTAAAATCGGAGCCAATAATAACCGTTCAAACATTATGACGTTTTTTATACCTTTAACTCAATTTTTTTACTGCTTTTTCTTCCCACAAACATAATTTCATTATTAAAAAAATGTATTAATTTCAGTTGGCAGAAATATGGAAACAAATACAACCGATAATTGAAAAATTCGTTCCAAATAATGGACAGGAAACAGTAAATGGAACTGGAACTAGATGAGTTGACGAGATCAATAATTCATATTTATATTAAATCAATAAAGTGCACTAATCAATTTATACAGTAGGGACAATATATGTATATAATTACTCAAATGCCGGATATTGTCGTGCAATTAAATATATTTTTGATATATATATATGTACCTTATAAAACATTCCACTATTTTATATAAACTATTTTATGTTATTGTTAATTATTGTTGGAAAACTGGGAACAAATGAAAATAAACTATCAAATACGTTTTAGAATAATGAAGCTTTATTACATTTAATATACAATATTTATCAACTTCAATAGTTCATATATTTCATTATTTTTCGTAATTTAATATACATATGTGATTAATTAATCCAACAGATTGCGATATACAAAAACAAAGCATTCACTAGTTCTAATTTCCTAAAACAGTGATATTTTCAATACTCTTGTGCAAAGCGAATTCACTTTGTTTTTGCATACATATTATTGTTCACACTTGCGTACTTAGTAATAAGAAACTGGATTAAAGGTACTTATGTTAATTCGAAAGGTACTGGAATATGTTTTTAAGCTAAATTTACTTGTAGTGTAGTGTTGTTTAGGTTAGTAGTGTTTTTCTGTAAACTGTGACAGCAGTTAAAATAATTGATGGTGTTGATTTTTGAGTACACCTAATTGGAACTTTAGTGTTGTTCACTGTTTATTTTTTTATCCAAAGAAATTATGATTTGAAGACATTTTTAATTTTTTACTTAGGAAGCGTAAAAAAATATAAGATTTATTTATTTTATATATATATATATATAAGTAATTTTCATAATTGATGCGAACGTAATTGTAATTACTACTTCATAATTCCATTTATTTAGTCCTTAACAGTTGGCTGAAGAACAACACCAAGTATTTTACTGTATTAATAACAATGCAACAATTTGATTTTATTGAGCACGTATGAGATATGAACTGCCTGTACATGTTTTTTATTTTATTGCTTGAGCTTTATAACAAATAGTTTTTTATTTAGAATATTTGACAACAAATTAGGTGAACTCTCCATGTTTTTACTTCATTCCAGATTTGATAATAATCAAACTTGAAATGAATTATCGGATTATGATTCTGTTTTGGTATTTACCATGCTTCCTGTGTGATGGAATTAGGACAATGGGTTTGCGCATCATGTCCAGTGCAATATAATCTAGGGCTGTGTGAACTGTCCCACATTCCTGGCCCACAGCGGCGGCAAAGTCCAGCTAATGTACAAGGCAGCTCTCTGAGCTGCCTAAATTGATGAAGAAGGCCTCGGGCTTTTCTGGCTATCACTTGGCCGTCCATGTACATAGCTACCAACAAAAAAAATACTAGCTTCGTACGTGACTAATAAAAAAAATAAATTTACCTAACGAACTGAAATGAAGCAACATTTCATCCGCTCGTAAATCCTGCGCTATAACATCATCTGCATATACACATACAATAGCTAAACATAAGAAAAGGTGGAAATAATCTGTTAAATAATTGGCCCAGCAAGCTTCCCACATCCTAAGAGCAACAGCTTCCGTGAATTCCCGTTTAAAACACCTACAAATAAACCTTGCATTACTAATCTATAATAAAAATATAATTAACGTACAATAAGATCCAGCGGTGGCAAAACAGTAATTCTGAAGCATCAGGATATTTTTGTAAATGTTCATGAAACTTTGGTACCATTAATCGCACAAGTTCCCTCAAATATCGCAGTGAAATATCCATATCTCTATCAGTAGGCGTGGCCACAAACACTGCTCTTTGCATAAGGCCCACAAAGCACCAAAAAGTTGCTACTTCATCCCCCATCTCACATAATACAGGAGCCAGAAGATCGCTCATCCCTTGAGTGTACCTAGAAAAAATTATTAGTACATGGGTTTACAAATATTACTCGGCAAAATAAAAACGCACCACTTGAAAATCAAGTTTATAATTTTTCTTAACATTACACAAAAAATGGAAGAATCATCTGGATGATGAAAGCGCATTTTTGACAGCTCATGAATTCTTGTTACTTCAGAGATTTCGCAAATTACCATCTCTCACAATTACTGAGCTTGAAATCAAGCAGTTTGGGCAAACTTACGAAGCAGCAGCTTCCATTTAGTACTAGTTTCAAGTTGACTATTTGATAGGTACATAATTTATGCATGTACAAACTCAAAAATACCTTTTAATTTTCATTGTTTAGTTATTGACTGACGGGAGGTCAAGTGCTGTACCTTAAAATAATAATTTGATCTTTATCAAAGCTATATAAAAAAAATACACCAGAAGTAAACAAATTTTCATCTAATAATGATAATTCATTCTAATAAGCTTCAAATTTGCGTCAAACAAGTCATTAAATGAATCCCGGACAGATTTGTCAACTGTACATAATAATAGTGACTCCCGCGGCTAAAGTTGTAACTAAATTTTTATCTACTTTAATAAATTTCAGTTGCCATATCCCTAATGTCATATACATCTATGGGCATTGTTTCACTTGAAACAAGTAATTGAATAATTTAATCTTCCACAATCACTGAGCTTGAATTAAAGCAATTTGTGCAAACCTACGAAACAGCAGCTTTTATTTAGTACTAGTTTCAAGTCTGTAAATAGTATAGTTGCTGAGAACTCAGCGTCACGCCATCCAGACAGCCAAAGTGAATGTAATAGCTCTTTTTTCCAAAAAATGCGCTAAAATCGAGTGCCTGCGACAATTTGGCGCAAAGCTATGGATTAAAGAAAAGAAATACATTTTTGGTCATAAATCGTCGCAAAGTTTGACATTTTTTTCTCAAGGGTGTGGTAGGGGGTGTGATGAACTTACATGCCCTGAAAGAGGAAGTTTCAAACTTTCCAAAACTCAAAAACTCATTCATTTTTGATCAAAATCAACTGAGTTATGGCGGTTTGCAAAATTGGTGCATTTTTTTTTGCCGAGCGTATATTTTATACCCCAATCCTGGATTATAAACAGCGTAATTGAGCAAAATGTTTTTCATAATCCCTAAATGTGGATTCTCGTCTCCGGCGAAATATGGATTAGCTCTGTCTGTGCGGACGACGTCTTTTTCTACTACACTTTGAACTCGGCGGCGGAATGTTGTTAGTTTACACCCACATAGTTCCAATCTTCTTCGCGTTATTTCTTCATATTCCTTAAAAATCGTTCAATAAAATATTTTTATTAAATGCTTATTTTCAGTGGCGGCGCTAGACTTTGTAGATAACAGCGGCTCAGCTTTTATATTATGTTGCAGAAAAAGTTCCAGTTCAAGGTCAAATATCATTAAATGAGAGTTGAATTTTTTTAGAGGATTAGGTTTACGTAGCGCCATAGTTAATCCCTCTCTTTGTGCTCGTATAATCTGAACATTTCTATAAATATATATTTATATGACTTATGGTCATTTAAAAAGCATTCCCGGAATGACGTTCACAAGATCACTATTCAATTATAAAATGATATCTTATATAACTCATGGTCATTTGAAAAGCGTTCCCGGAATGACGTTCACGAGATAACTATTCAATAATTATAAAGTGATATCTTGAATAACTCATGGTCATTTGAAAAACGTTCCCAGAATAACGTTCACGAGATAACTATTCAATTATAAAGTGTTATCCTATATAACTTATGGTCATTCAAAAAGCGTTCCCGGAATGACGTTCACGAGATATCTTTTCAGTAATCATAAAGTGATATCTTGTATAACTCATGGTGATTTGAAGAGCGTTCACGGAATGACGTTCACGTGATAACTATTAAATCATAAAGTGATATCTTACACAACTTATGGTCATTTGAGAAGCGTTCCCAGATAAAGGACAGCTGACTCGTCCACCATTTTAGAGCCCACTGTCAGTTGTTTGCCGTTTACCGATGTATGAAGTTCAATATAATTTAATGTCCGACTAGTTTATTATTGTTGTCATAATAACACTGATTTCAGGCTAATTACTTAACAAATAATACCCGAGGGCATTATTTTGAAAAATAACATACAAGTTTCCTAGAAACAGCTAGTAACTAGAGTAATTTATTTGACAAATCTCATAATGACAGGACATACATTGCTAAAAGTTTGGATTGAAATACAACAAAAGTCGGACATCAAACATTGAAGGCACCACGGGAATTGAACAGATAATAATGCCTACGGTCAACGTACACACCTCGGGTCAGAGGCCCTCGGAAAGTACACTGTGGACCTCAGGCATTATTGTCCTTTTAACACCCTTGATACCTTAATTACTATAATGGAATCATTGCAAATGATGGGCTGTTCTGGGCCCAGTTGTATCATTCATTCAAGGTACGGGTTCAGTTTCTACAGGTGAGTAATTTTTATTTCTCAATACATCATTTGAATATGGAGAAATAAATATATTCCGAGTTACTTAACCTTAATTTGAATGTCGAGTTCTTTTCCATTGTATTAAGTGGCTGAGTGCATTATTCAGAGTAAATATCAACATAATTGCAAAAATATTCTTAATGATTTGCTACTAAATTGTCATAATTTCCCGAAGTGTTGCAGTATTGCAAATTATCTGTTAAAGCTCTACACTGTTGAGAGAGGTTTAAGGATTATGAGTTTTGAAATTTCAAACAAAAATGAAACCACCACTTACAATTCCAAATGAGCTAACAAAAAAATACAAGAAGCTGATAATTGTGTTTCAATCAAAAAATAAGAATATTAAACGTCTCACAGACTTGTCAATGGGCTCCAAGATGGCGGATGAGTCACCTATACTCATCTAGTGCTGTAGTTCCCAGAATGACGTTAACAAGATAACTATTCAATTATAAAATGATATCTCATATAATTTATGGTCATTCAAAGAGCGTTCCCGGAATGACGTTCACGAGATGACTATCCAATTATAAAGTGTTATCTTATATAATTTATAGTCATTTAAAGAGCGTTCTCGGAATGACGTTCACAAGATAACTGTTTATTTTGAAGTGATATCTTATATAACTTATGGTCATTCAAAAAGCGTTCCCGAAATGACGTTCACAAGATAACTATTCAAGAATTATGAAGTGATATCCTGTATAACTCATGGTCATTTGGAAAGAGTTCCCGAAATGACGTTCATGAGATAACTATTCAATTATAAAATGATATCTTATATACCTTATGGTCATTTAAAAATCGTTACCGGAATGACGTTCACGAGATAACTATTCAATTATAAAGTGATATCTGTTATGAATTATATTTACAAAGAGATTGGAATGAACTAGAACACTATTTATAAAGTTATTAACAAATAATTTGATGTATTTTTGTAGATCAATTGTTCATAGTGTATTGAAAAATAATTATGAACATAAAATTTATCCAAATTTCAATCGTATTTTTCCATATTTGCTCTTGCTCTTGGACCAACAAGTAATACAAAAATACGGAACTTGTCAAACATTGGAGTATGCGCGGCGCGGTTATTTCAAATAGCAGTTTTAACGTGGCCTGCGACAAGTGTAATAATAAAGGCAAAAAAAAATTATTCCAAATCAAAAATTCTAACAGATATATTCATTTAATAATATTATGTATATGAAATGCAATTTTAAATATTTCATCCATAATTTCTGAACATTTTACAATGACTCGAGACAATTTCACAGTGTCGCCGCCACTGCTCATTTGCTTATGAACTATTAGTGCCAATTCACAATGAGCGTAAACATAAGGAGTACGTAAAAACATAACCGTGAGAAATTATGTATGTTCACAGTGGTCGTAACGTAAAATATTAAAATAAAGTGTTTTTTTCATTTTACGTTGATACAAATTAGGGATTTCGATTCTGTTTCGTGTTTAATGTTTTTCTTTGGTTTCACTTTTATTAGTTTAGAGTTTAGTTTGTCTTGTTTTATTGTATGATGTCTGAAAAAGATCTTGCGATTGTTTCATTATTATTGAAACTGCGTTATAAAAGTCGCCAACAAGAGAAATATTAAGACGATGAAGAAATGGTTGCTTTTTCTATTAATAATACTATGTCAATCATATTTAAAGCATGTTCGATCCAGGGTGTTGTCAACTGTCAGATGAAAACATGAATGTGTTTAAAGTTGACGCATGCGCTATTAGTTGTTTCGTACGTAAACATAACATAAAGTTGAATTTATCTCAACTTTACATTTTCATTACGTAGCTCTTATGTCAATACGTAAACGTAAGAGATACGTAAGAGCATTGTGAACACGGGCATTGAAATATGTTTATGTTTACGGTTACGTACTCTTTACGTTTACGTACATTGTGAATTGCACTTAAATGTATTATTAGTTAAATCTACTCTTGCAAATACTCATTATTTAGAGTTTTCTCTTACCCTTTAGAATTTTCAGTTTAAAAAACGGAAAAATGAACTGCAATTTTTCTTACTTGTCTGCGAATCTCTGCTATTTGGATCCGCTCTTCTTAGGTACTCTGGTAAGGATAACAATGTAACAAAAACGGCCATACTTCCTTCCGAAGACCTCGTTCCATTCCTGCGAAGAAAATAGCTTTTCTAAGTGCTAAATCATCTTCTAGTTGACCTTTTTCGTTGAATAAATTTCGGAACGTGTCTTCGGTTAATTTGTAGACTTGGCCTTCTTCAGGGTGTAATTCAAGGTCGGAGACTTCTGGTCTACATACCATGAAGTGTCTGTACGGGAGATTATCTTCACAGCCTAAAATAAAATATTTTTTTCAAATTGAATTGTGCTAAATAATAATTTATACCTTTCGCGTATTTAATATTGTGCAATAATGAATGCCACTGATGTAAAACTTGTGCTAAATGATCCAAGCCTCCGTGGTGAAAATGCAGAATTTTATACTGAGATTCCCTAGACGCCACAACTAACTGTCCACAAGTACAGTTTGGATCATTAAAAAATAATCTTAAAGACCGCATTTGACTTAAATCAACGTTAAATCTGCGACATTTGTGAGGATGTTTTGTATTTAAAACAGGAGAAGAGTTGTTACTTTCAGGAAAATTTAAATTATGCTGCAAAGCTAGGAATTCCGGTGTTGACATCCAAGTAGGTTGTTGGCTGTCAGTTGAGTTGACAGATTCAGATCGGGAGAAAGTAAATTTTTCCATATTGTCAGATTTAGTGCTATCAGGGGTCGAAATTATTTCTATTTCTGGATTTGCAATTTCTACATTGATATTAATAATATCAGGCATTTTTTCACTTTCTTCCGAGCTGGCAGATTCGTCATTGTTTCTTTCATCGTAATTTAAAAACGGGTTGGTCGATTTTAATTCAATTGAATTCGGCCGTTCAAAAGATTCGTTAGAAACAAGACTATCCACACTCAATTGTTTTTTATACAAGCCGTTTAAGTTTTTTGCATTTTGAAGTTCTATGGGGCATTTCCGAAGTGTTGAATTTGGAATCCAGTTTAAAAATAATGTCGGCCTTCTTACATCATTGTATTGGTCGACAAATATTTTTGCTGTGATTGTCAAGTAGCCTGGGTGATGTAAAATGTCAAAATCTTGTCGAACAATTGTTGGCGGATGGACGCAAACATTATTTTTGCAAAAAAGTACTTCATTGTCAGTGTATTGATCATTGAATTTTTGTTCTTCCTCGCATTCTGAACCGAGAATATATGTTGATGCTCGCCGAAAAATATTTGTCAATGGCATCTTCATTTATGAACTGTTCAACATATTTTAGCACTGCACTAACTCACTGACATTCAGATAAATGAACATCTGACTTCCATTTGTTAAATTTTAATAACACTTGACTTCGTTTATTATTAAATATTTACAATAGAAACGTTATCGCACCGCACACACGTTAAAATAAATTCTACTCGATGAAACGAAAAGCGACCGTCGTTCGTCCGCCCTCGTAGCGTTTGTTATTGATCCAATTTCACGAAGCTTACTTGGAATTTCAACGAGATTATCAAACAAAAAACCTGTTAAACAATGCTTCAATCATTTATCGCACTGATACATATTTTAAAATAATGAATAAATTCAGATAGCATTATCTTTAAATATTCAAAAAATTCAAATTGAGCGCAGTTTAGTTGGTTGACGTAAGTAGCGCTGGCTGCGTTTTTTAATGCATCCCACCATGCAGCAAGTATTCCTACATGAAAAATCTGACGTAAACATTACGTGACTTATTTGTACATCATTGTATAAGCATTTTAAATTTTGAATTGATGCGAAAAATTCCAAAAGACTTAAATAGAGTGCACTTCCGGCTCAATCGATCTAAATGAAAATAGGATTTGAGCATTAAGACGGTACAGTCGTCTTAAATACTGAATTCCAACATTCTATGTTTCACCGTTTTTGATTTATGCGCAAAATTCAAAAATTGTTCCATGTTCCGGTTCAGACGATCGCAATCATAATGCGAGGTGCACAACTAAATGTTATAAAAGTGCCTAATACGTAATTTTAATATCTAACGACTGATTGCTTTGAATTTATGCGGGAAATTTGAAAAGTCTGTTAAATAAAGTGCACTTTCGGCTCAGCCAATTGGTACAAGAATAAAAGATGATCATTTCGAAATGTGAAGTAAGTAAAAAGACTCATTGATCTATTTTTCTATATTAAATAAATATTAACAGTCAATTTTACATAACAGCATTAAATAACATTATTATTACAGTATGTTAATATTTGCAATTTACGTCTTGATAAGTGTAAATATATATCTCATAAATTAATATTAACAAACAGAATATAAAAATAGAGATTATTCTCAGATTACATATTTTTACAAATATATTAGATGTATTACTAAAATATACAGGCACTTGATTCACATTTATATCAAAATATTAAACATTATTTTATAACAGACGATTACAAAGTCTTTGTCAACTATAAATCAATCAATTTTTTTTGTAATGACTAGTGTTTAAATCAAGAGTATGAAAACGTTTTTTTTTTTGTTTTTCACTGGGTATTAGCTGTTGTTTATCCTCTTCTAAAAGGTGCTTTGGTGTAAGCTCCTCTGTCGTGTTCTTCTTTGATGATCAAAAAGTAACTGTAAACTACCAGCCACATATACAAGTATATTACTGAAAATTAAAAAAAAAAACATTATTAACAAGTATATAAATGTTTCTTAAGGTGCTTGCTACGCAAACACTGCCATCTGTTAGTCAAAAGTTTCAAGCAACTAAAAAAGTATATATAAATCGATATACAATCAGATTAATAATTTTAAAGTGTGTTTTCCTCAATGAAATGAGCTATAGATTTTAGTGGTACTTTATGAGGAAATAGTGTTCAAAACGCGGTAATATTATAGTGTGTAAAGTGAAAAAGACTTTCATGGGGTCCTGATTGCTGCAGGGTTGTACTAAAGGTAAAATTATTTCTATTGATTATAAAATAGATATTGGAATGATAAATATTGTTTTTTTTCTACTTACTGACTGCTATTATGCCAAAAACTAGCCATAATGTTCCATTAAAACTGTCTCCATCAATGAAGAAGACAACTGAAGTGTAAATTACTGAGACCAGCAATCCAATGGCTAACATAATTCCTAGTATCACCCATGGAAGCATGCAGAACATGTATCTCTGTAAAAAATAGGAACAAAATCATTTTAAATATTACAGAATTGTCAAGTCGGTACTAAAAATTGTTCATACAAAAATACAGAGTGAAAATCTCGAGACTGGGGCCTTAATTGAAAAAGTGTTTCGAACAAAGTCTTTTTATTTTCCGAAAATATTAGGATCCTTTTCTATACATTTTTTTGATTAAAGCTATAGTTTCGCTGTAAATTACTAAAATACTAGCGGTATTAGTGCTAGTTGTTCTCTCCTCCGTTCGGCATATAAAAGGGGTGACACAGTATTCTTTCATGTGCTTATAAAATTAGTTATTATTTGAATATCACAATATTTAAAAGTACAAAATTGATTATGATCGATTCTTATAAATATATTTGATTAAAAAATAGACAAATTTTGTAGAATCAATAACCTATATTCTATAAATTGAGAAAAATGTACGATAGTACCGCCTACAACTGTTCTAGTTTGACAATAATTTTGTTATATTTCTGTTAATAAGTATTAATTTGGATTTGAAATGAATTCAATTGAATTTTTTTTAAATAATTGTTGTACATACCTTAATAGCTCCTACGATAAGTAAAATGGATATTAATATCGTCATGGCCATATTAACTGCCAGGATAACTTTCACTGTAAAAGAATAAAACCATGATTAATAATATATTGTAACGTGCAAAAATAAAATAAGCTCTGAATCTATCTCTGTTGTCTGGGCGGGGCCTTTCTTACTGTTTGTTTCGTATTGCGTCGCCCCGCCCTGTCGGAAAATCTAGTAACGTGCTAGACTAAATCTAGAATATTTCGAGAAACAGGTTTCTGTATATAAGGGAAAGCAAACGACCTGACGAGAACAGTGAACTGTGAATAATGAAATAGTGAGTGGTCAGTGTGATAAATAAATAAATAGTTGAGAATAAATATCTGCGGTTTTGTTTGATAGTAATAAGTGATAAAAAAATTATATTATAGTGTTTGTTAGTAATATTCGGCACAATAAAACTTTTATTTTATTTTCAAATATTAAATAGTGATTTTTATTTTAATTATAAGCAATTTCCTTTTGAGCAATTCAGTTAGAACGGTGTTCTTAGATGAATTCGTTCTTCTAAATCTTTGAAATATGGCACAGTTGACGACATTTGGCAAGGTCACCCAGTAAAGAAAATAATCGTCAGTTTAGAATATGTTCATTGTTCTCGGCCAAGGTCCTTGTTGTGTATATATTTACTAATTTTCGACCTTCAGGTTAGCATTGTAACACCTTAAAAGGTGGGTGAGCACACATTTGTTTAACTTAAGTTAATTGAAATTCATGATTGAAATAAATTGATTTACCTGCCCAATCTGGAAGGGTGTCAATAATAATTGTGCGGAATTTGACGGAGGTTGTGAACATGATGATGATTCCAAAGACAGCTAAAAGCTAAAACAAATATTAATAAAAATATGTCTACTTTTTTCTTAATAATAACATGCTTACAATTCCACACACTCCACTAATAATTGTACCCGTTCGAAGGGAACAGCATGCACAGCAGGTATTCAAGGGTCGACTCATGGTTCCACTTGAAAATCAGCCTGAAAATAAAAGTTTAATTCATTCTGATACTAACATCGAAAACCACATGTCAATATCTTGTGTAACTTGCGAGATATTGAGATAAATTTTTATTTAATTTTTTACCCAAAACTGGGTGTGTAAATAAAAAAATCAAGCAGTTTGGGCAAACCTACGAAGCAGCAGCTTTATTTTAATACCAGTTTTAAGTCTGTAAGTGTTGTAGTTGCTGAAAACGCTGTTAAATAAAAATTGCTCCGGGTTACACAATAAATTTACAAGCTTACCTGAGTATGCTTTAATTTTGGACTCATGCAGAACGTCTGCCAATAAACTTTTAGTCGATTTTACAAACTTGCCTTACGTTCGAAAAAATGGCAGACTGTAAAAAGTTATTTGTTGAAAGGTCTATTGAAATGCGAAGTGATGGGAAAAAATTGGAAATGCACATAAGTCGAGCATAAATAAATGAATTTCTATAACTATGAATGTTTTTAGAATAGCTGCCCCCAGGTGCAAGATCCTTGACTCGATCGGAGCTCATAGTTTTCTCATTATGCAGACAAATAAAATGTTTCATGGCCAATTATTCAATTTGTGCAGGTGATAAACATACAAGTTCCTCAGAGATTTATCTAATGATTGTTCCAACATAAACTGCAAATACTGGGTATTTTACATTTTGTAGTCTTGAACAAATGTCTCAATATTTACGACTGATCGGACTGTTGAAGCAAAATAACTTGCCTTTCATGCTCAGTTTCATAGATTTTTAATCGTTCATTCAATAGACTTGATTGCAAGTTACGAGTTCAAATTGAAAGTAATATACGATATGCCTACATAATAAGGTATTATTTATTCGTTTGAAAGTTTACACCTTGCTTATGTCTGATTTCATTTTCTATTATATCAAGATTTGAATTGTGGTTGAATGTTAGATGAAATAAAATGATCTTAATCGTATATCGAGTTTTAAAATAGTCGAATTTAATACACAGAAACATTACAAAGAAATATTTTCTGTTATTTATAGTGCAGATAGTGAATAATGCAAGTATAATTTTAAAGCTCGTAAAATTAGACAATGTTACGTAGATCTTTGTGCTATTTTTTGTGTACACTAATGCAGAAAATATTTTAATTGCTTCGTATTCAAAAATTTTCTGTTTTTATCTTCTTGTATTTAATGACAAATCATTTAACTGTGTTCCAAAATAAATGGAAGTAGTTCATCAGAAAATTAATTAGAGCATATAAATTAGCGATTAAGTACAACGTCATCGCTGAAAATAGCCGCAATTGCGAAGATCGTGAAAATGTCAGAAAATACCAGTTGTCTAAAAATAACCAATACCTGCTGCATTAACCTACATTCGGATTTGATTTTACGTCAAGCATAAGGAACTAGAAATATTAGAGAATTCATTTCGTGGAACATACCAGAAGAATAGAGTTGGTAATAAAAATTCTTAACATTCTTGGGATGCGTAAATTAAAATTGTCTCCTTGAACTAGTTTCTATATTAAATCTTGAAATCCAAATCTTTGAGTCTTGATGTTGACTTTTGAACGCATAAATACCTGTATAACAATTTTTTAAATGGCGATTTCAGTTGTAACATTTTTATTATTTATTGCGCAGGCGCAGCGACACGAAAAGAATCTCAACAAGGTACAGTTTTCAATGTAGCAGATGATTTGAAATAAAACTGAAAAAATTTGTTTATTCTAATTGGCAGTTAGTCGACATCATTTTATATGCTATTTAAGATTGATAAATGTAGCTCTATAATTATGATGGATCATTTGAAGTTAAACTGGCGTGAAACGAAGAAGATCCTAACATGAACCTTCATATTTGATTGGGTTCTTATGAAGGTAAGGACTGACCTTGCAATCACTTTGCGCGGGTGGATGTATTGAAATAAAGTTAGATCAATTTTAAAGAACCATTGAAAAGAGAAAACATCCCCTCAAATTATTTATGTGCACATATTTCAGGAACTATTGCGTAATTTGGATCTATCTCCTCATACTCTGAACGTATGGACCTTAATCTATACGAAAATATACTTTTCATCCCTTGAAACGACAAATGACATTTAAAATGCAAATTATGCAAGAACTAGAGCATTTATTCAATTTTCGATTGTAGATTTGGATTCTAGAGGGTCGAATTGAGGGGATGACATGCGTAACTCATTTTTCTAAATATTTATCTTCAATTTTAAAACTGTGGACTATAGCCTTGGTGTTTTTCCAAGCAAAAAAAGGCATTCCCTCTGATTCTATTCAAATTTTGTATACAAGCTCTCTAAGGATCTATTCTTTGATAAATAAAGTCAAATCAATTTAAAAAAATTATTCAAGGGATGAAACACCCCTTTGAAATATTAATGAGCTCATATTTCAGAAACCATCAAGTAATTTGGATTCATCTCTCCATATTCTAATTGTATGGACCTTACTCTATACAAAAGTATACTTTTCATCCCTTAAAACGCCCAATTAGAGGGTCAAATATAGCAATAAATATGATATGGAATTGGCCTAAAAATTACATTTAAAATGCGAATTATGCAAGAACTAGAGCATTTATTCAATTTTAGATTGTAGATTTGGATTCTAGAGGGTCGAATTAAGGGGATGACATGCGTAACTCATTTTTCTGAATATTTATCTTCAATTTTAAAACTGTGGACTATAGCCTTGGTGTTTTTCCAAGCAAAAAAGGACATTCTCTCTGATTCTATTCAAATTTTGTATACAAGCTCTCTAAGGATCTATTCTTTGATAAATAGAGTCAAATCAATTTAAAAAAATTATTCAAGGGATGAAACACCCCTTCGAAATATTAATGAGCTCATATTTCAGAAACCATCAAGTAATTTGGATTCATCTCTCCATATTCTAATTGTATGGACCTCACTCTATACGAGAGTATACTTTTCATCCCTTAAAACGCCCAATTGGAGGGTCAAATATAGCAATAAATATGATATGGAATTGGCCTAAAAATGACATTTAAAATGCGAATTATGCAAGAACTAGAGCATTTATTCAATTTTAGATTGTAGATTTGGATTCTAGAGGGTCGAATTAAGGGGATGATATGCGTAACTCATTTTTCTAAATATTTATCTTCAATTTTAAAACTGTGGACTATAGCCTTGGTGTTTTTCCAAGCAAAAAAGGACATTCTCTCTGATTCTATTCAAATTTTGTATACAAGCTCTCTAAAGATCAATTCTTTGATAAATAGAGTCAAATCAATTTAAAAAAATTATTCAAGGGATGAAACACCCCTTCGAAATATTAATGAGCTCATATTTCAGAAACCATCAAGTAATTTGGATTCATCTCTCCATATTCTAATTGTATGGACCTCACTCTATACGAGAGTATACTTTTCATCCCTTAAAACGCCCAATTGGAGGGTCAAATATAGCAATAAATTGATATGGAATTGGCCTAAAAATGACAATTAAAATGCGAATTATGCAAGAACTAGAGCATTTATTCAATTTTAGATTGTAGATTTGGATTCTAGAGGGTCGAATTAAGGGGATGACATGCGTAACTCATTTTTCTAAATATTTATCTTCAATTTTAAAACTGTGGACTATAGCCTTGGTGTTTTTCCAAGCAAAAAAGGACATTCTCTCTGATTCTATTCAAAATTTTGTATACAAGCTCTCTAAGAATCTATTCTTTGATAAATAGAGTCAAATCAATTTAAAAAAATTATTCAAGGGATGAAACACCCCTTCGAAATATTAATGAGCTCATATTTCAGAAACCATCAAGTAATTTGGATTCATCTCTCCATATTCTAATTGTATGGACCTTCCTCTATACAAAAGTATACTTTTCATCCCTTAAAACGCCCAATTAGAGAGTCAAATATAGCAATAAATATGATATGGAATTGGCCTAAAAATGATATTTAAAATGCGAATTATGCAAGAACTAGAGCATTTATTCAATTTTAGATTGTAGATTTGGATTCTAGAGGGTCGAATTAAGGGGATGACATGCGTAACTCATTTTTCTAAATATTTATCTTCAATTTTAAAACTGTGGACTATAGCCTTGGTGTTTTTCCAAGCAAAAAAGGACATTCTCTCTGATTCCATTCAAATTTTGTATACAAGCTCTCTAAGGATCTATTCTTTGATAAATAGAGTCAAATCAATTTAAAAAAATTATTCAAGGGATGAAACACCCCTTCGAAATATTAATGAGCTCATATTTCAGAAACCATCAAGTAATTTGGATTCATCTCTCCATATTCTAATTGTATGGACCTTACTCTATACAAAAGTATACTTTTCATCCCTTAAAACGCCCAATTAGAGGGTCAAATATAGCAATAAATATGATATGGAATTGGCCTAAAAATGACATTTAAAATGCGAATTATGCAAGAACTAGAGCATTTATTCAATTTTAGATTGTAGATTTGGATTCTAGAGGGTCGAATTAAGGGGATGACATGCGTAACTCATTTTCTAAATATTTATCTTCAATTTTAAAACTGTGGACTATAGCCTTGGTGTTTTTCCAAGCAAAAAAGGACATTCTCTCTGATTCTATTCAAATTTTGTATACAAGCTCTCTAAGGATCTATTCTTTGATAAATAGAGTCAAATCAATTTAAAAAAATTATTCAAGGGATGAAACACCCCTTTGAAATATTAATGAGCTCATATTTCAGAAACCATCAAGTAATTTGGATTCATCTCTCCATATTCTAATTGTATGGACCTTACTCTATACAGAAGTATACTTTTCATCCCTTAAAACGCCCAATTAGAGGGTCAAATATAGCAATAAATATGATATGGAATTGGCCTAAAAATGACATTTAAAATGCGAATTATGCAAGAACTAGAGCATTTATTCAATTTTAGATTGTAGATTTGGATTCTAGAGGGTCGAATTAAGGGGATGACATGCGTAACTCATTTTTCTAAATATTTATCTTCAATTTTAGAACTGTGGACTATAGCCTTGGTGTTTTTCCAAGCAAAAGAGGACATTCTCTCTGATTCCATTCAAATTTTGTATACAAGCTCTCTAAGGATCTATTCTTTGATAAACAGAGTCAAATCAATTTAAAAAAATTATTCAAGGGATGAAACACCCCTTTGAAATATTAATGAGCTCATATTTCAGAAACCATCAAGTAATTTGGATTCATCTCTCCATATTCTAATTGTATGGACCTCACTCTATACGAGAGTATACTTTTCATCCCTTAAAACGCCCAATTGGAGGGTCAGATATAGCAATAAATATGATATGGAATTGGCCTAAAAATGACATTTAAAATGCGAATTATGCAAGAACTAGAGCATTTATTCAATTTTAGATTGTAGATTTGGATTCTAGAGGGTCGAATTAAGGGGATGACATGCGTAACTCATTTTTCTAAATATTTATCTTCAATTTTAAAACTGTGGACTATAGCCTTGGTGTTTTTCCAAGCAAAAAAGGACATTCTCTCTGATTCTATTCAAATTTTGTATACAAGCTCTCTAAAGATCAATTCTTTGATAAATAGAGTCAAATCAATTTAAAAAAATTATTCAAGGGATGAAACACCCCTTCGAAATATTAATGAGCTCATATTTCAGAAACCATCAAGTAATTTGGATTCATCTCTCCATATTCTAATTGTATGGACCTCACTCTATACGAGAGTATACTTTTCATCCCTTAAAACGCCCAATTGGAGGGTCAAATATAGCAATAAATATGATATGGAATTGGCCTAAAAATGACAATTAAAATGCGAATTATGCAAGAACTAGAGCATTTATTCAATTTTAGATTGTAGATTTGGATTCTAGAGGGTCGAATTAAGGGGATGACATGCGTAACTCATTTTTCTAAATATTTATCTTCAATTTTAAAACTGTGGACTATAGCCTTGGTGTTTTTCCAAGCAAAAAAGGACATTCTCTCTGATTCCATTCAAATTTTGTATACAAGCTCTCTAAGGATCTATTCTTTGATAAATAGAGTCAAATCAATTCAAAAAAATTATTCAAGGGATGAAACACCCCTTCGAAATATTAATGAGCTCATATTTCAGAAACCATCAAGTAATTTGGATTCATCTCTCCATATTCTAATTGTATGGACCTTACTCTATACAAAAGTATACTTTTCATCCCTTAAAACGCCCAATTAGAGGGTCAAATATAGCAATAAATATGATATGGAATTGGCCTAAAAATGACATTTAAAATGCGAATTATGCAAGAACTAGAGCATTTATTCAATTTTAGATTGTAGATTTGGATTCTAGAGGGTCGAATTAAGGGGATGACATGCGTAACTCATTTTCTAAATATTTATCTTCAATTTTAAAACTGTGGACTATAGCCTTGGTGTTTTTCCAAGCAAAAAAGGACATTCTCTCTGATTCTATTCAAATTTTGTATACAAGCTCTCTAAGGATCTATTCTTTGATAAATAGAGTCAAATCAATTTAAAAAAATTATTCAAGGGATGAAACACCCCTTTGAAATATTAATGAGCTCATATTTCAGAAACCATCAAGTAATTTGGATTCATCTCTCCATATTCTAATTGTATGGACCTCACTCTATACGAGAGTATACTTTTCATCCCTTAAAACGCCCAATTGGAGGGTCAAATATAGCAATAAATATGATATGGAATTGGCCTAAAAATGACAATTAAAATGCGAATTATGCAAGAACTAGAGCATTTATTCAATTTTAGATTGTAGATTTGGATTCTAGAGGGTCGAATTAAGGGGATGACATGCGTAACTCATTTTTCTAAATATTTATCTTCAATTTTAAAACTGTGGACTATAGCCTTGGTGTTTTTCCAAGCAAAAAAGGACATTCTCTCTGATTCCATTCAAATTTTGTATACAAGCTCTCTAAGGATCTATTCTTTGATAAATAGAGTCAAATCAATTTAAAAAAATTATTCAAGGGATGAAACACCCCTTCGAAATATTAATGAGCTCATATTTCAGAAACCATCAAGTAATTTGGATTCATCTCTCCATATTCTAATTGTATGGACCTTACTCTATACAAAAGTATACTTTTCATCCCTTAAAACGCCCAATTAGAGGGTCAAATATAGCAATAAATATGATATGGAATTGGCCTAAAAATGACATTTAAAATGCGAATTATGCAAGAACTAGAGCATTTATTCAATTTTAGATTGTAGATTTGGATTCTAGAGGGTCGAATTAAGGGGATGACATGCGTAACTCATTTTCTAAATATTTATCTTCAATTTTAAAACTGTGGACTATAGCCTTGGTGTTTTTCCAAGCAAAAAAGGACATTCTCTCTGATTCTATTCAAATTTTGTATACAAGCTCTCTAAGGATCTATTCTTTGATAAATAGAGTCAAATCAATTTAAAAAAATTATTCAAGGGATGAAACACCCCTTTGAAATATTAATGAGCTCATATTTCAGAAACCATCAAGTAATTTGGATTCATCTCTCCATATTCTAATTGTATGGACCTTACTCTATACAAAAGTATACTTTTCATCCCTTAAAACGCCCAATTAGAGGGTCAAATATAGCAATAAATATGATATGGAATTGGCCTAAAAATGACATTTAAAATGCGAATTATGCAAGAACTAGAGCATTTATTCAATTTTAGATTGTAGATTTGGATTCTAGAGGGTCGAATTAAGGGGATGACATGCGTAACTCATTTTCTAAATATTTATCTTCAATTTTAAAACTGTGGACTATAGCCTTGGTGTTTTTCCAAGCAAAAAAGGACATTCTCTCTGATTCTATTCAAATTTTGTATACAAGCTCTCTAAGGATCTATTCTTTGATAAATAGAGTCAAATCAATTTAAAAAAATTATTCAAGGGATGAAACACCCCTTTGAAATATTAATGAGCTCATATTTCAGAAACCATCAAGTAATTTGGATTCATCTCTCCATATTCTAATTGTATGGACCTTACTCTATACAGAAGTATACTTTTCATCCCTTAAAACGCCCAATTAGAGGGTCAAATATAGCAATAAATATGATATGGAATTGGCCTAAAAATGACATTTAAAATGCGAATTATGCAAGAACTAGAGCATTTATTCAATTTTAGATTGTAGATTTGGATTCTAGAGGGTCGAATTAAGGGGATGACATGCGTAACTCATTTTTCTAAATATTTATCTTCAATTTTAGAACTGTGGACTATAGCCTTGGTGTTTTTCCAAGCAAAAGAGGACATTCTCTCTGATTCCATTCAAATTTTGTATACAAGCTCTCTAAGGATCTATTCTTTGATAAACAGAGTCAAATCAATTTAAAAAAATTATTCAAGGGATGAAACACCCCTTTGAAATATTAATGAGCTCATATTTCAGAAACCATCAAGTAATTTGGATTCATCTCTCCATATTCTAATTGTATGGACCTCACTCTATACGAGAGTATACTTTTCATCCCTTAAAACGCCCAATTGGAGGGTCAGATATAGCAATAAATATGATATGGAATTGGCCTAAAAATGACATTTAAAATGCGAATTATGCAAGAACTAGAGCATTTATTCAATTTTAGATTGTAGATTTGGATTCTAGAGGGTCGAATTAAGGGGATGACATGCGTAACTCATTTTTCTAAATATTTATCTTCAATTTTAAAACTGTGGACTATAGCCTTGGTGTTTTTCCAAGCAAAAAAGGACATTCTCTCTGATTCTATTCAAATTTTGTATACAAGCTCTCTAAAGATCAATTCTTTGATAAATAGAGTCAAATCAATTTAAAAAAATTATTCAAGGGATGAAACACCCCTTCGAAATATTAATGAGCTCATATTTCAGAAACCATCAAGTAATTTGGATTCATCTCTCCATATTCTAATTGTATGGACCTCACTCTATACGAGAGTATACTTTTCATCCCTTAAAACGCCCAATTGGAGGGTCAAATATAGCAATAAATATGATATGGAATTGGCCTAAAAATGACAATTAAAATGCGAATTATGCAAGAACTAGAGCATTTATTCAATTTTAGATTGTAGATTTGGATTCTAGAGGGTCGAATTAAGGGGATGACATGCGTAACTCATTTTTCTAAATATTTATCTTCAATTTTAAAACTGTGGACTATAGCCTTGGTGTTTTTCCAAGCAAAAAAGGACATTCTCTCTGATTCCATTCAAATTTTGTATACAAGCTCTCTAAGGATCTATTCTTTGATAAATAGAGTCAAATCAATTCAAAAAAATTATTCAAGGGATGAAACACCCCTTCGAAATATTAATGAGCTCATATTTCAGAAACCATCAAGTAATTTGGATTCATCTCTCCATATTCTAATTGTATGGACCTTACTCTATACAAAAGTATACTTTTCATCCCTTAAAACGCCCAATTAGAGGGTCAAATATAGCAATAAATATGATATGGAATTGGCCTAAAAATGACATTTAAAATGCGAATTATGCAAGAACTAGAGCATTTATTCAATTTTAGATTGTAGATTTGGATTCTAGAGGGTCGAATTAAGGGGATGACATGCGTAACTCATTTTCTAAATATTTATCTTCAATTTTAAAACTGTGGACTATAGCCTTGGTGTTTTTCCAAGCAAAAAAGGACATTCTCTCTGATTCTATTCAAATTTTGTATACAAGCTCTCTAAGGATCTATTCTTTGATAAATAGAGTCAAATCAATTTAAAAAAATTATTCAAGGGATGAAACACCCCTTTGAAATATTAATGAGCTCATATTTCAGAAACCATCAAGTAATTTGGATTCATCTCTCCATATTCTAATTGTATGGACCTCACTCTATACGAGAGTATACTTTTCATCCCTTAAAACGCCCAATTGGAGGGTCAAATATAGCAATAAATATGATATGGAATTGGCCTAAAAATGACAATTAAAATGCGAATTATGCAAGAACTAGAGCATTTATTCAATTTTAGATTGTAGATTTGGATTCTAGAGGGTCGAATTAAGGGGATGACATGCGTAACTCATTTTTCTAAATATTTATCTTCAATTTTAAAACTGTGGACTATAGCCTTGGTGTTTTTCCAAGCAAAAAAGGACATTCTCTCTGATTCCATTCAAATTTTGTATACAAGCTCTCTAAGGATCTATTCTTTGATAAATAGAGTCAAATCAATTTAAAAAAATTATTCAAGGGATGAAACACCCCTTCGAAATATTAATGAGCTCATATTTCAGAAACCATCAAGTAATTTGGATTCATCTCTCCATATTCTAATTGTATGGACCTTACTCTATACAAAAGTATACTTTTCATCCCTTAAAACGCCCAATTAGAGGGTCAAATATAGCAATAAATATGATATGGAATTGGCCTAAAAATGACATTTAAAATGCGAATTATGCAAGAACTAGAGCATTTATTCAATTTTAGATTGTAGATTTGGATTCTAGAGGGTCGAATTAAGGGGATGACATGCGTAACTCATTTTCTAAATATTTATCTTCAATTTTAAAACTGTGGACTATAGCCTTGGTGTTTTTCCAAGCAAAAAAGGACATTCTCTCTGATTCTATTCAAATTTTGTATACAAGCTCTCTAAGGATCTATTCTTTGATAAATAGAGTCAAATCAATTTAAAAAAATTATTCAAGGGATGAAACACCCCTTTGAAATATTAATGAGCTCATATTTCAGAAACCATCAAGTAATTTGGATTCATCTCTCCATATTCTAATTGTATGGACCTTACTCTATACAAAAGTATACTTTTCATCCCTTAAAACGCCCAATTAGAGGGTCAAATATAGCAATAAATATGATATGGAATTGGCCTAAAAATGACATTTAAAATGCGAATTATGCAAGAACTAGAGCATTTATTCAATTTTAGATTGTAGATTTGGATTCTAGAGGGTCGAATTAAGGGGATGACATGCGTAACTCATTTTCTAAATATTTATCTTCAATTTTAAAACTGTGGACTATAGCCTTGGTGTTTTTCCAAGCAAAAAAGGACATTCTCTCTGATTCTATTCAAATTTTGTATACAAGCTCTCTAAGGATCTATTCTTTGATAAATAGAGTCAAATCAATTTAAAAAAATTATTCAAGGGATGAAACACCCCTTTGAAATATTAATGAGCTCATATTTCAGAAACCATCAAGTAATTTGGATTCATCTCTCCATATTCTAATTGTATGGACCTTACTCTATACAGAAGTATACTTTTCATCCCTTAAAACGCCCAATTAGAGGGTCAAATATAGCAATAAATATGATATGGAATTGGCCTAAAAATGACATTTAAAATGCGAATTATGCAAGAACTAGAGCATTTATTCAATTTTAGATTGTAGATTTGGATTCTAGAGGGTCGAATTAAGGGGATGACATGCGTAACTCATTTTTCTAAATATTTATCTTCAATTTTAGAACTGTGGACTATAGCCTTGGTGTTTTTCCAAGCAAAAGAGGACATTCTCTCTGATTCCATTCAAATTTTGTATACAAGCTCTCTAAGGATCTATTCTTTGATAAACAGAGTCAAATCAATTTAAAAAAATTATTCAAGGGATGAAACACCCCTTTGAAATATTAATGAGCTCATATTTCAGAAACCATCAAGTAATTTGGATTCATCTCTCCATATTCTAATTGTATGGACCTCACTCTATACGAGAGTATACTTTTCATCCCTTAAAACGCCCAATTGGAGGGTCAGATATAGCAATAAATATGATATGGAATTGGCCTAAAAATGACATTTAAAATGCGAATTATGCAAGAACTAGAGCATTTATTCAATTTTAGATTGTAGATTTGGATTCTAGAGGGTCGAATTAAGGGGATGACATGCGTAACTCATTTTTCTAAATATTTATCTTCAATTTTAAAACTGTGGACTATAGCCTTGGTGTTTTTCCAAGCAAAAAAGGACATTCTCTCTGATTCTATTCAAATTTTGTATACAAGCTCTCTAAAGATCAATTCTTTGATAAATAGAGTCAAATCAATTTAAAAAAATTATTCAAGGGATGAAACACCCCTTCGAAATATTAATGAGCTCATATTTCAGAAACCATCAAGTAATTTGGATTCATCTCTCCATATTCTAATTGTATGGACCTCACTCTATACGAGAGTATACTTTTCATCCCTTAAAACGCCCAATTGGAGGGTCAAATATAGCAATAAATATGATATGGAATTGGCCTAAAAATGACAATTAAAATGCGAATTATGCAAGAACTAGAGCATTTATTCAATTTTAGATTGTAGATTTGGATTCTAGAGGGTCGAATTAAGGGGATGACATGCGTAACTCATTTTTCTAAATATTTATCTTCAATTTTAAAACTGTGGACTATAGCCTTGGTGTTTTTCCAAGCAAAAAAGGACATTCTCTCTGATTCCATTCAAATTTTGTATACAAGCTCTCTAAGGATCTATTCTTTGATAAATAGAGTCAAATCAATTCAAAAAAATTATTCAAGGGATGAAACACCCCTTCGAAATATTAATGAGCTCATATTTCAGAAACCATCAAGTAATTTGGATTCATCTCTCCATATTCTAATTGTATGGACCTTACTCTATACAAAAGTATACTTTTCATCCCTTAAAACGCCCAATTAGAGGGTCAAATATAGCAATAAATATGATATGGAATTGGCCTAAAAATGACATTTAAAATGCGAATTATGCAAGAACTAGAGCATTTATTCAATTTTAGATTGTAGATTTGGATTCTAGAGGGTCGAATTAAGGGGATGACATGCGTAACTCATTTTCTAAATATTTATCTTCAATTTTAAAACTGTGGACTATAGCCTTGGTGTTTTTCCAAGCAAAAAAGGACATTCTCTCTGATTCTATTCAAATTTTGTATACAAGCTCTCTAAGGATCTATTCTTTGATAAATAGAGTCAAATCAATTTAAAAAAATTATTCAAGGGATGAAAAACCCCTTTGAAATATTAATGAGCTCATATTTCAGAAACCATCAAGTAATTTGGATTCATCTCTCCATATTCTAATTGTATGGACCTTACTCTATACAGAAGTATACTTTTCATCCCTTAAAACGCCCAATTAGAGGGTCAAATATAGCAATAAATATGATATGGAATTGGCCTAAAAATGACATTTAAAATGCGAATTATGCAAGAACTAGAGCATTTATTCAATTTTAGATTGTAGATTTGGATTCTAGAGGGTCGAATAAAGGGGATGACATGCGTAACTCATTTTTCTAAATATTTATCTTCAATTTTAAAACTGTGGACTATAGCCTTGGTGTTTTTCCAAGCAAAAAAGGACATTCTCTCTGATTCTATTCAAATTTTGTATACAAGCTCTCTAAGGATCTATTCCTTGATAATTAGAGTCAAATCAATTTAAAAAAATTATTCAAGGGATGAAACACCCCTTTGAAATATTAATGAGCTCATATTTCAGAAACCATCAAGTAATTTAGATTCATCTCTCCATATTCTAATTGTGTGGACCTTACTCTATACAAAAGTATACTTTTCATCCCTTAAAACGCCCAATTAGAGGGTCAAATATAGCAATAAATATGATATGGAATTGGCCTAAAAATGACATTTAAAATGCGAATTATGCAAGAACTAGAGCATTTATTCAATTTAAGATTGTAGATTTGGATTCTAGAGGGTCGAATTAAGGGGATGACATGCGTCACTCATTTTTCTAAATATTTATCTTCAATTTTAAAACTGTGGACTATAGCCTTGGTGTTTTTCCAAGCAAAAAAGGACATTCTCTCTGATTCTATTCAAATTTTGCTTACAAGCTCTCTAAGGATCTATTCTTTGATAAATAGAGTCAAATCAATTTAAAAAAATTATTCAAGGGATGAAACACCCCTTCGAAATATTAATGAGCTCATATTTCAGAAACCATCAAGTAATTTGGATTCATCTCTCCATATTCTAATTGTATGGACCTCACTCTATACGAGAGTATACTTTTCATCCCTCAAAACGCCCAACTGGAGGGTCAAATATAGCAATAAATATGATATGGAATTGGCCTAAAAATGACATTTAAAATGCGAATTATGCAAGAACTGGAGCATTTATTCAATTTTAGATTGTAGGTTTGGATTCTAGAGGGTCGAATTAAGGGGATGACATGCGTAACTCATTTTTCTAAATATTTATCTTCAATTTTAAAACTGTGGACTATAAGCCTTGGTGTTTTTCCAAGCAAAGAAGGACATGCTCTCTGATTCTATTCAAATTTTGTATACAAGCTCTCTAAGGATCTATTCTTTGATAAATAGAGTCAAATCAATTTAAAAAAATTATTCCAGGGATGAAACACCCCTTTGAAATATTAATGAGCTCATATTTCAGAAACCATCAAGTAATTTGGATTCATCTCTCCACATTCTAATTGTATGGACCTTACTCTATACAAAAGTATACTTTTCATCCCTTAAAACGCCCAATTAGAGGGTCAAATATAGCAATAAATATGATATGGAATTGGCCTAAAAATGACATTTAAAATGCGAATTATGCAAGAACTAGAGCATTTATTCAATTTTAGATTGTAGATTTGGATTCTAGAGGGTCGAATTAAGGGGATGACATGCGTAACTCATTTTTCTAAATATTTATCTTCAATTTTAAAACTGTGGACTATAGCCTTGGTGTTTTTCCAAGCAAAAAAGGACATTCTCTCTGATTCCATTCAAATTTTGTATACAAGCTCTCTAAGGATCTATTCTTTGATAAATAGAGTCAAATCAATTTAAAAAAATTATTCAAGGGATGAAACACCCCTTCGAAGTATTAATGAGCTCATATTTCAGAAACCATCAAGTAATTTGGATTCATCTCTCCATATTCTAATTGTATGGACCTTACTCTATACAAAAGTATACTTTTCATCCCTTAAAACGCCCAATTAGAGGGTCAAATATAGCAATAAATATGATATGGAATTGGCCTAAAAATGACATTTAAAATGCGAATTATGCAAGAACTAGAGCATTTATTCAATTTTAGATTGTAGATTTGGATTCTAGAGGGTCGAATTAAGGGGATGACATGCGTAACTCATTTTTCTAAATATTTATCTTCAATTTTAAAACTGTGGACTATAGCCTTGGTGTTTTTCCAAGCAAAAAAGGACATTCTCTCTGATTCTATTCAAATTTTGTATACAAGCTCTCTAAGGATCTATTCTTTGATAAATAGAGTCAAATCAATTTAAAAAAATTATTCAAGGGATGAAACACCCCTTTGAAGTATTAATGAGCTCATATTTCAGAAACCATCAAGTAATTTGGATTCATCTCTCCATATTCTAATTGTATGGACCTTACTCTATACAAAAGTATACTTTTCATCCCTTAAAACGCCCAATTAGAGGGTCAAATATAGCAATAAATATGATATGGAATTGGCCTAAAAATGACATTTAAAATGCGAATTATGCAAGAACTAGAGCATTTATTCAATTTTAGATTGTAGATTTGGATTCTAGAGGGTCGAATTAAGGGGATGACATGCGTAACTCATTTTTCTAAATATTTATCTTCAATTTTAAAACTGTGGACTATAGCCTTGGTGTTTTTCCAAGCAAAAAAGGACATTCTCTCTGATTCTATTCAAATTTTGTATACAAGCTCTCTAAGGATCTATTCTTTGATAAATAGAGTCAAATCAATTTAAAAATATTATTCAAGGGATGAAAACCACCCCTTCGAAATATTAATGAGCTCATATTTCAGAACCATCAAGTAATTTGGATTCATCTCTCCATATTCTAATTGTATGGGACCTCATCTATACGAGAGTATACTTTTCATCCCTTAAAACGCCCAATTGGAGGGTCAAATATAGCAATAAATATGTTATTGGATTTGGCTTAAAAATTACATTTAAAATGCGAATTATGCAAGAACTAGAGCATTTATTCAATTTTAGATTGTAGATTTGGATTCTAGAGGGTCGAATTAAGGGGATGATGGCGTAACTCATTTTTCTAAATATTTATCTTCAATTTTAAAACTGTGGACTATATAGCATTGGTGTTTTTCCAAGCAAAAAAGGACATTCTCTCTGATTCTATTCAAATTTTGTATACAAGCTCTCTAAGGATCTATTATTTGATAAATAGAGTCAAATCAATTTAAAAAAATTATTCAAGGGATGAAACACCCCTTCGAAATATTAATGAGCTCATATTTCAGAAACCATCAAGTAATTTGGATTCATCTCTCCATATTCTAATTGTATGGACCTCACTCTATACGAGAGTATACTTTTCATCCCTTAAAACGCCCAATTGGAGGGTCAAATATAGCAATAAATATGATATGGGATTGGCCTAAAAAATGACATTTAAAATGCGAATTATGCAAGAACTAGAGCATTTATTCAATTTTAGATTGTAGATTTGGATTCTAGAGGGTCGAATTAAGGGGGATGACATGCGTAACTCATTTTTCTAAATATTTATCTTCAATTTTAAAACTGTGGACTATAGCCTTGGTGTTTTTCCAAGCAAAAAAGGACATTCTCTCTGATTCCATTCAAATTTTGTACACAAGCTCTCTAAGAATCTATTCTTTGATAAATAGAGTCAAATCAATTTAAAAAAATTATTCAAGGGATGAAACACCCCTTCGAAATATTAATGAGCTCATATTTCAGAAACCATCAAGTAATTTGGATTCATCTCTCCATATTCTAATTGTATGGACCTTACTCTATACAAAAGTATACTTTTCATCCCTTAAAACGCCCAATTAGAGGGTCAAATATAGCAATAAATATGATATGGAATTGGCCTAAAAATGACATTTAAAATGCGAATTATGCAAGAACTAGAGCATTTATTCAATTTTAGATTGTAGATTTGGATTCTAGAGGGTCGAATTAAGGGGATGACATGCGTAACTCATTTTTCTAAATATTTATCTTCAATTTTAAAACTGTGGACTATAGCCTTGGGTGTTTTTCCAAGCAAAAAAGGAAATTCTCTCTGATTCTATTCAAATTTTGTATACAAGCTCTCTAAGGATCTATTCTTCGATAAATAGAGTCAAATCAATTTGAAAAAATTATTCAAGGGATGAAACACCCCTTCGAAATATTAATGAGCTCATATTTCAGAAACCATCAAGTAATTTGGATTCATCTCTCCATATTCTAATTGTATGGACCTCACTCTATACAAGAGTATACTTTTCATCCCTTAAAACGCCCAATTGGAGGGTCAAATATAGCAATAAATATGATATGGGATTGGCCTAAAAATGACATTTAAAATGCGAATTATGCAAGAACTAGAGCATTTATTCAATTTTAGATTGTAGATTTGGATTCTAGAGGGTCGAATTAAGGGGATGACATGCGTAACTCATTTTTCTAAATATTTATCTTCAATTTTAAAACTGTGGGACTATAGCCTCGGTGTTTTTCCAAGCAAAAAAGGACATTCTCTCTGATTCCATTCAAATTTTGTACACAAGCTCTCTAAGAATCTATTCTTTGATAAATAAAGTCAAATCAATTTAAAAAAAATTATTCAAGGGATGAAACACCCCTTCGAAATATTAATGAGCTCATATTTCAGAAACCATCAAGTAATTTGGATTCATCTCTCCATATTCTAATTGTATGGACCTCACTCTATACGAGAGTATACTTTTCATCCCTTAAAACGCCCAATTGGAGGGTCAAATATAGCAATAAATATGTTATGGATTTGGCCTAAAAATTACATTTAAAATGCGAATTATGCAAGAACTAGAGCATTTATTCAATTTTAGATTGTAGATTTGGATTCTAGAGGGTCGAATTAAGGGGATGACATGCGTAACTCATTTTTCTAAATATTTATCTTCAATTTTAAAACTGTGGACTATAGCCTTGGTGTTTTTCCAAGCAAAAAAGGACATTCTCTCTGATTCTATTCAAATTTTGTATACAAGCTCTCTAAGGATCTATTATTTGATAAATAGAGTCAAATCAATTTGAAAAAATTATTCAAGGGATGAAACACCCCTTCGAAATATTAATGAGCTCATATTTCAGAAACCATCAAGTAATTTGGATTCATCTCTCCATATTCTAATTGTATGGACCTTACTCTATACAAAAGTATACTTTTCATCCCTTAAAACGCCCAATTAGAGGGTCAAATATAGCAATAAATATGATATGGAATTGGCCTAAAAATGACATTTAAAATGCGAATTATGCAAGAACTAGAGCATTCATTCAATTTTAGATTGTAGATTTGGATTCTAGAGGGTCGAATTAAGGGGATGACATGCGTAACTCATTTTTCTAAATATTTATCTTCAATTTTAAAACTGTGGACTATAGCCTTGGTGTTTTTCCAAGCAAAAAAGGACATTCTCTCTGATTCTATTCAAATTTTGTTCACAAGCTCTCTAAGGATCTATTCTTTGATAAATGGAGTCAAATCAATTTAAAAAAATTATTCAAGGGATGAAACACCCCTTCGAAATATTAATGAGCTCATATTTCAGAAACCATCAAGTAATTTGGATTCATCTCTCCATATTCTAATTGTATGGACCTCACTCTATACGAGAGTATACTTTTCATCCCTTGAAACGCCCAATTGGAGGGTCAAATATAGCAATAAATATGTTATGGATTTGGCCTAAAAATTACATTTAAAATGCGAATTATGCAAGAACTAGAGCATTTATTCAATTTTAGATTGTAGATTTGGATTCTAGAGGGTCGAATTAAGGGGATGACATGCGTAACTCATTTTTCTAAATATTTATCTTCAATTTTAAAACTGTGGACTATAGCCTTGGTGTTTTTCCAAGCAAAAAAGGACATTCTCTCTGATTCTATTCAAATTTTGTATACAAGCTCTCTAAGGATCTATTATTTGATAAATAGAGTCAAATCAATTTGAAAAAATTATTCAAGGGATGAAACACCCCTTCGAAATATTAATGAGCTCATATTTCAGAAACCATCAAGTAATTTGGATTCATCTCTCCATATTCTAATTGTATGGACCTTACTCTATACAAAAGTATACTTTTCATCCCTTAAAACGCCCAATTAGAGGGTCAAATATAGCAATAAATATGATATGGAATTGGCCTAAAAATGACATTTAAAATGCGAATTATGCAAGAACTAGAGCATTCATTCAATTTTAGATTGTAGATTTGGATTCTAGAGGGTCGAATTAAGGGGATGACATGCGTAACTCATTTTTCTAAATATTTATCTTCAATTTTAAAACTGTGGACTATAGCCTTGGTGTTTTTCCAAGCAAAAAAGGACATTCTCTCTGATTCTATTCAAATTTTGTATACAAGCTCTCTAAGGATCTATTCTTTGATAAATAGAGTCAAATCAATTTAAAAAAATTATTCAAGGGATGAAACAACCCTTCGAAATATTAATGAGCTCATATTTCAGAAACCATCAAGTAATTTGGATTCATCTCTCCATATTCTAATTGTATGGACCTCACTCTATACGAGAGTATACTTTTTATCCCTTAAAACGCCCAATTGGAGGGTCAAAGATAGCAATAAATATGATATGGAATTGGCCTAAAAATGACATTTAAAATGCGAATTATGCAAGAACTAGAGCATTTATTCAATTTTAGATTGTAGATTTGGATTCTAGAGGGTCGAATTAAGGGGATGACATGCGTAACTCATTTTTCTAAATATTTATCTTTAATTTTAAAACTGTGGACTATAGCCTTGGTGTTTTTCCAAGCAAAAAAGGACATTCTCTCTGATTCTATTCAAATTCTGTATACAAGCTCTCTAAGGATCTATTCTTCGATAAATAGAGTCAAATCAATTTAAAAAAATTATTCAAGGGATGAAACACCCCTTTGAAATATTAATGAGCTCATATTTCAGAAACCATCAAGTAATTTGGATTCATCTCTCCATATTCTAATTGTATGGACCTCACTCTATACGAGAGTATACTTTTCATCCCTTAAAACGCCCAATTGGAGGGTCAAATATTGCAATAAATATGATATGGAATTGGCCTAAAAATTACATTTAAAATGCGAATTATGCAAGAACTAGAGCATTTGTTCAATTTTAGATTGTAGATTAGGATTCTAGAGGGTCGAATTAAGGGAATGACATGCGTAACTCATTTTTCTTAATATTTATCTTCAATTTTGAAACTGTGGACTATAGCCTTGGTGTTTTTCCATGCAAAAAAGGACATTCTCTCTGATTCTATTAAAATTTTGTATACAAGCTCTCTGAGGATCTATTCTTTGATAAATAGAGTCAAATCAATTTAAAAAAATTATTCAAGGGATGAAACACCCCTTCGAAATATTAATGAGCTCATATTTCAGAAACCATCAAGTAATTTGGATTCATCTCTCCATATTCTGATTGTATGGACCTTACTCTTTACAAAAGTATACTTTTCATCCCTTAAAACGCCCAATTAGAGGGTCAAATATAGCAATAAATATGATATGGAATTGGCCTAAAAATGACATTTAAAATGCGAATTATGCAAGAACTAGAGCATTTATTCAATTTTAGATTGTAGATTTGGATTCTAGAGGGTCGAATTAAGGGGATGACATGCGTAACTCATTTTTCTAAATATTTATCTTCAATTTTAAAACTGTGGACTATAGCCTTGGTGTTTTTCCAAGCAAAAAAGGACATTCTCTCTGATTCTATTCAAATTTTGTATACAAGCTCTCTAAGGATCTATTCTTTGATAAATAGTGTCAAATCAATTTAAAAAAATTATTCAAGGGATGAAACACCCCTTTGAAATATTAACGAGCTCATATTTCAGAAACCATCAAGTAATTTGGATTCATCTCTCCATATTCTAATTGTATGGACCTCACTCTATACGAGAGTATACTTTTCATCCCTTAAAACGCCCAATTGGAGGGTCAAATATAGCAATAAATATGATATGGAATTGGCCTAAAAATGACATTTAAAATGCGAATTATGCAAGAACTAGAGCATTTATTCAATTTTAGATTGTAGATTTGGATTCTAGAGGGTCGAATTAAGGGGATGACATGCGTAACTCATTTTTCTAAATATTTATCTTCAATTTTAAAACTGTGGACTATAGCCTTGGTGTTTTTCCAAGCAAAAAAGGACATTCTCTCTGATTCTATTCAAATTTTGTATACAAGCTCTCTAAGGATCTATTCTTTGATAAATAGAGTCAAATCAATTTAAAAAAATTATTCAAGGGATGAAACACCCCTTCGAAATATTAATGAGCTCATATTTCAGAAACCATCAAGTAATTTGGATTCATCTCTCCATATTCTAATTGTATGGACCTCACTCTATACGAGAGTATACTTTTCATCCCTTAAAACGCCCAATTGGAGGGTCAAATATAGCAATAAATATGATATGGAATTGGCCTAAAAATGACATTTAAAATGCGAATTATGCAAGAACTAGAGCATTTATTCAATTTTAGATTGTAGATTTGGATTCTAGAGGGTCGAATTAAGGGGATGACATGCGTAACTCATTTTTCTAAATATTTATCTTCAATTTTAAAACTGTGGACTATAGCCTTGGTGTTTTTCTAAGCAAAAAAGGACATTCTCTCTGATTCTATTCAAATTTTGTATACAAGCTCTCTAAGGATCTATTCTTTGATAAATAGAGTCAAATCTATTTAAAAAAATTATTCAAGGGATGAAACACCCCTTTGAAATATTAATGAGCTCATATTTCAGAAACCATCAAGTAATTTGGATTCATCTCTCCATATTCTAATTGTATGGACCTCACTCTATACGAGAGTATACTTTTCATCCCTTAAAACGCCCAATTGGAGGGTCAAATATAGCAATAAATATGATATGGAATTGGCCTAAAAATGACATTTAAAATGCGAATTATGCAAGAACTAGAGCATTTATTCAATTTTAGATTGTAGATTTGGATTCTAGAGGGTCGAATTAAGGGGATGACATGCGTAACTCATTTTTCTAAATATTTATCTTCAATTTTAAAACTGTGGACTATAGCCTTGGTGTTTTTCCAAGCAAAAAAGGACATTCTCTCTGATTCTATTCAAATTTTGTATACAAGCTCTCTAAGGATCTATTCTTTGATAAATAGAGTCAAATCAATTTAAAAAAATTATTCAAGGGATGAAACACCCCTTCGAAATATTAATGAGCTCATATTTCAGAAACCATCAAGTAATTTGGATTCATCTCTCCATATTCTAATTGTATGGACCTCACTCTATACGAGAGTATACTTTTCATCCCTTAAAACGCCCAATTGGAGGGTCAAATATAGCAATAAATATGATATGGAATTGGCCTAAAAATGACATTTAAAATGCGAATTATGCAAGAACTAGAGCATTTATTCAATTTTAGATTGTAGATTTGGATTCTAGAGGGTCGAATTAAGGGGATGACATGCGTAACTCATTTTTCTAAATATTTATCTTCAATTTTAAAACTGTGGACTATAGCCTTGGTGTTTTTCCAAGCAAAAAAGGACATTCTCTCTGATTCTATTCAAATTTTGTATACAAGCTCTCTAAGGATCTATTCTTTGATAAATAGTGTCAAATCAATTTAAAAAAATTATTCAAGGGATGAAACACCCCTTTGAAATATTAACGAGCTCATATTTCAGAAACCATCAAGTAATTTGGATTCATCTCTCCATATTCTAATTGTATGGACCTCACTCTATACGAGAGTATACTTTTCATCCCTTAAAACGCCCAATTGGAGGGTCAAATATAGCAATAAATATGATATGGAATTGGCCTAAAAATGACATTTAAAATGCGAATTATGCAAGAACTAGAGCATTTATTCAATTTTAGATTGTAGATTTGGATTCTAGAGGGTCGAATTAAGGGGATGACATGCGTAACTCATTTTTCTAAATATTTATCTTCAATTTTAAAACTGTGGACTATAGCCTTGGTGTTTTTCTAAGCAAAAAAGGACATTCTCTCTGATTCTATTCAAATTTTGTATACAAGCTCTCTAAGGATCTATTCTTTGATAAATAGAGTCAAATCTATTTAAAAAAATTATTCAAGGGATGAAACACCCCTTTGAAATATTAATGAGCTCATATTTCAGAAACCATCAAGTAATTTGGATTCATCTCTCCATATTCTAATTGTATGGACCTCACTCTATACGAGAGTATACTTTTCATCCCTTAAAACGCCCAATTGGAGGGTCAAATATAGCAATAAATATGATATGGAATTGGCCTAAAAATGACATTTAAAATGCGAATTATGCAAGAACTAGAGCATTTATTCAATTTTAGATTGTAGATTTGGATTCTAGAGGGTCGAATTAAGGGGATGACATGCGTAACTCATTTTTCTAAATATTTATCTTCAATTTTAAAACTGTGGACTATAGCCTTGGTGTTTTTCTAAGCAAAAAAGGACATTCTCTCTGATTCTATTCAAATTTTGTATACAAGCTCTCTAAGGATCTATTCTTTGATAAATAGAGTCAAATCTATTTAAAAAAATTATTCAAGGGATGAAACACCCCTTTGAAATATTAATGAGCTCATATTTCAGAAACCATCAAGTAATTTGGATTCATCTCTCCATATTCTGATTGTATGGACCTCACTCTATACGAGAGTATACTTTTCATCCCTTAAAACGCCCAATTGGAGGGTCAAATATAGCAATAAATATGATATGGAATTGGCCTAAAAATGACATTTAAAATGCGAATTATGCAAGAACTAGAGCATTTATTCAATTTTAGATTGTAGATTTGGATTCTAGAGGGTCGAATTAAGGGGATGACATGCGTAACTCATTTTTCTAAATATTTATCTTCAATTTTAAAACTGTGGACTATAGCCTTGGTGTTTTTCCAAGCAAAAAAGGACATTCTCTCTGATTCTATTCAAATTTTGTATACAAGCTCTCTAAAGATCAATTCTTTGATAAATAGAGTCAAATCAATTTAAAAAAATTATTCAAGGGATGAAACACCCCTTCGAAATATTAATGAGCTCATATTTCAGAAACCATCAAGTAATTTGGATTCATCTCTCCATATTCTAATTGTATGGACCTCACTCTATACGAGAGTATACTTTTCATCCCTTAAAACGCCCAATTGGAGGGTCAAATATAGCAATAAATATGATATGGAATTGGCCTAAAAATGACATTTAAAATGCGAATTATGCAAGAACTAGAGCATTTATTCAATTTTAGATTGTAGATTTGGATTCTAGAGGGTCGAATTAAGGGGATGACATGCGTAACTCATTTTTCTAAATATTTATCTTCAATTTTAAAACTGTGGACTATAGCCTTGGTGTTTTTCCAAGCAAAAAAGGACATTCTCTCTGATTCTATTCAAATTTTGTATACAAGCTCTCTAAGGATCTATTCTTTGATAAATAGTGTCAAATCAATTTAAAAAAATTATTCAAGGGATGAAACACCCCTTTGAAATATTAACGAGCTCATATTTCAGAAACCATCAAGTAATTTGGATTCATCTCTCCATATTCTAATTGTATGGACCTCACTCTATACGAGAGTATACTTTTCATCCCTTAAAACGCCCAATTGGAGGGTCAAATATAGCAATAAATATGATATGGAATTGGCCTAAAAATGACATTTAAAATGCGAATTATGCAAGAACTAGAGCATTTATTCAATTTTAGATTGTAGATTTGGATTCTAGAGGGTCGAATTAAGGGGATGACATGCGTAACTCATTTTTCTAAATATTTATCTTCAATTTTAAAACTGTGGACTATAGCCTTGGTGTTTTTCTAAGCAAAAAAGGACATTCTCTCTGATTCTATTCAAATTTTGTATACAAGCTCTCTAAGGATCTATTCTTTGATAAATAGAGTCAAATCTATTTAAAAAAATTATTCAAGGGATGAAACACCCCTTTGAAATATTAATGAGCTCATATTTCAGAAACCATCAAGTAATTTGGATTCATCTCTCCATATTCTAATTGTATGGACCTTACTCTTTACAAAAGTATACTTTTCATCCCTTAAAACGCCCAATTAGAGGGTCAAATATAGCAATAAATATGATATGGAATTGGCCTAAAAATGACATTTAAAATGCGAATTATGCAAGAACTAGAGCATTTATTCAATTTTAGATTGTAGATTTGGATTCTAGAGGGTCGAATTAAGGGGATGACATGCGTAACTCATTTTTCTAAATATTTATCTTCAATTTTAAAACTGTGGACTATAGCCTTGGTGTTTTTCCAAGCAAAAAAGGACATTCTCTCTGATTCTATTCAAATTTTGTATACAAGCTCTCTAAGGATCTATTCTTTGATAAATAGTGTCAAATCAATTTAAAAAAATTATTCAAGGGATGAAACACCCCTTTGAAATATTAATGAGCTCATATTTCAGAAACCATCAAGTAATTTGGATTCATCTCTCCATATTCTAATTGTATGGACCTTACTCTTTACAAAAGTATACTTTTCATCCCTTAAAACGCCCAATTAGAGGGTCAAATATAGCAATAAATATGATATGGAATTGGCCTAAAAATGACATTTAAAATGCGAATTATGCAAGAACTAGAGCATTTATTCAATTTTAGATTGTGGATTTGGATTCTAGAGGGTCGAATTAAGGGGATGACATGCGTAACTCATTTTTCTAAATATTTATCTTCAATTTTAAAACTGTGGACTATAGCCTTGGTGCTTTTCCAAGCAAAAAAGGACATTCTCTCTGATTCTATTCAAATTTTGTATACAAGCTCTCTAAGGATCTATTCTTTGATAAATAGAGTCAAATCAATTTAAAAAAATTATTCAAGGGATGAAACACCCCTTCGAAATATTAATGAGCTCATATTTCAGAAACCATCAAGTAATTTGGATTCATCTCTCCATATTCTAATTGTATGGACCTCACTCTATACGAGAGTATACTTTTCATCCCTTAAAACGCCCAATTAGAGGGTCAAATATAGCAATAAATATGATATGGAATTGGCCAAAAAATGACATTTAAAATGCGAATTATGCAAGAACTAGAGCATTTGTTCAATTTTAGATTGTAGATTAGGATTCTAGAGGGTCGAATTAAGGGAATGACATGCGTAACTCATTTTTCTTAATATTTATCTTCAATTTTGAAACTGTGGACTATAGCCTTGGTGTTTTTCCATGCAAAAAAGGACATTCTCTCTGATTCTATTAAAATTTTGTATACAAGCTCTCTGAGGATCTATTCTTTGATAAATAGAGTCAAATCAATTTAAAAAAATTATTCAAGGGATGAAACACCCCTTCGAAATATTAATGAGCTCATATTTCAGAAACCATCAAGTAATTTGGATTCATCTCTCCATATTCTAATTGTATGGACCTCACTCTATACGAGAGTATACTTTTCATCCCTTAAAACGCCCAATTAGAGGGTCAAATATAGCAATAAATATGATATGGAATTGGCCAAAAAATGACATTCAAAATGCGAATTATGCAAGAATTAGAGCATTTATTCAATTTTAGATTGTAGATTTGGATTCTAGAGGGTCGTATTAAGTGGATGACATGCGTAACTCATTTTTCTAAATATTTATCTTCAATTTTAAAACTGTGGACTATAGCCTTGGTGTTTTTCCAAGCAAAAAAGGACATTCTCTCTGATTCTATTCAAATTTTGTATACAAGCTCTCCAAAGATCTATTCTCTGATAAATAGAGTCAAATCAATTTAAAAAAATTATTCAAGGGATGAAACACTCCTTCGAAATATTAATGGGCTCATATTTCAGAAACTATCAAGTATTTTGGATTGATCTCTTCATATTCTGATTGTATGGACCTTATTCTATACGAAAATATACTTGTCATCCCTCAAAACGCCTAATTAGAGGGTCAAAAATAGCAATAAATATGATATGGAATTGGCCTAGAAATGACAATCAAAATGCGAATTATGCAAGAACTAGAGCATTTATTCAATTTTAGATTGTAGATTCCGACTTCAGAGGGTCGAATTAAGAGGATAATATGCGTAACACATTTTTTCAAATTTATGTCATTCATTTCAAAATTGTGGACTCTAGCCTTGGTGTTTTTCTAAGCAAAAAAATACTCTCTATCTCTACAACGAATGAATTAAATCTGTTCAAAAGTTTCTGAGTTGTCAAGTGATTGAAATTCTATATGTTCAATCGTTCATTTATTCGGTCATCTTCAGTAAAAGATCTTGACATAATGAAACCAGTGGGACAGTTTGCAACTCAAATGATTCGAAACTGGCCCAATGCCAGAGCAGATGATGTCTTGGCCATCGTTTTCAAAGCATACTGGTTAGTCATTGAAGGCCTTGGACGCGATTCCGGGGCCAACAATATTTACTAATACTACACGATAAATAGCACTTCATTTTGATCAGAGTCAAAAAATACGAAGCACTTTAATTCAAACTCAATTTCAATACTCAAATTCTGCATTGAAGGGGAATTGATTTGGAGTTTATACATAGAAGTTGATAGTAGTTTTTATTAGACTTCTTTGAAAACAGGTTCTATTTTGATGTTTTTTAAGCTCTCAACACTGGTGCCAAGATCCCTGGTCTACAATTTTGAAATTATCAACAATTTTAATAGTTAGTTATAATCGAATTTTAAGGTTAAGATCTGACCATCATTAGCATGCATTCATAAAAATTTCTCTTCTAGGAAATGAACAGTAAATATTGGTTGCATCTTCAAGATTTTGTGAAAGAAATGTTTATATGTCTACATTACTAAATAAGGAAATTTTATAACTTGTTTTATTTCTGAGAACAAGCTCTATATGTGTGTGGAATTTTAATGCTGTCGTTAACAAAAGATGTTCAAAAAGTAACTCAACAGGCTTTCCTTATTCTTTGCGCTTATTATGAAAATTTGTGGTTACGTAAAATGCAAGCACAACCAACTGTTGAACTAAATGAGTTATAAAAATTGTTTGGGGCCATTTGTTTATTGTATGGTATGTTAATAATATTCCTTATTTTTGGATATATTTGGTGGACCTGAAAAGGTCCTGTGGTTCACTAATGTTGTATTTGTTACATCAAAAATACTTTTTCAACCCCATTAAAATTGATTCTACTTCAATCCCAATGAACAACCGATGTGTTCATTTATGCAAAACAGAATTCGTGCCTCGTCAAGCCGGAGGTCGCATGGCTCGCCTAATTACGCGGATACAGACCAAGATTTCACACCTAATTCCGAGCAACCCGAGGAGTTACTGAAAGTGAAGGCCTACGTCTTTTATCTGCATACTCCCAGCACCAAAACCGTTCAAAAGCATGCTGACTTCGTCTGCTTCGATACCGCAATGATATAATTCGAAAATAACCGGAGGTTACCTCAAATTATACCACCGATAGCTGGGATGAACCCATTATCTCCGGAGGGTATCAGCAGAGACTCAGGGATGCGTACCGATTTTCCACGAAGGCTCTTTATTAGGACTTATTTACTTGATTTTATAGCAGGAAAATTGGATCACAGGCATTTTTATGGATCTGAATTGTTATTTTTTGATAGAAAGTAGAAAACTGAAAAAAATACTATTCAATAATCTTGCATAGTTACAAAGTAATAAAATTTGTGTACTTTGCACACAACGTACTAAAAACAAACCTTGATTATTTATTCTCAATCACGAAACGAGTGTAGAAACATACTAAACGCAAATAAACACAAAAGTACAAAATTGAATTGCGCACTTATTCATTTAATTAAATTTTGTGACCTTTACTTATTGCACTTGGGCGCAGCTTCATTCTTCGTTGTGTAAATATTTACATTCTTAGCCAACAGGAAAGATAGAACATCGCATTTGTAGGCTTTTTTTTTGTGAATACAATGAATTGTTTGATGTTTGTTCTTTTTTTTCTTATTACTTCATATTTCTGTTCAGCAATGATCTTGAAACATTTTTTTAATCACTGTTCTTTATTCTTCGTTGTTTTCCTAATGTCATGGCCAACTTAAAATTCAAAATTATAATTTGGAACGAATTTTTATTGTCTGTTTTATTTGCTTTTAACTTATGAAATATTTTTATGGCTCAACGCAATTGGAAAAATATTTGCATTATTAATTTATGCAAATACAGGAAACCATATACAGGAAGATACTCCTTAAACAATAACTGGATTTTATATTTATCGCACATGTCATTTCCAACAATATTATGGATGAGAACATAAGTATTAAAAATATTTAGGATGTTACATTTATGATGCAAAATTAGAAACAGCGTAATTTTTAATTTATTCTTCCGTTACAACGATTATAGAATTATTATTATTTATAATATTCAAATATCTAATTTTATGAACACATGAAAGAATGCTGTGGCCCCCTTTTTATATGTCGAACGGAGGAGAGAATAACTAGCGCCAATATCGCTAGTGCTTTAGTAATTTACAGCGAAATTAGAGCTTTAATCAAAAAAATGTATGAGGAAAGGGTCCTAATATTTTCAAAAAATAATAGGACTTTGTTGAGGCCCCAGCTCCGAGATTTCCACTCTGTATTTTTGTATGAAGAATTTTGGTAAAGACCCATTGTTAGTACAGACTTTAACAAGAATTTTAGTGATATTAGAATTCAAATCTTCGGTTTAATAATTAATTCTTTTTTTCTAAAACAGTAACAACAACATAATAAAAAAGTAACAGCTATTTATATCACTGACATGTGCACCAGATGACAGCATTGTATCGTAAAAGGTATGATCCTTGTAGCAAGTGTGACGTCATTATCGAATCCTACGTACTAATACGAATTACGTAGCTGTTTATACATAAACGTGAATATCTTTATCAAATACTTTGAGTGGGAGTTATAAGTACTTGAAAACGTCACACATATTTTAACTGGTTTTTTAAACTCTAGTACCTACACCAGAAGCAAAATAATTTGCATTCTTGATTCTTGAAAGCTGAATTTGTGTAATTTTTAATACTACAAAATAAAATCTGCGATCTAAAGAATTGTATATCATTATTAAATTAATTTCATTGTGGTTAGTACCTGATAACGACGTTATGGAATTCGAAATATAAATAAACAATTTGTACAGTTGTAAATAACATGCTCTTAAAACGAAAGTTTTAGATTAATTGAATGCTTAAAAATATATTCATCAGAAATTATTTTTGATTAAAGTGCTACGCCTATTTTATACACAAAAAGACACTAATGAAAAGGAAAATGAGGTTTAATGAAGAATGGTCCATCATTATTATCCGTTGTTGACCAATGCCCTTGACCTCCTTTCCTGCATTTTACACATAACCTTAATTACATATACGATGTGATAATGTGCTTCCTTCCTGCTGCAATGTCATCATTATCCATTAATCTTATGATCAAACAGTGAAAATCGCGAATTAAATTATCTACCTATAAATTATCAAATAAAATAGAAATAGAAATTTCAGAATAACCTTTCTTTTCCATTGGAGACACGACAACTTTGTAACTGACCCTGATGTCAAAGAAATCGTGTCTAGGCCATCTGCAATAATAAACTGCCATTTTTAAAGTGGAGGAGTCAATGAAAGTAGCAAGCGGATTTAAACTAGGAGAACCTTTCCTATACATTTTTTTGATTAAAGCTCTAGTTTCGCTGTAAATTACTAAAATACTAGCGCTAGTTATTCTCTCCTCCGTTCGACAAATAAAAGGGGTGCCTCAGCATTCTTCCATGTGTTCATGAAATTAATTATTTTTTGAATATTACAATATTTACAAATACAAAATTGATTATGATCGATTCTTATGAACATATTTAATTAAAAAATAGATAAATTTTATAGAATCGTTAACCTATTTTCTATAAATTGAGGAAAACGCACGATAGCACAGCCTACAACTGTTCTAGTTTGACAATAATTTCGCATTTGGAGAATCAGAACGAATTGCTAAATTGGTTCTCACTTCCTACATATCATCACGTATTTCAGTTTGCAAATAAAGCTGGAGAGAGTTGATAAAGTAGTTGCTTTTATTCATATTTTATTTTTGAATCTTCAATTCTACCACCTATTGAAATTGCCAAGAAACTATAAAATGTAATTTCAATTCTGAGAAGAAATTTTAGTCATGTCACCTACAAATAAAATTCTTCAGAGGTAACTAAATTTAATTATAAACGCCCACTATTTCCAGTAATGTCTCAGAATAGAAACTATATTTATATTTTACATCTGTTACTTCGTATAAAATTCATTCTGTTTCCTATAGTTTTGAAGAGATTTTAAAATATTCATCAACTTTCTTTACGTCTTTGAACAACGATTGGAAAAAATTTTTTCCATCAAATTTTGGTGATTTCTAGGGCTTTTAGAGTTAATAATCACAAATATATTTGGGGTAATATTCTGAGAATATTGTAAGGGGATGGACTTGCCCCTTTAATCCTCCTGCAATCTGCGCTTAAGTATCATGCGGTATAAATAATCTGCTATGCAAACAAACATTACTGTATCTAATAGCATGAAAATCTAATAATGTTTGACGCTACTGTTGACATTTTAACGATAGGATAAAAATACCCTAGTTTGTTGTTTTAGGTCAAGTTTATTTTCGGGCATACTAGAAGCCCTTGAGAATCTATTTCTACGTTCAGTAATTCCATTTTATTATGCACTATTTGCTAGGTGCAGTGGTTGCCATGACGACCGCTGTATATCGATCTTGGACGAAATATATAGAGCACATTTCAGCGTATCTTCATGTCATACAAGGTTGAATTAAATTTATTTTTGTCATAACTTTTTTATAAATTCTGATAATTTATGACCCTGTGATCTTTGAACTATTCAAATATTTCCATCAGAAAATTGTTAATTCATAAACAATTTTTTTTGTTTGTGTATTAATAAACCTATTTATTGGTATTTCAGTTTTAAATATTTTATCTTTGCTGCAAAAAACTGTAATTTTTTTTAACAATTAATTGTTCTGCAATTAAATTTTTCAAGGAAAACTTCATTTCCAATAAAACAGAAATTGGCAACACCTTCATCCATTCACATGATTGAATAGTCTAGGAATTCCAAGTATAAAAAATGTTTGAAGAACTAGCCGGACGTAGAAAGCCGACTGTTTGTTGATAAAAATATTGTAGACCTAAATTATTTTATAAAAATAACGAAGACTTTCCCAATAAATATTTAGAAGATGTGAACTTTCAGATTCCAAATATATATGTTCAAAATAAAATTAATATCAAAAAGTTTACTTGCCTATTGGTAAAATATATTCCTCAATTGTTCACCCACTACCACTTTTTATTTCAGCACCAATCACTTGACATTTATTTTATTTTGAAGAAAAGAAGACTAGATTTGAACCAGAGAGCATCCAGATTCTGAGTGTTATGTAACTTGAAACGCGCGAATTGAACGATGCCGAACGTCAGTTTGTAAATGCGGCTACTTCGCAGTTCAAATCGAATCTGCCGCGGAGTTGAGGATGCCATGCGCAGATTGCATAAAGTGTTTAACAGTGGCGGCGATAGTAGTTTTTTCATTTATGTTTTTCTTGAGTAAAACAATCTTTCAAATTATTAAAGGACGCATAACATAAAAACCATATGGGAAATTTGAATTTATCTCTTTATATTCTGTTTGTTAATTTATATGAAAATATATATTTCATCCCTTAAAGCTTCCAATTAGAGAGCTGAATAAATTAATAAATATAACATGAAATTGGCTTAAAAACGCTATAAGAAAAGGGCGAATTATGCAAGAACTAGAATCTCTATTTGGATTTAAACTGTAGATTTGGATTCTAGAGAGTCTAATAACGGAGAAGACATGCGTGACACATTTTTTTAAATTTTTATTATTTGTTTCAAAAGCTTGGACTCTAACCTTAAGGGTTTTAACGAGCGAAATATGGCTTGTCTTTCTGATTTCTTTTAAATTTGGTGTACAGCCTCTATAAGGATCTATTATTTGATAAATTGAGTCAAATGGATTTTTAAAAAATATTTAGGGGATGAAACACCCCTTCAAATTATTAAAGGACGCATATCTTGAGAATTGTTGGGCAATTTGAATTTATCTTCTCATATTCTGTTTGTATAGATCTTAATCTATATAAAATTATATTTTTCGTCCCTTAAAACTCCCAATTAGAAGGTTAAATCAATTGATAAATATGATATGAGATTGGCTTCAAAACGCTTCAAGAAAAGAGCGAATTATGCAAGAACTAGAGCTCCTATTTGAGTTTTGATAGTAGACTCGAATTCTAGAGGGTCGAATTAAGGGGATGACATGCGTAACACATTTTTTTAAATTTTTATTATAGATTTCAAATGGTTGGACTTTAGCCTTGGGGTTTTTTTAAGCCAAAAAGGGCTTGTCTCTCTGATTTCTTTCGAATTTGGTACCCAGCTTCTATAAGATTATTTTCTTTGATAAATTAGGTCAAATCAATTTTTAAAGTATACTAAGGTGGTGAAACACCCCTTCAAATCATTAAAGGACGCATATCTTAGACTTTATGAAGAGATTTGAATTTATCTCTTCATATTCTATTTTTATGGATCTTAATTTATATAAAAATATATATTTCATCTCTCAAAGCATCCAATTAGAGGGTTAAATAAATTAATATAATATAATATGAGATTAGCTTGGAAACGCTATATTATGAAAAGGGTGAATTATACAAGAGCTAGAGTCCCTATTTGAATTTAGATTGTAAATTCGGATTCTAGAGGGTCAAATCAAGGGGATGACATCAGTAACACATTTTTTAAAATTTTTATTAATCATTACAAAAGGGTGGACTTTAGCCTTGTGATTTTTTTAAGCTAAGAAAGACTTATCTCTCAGATTCCTTTCAAATTTGGTATACAGCCTCTATAAGGATCTTTTATTTGATAAATTAAGTCAAATGAGTTTTTAAAGAATATTTAGGGGGTGAAATAGCCCTTCAAATTATTAAAAGACGCATATCTTGAAAACTTTCGGGCAATTTGAGTTTATCTCTTCAAATTCTATTTGTATGGATCTTAATCTATATGAAAATACATATTTCATTCCTCAAAACTTCATATTAGAGGGTTAAATAAATTAATAAATGTAACATGAGATGGGCTTCAAAACACTTTAAGAAAAGGGCGAATTATGCAAGAACTAAAGCCCCTATTTGAATTTAGATTGTGGATTCGGATTCTCGAGGATCGAATTAAGGGAATAATATGCGCAATACATGTTTTAAAATTTTTATTATTCATTTTACAAGGGTGGACTTTAGATTTGGGGTTTTTTTAAGCAAAAACGGACTTGTCGCTCTGATTCATCTCAAATTTGGTACACAGCCTCCATAAAGATCTATTATTCAATAAATTGAGTTAAATGAATCTATTTTTAATATTTAGGGGGTGAAACACCCCTTCAAATTATTAAAGGACTCATATCTTAAAAACTATTGAGAAATTTTAATATATCTCTTCATATTCTGTTTAAATGAATCTTAATCTATATGAAAATATATTTTTTTGTTTTTTAAAACTTCCAATTAGAGGGTTAAATAAATTAATAAATATAATATGAGATTGGCTTGAAAACGCTAAATGAAAAGGGTGAATTATGCAAGAACTAGAGCCCCTATTTGAAATTTGATTGTAAATTCGGATTCTAGAGGACCGAGTTGAGGGGATGACACGCGTAACACATTTTTTTGAATCCTTATTACTCATTTCAAAAGGGTGAAATTTAGCCTTGGGGTTTTCACAAGCGAAAAAGGACTTGTCTCTCTGATTTCTTTCAAATTTGGTATACACCCTCTACAAGGATCTATTCGTTTAAAAATTGAGTCAAATAAATTTTCAAAAAATAGTTAGGGGGTGAAACATCCCTTCAAATCATTATAGGGCGTATATCTTGAAAACTATTAGGAAACTTGGCTTTATCTCTTCATATTATGTTTGTATGGACCTTAATTCATATGAAAATATATTTTTCATCCCTTAAAATTTTCAATTGGAAGGTTAAATTAATTAATTAATATAACATGAGATTGGTCAAAAAACGCCTTATGAAAAAGACGAATTAAGCAAGAACTAGGGTCCCTATTTGAATTAAGTTTGTAGATTCTGATTCTAGAGGGTTGAATTAAGGGTATGACATGCGAAGCACATTTTTTTAAATTTTTATTATTCATTTTAAAAAGGATGGACTATAGTCTCAGGGTTTTTTCAAGCGAAAATGGGCTTGCGTTTCTGATCTCTTTCAAATTTGATATACAACCTCTATAAGGATCTATTTTTTGATAAATTGAATCAAATGAGTCTTTAAAAAATATTTAAGGGGTGGAACACCCCTTCAAATTATTATGGGACGCATATCTTAATAACTATCAGGAGATTTGAATTTATTCTTTCATATTCTGTTTGTACGGACCGTAATCTATATGAGAATATATTTTTCATCCCCTAAAACTGAATTTTGACAAACTCAAATATTGTCCGTATTAATTGTATCTACACCGCTGGCAATACGCGACTGATCTATTTCTACTGTTGTAGGTGTATAGAGCATGTTTATTTATATTCTAATAGCTGAACAATGATGTATGAGATCAGAATATCAATCAAAACAAAAATACTACAATAAACTTTTTGTCTCAATTTTATTAAACTTTATTTCATCTAATTTCAATTTTTACAAATTCTGCAAAACATATTTTTGTGATATTAACTAAAAATGGAGATGTCTTTTTGTTCTTCAATCAAGTATGTAGTGATCTTGAACCTTTGGAATGAATATACAGTAAAATAGCTGGGTTTTATTGGTATCGATGACCAGTCAGACCAGACTAGAAATAACCATTTGTGACTATTGTTGTTCTGTTAGTCAGCTAAGTGTCACCGTTGCTTATTACCATTTACGTTAGTACCGGTTAGAAGATCCAGTTTACATTACTATTTTAAATTACTTTAGTTTCTTGCAAGTATTACAGGAATCATTACTGTACCTGTACGTATAGAAAGAAGCCTAACTTTCAACGTTATGTGAAATGCAACCAATTTGACATAACTGTTTTGAAATAAACATAAGCCAAAAATTGATTAAAGTTCATTTTATTTTGTGTAAAAACGAAATGAGGCCATAAAACTGGTTCTCTGCATTCAAATTGAGCATATAGAAAATTTAGACAGAGTTTACGAAATTATTATTAAAAAATTGTTGAAAATCAAAACTTTTGAAAACGATTTGAAATATTTTCCAAGGTTGACCTCGACGCGAACGCTACGGAGCGAGCGGCAGCCGCGCTTAATAATGCAACCAGTTCTACAGCTTGCTGTTTTACATTTAACTAAAATGATCAATTTTTAATATACCCGATTTAATTATAGTAATCAATATTATTCTATTCATGTCAAACCGCAAATTATACCAAATACATATTATATTTGGTTCTTAGTTAATGGTATACTCAAGTTACCTACTTTCAAATATTTCCGACAAAACTAATTATTATGTAAATTAACTGTTCCAATTATTTTTGCTTTTTTAAAAAAAACCTGTTAATGTTTCATCATCGCCAAATGTCTGGCTACATTTTAACTTACTTGTACAAAGCAAAAGTGAAACCGACAAAATACACACATCGAGATTGTTGTACCATCTATAGGCTCATATCCTATTTTCATTAAGATCGACTGAACCGGAAGTGCACTTTACTTGACAGTTTTCAGAATTTTTCGCATAAATTCGAAACGATCAGCCTTAGAGTATTCAAATTTGGTATTTCAGTCTGCTGTAGCATCTGAATGATTGCCTACTATTCTCATAACAATCAACTGAGCCGGAAGTGCACTTTAGTTGATTTTTTTTTTAATTTCGCTTATAAATTCAGATCTATTAGCCGTAGAATCTTGAAAATCAATATTTAGGAATGTTTGAATTAATGCCATGAATTATTCTCTGGAAAATATTGCAATTTTGCATTCATTTGGATCGGCAGCGTTGAAAAATTTACATAATCAATGGAACATGATATAGGGCAGAGTTGTGTAAACTTATACAATCGATAGTTCGATTCTGGGTTGCCTTGAAAAGTGAGAAAAGGCATAAATTACTTCTTAAACTTTCTCCCACACATAAAAATTGATAGCTTTATTGCAACATATTACTAGAATAAAAAATACCCCGGGGATTTGAGTGTATTTTCTTCAAATAATGAGGAACATTTTGTAATAAATAGATTTTTATTTGCTTGTAGCTTAGGCGTATGTAAGAATGCAGACATTTACGCAGTTTTTTTTTCAAATAAAACTGTTTTACTTTCACCATTTAGTCGTTTAACATTATATGTCTCCGTGTGTGTATTAACAGGAGAAATTAAATTCAAATTTCATACAATTTTACAATTACAATATTCCAAAAATTTAGAAATCAATTTTCAGTCGAGGGTGCTATGCATAACAAACATTTTTACGCTTTTCTACTTTTATATGTTTCTTTTAGTTTAAAAAATGAATTTCTAATGAAATGATTCGTTGGATGATCCGACAACACAAGCATAATTAAAAGAAATGTTAGATTGGATTCTTCATTAAAAAATTTTGCTGCGAACTAAGAACCGTGCGAATTACATTTATCAATGAACAATTGGACATGCTATCGCAGTGTCACGGTAGAAGTTACTGTTCAATGAATCAAACGAATATTTTATTCTTCCTCAGGTATTGCCAATGTAGTTCTTCTTTTCATTTCAAGCCTTCGCACACATCTTAGTGCCAATTCACAATGGGCGTAAACATAAGGAGTACGTAAAAACATAGCCGTAAGAAATTGGTACAAATTAGGGTTATTGATGTATTGTGTTGGTTTCTCCGACTGTCATTTTCAAATATTCTGTTGATTTCGATTCTGTTTCGTGTTTAATGTTTTTCTTTGGTTTCACTTTTATTAGTTTGTTTTGTTTTATTGTATGATGTCTGAAAAAGATCTTGCGATTGTCTCATTATTATTGAAACTGCTTTATAAAAGTCGCCAATAAGAGAAATATTAAGACGAGGAAGAAATTGTTGTTTTTTTTTTATTAATAATTCTATGTCAATCATATTTAAAGCATGTTTCGATCCAGGGTGTTGTTAACTGTCAGATGAAAACATGTGTTTAAAGTTGACGCATGCGCTATTAGTTGTTTCGTACGTAAACATAACATAAAGTTGAATTCATCTCAACTTTACGTTTTCATTACGTAGCTCTTATGTCAATACGTAAACGTAAGAAATACGTAAGAGCATTGTGAACACGGGCATTGAAATACAGTAGTTCAACTTTATGTTTATGTTTACGGTTACGTACTCTTCACGTTTACGTACACTGTGAATTGGCACTTAGTATTTAACCTAAACTGTCAGTTTGACATTCAGGTTATTATTTAGCTACTGATTTAATAAAAGTACATGTAATTTTACAAAATCGTCTTGTTCAATTATATTTGACCGTGTAAAACGACAAAATTCTGGCATTCAATACAAAATTGTCAAAATTGTGATATCTAGGGACTTTTAGTTCTTTATATGAATCACATTACGCATTTAACTTCATTCTTATTATAGTTCAAGCAGCTGTCAGTGTGTTATGTGTCATTATGTGGAAATATGATCGTGTAAATCGGGTACTAAGAATTATCCGCTTTTTTATTGTTTTTTGTTCTCTGTTACAGCTTACTCATTCTCAATAAACATAAATGCAAATGATATTGAAACGTCACAAAAATTGAAAGGCATAGAAAGGAAAATACAAACGTGATTCATCTTAAACAGATAATTATTAAAATGACTTAAAAAGTGTAATTTTCATATTAACAAGTGATTTAAAAGTTAATTACGAATTATTTATATTATTATTATTATATCTATAACTGTTTTTACATTTTTTACATTTATTTGAAGGACAAACTACCATGCCACCACCAATTGTTGTCTGATATCTGTCAAACAACAATATAAAATACAGGGACTACGTTTTAAACTTACGTCAAAATGCCAATCAATTTTACATTACAATTGAATCATTTTTCAGCCATTCATCAATTATTATCGTTCTGTTCTTAACTGAAATCAACTATAGTAAGCTAGTTATTAATATTTATGTTCAGTATTGACCAAACCTTAATTTCAAAATTGAATTTATACAGCTTTTAAAAATCAATTAATGATACAGAAATTAATAAATAATGCAACAATAATAAATAATTTATATTTTACTGACGGTATAAAAAAAACTACACATTTAATTTTTTATAGATCAAGGCTGAAAGAAAGGAAAAAGAACTATATATGGCATTAACGAGCCCTTCAATTTGTTAATAATTTCACAGTTGATTAGTGTTTTCACATATAAGTTAATATATGATAATAAAAACATAATTTGGAATTAGATCCATATATTAAAAAACAATTTACTTCATAATTATAATTCTGTAGCAATTTGTAACATTTTATCTGCTAATGCATTCGAATTCATGGAATATATTTCCTTAAGAAATGTTAAACTAATGAAGCTGGAAGCTGGAATTACAAATTTTCTCCAAGCTTAAAAAGTCAGTCTTACATTTGTCAATTTTAAATACTTCCTCAAAAGTTCTAGAAGTAGAACTTAAAATATAACTACATTTTTTCCTTCAATTTTTTAGGGTTCCCTAGGGATTTTAGTGGAAGCTGTGATAGTGCCAACTGAAAAATGAACTGTCAGGTTATGTGTAGAATTTTTCTAAATAATGTAAGGTTAAATCATATTTATAAAATTGCGTTATATTCATCTACAAAATAACAATAATAATATGAAGTATGTTTGATCTCTGTGAAGTTTGAAGAGAGAAAGCAACGCATTCGGTAGGTATCATTTTTTAAATTCCGCAGCTTGAATTGAGATTGAAAATAAAATTGACAAATGTAAGTGTCATTTCACAATGTGCGTAAGCATAAGAAGTACATAAAAACGTAAACGTAAGAAATTATGTACGTTCACAGTGGTCGTAACGTAAAATATCAAAATTAAGAGTTTTTCTTCATTTTAGGTTGGTACAAATTAGGGTTATTGATGTGTGTTGGTTTCTCTGACTGTCATTTTCAAATATTCTGTTAATTTCGATTCTGTTTCGTGTTTACTGTTTTTCTTTGGTTTCACTTTAAACAGTTTGGAGTTTAGTTTGTTTGTTTTATTGTATGATGTCTGAAAAAAAACTTGCGACTGTTTCATTATTATTGAAACTGCGTTATAAAAGTCGTCAACGAGAGAAATATTAAGACGAGGAAGAAATTGTTGTTTTTTTATTAAGAGTTCTATTTCAATCATATTTGGAGCATGTTTCCATTCAGGGTGTTGTCAACTGTCAAATGAAAACATGTGTTTAAAGTTGACGCATGCGCTATTAGTTGTTTCGTACGTAAACATAACATAAAGTTGAATTTATCTCAACTTTACGTTTTCATTACGTAGCTCTTATGTCAATACATAAACGTAAGAAATACATAAGAGTATTGTGAACACGGGCATTGAAATACAATAGTTCAACTTTACGTTTATGTTTACGGCTACGTACTTCTTACGTTTACTCAAATTGTGAATTGGCACTTACCTTAGTAAGCTGAAATTAGAACAAGTTCTATTTTTCCTTCAATTTTTTAGGGTTTTCTAGTGATTTTAGTGCAAACTGTGGTAGAGCCAACTGAAAAATGAACTGTCAAAATGAGTAGAATTTTTCTTAATAATGTGTGGTTAAATCATATTTATAAAATTGCGTTATTATTTATCCAGAAAATAACAATAATAATATGAAGTATGTTTGATATCTGTGAAGTTTGAAACGAGAAAGCGACGCGTTCGGTTGATATCACTTTTTAAATTATCTAATATTGGTATTCCGCAGCTTAATTGAGATTGAAGATAAAATTGACAAGTGTAAATGGTTTGCACAATTTGATGGAGTAATAATTGACAAATGTAAAACAGGCTTAGAACTAGTAGTAAAAAAATACTTAAAAATATAATTGATGTACGGCGGTGAAACGGATAAAAAAAAGACTGTATGCATGTTATACATGCAATAATTATTGACATGAATTATGAGTTCACTTTATTAGTTATATATTGAGGTGAGGCGTTATTAAAGGAAACTATATTATTCAAAACCTACAACTAGGTCTATTACGTTAGATCGATATTAAAAACTTTCTAAATAATTTTAATTATAAAATTCAAATTAACAGCGTATATTTTTGTGGGACGATGTTCTTTTTTCATATTGATAATTGTTAAAACTCATATTATTGATCCCTCTGTTTGAGGTTATTTTACGAGGTTTTTCCTCAAACCTTAGGTGAATGCCATCTAGTTTTCTTTATATTTTCAATCTTCTAGTTACTTGTTTATGTTTAGGAATCTGTAATTTTGAATAAAATTCAATAATAAATAAAAGTTAAGCAATAAACTGTTTTTAAATTTATTACATATGAAATGCTGTATCTTCCGACTATAAGGTCATATAAAAGAAATTGATTTTATTATAGTTTAGACGTTAAGATGAAAAAGAAATTTCTGAAACTTCACCAAATATTTTTCATCATTCATAACCTAAATGTTTCACAAAAATACAAATAAGTGAAGTATTAGGAGAACAAATAATGAGTTATAAAATGAATGTTCTATGGCGAAGAAATTTTGACAAACTCTGATTAGTCTAGTTGCTAAGTGTTCAGAGGGGAACGAATGATTTGATTGAAAATTCGTACAAAAAGAGAAAATTTCATGCGTATTGTAAACTTAGTAGGCTTTCACTGTCAGTTGCAAATCATAGATTATAGATCTTAGAGCACTGTGAGCATTAGATCACTAGATACCCGACCAAGGCTGTTTGTAGTTGATAGGTATAATGATGTGTTAATGATTTTTAAATGAGAAGTGATTATAGTGTAACAAATCAAGTGCTAAGTGGAAAAATTGATGTGAATATAATGTAATTTAAACTGCTTTGACAAAAAAATAAGTGCCATTTTTGATAAGACTTTTTTCGGTTAGTACTATTTTTTTTATTTTGTACAACTTTTTGAGGTTATTTTTGAATCTGATATTTTTAACAGCAATTTGAGTGCACCTCCATGAAAGTAAAATATCAAAAATTATGTGTTTTTTCTTTTAATATTGTTTAAACATTGTAATTTGCCATTTTGACTTGTTTTTAATTTTTGATTTGAACAAGTTTCACTGAGAACCTCTTGCAACAAATAATTTTGCATAGGTAACTCTATCTTTCCTGATTAACGTACGTCAAATTTTCGTACAGATTATTGAAATTCAAAATTTTGGAAACAAAATGTATATTTTAAACAGAAGTAGCGCTGGTGGCGCGGTAGTGGGGTAAATCAATAAAAATACTCAATACTTTTGTGCTAAATTGGCCTATATTTATTTTAAATTTGTTGGTGCACACAAATGCAAATGATTTGACTGCTGCAGTGAGTAAAATGAGAGCAATTATCAATTAAATTTTATAATTAAAATATTAAATGAAAGTTGCTCTGGATTATTCAATTATAAATATTTTTTTAAACTTGAATGCAGCAATTTCCTCAAAATACATAACTTGAGATAAATATTTAATCCACAACTTGCTAGTTATTTCCTTATCAGATTCAAATGCTTTACTTTTCATGGACCACGAGAAATATGTATTAGAAATTTAAATGCATGCGTAGGAACTATAATATACTTTCAGTTGAGAGAAATTTGAATCTATAAAAAATTAACTGTGTAAAATTGACATTAAAGAATATAGCAGGCTAAAAAAGTTATAAATTCTCCTACCTTCAACTAATACATTTTATTTGGCAGGTTACAAAAACAGGAAAATTACACAACAATATTCTCAAAACCTGTAAAAAGTAACTTTACGAAAAATCGCCAGAATCATCAGTGAAAGTTAGTTGGTCAAAAACTGCCAACCTGAAGAAAAGTTTTGAAGAATTAATTAAATGTGCCATTTTTATAAAATTATTGGAAAAGTGGAAATAAAATGGCCCTGTCTCATACAAATTCGTGGTTCAATAATTGGGCACCTCCTGAGACCATCTTGCCCAATATCTTTCCGGAACCAGAACACAGGATTAAATATCCTCAAAGGACTTCCTACAATGGTGAGTTGCATTTTTTATTCACTCAAAACTCCTATTTATAGAAATACTAGATATCACCAAAAAAATCTATATATTATTAACATAAATTAACTTAAACATGGGTTGAGGCAGTGTAATAACTTTTCCTTATGAATAATATTCATAAAATTTGTTACAAGTAGAAAACTACACATTCCTGATTGAATTTGTGCTCTAATCACACGTTATGGATTTTCATTTATTACGTTAGTTGTTTTAACTCAAAAAGTGTACTGTAACCTGTGTAAAGCTATTGAATCAAAATAAATTTTTGACAATAGGATTTTACGTATTAATTTTCGAACGAAATTACAGGAGCTCTTAAGAAACATTTGTGGATATGTCAATCTTTTCTATCATTTAAATACTATTTCCTTTTCAATGCATGTCACTAAAAAATCGTACCAGACAGATAAGAAAAGAGTAAAAAGCACAATTAGGTTTTCTCAACGAAGTGTAACGCACACCCAACGAACCATGTTATGCATTTGAAGTTTGTCACTGTCACTGTTTTTTACACAAAAATGATATAATAATAAAACTATATCATCCTCTGTTCAGTCTAATTAATTCAATCAATATTTTATTTTTAGTTGACTTTAACTTGTTCTGGGGCCAAATACAAAATCATATTTGAAGGGTGTAACAATTGGTTTCTTTGAATTTCATAAATCTCGAGTATGAAACTTAGAATTACAAGAGAATTTATTTTGTCATTTGAAAAAGAAAGTAATAAAAACAAGAATTCTCTTTGCGTAACGGTCAATGTTTTGATCAATGCAAAAATCTATTAAAGAACAGATATTTGACAAAAACTTTTATGGAAAGTATAGCTTAATTAATAAATGACTGAATTTGTTATCTCTCAGATTGAATATAGGAACAGACTGATTAATAATCTGCTGTTGTTCGACTTATCAGGTTGCTATTGAAACAGTAGGTCATCATTTTCATACTACAAAATTCCTAAATACTGATTTCCAAGATTCTACGGCTAACAGTTCTGTATTTATACGCGAAATTACAAAAAAATTCAACTGAAGTGCACTTCCGGTACAGTCGATTGTTATGAAAACAGTAGGCAATCATTCAGATGCTACAGCAGACTAAAATACTAAATTTCAATACTCTACGGCTGATCGATTCCAATTTATTTGAAAAATTCCAAGACTGTCAAGTAAAGTGCACTTTCGGCTCAGTCAATCATTAATTATGCAAGAACTAGAGCACCTATTCAAATTTGGATCACAGATTCGGATTCTAGGGGGTCAAATTAAGAGGATGACATGTTGAATACATTCTTTGAATTTTTATTATTCATTTCAAAAACGTGGGCATAACCCTTGGTGTTTTTTCAAGCGGAAAAGAGCTTTTCTCTCTGATTTTGTTCAAATTTGGTATATAGCCTCTATAATAATCTATTCTTCAATAAATGAAGTCAAATCACTTTTTAAAAAATATTCAGGGGATGGAACATCCCCACAAATAATTAAAGGACATATATTTGGAGAACTATTGAGAAATTTGAATTTATCTCTTCATATTGTGATTGTTTGGACCTTGAATCTATACGAAAATATGCTCTTCATCCCTTAAAACTTCCAATTAGAGGGTGAAATGAATTAATAAATATGTCATAAAATTAGTTCAAAAACGCCATTTAAAATGCGAATTATGCAAGAAATAGAGCACTTATTCAAATTTAGATTACAGATTCGGATTCAAGAAGGTCGAATTAAGGGGATGACATGTGCAACACAATTTTTTGAATTTTACTTTTTATTTCAAAACCGTGAGCATAACCCTTGGTGCTTTTTCAAGCGAAAACGGGTTTCACTCTCTGATTTGGTTCAAATTTGGTATCTAGTCTCTATGATGATCTATTTATCGATAAATGGAGTCAAATCACTCTTACAAAAATATTTAGGGGATGGAACATCCCCACAAATAATTAAAGGCCATATATTTTAAGAACTATTGAGTAATTTGGACTTATTTCTGCATATTATGATTGTATGGACCTTAATCTATACGAAAATATGTTTTTTATCCCTTAAGACTTCCAATTAGAGGGTTATATAAACTAATAAATATGTCATGAAATCGGTTCAAAAACGTCGCTTAAAAGGCGAATTATGCAAGAAATAGAACACCCATTCAAATTTAAATTACGGATTCGGATTCTAGAGGATCAAGTTAAAGGGATGACATGTGTAACAATTTTTTTTAAATTTCTATTATTCATTTCAAAAACATAAGAGCAACCCTTCATGTCTCTTCGAACGGAAAAGGATTTTACTCTCTGATTTTGTTGAAATTCAGTATATAGCCTCTATAATAATCTATTTCAAGATAAATGTAATCAAATCACATATAAAAAAATATTTAGGGGATGAAACATCCCCACAAATAATTAAAGGACATATATTTTGAGAACTATCGAGACATTTGAATTTATTTCTGCACATTATAAATATATGGACCCTAATCAATACAAAAATATACTTCTCATCCCTTAAAACGCCCAATTAGAGGGTCAAATAGACAAATAAAAATGACAGCAAATTAGCCTAAAAATGACATTTAAAATGCGAATTATGCAATAACTAGAGCTTTAATTCAAATTTGGATTGTAGATTCGGATTCTAAAGGGTCGAATTAGGGAGATGACATGCGTGACATAATTTTTTCAAATTTTATTATTCATTCCAAAACTGTGGACTATAGCCTTGATGTTTTTTCAAACAAAAAGGGACTTTTTTTCTGATTTTGTTCAAACTTCATATACAGGCTCTCTAAGGATCTGTTTCTTGATAAAGAGTGTCAAATTTATTCTAAAAAATTATTCAAGGGATGAAACATCCCCTCAAATGATTAAATGGCACATATTATAAAAACTATTGGGTAATTTTAATTTATCTCTTCATATTCTGATTGTATGGACCTTAATCTATACGAAAATATACTTTTCATCCCCTAAAACTCCCAATTAGACGGTCAAATAGACCATTAAAAATGACAGGAAATTAGCCTAAAAATGACATTTAAAATGCGAATTATACAAGAACTAGAGCTTTAATTCAAATTTGGATTGTAGATTCGGATTCTCGAGGGTCGAATTAGGGCGATGACATGCGTAACACAATTTTTTCAATTTTTATTATTCATTCCAAAACTGTGGACTATAGCCTTGATGTTTTTTCAAACAAAAAAGGGCCTTCCCTCTGATTTTGTTCAAATTTCATGTACAGGTTCTCCAAAGATCTGTTCTTTGATAAATAGTGTCAAATCAATTCTAAAAAATTATTCAAGGGATGAAACATCCCCTCGAATTATTAAGTGGCACATATTCTGAAAACTATTGGGTAATTTGAATTTGTCTCTTCATATTCTTATTGTATGGACCTTAATCTATACGAAAACATACTTTTCATCCCTTTAAACTATTAATCAAAGGGTTAAATAAATTAATAAATATATCATAAAAATAGTTCAAAACCGCCATTCAAAATGAGAATTATGCAAGAACTAGAGCACGCATTCAAATTTAGATTACAGATTCGGGATCTAGAGGGTCAAATTAAGATGGTGACATGTGTAGCACTTTTTTTCAAATTTTTATTATTCATTTCTAAAACGTAGGACAACCCTTAATATTTTTTTGAACGGAAAAGGGCTTTTCTCTCTGATTTTGTTCAAATTTGGTAAATAGCCTCTATAATAATATGAAACATCCCCACAAATAATTAAAGGACATATATTTTGAGAACTATTGAGCAATTTGAATTCATTTTTGCATTGTATGATTGTATGGACCTTAATCTATACGAAAATGTGTTTTTCATCCCTCAAGATTTTCAATTAGAGGGTTAACAAGAAAACAGTGACAGTGACTGTGAAATATTGGCATACTTGTTTTCTGAATATGTTAAGTATTTGAAAATTGTGATATTTGTCCTTCATTTTATTATAAATCAGCATTTTATATGTAATGCAGATAAAAACATATTTTATTATCAAGTTTCTTCTAAAATCGTTTTGACTTTGGAATACCTACTGATTTTTAGTTGAATATTTGAAGGATAAGAGTAGTTTGGCCTTAAAATCAATACTTTCTCAATAAATAAAATTTATCACAACAAATGCGAGAGCACAGTTGCGTGAGCGACATTGCAGCAGAAATGTTAATAGTGTGTGATGTGTAGAAAGTGATACTGTAATTTTTATTTCTATTTGTTATTAGAATTGAGGTAGGGCTTTTTTTGTTACTACGTCCAACGATTTTAGATAATTGTTGTTGTTTTAGGTCGCCACAACGACGTAACAATGAACAATTTCCTCCCCTTTCTTCTAACTTTAGGTACCTTTACACCTCCCTTAACTTATTCTCACCCTCCCCCTTCATTAGATTTGGAAGAAAACACCGGTGCTTTTAAAACAGTTTACCGATGGAAGTTACTCGATTTTGATTTTCCAACCGAGCAAGCAAGATTTGAAGCTGTAGTAAAAGAAACTTACATCCAGAAAAATAATCTTCCTTTGGGTATTGAAGCCTGGAGGGATAAAATATTTGTATCCATGCCTAAATGGAAACCTGGAGTGCCAGCCACATTAGCTTGGTTGCCAAGGAGGGCCAAGGAGGAATCACCCAAGTTGGTTCCGTATCCGAACTGGGATTGGCATACAACAGGTAATTTTAATACTATTCCTTTATTTTGTTTTTAATATTTTTTTTATATTAAGAGTCGTGCAAGGGCTTGACATCAGTCTTCCGAATGCAAGTGGACAGCTGCAACCGTCTGTGGGTTCTAGATTCCGGCCAAATTGATGTAACCATCAAACCAAAACAAGTCTGCCCGCCGCAAATAGTAATTTTCGATTTAAAAACAGACAAACTTATCCGCCGACACGTCTTGGACGAAAAATTCATCAAACAAGACAGTCTTTACTCAAATATTGTTGTCGACGTCCGAGACAACGACTGCGAAAACGTCCACGCTTATGTCACAGACGTCTGGAGATTCGGATTATTAGTTTACAGCCTTGAAAGAGACTACAGTTGGCGAGTAACTAATCATCTATTTTACCCCGATCCAGTAGCAGCTGCGTACAAGGTTCATGATTTGGAATTTGCTTGGACGGATGGCATTTTCGGTATTGCCTTAAGCCCTTACGACAAACATCTAGATGACCGAATACTTTATTTCCACCCCATGTCAAGTTTCAGAGAATTTTATGTCAAAACTTCAGTAGTTTGCAACGAAACAGGGTGGGAAGATGCAGCCGATGAATTTAAACTTCTAGGACAAAGTAGAGGTAAAAGTAGCCACGTTTCGGCTTCAGCAATGGATAGAAATGGAATTTTGTACTTTAATTACGTTTCGAGAGACAGTGTAGGTTGCTGGGACTCCAGAAAAGCTTATAAAAGGGAAAATTTAGGATTGATTGCACAAAACAACATGACAATGGTTTTCCCAAATGATTTGAGGTTGGATAAAGAGAAGCGGCAAGGTATTTGGATTATCACAAATAGATTACCATTTTATTTATATAGAAATTTAGATGAAAATGAATATAATTTCCGAATAATGCATGCGTATACAGATGAGGCCATTAAAGGCACGATTTGTGATCCGAAATATTCAAGGCCAGGATCATATTCTGAATATTTTGATGATTCAGATTGTTATTAGTCATGCTGATCATAAAAATTCAAAAACTTAACAAAAAAAGTCATTAATTTTGCGTAGAATTATTTATTTTATTTTATTTTTTTGATTAAAGCTCTAATTCCGCTGTAAATCACTAAAATACCAGCGATATTAGCGCTAGTTATTCTCTCCTCCGTTCGACATATAAAAGGGATGCCGCAACATTCTTTCATGTGGATATTTCAATAAAAAATAGACAAGTTTTGTGGAATCATTAACCTATATTCTATAAATTGAGAAAAATGTGCGATAGCACACTCTACAATTGTTCCAGTTTATTTTTAATATTCATAGTGTCAATGAATTCAATCCATTTCGTCTACATAATTGTACAACTATTGAATAAAATGAGGTATTAAAAATTGTTTGGGGCTCTTAAAAGAACCGTTTGTTTATTGTATTCTACATTAATAATACTCCTTATTTTGAATCTATTTGGCAGACCAGAAAAGTTCCTGTGGTTCACTAATGTTGCATTTGTTACATCAGAAATACTTTTGCAACCCCATTAAAATTCATTCTACTTTAAACCCAATGAACAACTGATGTGTTCATTAATGCAAAACAAAATTCGTGCCTCGTCAAGCCGGAGGCCACATGGCTCGCCTAATTACGCGGATACAGACCGAGATTTCACACCTACTTCCCAGCAGCCCTAGGAGTTACTGAAAGTGAGGGTCTACGTCTTTTATCTGTATACTCCCGGCACCAAAAAGCATGCTGACTCCGCCTACTATGATACTGCAATAATATAATTCGAAAATAACTTGAGGCTACCTCAAATTACACCACCGACAGCTGGGGTGAACCCATTATCTCCAGGGGGTATCAGCATGGCTCTTTATTACGAAAAGACAGCAGACAAACCAAGAAAATATCCGATAAACTACTTGACAAAATATCGTACAAAATTTAGAATTTTTAGCCAAAATCCTATAAATTATTCGCGTCAAACTAATTAAAGACAAAATTTTGATAGCCATTTTCAGCCGATGTTCATTAAAAAAATTAGTATTTTTGATGTAACACACACTGGACTTGCGAACTGAAAGAATTCATACCACGAACTTGGCGGCTAATCTGATTGGCCACTCAATTTCCACCTCCACCTTACTCAATTCGTACATAGTAAGTATCTGTATTATTCATCACATTATTCAAGCAAATTTTAATGAAAATAGACTTAATTTAATGGAAATTTCAATTGAGTTAGGAATGTATTACTCAAAAAAATGTCCACGTGTAGGACTTGTTTGATTTTATTGTGTGGAAATTGAAATACAGATATATTTATGAATCCGGAGCTTCGATCTGTTTTCAATAATTTATTACAAAAATATCTTCGCATGAATTGACATAAAATTGAATGTATTTGATGTATCTCGTTGGGCTCTATCAAAATCAATAAAAGTTACAGTCTGTATGGCACCATTTTCTCAAAATTAATGAATAATTGAGTCTTAAATGAGTTTTCTGGAAAAAAATTCGCAGTTTTTCGTCTGCATTTTCTCTAATTTTGATTGTTTGCAATAACATTGTTATCTTTTAAAGAAAATTTGAATTCTAATATCACTAAAATTTTCGTCAAAGCCTGTACTAACAATGGGTCTTTACCAAAACTCTTCATACAAAAAATAGAGTGGAAATCTCGGAACTGGAGCCTTAATTGAAAAAATGTTCCAAAGTCCTAATATTTTATGGAAATATTAGGACCGTTTCCTATACATTTTTTTAATAAAAGCTCTAGTTTCGCTGTAAATTACTAAAATACTAGCGATATTAGCGCTAGTTGTTCTCTCCTCCGTTCGGTATATAAAAGGGGTTCAGCATTCTTTCATGTGTTTATAAAATTAGTTATTATTTGAATATTACAATACATACAAGTCAAAAATTGATTATGATTGATTCTTATAAATATATTCCAATAAAAAATAGACAAGTTTTGTGAAATCATTAACCTATATTCTATAAATTGAGAAAAATATATGATAAAACAGCCTACAACTGTTCTAGTTTGACAAAAAATATTAATTTGGATTCAAAATGGATTTGATTAATTTAATATTTATGGTGCCAATGAATTCAATTCATTAAGTGTACATAATTTATCAGAAAAACTTAATATTTCAAACGTCACAGCCAACTGTTGAACTTGATGAGTAAATCCAATGAACAACCGATGTACTCATTTATGCAAAACAAAATACGTGCCTCATCAAGCCGGAGGTCGCATGGCTCGCCTAATTACGCGGATACAGACCAAAATTTCACACCTTCTTTCGAGTAACCCTAGGAGTTACTGAAAGTGAAGGTTTACGTCTTTTATCTGCATACTTCCGGTACCAAAACCGTTCAAAAGCATGCTGAATCCGTCTGCTTCAATACTGCAATGATACAATTCGAAAATAACCAGAGGTTAGCTCAAATTACACCACCGATAGCTGGGGTGAACTCATTATCTCCGGGGGGTATCAGCAGAGGCTTAGGGGTGCGTACCAATTATCCACGATTGACCTTTATTACGAAAGAACAGCAAACAAAGCAAGAAAATATCGGATAAACTACTTGACAAAATATCGCACAAAATTTAGAATTGATAGCCAAAGACCCATAAATTACTCGCGTCAAACTAACTATATACAAAATTTTGATAGCTACTTTTACCCGATGTTCATTATACAATTAGTATTTTTGATGTAACACACACAGCACTTGCGAACTGAAAGAATTCATACCACGAACTTGGCGGCTAATGTGATTGGCCGCTCAATTTCCACCTCCACTTTACTCAATACGTACATTTTAACTCATCACATTATTAAAGCAAATTTTAATGAAAATAAACATAATTTAAAGAAAATTTCGCTGGAATTAGAAGTGTATTACTCAGAAAAATATTTACGTATAGTATTTGCTTGATTTTATTGCAAGAAAATTAAATTATAGACATTTTTATGTATCTGTTTTCAATGATTTATTACAAAAATATCCTCGAATGAATTGACACAAAAATGAATGTATTTGATGTATCTCATTGGTTTCTATCAAAATAAATAAAAAATTACAGTTTGTATGGCACCATTTTCTTAAAATTCATGAATAATTGAGTTTTACAGGGACTTTTTGGAAAAATGTAGCAGTTTTTCGTCTGCATTTACTCTAATTTTAATTATTTGCAAATAAGTGGTATTTTTTTCAAAGAAAATTCGAATTCTAATGTCATTAAAATTTTTGTTAATTTTTACTAAAATTCTTTATACAAAAGCATAGAGTATTTTTCGGAAAAATTAGGACCATTTCCTATACATTTTTTTAATTAAAGCTCTAGTTTCGCTGTAAATTACTAAAATACAAGCGATATTAGTGCTAGTTGTTCTCTCCTCCGTTCGGCATATAAAAGGGGTGACAGCATTCTTTCATGTGTTCATAAAATTAGTTATTTTTTGAATATTACAATATTTACAATATAAAATAAATAATATGACATACGAATGTATAAAATTTTAATTATTCAGCTCATTTTTCAATAGTATCTACCAATTCCTTCTTGAACAAATGTATATTCAAATAAGAGTTATCTTTTGTACCTAATCTGATACTTTTTCGACTCCCGCGACTGTTTGAAGAAATTGGTCTTCTACTGTTTTTCTTCTCTATTGAAGATTGCTTTGAGAACTGTTCTGATATTTCTCGTGCAGATGCATTCAAAATTCTTTTGCTTAAAGTCGAAACCTGGCAAGCTATTTCATGAGAAACTTTTCTTGGAATTAACCTGGGAATTGATTTTCTTACAGGAATTTCAGTGCTTAATGAATCAGATAAGGTATCGGTGTAGTTTGTATGCGCAACTATTTCTTCAGAAGATTTTTGTTTTTCGTTGGATGTTATGGAACGAACACTTTGTTCTTTTATTGTACTTTCTGATATTTTTTTCATGTCATACATTTCCCATTTAGACGAAAAGTGTCTGTCTTCATCTTCTTCAATTATGTTAAGTTTTGGTGGTTTTGGAGAGTGAAGTTTGGTTTCAGGAAGGGGTTTCATGAAATCTGATGGAGTTTTTAGTTTAAGAAAGTCTTTTGGAGATTTCAATTCACTTTTGGTTGGTCGTAATGGTTTGATACTTGGAGTGTATAAAGATGTTTTTGGTAAGAGAAATAGTGGTGATTCTTTTTCTACGATGGTATTTCCAATATTTTGTTGCTTTTTCTTGACTCGAATTGAGAATAAGGGTAGTTCTATATTCATGCCTAATAAAATCAAGATTAAAATAAGTATTGAAGTTTATAAAAATTTGTAGCTTACGTTTATTTTGTTTAATTCGATCGATTTCACTTTTATTAATTCCTAGAAACATAACAACTTGTTCTGGTATTTCTAAACCTTCACAGGCATATTCAAGGTCATCAGTATCGAATACTTCCGCTTCTGAAGCCATTACATCTAGCAGAGAATCCAACGATCTTGATATTTTCAAAATTTTATCAATTTGTTCTACTCCTGACTTATTCTCCACATCAAAGTGTCTAATAAAAATTTATGTATTTTTATAAAGTGATAAATTATAAAAAATTGATAAAACCTTTGGGATTCAATTTGTTTGCGCAACACATCTCCATCAATCATTGATTTGACCTTCCGTCTTCTTAAAGCTATGTTTAATTCTTGCTCTTCGGTTAGCTTCAAAGCTTCTTTGTCGATTGGTGGAGGCTTTCGTAAATCTCGGTACAGACTAAGACCAACAATCCACATGTAGACTGCAGGACTCAAATCTAATATTTGGGATCCGATAAAACGGAAGCATGCAGGTCTAAAAGGTCCATAAATAATACATGTGTAAAAACCAGTTCCAAAAGTGATAAAACCAGTGCCAATATTCTTGAGTGCACTCACTGTTAGCCATGGCAGCATCAAGGTAGGTCGAGTTCCCTAAAATAACTGCATATTACTCATAATAATTTTATTATCACAACTTACAAAAATGCAGGGCCAAAACATAGCAAACAAAAAAGTAATGTTGGCTGTATGAAAATGTAGCTTGAAAAACACCGCACCAGTCAGCAAAATCTTGACAAATTTCTGAGCCAATTTCGCAATTAATAATAATTCTTAATAAAATAAAAATTGTACTTACAAAAAAACAGGGCCAGAACATGGCAATCAAAAACGCAATATACAAATGTAGACTGAAAGTTCGCACGAATACCACCCCAGAAAGTAAAATCTTGATTATATGCTGAATTTGCGGTGAGAATTTTGTTACGTCCAGTGGAGCATTCCATACTTGTTCCAAATTATTCCCAATTTCAAAAAGAGTCATGTCAAAAATATTAATCAAAAGTGTCACTACCGTCATAACCAGCATTTCGGTTTGCTTGGAAAAACCAAGCACCGAGCCCAAGGTGCGCGCCATGGAGAATCAAGAACTGTTGGAAACATTCGCGGATGATATTTTCATTTTTGCCTAAAAAGAAAGATATGACAAACAGACTGAGAATTTTATGAAATTCCATCACTTGTTTCAGCATGAATAATTGAATAAATCGACACACAGTCGATTTTTAAGACAAAAAAATCTGATTTGTACAGCATTGGATTCATCCAAAAAATCTTAAAATCCGTCAAGAAGAGTGAGCTTTCAGCCCAGTCGGTTGCCATGGAAACAAGTCATCATTCTTAAATAAATTCCCCTTAATTCGGCCCTGTTGCAAAATCCTTTCTTAACTGACGTCTACTTCCGACTACTCACCGGCCAAGTTTCAGTCTAATTGGCTATAATATTATGCACAATTTTCTGCACTCAAATCGAATGAAATGTAGTATTGAAGTATGGTAACACTTTTGAGTTTATTTATAATAGTAGAGAGTTCAAATATGTATTTTTTTTATTGATTTCCTAATTTTGAAGCTTTCTTATTGTAAGGGCAGCATTAAAAGTTGAAAATAGCCCAAAAAATGATTACTGAAATATTTATACTTATGTGAGTGTAATCGGACCGAAGAGAGAACACTTAAAATAACTTTTCCTCAATTTTTGAATTATTGAGCAATTTGAATGCAGTTTTTTCGTGATTTTCAGATAACTACATATAATTATAAATTTGTTGCAATAATACGAAAAATCAGCCCAAAAAATGGCGTTTTAAATTTGTCTATACGACAACGTATAAGTGTATATGAAAATTTCTCTTGGATTTGATTATTTATTTGATATTATTGGAAATGCTTGTTGGTTGACGGCTAATTTGATCTCAACTTAATTATCCAAAATCTGGGTGTGTTACACCCACAAATAGGTAGAAAGCATGAATGATTTTAATTATTTTGAAATTGCAATAATGCTACAGAATATATAACGATTTTAAAGCACGTACCCCCTAAAATTATAACGATAGAATAATGAACTAAACGCTTTTAGGAAGCTTATACAGTTCACTTTATAAAGAAATCATTTTGAGTTGTTATTTTGCAATACTCTTTATATATAAGCTCGTATTTGCTGTTTAAGATCAGTTGGGCAATTTACTCGAAACGGGCCCAAATACAGAATTAAAATTTTTGAAAGGTATGTTATACCCCTAAGTCGACCCTGTAGAAGTGTAGATTATAAATATAAAACGAAAATTGAAATTTGTTCACAGGTTTTCGAAAAATGGCGAATGAAAGTCAAAATGGTCTAAATTGCACCTGGCCCACATTTATTCCTTCTTCCAATAACACAAAACCCCTTACAAAATTAAAGTACATATAAATCCCCTCAGAAACCCCTAAAGAATTCAAAATTTGAAATAGAAATTAAATATCCTAATTAGTTCCAGAGATATTCGGAGTGAAACTTCTTGCTGTTAAAATCAGTTGGGCAAATTATTGTTTTTCTACCCCTCTAAACGAGCCCAACTACAATACTAAAAATTATGAAATATATGTTATGCCCTCAAATCATCCCTGTTTTTTACAAATATGAAACAAAGATTAAAATTGGTTCACTGGTTTTCGAAAAATGGCGGACAAAAGACAAAATGGACTCAATTACACTTGGTTAAAATTGTCACAAATTTTATTGCAAATAATTTATTAACACAGGTTACAGTGTAAATCTTCACTTTACAAACTCGTAAATTCACAATATCGCGCACAGTTACTCGTACTGAATCACTGATTGAATGAATTCCTCTCCTAGCTTACGCTCTTATATACCTAAGCCGATAATGGGCCAACATTAAATTGTCTAACAGTTGTTGCCTGGCAACCACCGAACATCTAGTGACCTTGTCAATACTAAATAACTAACTAACTACTAAGAACAGTTACAGCGGATTCAACTAAATAAATATGTGGACAAATATAGCAATAAATATGATAAGGAATTGGCCTAAAAATGACATTTAAAATGCGAATTATGCAAGAACTAGAGCATTTATTCAATTTTAGATTGTAAATTTTGGATTCTAGAGGGTCGAACATGCGTAATACCATTTATTATAGAATTAGTTTCAACCCTTCATATTCCAACCCTGTGAATATAAGAGCCAAAATCTGTCACACTTTAAAAACCTGTTTATATTATTGCTTATAGGAAGCTTATTCGAAACGATTTATTATAAATTCATCCCTCCATATTTCAACCCTGTCTGTTATATTACAACCCTATTGGATTGAGGATTCTTTATTGTAACTCGTACAGCAATAACAATTAGTGATTGATAATATTTCTACATAAATATACATCCCTTCTGAGTTCATACCCAACAATTGAACTTTGTGGAGCCACTGGCTTACGCCAAAATTATTAATTTGTTTTAAGCAATAACTGGTATTTTAAATATTCAATTTTCAAGCCTATAACTCGTACACCAATATCAATAAGTGATTAATATTATTTTTGAATAAATTGTCATCCTCCCTGAATAACTGCACACAATTTGAGAATTCTGGTACCGCTGGTTTACGCAGAAACAATTATTTAATCTTGAGTGGTGCAATAAATTTTAATGGGTCGTTTGTATTTATTCAACTTAAAAAATAAATTTAGCACTTATAGTTTTCGGGATTAGAAATTAAGGGTTGGAAGAAAATACACATTTTTTTGATAGCCCTTTTAAAATTGTGTACAGTGGTGTTATTTTAAAACAATTTCCTAAATTCTTCAAATTACTCTCCTAATAATATTTATTATAGGAGTTTCATTCTAAGGGGTGTTTCACCCCATGAAGAATATATTTTCATCTGTAAAATAACAAAATAAGAATAAAATTTTCATTATTTCTAGGAATAAATTGTTATAACATTTTAATTCTTAAAAATAATTTTTAAATTGGTTCCATCCCCTTTATTTCATTTTAGGGAGCAAATGAATAAAAAAATATTGCTAAATATTAAGAACGGGAGGTCATGTATTGTCTTTTTTGTTTTAAAAGTACTTCTGTATACAAATTTATTGATTAAAACATTCTTGTTCAATTTGGATTCATTAAGAAGCGGAGTTACAACTTGCTTGGCTGCAGGTGTTCAGGCCAGCGTACAGTGCTTTGTATATGCGTTTATCTGGCATTGTTGCTTTAAAATACGTACTGTTCGGATGTACGCCGCGTGACTCGTGAACAAATCTTTGATTTAAAGTTATTTAAAAGTGTTCAAGTGTTATATTTGGGGTTTTAAATATTGCTTATTAACGTAGAGATCAAAATTTTGTGTTTTTAAATATGTAAATTGGGGTGAATTTGTTCCGCATTGCGTGTCCGTTAGGGGCACGTATTTGCGATGTTAGTCTTTGCTTTTATTATGTAATAAATAAATAAAATGTCTTGGTTTTTTTTGCAAAGGCCTGTAATGAAAGGTCCAACGTGGGAATCGGTGCACACGTAGGTACCGCTACGAGAGGCACCCCCCCTGATGAACACCACCGCGTGGGGTTGCAATGAGTTCTAGGGCGAACGAGCGATCTAATTAGGGAGTAATGGCATACTCTCGATATGTACCTATCGGAAGTCGGGAAAATATGGTAGCTGGCGGGGGTCCTTGATTAAGTTCAAGAAACGACATTAGCTGAGACCGTTACTTAAGGTTACCATATCGCGTAATTAGGCGGTATCGCGGGCCTCGGAATATGCATTGGCCACGTATTCAAACAACGTATTTTTTTCTTTTGCAAACGACGAGCACACCGGTGCTTGGGTGTCTGAGCGCTCAGGCACTCATTGGGGTAGTAAAGTAGAGTCAATCAGTAGCATAATATAACCGAACACTTTTAAATAACGTCGCGAAATTAAAAAGCAACAATCAATCGCGTTAACTAGCTCTCCGAATAAATAAATCCGTCGAAAAGCCGCGAACACACACACACAAAACACGTTTTGAATGTTGAACGAATGTTGAATGAATGTATTTAATAAAAAATTCCCTTTCAGCTTCTTCTTTCATTACCACCTCCAACAAATTAAAACCAGGACGTAAGTTTACTAATTAATTTTGCTTTTCAGGCTCTAATCAATTTTTTTTCCAGCTATTTTTTATTATTTTTTCGCTGATTTCTAATCAATTTGTATTTTTCCAGATCATTTGCAGAGGATGAGCCCAGCTGATGAGGTGGACATCGAGGGAATGGACATCGTGGGAATGGACATCGTGGGAGGAGCTGAGGATGAGCCCAGCTGCCAAAATCAACTCTCAATATTTTTTTTGTTGAATGTGATTCACCAAAATTTGTTTTAAGTTTCTGTTTCAGGTTGGCGGTCATCTATCATCAAAACATCATCGCATCATCAACTAGGTAATATAATATTACCCATTATATAACTGTTTTTAACACTGCCAAAATAATTTGTCTAATATTTGAATTTCTAATTTTAATTTAGAGCCCAGCAGCAGAACCAGAGTCCAGAAGCAAAATCGGAGCCTAGCAGCGAAATCGGAACCCAGCAGGAAAATAAAAGCCCAGCAATCGTCCAAGAAGTCCTCCAGTAGCTGTAGAAGATCAGTACTTCAGTAGCAGCTGTTTCTGTCCCCAGATTCAACTTTAAAGAAGTCAGCTGATCAATTTTGGCCCGCGGCTTGCAAAGTTCAAGTAAGTTCATTTCTTTTAAAATTTTTCGACTTGTAATAATTATTATGTTGTTTCAGTTGCAGCACGCGAAGAAGCCACTTCTCTGGTTTAGGTTTCGCTGGGGTTTTCCTAGACCCATAGGGAGAATTCCTGGAGAAGAGTTCGCCTCTTCCCCTTAGTCATTGCCTGGGGGCGAACAAGGCTTACAACAATGCAATAGCATCGCCAAGAAGACTTCCAACAACACAGCAGCATCGAGTAATCAACAATTAATCTTCGAACCTTTGTACCCTTTCCTTACTTCCAAAATAAACTCATTCCCACAAAATTTGCAGTTTTATTTATTTCAAAAACCTATTTTTTTTGTTTTCAGGAGTAGTTAGGGAAATAAATGTATTAAATAGTTTGAGAAATAAATTAAATTCAATAAAAACTTGTATTCTTTATTTTTGATGTAAACACAATTGGAAATTTTATTTGTATTGTTGAGATTTAAATATATTATTAAAATCAAGTTTATATTTTCATTTTCTCATTCAATTTTTTGAAAATTAAATTGTTCCTTCAGACAAGAGTGATGTTCAAAGATTCTCCGCGAGAGGCAGCATCTGTCAATACATGCTACCAAATAATTATTTATTAAATAAATATCTTTTTGCTATTTTAATCACTCAAAAATCTCAGATTTTATTCAAATAAGATATTTGAAGGGCTCTGGTAATAATAAATATGCCAAATAGTCGCTATTTTTTTTTATTTAAAAATATCAATCTCAAAATGTGTTAGATGCTGCCATCTCTGACAATCTAAGCAAACTAGTACCTATTTAAGCATACTGGTGTTGACATTAATAAAAAGGAATATTCCCAGCTTATTTGATGATTTATAAATTATTTTTGATCAATAATACACTCTTAAATAAATTCTAATAAGAATAATTGGTATTTATTTATTATTCAGGTGATGATTCAAGAGTTATTTAGATAAATACAATGCCGGCAAGCGACGCGTCGCTTGCTAGTCAAGTCTGACTGAGCCCCCGGTAAGAGGTATGCAATAGGATAACTGGTGTTGACTTGGCAACCAAATATATTTTCATATAAATTTTGATCTGTAGAATCAGAATATGAAAAAATAAAATCAAATTTGTTAGCAGTTATTGTAATATGAATTAATTAAACATTCGAAGGAATTATTGAAAAATTATTTAAGCGCAAGATTAAAAAAAAAAACAACTGAAGTGTACTTCCGGTTTAGTTGATTGTTATGAAAATAGTAGGCAAGCATCCAGATGCGAAAATTTCCAAAAGACTGTCAAGTAAAATGCACTTCCGGTCCAATCGATATTGAAGAAAATAGGATATGAGCATTTTTAGACGGTACTATCGTCTTAAATACTGAATTCTTACATTCGATGTCCAATTGTTTTGGATTTATGCGAGAAACTCGAAAAATGTTTCGAGTAAAGTGCACTTCCGGTTTGGACGATTGCAATCATAATGCAAGGTGCACAGCTAGACCTCAAATACAGTCTTAAATACAAAATTTCAACATTATACGTTCAACGGGTTTTGAGATTTGCGAGTACATACAAACATACCGACAACAAGTCGAAGCGGCAGCATCTGTCAATGAATACTACTAAAAATATAATTATCTATGAAATAAAAGATTATTTATTATTTCAATCGCTCAAAAACATTAAATTTCATCACAATAAAAGAACTATAGTCTATTCTAATTAGGAGCAGCTCAAAAACTCTTATGGGACTACGATTTAAGCGTTCTGATTGGTCGAAATGCGAATTAATTTCATATAAGCCCAAATACCATATTTGGCTATTTGTTACTTGCATCAATAAATCAATCTGCTCTTCGAAGATTTTAATGTGAATACATTTGTTGCTTTTATTTCTTGAATTTGAGCCTTGAAGCACTTTTAAGTGTAATAGACTATAAATTATTTGAATCGTTTGTAATTATCAAATTTTCTTCTGTTAGCTAATTGTTTTCAAAAAATAAATGTATTCTCTACTGAATTCTACAGTGAAAACCAAGCTTTAGCAAAAATATCTTCGCTGATGTCTCAAGCCAATCAAATTGCTCCAAACTCCCCACTTGAAACTCAAAAACAAATTTGCTTGCATATAAATTATTGAATAAATTCAATTTAGTTGAGGTTTAAACAGGAATGAGGAGGAATGTATTTGAGTTACTCTTGAAAACTACGTCGTATCTCCTAAACTAAGGCCCTAATCAAAAAAATTCTAATGAAATACCCACAATATTTTCCAAAAATAATAGGACTTTACTTGAAACATTTTTTGATTAAAGCCCTAATTACAGAGATAAATTTCTGCTTGATTTACGGAGCAGCTTATGGAAATCCAGGAGATGGCAGCATGTATCTCGTTTTGAGAAAGCCGCAAAATAATTTTTTTTTTTTTGACTAAATGGCAACTTACTTCCTTAAATTTCTCAAGATATAGTCATGTTTAAATATAATTGTGCATCGATTGAACATAAAATGATTATCGTATTCAAAATCAGTATTGCGAGGGTGAAAATTATTGATTAAAGCCTTCCCAAGGGCTTAAATTAGGAAGAAATCCAAATGAATTATTTGATGGATCGAGGATATGTAGAAAACAAAGGCGTGTGGTGAAATATTCCTTCCTGTAAATAATAGTTTTAAGGTAATAAGTACTTTTATAAATTCATGATTTTCTCAAAAACAAGGGCTCAAATCAAAATTTCTTGCATCAAGTACCTTACTTATTTTTGGAAAATAATATGAGTTTAATTGAAACATTTTCTGATTGGAGCCTTTGTTCCTGATATAACTGTCCAGCTATTAGTTGACGTTTTGCTGCACAGGTGGCACCACGTACCTCATTTCGAACAAATGAAAACAAATTCTATTTTTTGGCTACACTTAGAGGCAAAGGCGTCTCAAGCAGGAGTGCAAGGGGTGCGCGGCACCCCGGCGCCATTTCCTTGAAGGCGGCAATTGAGCCCCGAACATATTTCCAATTTCTTCAACAAAATATTTTATTAGAGCCCACAATCAACAACACCATTCGTTTTTGAATTGGGATTGAAAGTGTGGATTTTGGATCAGGAATTGTATATTTTGGATTGGGATTAGGATTTTGGATTGGGAATGAAATTCAGTATAATTCATACTTTTTGATATTCAAAGTGGAATATAGTCCTCTCTGTATGACCTCAATCCAACCCTGTCTCTTCATATTCTGATTGTATGGACCTTACTCTATACGAAAATATACTTTTCATCCCTTAAAACGTCCAATTAGAGGGTCAAATATAGCAATAAATATGATATGGAATTGGCGTGAGAATGACATTTAAAATGCAAATTATGCAAGAACTAGAGCATTCATTCAATTTTAGATTGTAGATTTGGATTCTAGAGGGTCGAATCAAGGGGATGACATGCGTAACTCATTTTTCTAAATATTTATCTTCAATTTTAAAACTGTGGACTATAGCCTTGGTGTTTTTCCAAGCAAAAAAGGACATTTTCTCTGATTCTATTCAAATTTGGCATACAAGCTCTCTAAGGATCTCTTCTCTGATAAATAGAGTCAAATCAATCAGAAAAGATTATTCAAGGGATGAAACACCCCTTCGAATTATTAATGGGCTCATATTTCAAAGACTATCGTATAATTTGGACTTATTTCTTCGTATTCTGATTGTATGGACCTTACTCTATACGAAAATATACTTTTCATCCCTTAAAACGTCCAATTAGAGGGTCAAATATAGTAATAAATATGATATGGAATTGGCGTGAGAATGACATTTAAAATGCAAATTATGCAAGAACTAGAGCATTCATTCAATTTTAGATTGTAGATTTGGATTCTAGAGGGTCGAATTAAGGGGATGACATGCGTAACTCATTTTTCTAAATATTTATCTTCAATTTTGAAACTGTGGACTATAAGCCTTGGTGTTTTCCCAAGCAAAAAAGGACATTCTCTCTGATTCTATTCAAATTTGGTATACAAGCTCTCTAAGGATCTCGTCTCTGATAAATAGAGTCAAATCAATCTAAAAAAATTATTCAAGGGATGAAACACCCCTTCGAAATATTAATGGGCTCATATTTTAAAGACTATCGAATAATTTGGACTTATCTCTTCGTATTCTGATTGTATGGATCTTACTCTATACGAAAATATACTTTTCATCCCTTAAAACTTCCAATTAGAGGGTCAAATATAGCAATAAATATGATATGGAATTGGCGTGAGAATGACATTTAAAATGCAAATTATGCAAGAACTAGAGCATTCATTCAATTTTAGATTGTAGATTTGGATTCTAGAGGGTCGAATTAAGGGGATGACATGCGTAACTCATTTTTCTAAATATTTATCTTCAATTTTAAAACTGTGGACTATAGCCTTGGTGTTTTTCCAAGCAAAAAAGGACATTCTCTCTGATTCTATTCAAATTTGGTATACAAGCTCTCTAAGGATCTCGTCTCTGATAAATAGAGTCAAATCAATCTAAAAAAATTATTCAAGGGATGAAACACCCCTTCGAATTATTAATGGGCTCATATTTTAAAGACTATCGAATAATTTGGACTTATCTCTTCGTATTCTGATTGTATGGATCTTACTCTATACGAAAATATACTTTTCATCCCTTAAAACGTCCAATTAGAGGGTCAAATATAGCAATAAATATGATATGGAATTGGCGTGAGAATGACATTTAAAATGCAAATTATGCAAGAACTAGAGCATTTATTCAATTTTAGATTGTAGATTTGGATTCTAGAGGGTCAAATTAAGGGGATAACATGCGTAACTCATTTTTCTAAATATTTATCTTCAATTTTAAAACTGTGGACTATAGCCTTGGTGTTTTTCCAAGCAAAAAAGGACATTCTCTCTGATTCTATTCAAATTTGGTATACAAGCTCTCTAAGGATCTCTTCTCTGATAGATAGAGTCAAATCAATCTAGAAAAATAATTCAAGGGATGAAACACCCCTTCGAATTATTAATGGGCTCATATTTCAAAAACTATCGAATAATTTGGACTTATCTCTTCGTATTCTGATTGTATGGATCTTACTCTATACGAAAATATACTTTTCATCCCTCAAAACGTCCTATTAGAGGGTCAAATATAGCAATAAATATGATATGGAATTGGCGTGAGAATGACATTTAAAATGCAAATTATGCAAGAACTAGAGCATTTATTCAATTTTAGATTGTAGATTTGGATTCTAGAGGGTCGAATTACGGGGATAACATGCGTAACTCATTTTTCTAAATATTTATCTTCAATTTTAAAACTGTGGACTATAGCCTTGGTGTTTTTCCAAGCAAAAAAGGACATTCTCTCTGATTCTATTCAAATTTGGTATACAAGCTCTCTAAGGATCTCTTCTCTGATAGATAGAGTCAAATCAATCTAGAAAAATAATTCAAGGGATGAAACACCCCTTCGAATTATTAATGGGCTCATATTTCAAAAACTATCGAATAATTTGGACTTATCTCTTCGTATTCTGATTGTATGGATCTTACTCTATACGAAAATATACTTTTCATCCCTTAAAACGTCCAATTAGAGGGTCAAATATAGCAATAAATATGATATGGAATTGGCGTGAGAATGACATTTAAAATGCAAATTATGCAAGAACTAGAGCATTCATTCAATTTTAGATTGTAGATTTGGATTCTAGAGGGTCGAATTAAGGGGATGACATGCGTAACTCATTTTTCTAAATATTTATCTTCAATTTTAAAACTGTGGACTATAGCCTTGGTGTTTTTCCAAGCAAAAAAGGACATTCTCTCTGATTCTATTCAAATTTGGTATACAAGCTCTCTAAGGATCTCGTCTCTGATAAATAGAGTCAAATCAATCTAAAAAAATTATTCAAGGGATGAAACACCCCTTCGAATTATTAATGGGCTCATATTTTAAAGACTATCGAATAATTTGGACTTATCTCTTCGTATTCTGATTGTATGGATCTTACTCTATACGAAAATATACTTTTCATCCCTTAAAACGTCCAATTAGAGGGTCAAATATAGCAATAAATATGATATGGAATTGGCGTGAGAATGACATTTAAAATGCAAATTATGCAAGAACTAGAGCATTTATTCAATTTTAGATTGTAGATTTGGATTCTAGAGGGTCAAATTAAGGGGATAACATGCGTAACTCATTTTTCTAAATATTTATCTTCAATTTTAAAACTGTGGACTATAGCCTTGGTGTTTTTCCAAGCAAAAAAGGACATTCTCTCTGATTCTATTCAAATTTGGTATACAAGCTCTCTAAGGATCTCTTCTCTGATAGATAGAGTCAAATCAATCTAGAAAAATAATTCAAGGGATGAAACACCCCTTCGAATTATTAATGGGCTCATATTTCAAAAACTATCGAATAATTTGGACTTATCTCTTCGTATTCTGATTGTATGGATCTTACTCTATACGAAAATATACTTTTCATCCCTCAAAACGTCCTATTAGAGGGTCAAATATAGCAATAAATATGATATGGAATTGGCGTGAGAATGACATTTAAAATGCAAATTATGCAAGAACTAGAGCATTCATTCAATTTTAGATTGTAGATTTGGATTCTAGAGGGTCGAATTAAGGGGATGACATGCGTAACTCATTTTTCTAAATATTTATCTTCAATTTTAAAACTGTGGACTATAGCCTTGGTGTTTTTCCAAGCAAAAAAGGACATTCTCTCTGATTCTATTCAAATTTGGTATACAAGCTCTCTAAGGATCTCGTCTCTGATAAATAGAGTCAAATCAATCTAAAAAAATTATTCAAGGGATGAAACACCCCTTCGAATTATTAATGGGCTCATATTTTAAAGACTATCGAATAATTTGGACTTATCTCTTCGTATTCTGATTGTATGGATCTTACTCTATACGAAAATATACTTTTCATCCCTTAAAACGTCCAATTAGAGGGTCAAATATAGCAATAAATATGATATGGAATTGGCGTGAGAATGACATTTAAAATGCAAATTATGCAAGAACTAGAGCATTTATTCAATTTTAGATTGTAGATTTGGATTCTAGAGGGTCAAATTAAGGGGATAACATGCGTAACTCATTTTTCTAAATATTTATCTTCAATTTTAAAACTGTGGACTATAGCCTTGGTGTTTTTCCAAGCAAAAAAGGACATTCTCTCTGATTCTATTCAAATTTGGTATACAAGCTCTCTAAGGATCTCTTCTCTGATAGATAGAGTCAAATCAATCTAGAAAAATAATTCAAGGGATGAAACACCCCTTCGAATTATTAATGGGCTCATATTTCAAAAACTATCGAATAATTTGGACTTATCTCTTCGTATTCTGATTGTATGGATCTTACTCTATACGAAAATATACTTTTCATCCCTCAAAACGTCCTATTAGAGGGTCAAATATAGCAATAAATATGATATGGAATTGGCGTGAGAATGACATTTAAAATGCAAATTATGCAAGAACTAGAGCATTTATTCAATTTTAGATTGTAGATTTGGATTCTAGAGGGTCGAATTACGGGGATAACATGCGTAACTCATTTTTCTAAATATTTATCTTCAATTTTAAAACTGTGGACTATAGCCTTGGTGTTTTTCCAAGCAAAAAAGGACATTCTCTCTGATTCTATTCAAATTTGGTATACAAGCTCTCTAAGGATCTCGTCTCTGATAAATAGAGTCAAATCAATCTAAAAAAATTATTCAAGGGATGAAACACCCCTTCGAATTATTAATGGGCTCATATTTTAAAGACTATCGAATAATTTGGACTTATCTCTTCGTATTCTGATTGTATGGATCTTACTCTATACGAAAATATACTTTTCATCCCTTAAAACGTCCAATTAGAGGGTCAAATATAGCAATAAATATGATATGGAATTGGCGTGAGAATGACATTTAAAATGCAAATTATGCAAGAACTAGAGCATTTATTCAATTTTAGATTGTAGATTTGGATTCTAGAGGGTCAAATTAAGGGGATAACATGCGTAACTCATTTTTCTAAATATTTATCTTCAATTTTAAAACTGTGGACTATAGCCTTGGTGTTTTTCCAAGCAAAAAAGGACATTCTCTCTGATTCTATTCAAATTTGGTATACAAGCTCTCTAAGGATCTCTTCTCTGATAGATAGAGTCAAATCAATCTAGAAAAATAATTCAAGGGATGAAACACCCCTTCGAATTATTAATGGGCTCATATTTCAAAAACTATCGAATAATTTGGACTTATCTCTTCGTATTCTGATTGTATGGATCTTACTCTATACGAAAATATACTTTTCATCCCTCAAAACGTCCTATTAGAGGGTCAAATATAGCAATAAATATGATATGGAATTGGCGTGAGAATGACATTTAAAATGCAAATTATGCAAGAACTAGAGCATTCATTCAATTTTAGATTGTAGATTTGGATTCTAGAGGGTCGAATTAAGGGGATGACATGCGTAACTCATTTTTCTAAATATTTATCTTCAATTTTAAAACTGTGGACTATAGCCTTGGTGTTTTTCCAAGCAAAAAAGGACATTCTCTCTGATTCTATTCAAATTTGGTATACAAGCTCTCTAAGGATCTCGTCTCTGATAAATAGAGTCAAATCAATCTAAAAAAATTATTCAAGGGATGAAACACCCCTTCGAATTATTAATGGGCTCATATTTTAAAGACTATCGAATAATTTGGACTTATCTCTTCGTATTCTGATTGTATGGATCTTACTCTATACGAAAATATACTTTTCATCCCTTAAAACGTCCAATTAGAGGGTCAAATATAGCAATAAATATGATATGGAATTGGCGTGAGAATGACATTTAAAATGCAAATTATGCAAGAACTAGAGCATTTATTCAATTTTAGATTGTAGATTTGGATTCTAGAGGGTCAAATTAAGGGGATAACATGCGTAACTCATTTTTCTAAATATTTATCTTCAATTTTAAAACTGTGGACTATAGCCTTGGTGTTTTTCCAAGCAAAAAAGGACATTCTCTCTGATTCTATTCAAATTTGGTATACAAGCTCTCTAAGGATCTCTTCTCTGATAGATAGAGTCAAATCAATCTAGAAAAATAATTCAAGGGATGAAACACCCCTTCGAATTATTAATGGGCTCATATTTCAAAAACTATCGAATAATTTGGACTTATCTCTTCGTATTCTGATTGTATGGATCTTACTCTATACGAAAATATACTTTTCATCCCTCAAAACGTCCTATTAGAGGGTCAAATATAGCAATAAATATGATATGGAATTGGCGTGAGAATGACATTTAAAATGCAAATTATGCAAGAACTAGAGCATTTATTCAATTTTAGATTGTAGATTTGGATTCTAGAGGGTCGAATTACGGGGATAACATGCGTAACTCATTTTTCTAAATATTTATCTTCAATTTTAAAACTGTGGACTATAGCCTTGGTGTTTTTCCAAGCAAAAAAGGACATTCTCTCTGATTCTATTCAAATTTGGTATACAAGCTCTCTAAGGATCTCGTCTCTGATAAATAGAGTCAAATCAATCTAAAAAAATTATTCAAGGGATGAAACACCCCTTCGAATTATTAATGGGCTCATATTTTAAAGACTATCGAATAATTTGGACTTATCTCTTCGTATTCTGATTGTATGGATCTTACTCTATACGAAAATATACTTTTCATCCCTTAAAACGTCCAATTAGAGGGTCAAATATAGCAATAAATATGATATGGAATTGGCGTGAGAATGACATTTAAAATGCAAATTATGCAAGAACTAGAGCATTTATTCAATTTTAGATTGTAGATTTGGATTCTAGAGGGTCAAATTAAGGGGATAACATGCGTAACTCATTTTTCTAAATATTTATCTTCAATTTTAAAACTGTGGACTATAGCCTTGGTGTTTTTCCAAGCAAAAAAGGACATTCTCTCTGATTCTATTCAAATTTGGTATACAAGCTCTCTAAGGATCTCTTCTCTGATAGATAGAGTCAAATCAATCTAGAAAAATAATTCAAGGGATGAAACACCCCTTCGAATTATTAATGGGCTCATATTTCAAAAACTATCGAATAATTTGGACTTATCTCTTCGTATTCTGATTGTATGGATCTTACTCTATACGAAAATATACTTTTCATCCCTCAAAACGTCCTATTAGAGGGTCAAATATAGCAATAAATATGATATGGAATTGGCGTGAGAATGACATTTAAAATGCAAATTATGCAAGAACTAGAGCATTCATTCAATTTTAGATTGTAGATTTGGATTCTAGAGGGTCGAATTAAGGGGATGACATGCGTAACTCATTTTTCTAAATATTTATCTTCAATTTTAAAACTGTGGACTATAGCCTTGGTGTTTTTCCAAGCAAAAAAGGACATTCTCTCTGATTCTATTCAAATTTGGTATACAAGCTCTCTAAGGATCTCGTCTCTGATAAATAGAGTCAAATCAATCTAAAAAAATTATTCAAGGGATGAAACACCCCTTCGAATTATTAATGGGCTCATATTTTAAAGACTATCGAATAATTTGGACTTATCTCTTCGTATTCTGATTGTATGGATCTTACTCTATACGAAAATATACTTTTCATCCCTTAAAACGTCCAATTAGAGGGTCAAATATAGCAATAAATATGATATGGAATTGGCGTGAGAATGACATTTAAAATGCAAATTATGCAAGAACTAGAGCATTTATTCAATTTTAGATTGTAGATTTGGATTCTAGAGGGTCAAATTAAGGGGATAACATGCGTAACTCATTTTTCTAAATATTTATCTTCAATTTTAAAACTGTGGACTATAGCCTTGGTGTTTTTCCAAGCAAAAAAGGACATTCTCTCTGATTCTATTCAAATTTGGTATACAAGCTCTCTAAGGATCTCTTCTCTGATAGATAGAGTCAAATCAATCTAGAAAAATAATTCAAGGGATGAAACACCCCTTCGAATTATTAATGGGCTCATATTTCAAAAACTATCGAATAATTTGGACTTATCTCTTCGTATTCTGATTGTATGGATCTTACTCTATACGAAAATATACTTTTCATCCCTCAAAACGTCCTATTAGAGGGTCAAATATAGCAATAAATATGATATGGAATTGGCGTGAGAATGACATTTAAAATGCAAATTATGCAAGAACTAGAGCATTCATTCAATTTTAGATTGTAGATTTGGATTCTAGAGGGTCGAATTAAGGGGATGACATGCGTAACTCATTTTTCTAAATATTTATCTTCAATTTTAAAACTGTGGACTATAGCCTTGGTGTTTTTCCAAGCAAAAAAGGACATTCTCTCTGATTCTATTCAAATTTGGTATACAAGCTCTCTAAGGATCTCGTCTCTGATAAATAGAGTCAAATCAATCTAAAAAAATTATTCAAGGGATGAAACACCCCTTCGAATTATTAATGGGCTCATATTTTAAAGACTATCGAATAATTTGGACTTATCTCTTCGTATTCTGATTGTATGGATCTTACTCTATACGAAAATATACTTTTCATCCCTTAAAACGTCCAATTAGAGGGTCAAATATAGCAATAAATATGATATGGAATTGGCGTGAGAATGACATTTAAAATGCAAATTATGCAAGAACTAGAGCATTTATTCAATTTTAGATTGTAGATTTGGATTCTAGAGGGTCAAATTAAGGGGATAACATGCGTAACTCATTTTTCTAAATATTTATCTTCAATTTTAAAACTGTGGACTATAGCCTTGGTGTTTTTCCAAGCAAAAAAGGACATTCTCTCTGATTCTATTCAAATTTGGTATACAAGCTCTCTAAGGATCTCTTCTCTGATAGATAGAGTCAAATCAATCTAGAAAAATAATTCAAGGGATGAAACACCCCTTCGAATTATTAATGGGCTCATATTTCAAAAACTATCGAATAATTTGGACTTATCTCTTCGTATTCTGATTGTATGGATCTTACTCTATACGAAAATATACTTTTCATCCCTCAAAACGTCCTATTAGAGGGTCAAATATAGCAATAAATATGATATGGAATTGGCGTGAGAATGACATTTAAAATGCAAATTATGCAAGAACTAGAGCATTTATTCAATTTTAGATTGTAGATTTGGATTCTAGAGGGTCGAATTACGGGGATAACATGCGTAACTCATTTTTCTAAATATTTATCTTCAATTTTAAAACTGTGGACTATAGCCTTGGTGTTTTTCCAAGCAAAAAAGGACATTCTCTCTGATTCTATTCAAATTTGGTATACAAGCTCTCTAAGGATCTCTTCTCTGATGGATAGAGTCAAATCAATCTAGAAAAATAATTCAAGGGATGAAACATCCCTTCGAATTATTAATGGGCTCATATTTCAAAAACTATCGAATAATTTGGACTTATCTCTTCGTATTCTGATTGTATGGATCTTACTCTATACGAAAATATACTTTTCATCCCTCAAAACGTCCTATTAGAGGGTCAAATATAGCAATAAATATGATATGGAATTGGCGTGAGAATGACATTTAAAATGCAAATTATGCAAGAACTAGAGCATTTATTCAATTTTAGATTGTAGATTTGGATTCTAGAGGGTCGAATTACGGGGATAACATGCGTAACTCATTTTTCTAAATATTTATCTTCAATTTTAAAACTGTGGACTATAGCCTTGGTGTTTTTCCAAGCAAAAAAGGACATTCTCTCTGATTCTATTCAAATTTGGTATACAAGCTCTCTAAGGATCTCTTCTCTGATAGATAGAGTCAAATCAATCTAGAAAAATAATTCAAGGGATGAAACACCCCTTCGAATTATTAATGGGCTCATATTTCAAAAACTATCGAATAATTTGGACTTATCTCTTCGTATTCTGATTGTATGGATCTTACTCTATACGAAAATATACTTTTCATCCCTTAAAACTTCCAATTAGAGGGTCAAATATAGCAATAAATATGATATGGAATTGGCGTGAGAATGACATTTAAAATGCAAATTATGCAAGAACTAGAGCATTCATTCAATTTTAGATTGTAGATTTGGATTCTAGAGGGTCGAATTAAGGGGATGACATGCGTAACTCATTTTTCTAAATATTTATCTTCAATTTTAAAACCGTAGCCTTGGTGTTTTTCCAAGCAAAAAAGGACATTCTCTCTGATTCTATTCAAATCTGGTATACAGGCTCTCTAAGGATCTTGTCTCTGATAAATAGAGTCAAATCAATCTAAAAAAATTATTCAAGGGATGAAACACCCCTTCGAAATATTAATGGGCTCATATTTTAAAGACTATCGAATAATTTGGACTTATCTCTTCGTATTCTGATTGTATGGATCTTACTCTATACGAAAATATACTTTTCATCCCTTAAAACTTCCAATTAGAGGTTCAAATATAGCAATAAATATGATATGGAATTGGCGTGAGAATGACATTTAAAATGCAAATTATGCAAGAACTAGAGCATTCATTCAATTTTAGATTGTAGATTTGGATTCTAGAGGGTCAAATTGAGGGGATAACATGCGTAACTCATTTTTCTAAATATTTATCTTCAATTTTAAAACTGTGGACTATAGCCTTGGTGTTTTTCCAAGCAAAAAAGGACATTCTCTCTGATTCTATTCAAATTTGGTATACAAGCTCTCTAAGGATCTCTTCTCTGATAGATAGAGTCAAATCAATCTAGAAAAATAATTCAAGGGATGAAACACCCCTTCGAATTATTAATGGGCTCATATTTCAAAAACTATCGAATAATTTGGACTTATCTCTTCGTATTCTGATTGTATGGATCTTACTCTATACGAAAATATACTTTTCATCCCTTAAAACGTCCAATTAGAGTGTCAAATATAGCAATAAATATGATATGGAATTGGCGTGAGAATGACATTTAAAATGCAAATTATGCAAGAACTAGAGCATTCATTCAATTTTAGATTGTAGATTTGGATTCTAGAGGGTCGAATTAAGGGGATGACATGCGTAACTCATTTTTCTAAATATTTATCTTCAATTTTAAAACTGTGGACTATAGCCTTGGTGTTTTTCCAAGCAAAAAAGGACATTCTCTCTGATTCTATTCAAATTTGGTATACAAGCTCTCTAAGGATCTCGTCTCTGATAAATAGAGTCAAATCAATCTAAAAAAATTATTCAAGGGATGAAACACCCCTTCGAATTATTAATGGGCTCATATTTTAAAGACTATCGAATAATTTGGACTTATCTCTTCGTATTCTGATTGTATGGATCTTACTCTATACGAAAATATACTTTTCATCCCTTAAAACGTCCAATTAGAGGGTCAAATATAGCAATAAATATGATATGGAATTGGCGTGAGAATGACATTTAAAATGCAAATTATGCAAGAACTAGAGCATTTATTCAATTTTAGATTATAGATTTGGATTCTAGAGGGTCAAATTAAGGGGATAACATGCGTAACTCATTTTTCTAAATATTTATCTTCAATTTTAAAACTGTGGACTATAGCCTTGGTGTTTTTCCAAGCAAAAAAGGACATTCTCTCTGATTCTATTCAAATTTGGTATACAAGCTCTCTAAGGATCTCTTCTCTGATAGATAGAGTCAAATCAATCTAGAAAAATAATTCAAGGGATGAAACACCCCTTCGAATTATTAATGGGCTCATATTTTAAAGACTATCGAATAATTTGGACTTATCTCTTCGTATTCTGATTGTATGGATCTTACTCTATACGAAAATATACTTTTCATCCCTTAAAACGTCCAATTAGAGGGTCAAATATAGCAATAAATATGATATGGAATTGGCGTGAGAATGACATTTAAAATGCAAATTATGCAAGAACTAGAGCATTTATTCAATTTTAGATTGTAGATTTGGATTCTAGAGGGTCGAATTAAGGGGATGACATGCGTAACTCATTTTTCTAAATATTTATCTTCAATTTTAAAACTGTGGACTATAGCCTTGGTGTTTTTCCAAGCAAAAAAGGACATTCTCTCTGATTCTATTCAAATTTGGTATACAAGCTCTCTAAGGATCTCTTCTCTGATAGATAGAGTCAAATCAATCTAGAAAAATAATTCAAGGGATGAAACACCCCTTCGAATTATTAATGGGCTCATATTTCAAAAACTATCGAATAATTTGGACTTATCTCTTCGTATTCTGATTGTATGGATCTTACTCTATACGAAAATATACTTTTCATCCCTTAGAACGTCCAATTAGAGGGTCAAATATAGCAATAAATATGATATGGAATTGGCGTGAGAATGACATTTAAAATGCAAATTATGCAAGAACTAGAGCATTCATTCAATTTTAGATTGTAGATTTGGATTCTAGAGGGTCGAATTAAGGGGATGACATGCGTAACTCATTTTTCTAAATATTTATCTTCAATTTTAAAACTGTGGACTATAGCCTTGGTGTTTTTCCAAGCAAAAAAGGACATTCTCTCTGATTCTATTCAAATTTGGTATACAAGCTCTCTAAGGATCTCGTCTCTGATAAATAGAGTCAAATCAATCTAAAAAAATTATTCAAGGGATGAAACACCCCTTCGAATTATTAATGGGCTCATATTTTAAAGACTATCGAATAATTTGGACTTATCTCTTCGTATTCTGATTGTATGGATCTTACTCTATACGAAAATATACTTTTCATCCCTTAAAACGTCCAATTAGAGGGTCAAATATAGCAATAAATATGATATGGAATTGGCGTGAGAATGACATTTAAAATGCAAATTATGCAAGAACTAGAGCATTTATTCAATTTTAGATTGTAGATTTGGATTCTAGAGGGTCAAATTAAGGGGATAACATGCGTAACTCATTTTTCTAAATATTTATCTTCAATTTTAAAACTGTGGACTATAGCCTTGGTGTTTTTCCAAGCAAAAAAGGACATTCTCTCTGATTCTATTCAAATTTGGTATACAAGCTCTCTAAGGATCTCTTCTCTGATAGATAGAGTCAAATCAATCTAGAAAAATAATTCAAGGGATGAAACACCCCTTCGAATTATTAATGGGCTCATATTTCAAAAACTATCGAATAATTTGGACTTATCTCTTCGTATTCTGATTGTATGGATCTTACTCTATACGAAAATATACTTTTCATCCCTCAAAACGTCCTATTAGAGGGTCAAATATAGCAATAAATATGATATGGAATTGGCGTGAGAATGACATTTAAAATGCAAATTATGCAAGAACTAGAGCATTCATTCAATTTTAGATTGTAGATTTGGATTCTAGAGGGTCGAATTAAGGGGATGACATGCGTAACTCATTTTTCTAAATATTTATCTTCAATTTTAAAACTGTGGACTATAGCCTTGGTGTTTTTCCAAGCAAAAAAGGACATTCTCTCTGATTCTATTCAAATTTGGTATACAAGCTCTCTAAGGATCTCGTCTCTGATAAATAGAGTCAAATCAATCTAAAAAAATTATTCAAGGGATGAAACACCCCTTCGAATTATTAATGGGCTCATATTTTAAAGACTATCGAATAATTTGGACTTATCTCTTCGTATTCTGATTGTATGGATCTTACTCTATACGAAAATATACTTTTCATCCCTTAAAACGTCCAATTAGAGGGTCAAATATAGCAATAAATATGATATGGAATTGGCGTGAGAATGACATTTAAAATGCAAATTATGCAAGAACTAGAGCATTTATTCAATTTTAGATTGTAGATTTGGATTCTAGAGGGTCAAATTAAGGGGATAACATGCGTAACTCATTTTTCTAAATATTTATCTTCAATTTTAAAACTGTGGACTATAGCCTTGGTGTTTTTCCAAGCAAAAAAGGACATTCTCTCTGATTCTATTCAAATTTGGTATACAAGCTCTCTAAGGATCTCTTCTCTGATAGATAGAGTCAAATCAATCTAGAAAAATAATTCAAGGGATGAAACACCCCTTCGAATTATTAATGGGCTCATATTTCAAAAACTATCGAATAATTTGGACTTATCTCTTCGTATTCTGATTGTATGGATCTTACTCTATACGAAAATATACTTTTCATCCCTCAAAACGTCCTATTAGAGGGTCAAATATAGCAATAAATATGATATGGAATTGGCGTGAGAATGACATTTAAAATGCAAATTATGCAAGAACTAGAGCATTTATTCAATTTTAGATTGTAGATTTGGATTCTAGAGGGTCGAATTACGGGGATAACATGCGTAACTCATTTTTCTAAATATTTATCTTCAATTTTAAAACTGTGGACTATAGCCTTGGTGTTTTTCCAAGCAAAAAAGGACATTCTCTCTGATTCTATTCAAATTTGGTATACAAGCTCTCTAAGGATCTCTTCTCTGATGGATAGAGTCAAATCAATCTAGAAAAATAATTCAAGGGATGAAACATCCCTTCGAATTATTAATGGACTCATATTTCAAAAACTATCGAATAATTTGGACTTATCTCTTCGTATTCTGATTGTATGGATCTTACTCTATACGAAAATATACTTTTCATCCCTCAAAACGTCCTATTAGAGGGTCAAATATAGCAATAAATATGATATGGAATTGGCGTGAGAATGACATTTAAAATGCAAATTATGCAAGAACTAGAGCATTTATTCAATTTTAGATTGTAGATTTGGATTCTAGAGGGTCGAATTACGGGGATAACATGCGTAACTCATTTTTCTAAATATTTATCTTCAATTTTAAAACTGTGGACTATAGCCTTGGTGTTTTTCCAAGCAAAAAAGGACATTCTCTCTGATTCTATTCAAATTTGGTATACAAGCTCTCTAAGGATCTCTTCTCTGATAGATAGAGTCAAATCAATCTAGAAAAATAATTCAAGGGATGAAACACCCCTTCGAATTATTAATGGGCTCATATTTCAAAAACTATCGAATAATTTGGACTTATCTCTTCGTATTCTGATTGTATGGATCTTACTCTATACGAAAATATACTTTTCATCCCTTAAAACTTCCAATTAGAGGGTCAAATATAGCAATAAATATGATATGGAATTGGCGTGAGAATGACATTTAAAATGCAAATTATGCAAGAACTAGAGCATTCATTCAATTTTAGATTGTAGATTTGGATTCTAGAGGGTCGAATTAAGGGGATGACATGCGTAACTCATTTTTCTAAATATTTATCTTCAATTTTAAAACCGTAGCCTTGGTGTTTTTCCAAGCAAAAAAGGACATTCTCTCTGATTCTATTCAAATTTGGTATACAGGCTCTCTAAGGATCTTGTCTCTGATAAATAGAGTCAAATCAATCTAAAAAAATTATTCAAGGGATGAAACACCCCTTCGAAATATTAATGGGCTCATATTTTAAAGACTATCGAATAATTTGGACTTATCTCTTCGTATTCTGATTGTATGGATCTTACTCTATACGAAAATATACTTTTCATCCCTTAAAACTTCCAATTAGAGGTTCAAATATAGCAATAAATATGATATGGAATTGGCGTGAGAATGACATTTAAAATGCAAATTATGCAAGAACTAGAGCATTCATTCAATTTTAGATTGTAGATTTGGATTCTAGAGGGTCGAATTAAGGGGATGACATGCGTAACTCATTTTTCTAAATATTTATCTTCAATTTTAAAACTGTGGACTATAGCCTTGGTGTTTTTCCAAGCAAAAAAGGACATTCTCTCTGATTCTATTCAAATTTGGTATACAAGCTCTCTAAGGATCTCTTCTCTGATAAATGGAGTCAAATCAATCTAAAAAAATTATTCAAGGGATGGAACATCCCTTCGAAATATTAATGGGCTCATATTTTAAAGACTATCGAATAATTTGGACTTATCTCTTCGTATTCTGATTGTATGGACCTTACTCTATACGAAAATATACTTTTCATCCCTTAAAACGCCCAATTAGAGGGTTAAATAATTATGTGACCTAATTACTACAAATATTTTTGTTACAATATTCAATTTATTTAACCCTGGAATGCTACACTTATTTGCTGCTACACTGGGGTACGGATGTACCCCAAATGAAAATGATTCGCTCTGTAGATTAATTTACTTTCCAGCCGGTCGATTTATACTGTGACCGGGCAAGTAAACGATGCAGTCCTTTACATAGACTAGCGTTAGCCTGGAATAGTTTCAGTGCCTTCGAGAGACTGCCAAAGTGTCATAATTCGTAAAAATAGAATAAGCCCTGAATCTAGCCCTGCCTGAGCACCGCCCCACACGGTCGATAATTCTAGTAACCTGCTCTCGACTGATCTAGAACATTTCCAGAAACGGACATTTGTATTTTTTTTTAGCAAACGACTTGACTGAGGAACAGTGAACAGTAAAATAGTGAAATAGTGAATATCCAGTGAGTGATTAGTGCAATATTTGCTTTTTGTCGGTTTTACAATACTTATGTTACTATAGTTTTTTTGTATAAATATTCTTCTGTTTCTTTCATCATGACGTTTCAAAATCCTGTCCAAATTTTTCGTGCAAGAACTATGCCTGTAAGAAACTAATACAATTCCTGAAATATTTATTAATTATATATAATTACATTTCAGAGTTTTAAATATATTTTTAAAGAAAATCCAACAAAAAAAAATATTTCTTCTGTAGTGAATGCAAACAGTAACAAGAAAATTCTGCACTTCTTGGATATTTTCAATGTTGGAAAAAAACTATCTTCTTTGTTGGAGTACGCTATGAAATATTCATCAGGAAATCAATTGAATGGCAATAATTTTGATAATGGAAGAGGAATAAATATGCATAAATGTTGTGAAAAAAGGCGTACATTAAAAATGATTCCTTTTATGAATGAATCAGAAAAACCTAAGCTTATTATTGTTCTCATTCAAAAATTTACCAAGCCTGTACAAATCGAAACCTCAAAATATTTGTCTAATTTGACAATCTATAAAGATTATCCCTTAGGATTGGATTTACCAATCAATCCATGTCCGAATTACTTTATAAATCTTGAATCTGTAATAAAACAAGTTGGAAAATTGTTACGTAGCAAAAAAATTGGGAAAACAATGTCAACACCGAAAAATTATACAAAAAATGATAAGCTACTGAAATGCTCCGGTAGTTTTGTTAATTTTAAGCAACAATGTTTTCAAAACTCGACAGATTGCAGCAAGGAAATAAAATTAATGCGCCCTAAAAAAAGATACGATGATTCCAAGCTCGAATGGAGTCACAAAATTCATGATTCCCCTCCAGACGACAAGCCCCCAAGAATGGATGATATTATAGGTTATAAAACAAAGAAAAAACTGCCTAAATTAGTACCTTCCGGAAAATGCACTTATTCCAGGGATTTCATTCCGACAACTGCCCCTAAATTAAATAAGCCCAAAAAAATATATGAAGACTCTAAATTGGAGTCTAATTATGAAAAGGTGACAGAAGAAAATGACAAACCCCCAAGAAGTGATGAAATAAGAGGGAACAATGGAATGAAAGTTTTTAAAAGGGTTCATGCTAAGAATTGTAAATTGTGTGTGAGAATTTGATTATGGAACTGTTTTTCTATGTAAAAATGTTTTTCTAGTATTGTTTTCTTGTTCTATTTTCATAAATAAATAAAAAAACATAAAAATTTGTCAAGTAAAGTGCATTTCCGGCTCAGTCGATTGTTATGAAAACAGTAGACAATCATTCAGATGCCACAGCAGACTGAAATATTAAATTTCAATATTTTACGGCCGATCGTTTCGAATTTATGCGAAAAATTCCGAAAGACTGTCAAGTAAAATGCACTTCCGGCTCAGTCGATCTCAATGAAAATGGGATATGAGCATTTAGATGGTACATCGTCTTAAATACTTAATTCCAATATTTTACGTTACACTGTTTTGGATTTAAACGAAAAATTCAAAAAAAGTTTCGAGTACAGTGCACTTCCAGTTCAGACGATTGCAATCATAATGCGAGGTGCACAACTAGACCCTAAGCCACTCTTAAATACAGGAATTTTGTAGGTTTTACAACACTTCCTTGTACTTTGCATTGATCCTAATGTTCCCGCCGCGCAGCAGCCAGTGATCGAATAGTTACGGAACTAGCCGAATAGCTACGAACCAAACCGATTAGCTACGAACCAAACCGAAGGTATTTCTGTTCGCTGCCGCTAGATGCTTCTGCAGTATTGTCCTCCATCTGACAGTTCGTTAATTAATTCTAGACCCATATCAAGTGTTTGTCCAAAAATGTTATAATATTACTTAAAATTACTGTCTTTTTGTGATTTATTGATAGTAAAAAGTGTTGGACGTCAAAATGTAAGTAACTAGCTTATAATTATAAGTTTTATTTTATATTTCGTTAAGTATTTCTTGTCAGTATTAACAATCTTGCCAATAAAATCGTTTAATCCAAATAATTTTCTAATTTAAGCTTTTTATTAAACTGAGAATTGAGACCCGTGCCAATTTTTCTCAATGTGTGATCTTGGGTTAGGTTAGGTGGGCAGTGAAACTTTAACGCTACTTTGTAAATTAGAGATGTATTGTTTCAGTGCAAACTGTACGGAAATAGATTATTTGTACGGTCCAATCTTTAGTTGTAGTTTTAAATCTGAGCAGGTAACATGCCTCGCCAATTTTTGTGAGTAGCTAATTTTATTATTTTATTACTCTGTAATGAAGATCAATGAAGAAAGAAATTTAAATTTGAAGAAATTTTAATTTGAAGAAATTTAAATTTGAAGAAATGAAGAATAGTCATGTTTATGTTTAACATGACTGCTTCATCTTATAGGAAGGCAGAAAAGAAGCAACTACTTGATAAATAATGCTGGATGGGGATGTCTAGAAATCATAAAAACATATCCTTGGACATAACCAACAATTTGCACGAGAAGAAACAAACGGACAAGAAGGACATAGCAAGACGACGATGGGGCATTTTGGCCAAAGCTTTGAAGGTAAACTTGTTTTACCATTACCCAAAGCTTGTAATTAATACATCGTCAATTTATATTTTGTTGCGTTTAAAATTTAAAAATATCATTTTACGTAATTTTTATAAATAATTCTTTGCAGTTGACAATTTTATTTTTAGATGTTCAAAATATTTGACGATGTATTTTTAAAATTTACAATTTGGTAACAATGTTTGGACCTTCCCAGAGCCCGATATCAAGTCAACCATCAAGTCCGACGGACGAGATTTCCATGCGTCGGTTTTCAACATTCATGTTGTTGCAAACACAACAAATTTACGACGACGTCATTGAGAAGCAGCCAATCGGAAATCACTGCCAAAATGATAAAAATATGTTTAATGGGGATTGCTATGAAATTAACAAAAATAATCGCAAGCAACATCCGTATTCAAAGAGAAGTTGGTATAAATATTCAACAAAAATTTGTAATGAAAGTTATTTTGTTAATGTGGCCCATACAGCGCGCTCTTTTACTGCTGTTGATCTTATGGGATTCAACAATACAGGAAATGTTTGCGTTTGGCCTTCTGAAGAAGCTCTAGCATTTTACGCTTTAAATAATTTGGAACAATTTAAAAACAAAACTGTTTTGGAGCTTGGGGCTGGTATGTCAGCCCTAGCTGGACTTATGGTAGCAAAATACGGTTCTTGTAAGCTCGTTAACTTAACAGACGGCAATTGTTTAGCTGTTGAAAATATCAAATCATCTTTGGAAAGAAATAAGTTTGATTCAATTGTTACCTCAGTCGTTTTGCAGTGGGGCACAAACGACGACAAAGGTTTGATTTATGATATTATTTTAAGTGCAGATTGTTTGTTTTTTGATGAAGCCAGAAATGATTTAATTGAAACTATATGCAAATGTTTGGCTTCGGATGGAATTGCCTATGTAATGGCACCAAAACGTGGAGAAACACTAAAAATTTTCGTGGATCACGCACAGATGCGTGGATTTATCTGCAAAAAGATTGTTGTGTATGATCAGGAAGTTTGGAACCGGCATTTGGAATGTTTGGACAACCCTGACTATGAAGAAGATATTCATTATCCCATTTTACTCCTTTTAACCAAGTCTTCTTAATTTGAATTTTGTTGTATGTACCTTATCTGTGATATTATAGATAAATTAATGATTTGTTTGCTGGTCCAAATAATTTTTGGGCTTCCATTTATTTGCGAAATTTTTAGATAAACAAATTTGATCATGTGCCATAATAATTGTTGCCAAATATGTCCCAATTTGGACATTACCCACCGTTAAGTTTAAGTTGTCTGTTGTAGTCAATTACTTTGGTCAATTTAGATTGCAAAACATATCACTAAACTTTTGAAGGAATTTTTTTAAAATACCTTGCATCAATATCTAGTCAATTTATTGTTTGATGTTAAGTACTAATATTAATCAAAGATTTATCACTAAAACCAAAAAAAAAGACATTATTATTGATATTTCAAATCTGTACTTAATTACAATTCTAGTCGTTACTTGCAAAAAATGCATATCTAATAAAAAAAAGTTAAATAAATCAAAATTGTAAAGATAAGTACAATAATCTGAAACCCCTATCAAAATATTTGATAAAAGTAGTTGTTTCACAAGTTTTCACGCTAATATAAGAAACTAATTTTGTGCGCAAACGTACTGAAATTGACAAGTAAGTTAATTTAAGCGTGCGCAAAAAATAACGTAAACTTTCAAGTAGTTTGAAGTGAAAATTTAGATTAAATCATGTGTGGTGAAACAACTACACCGGCAAAAAAATTTGCCCCAAAAATACCGATTTTCAAACCGCCATAACATAAATTTTTAAGTTTTGTTCTTGTTAATCCGACGCCGGAAATCAAGTTCATTCAAATCTTTGTCAGAAGTGTTTTTCTTGATTTATTCCTGAACTGTAGTTCTTAGTAAATAATTAGTTACATCAACATACGCAGCTTTAAAAGGAGTATCAAAAAGGTGCATGGATTTTTTTTTCGAGCCCTTAAATTAAGGGTAGTAGCACATCGTTTCTTGTGAACTATGATCCCTAGAAAAAATGTTTCAGATAAATCTTGTAGAACAAGAAAAGATTTGCAACTTTTATTTGAAACATTTTCCCCTGATGTCTCTAGTTTTCGACGAAATCGTTGATTAATTTCTTGATTTGCTCTTTTCATTTCTATGATCCTAATACAAATTTTGGGTCTTAGAAGCCGCAAATTTTATCAAGTAGTTATTTGTTCTAATAAAAGAGATTGCTAATTGGTTTTTTCCAGCCCTCAAATTAAGGGTGGTAGAATAACGTTTCTCATGAATTATGAGCTTTAGAAAAAATGTTACAAATAAATCTTGTACAGTATCAAAAGTTATGTAACTTTCATTTGAAACATTTTCTTCTAATGTATCTAGTTTTCGAGTTAATCGTTAATTAATTTCTTGATTTGCTCCTCCCATTTCTATGACTCTAATACAAATTTTGGGTTTTAGAAGCCACAAATTTTATCAAGTAGTTATTTGTTCTAATGAAAGAGATTGCTAATTTATTTTTTCAGCTCTTAAATTAAGGGTACTAGCATATCGTTTCGTGTAAACTATGAACCCTGAAAAATTTTTTTCGAATAAGTCTTGTTGAGCATTAAAAATTAAGTAACTTTTATTCAAAACATTTTACCCTAATGTCTAGTTCTCGACAAAATCGTTGAATAATTTCTTGATTTGCTCCTTTCATTTCTATGATCCTAATACAAATTTTGGGTCCTAGAAGCCACAAATTTTATCCGGTGGTTATTTGTTCTAATGAAAGAGATTGCTCATTGGTTTTTTCCCAGCCCTTAAATTAAGGGTAATGGTAAAACGTTTCTGGTAAACTATGATCCCTAGAAAAAATGTTTTGAACGAATCTTATAGATCAAGAAAAGTTAAGTAACTTTTATCTGAAACATTTTTCCTTAAGGTCTCTAGTTTTCGACAAAATCGTTAATTAATTTCTCAATTTTCTCCTCTCATTCCTACAACCCTAATACTAATTTTCGATTTGTAGAAGTCACAAGTTTCATCAAATAGTTATTTGTCTTAATGAAAGAGATTGCTAATTGTTTCTTCCAACCCTCAAATTAAGGGTAATATCATTACGTTTTTTGTGAACTATGATCCCTAAAAAAAAGTGTTTTGAATAAATCTTGTTAAGCATATAAAGTAATGTAACTTTTATTTGAAACATTTTTCCTTAAGGTCTTCAGTTCTCGATAAATTCGTCAATTAATTTCTTTATTTGCCCCTCTCATTCTTATGATCCTAATACAAATTTTGTATCTTTAGAAGGCACAAATTTCATCAAGTAGTCATTTGTACTAATGAGAGAGATAGCTAATTGGTTTTTTCCAGCTCTTGAATTAAGGGTAGTAGCAAATCGTTTTTTGTGAACTATGAGGCCTAGAAAAAAAGTTTCGAATAAATCCTGTAGAGCAAGAAAAGTTATGTAACTCTTATTTGAAACATTTTCCCCTAATGTCTCTAGTTTTCGACGAAATCGTTGATTAATTTCTTAATTTGCTCTTTTCATTCCTATGATCCTAATACAAAATTTTGGATTTTTAACAAGCACAAATTTCATCAAATAGTCATCATTTGTCCTAATGATAGAGTGAATAAATCTTGTATTATTATATTACTTTTATTTGAAATATTTTCTTCTAATGTCTTTTTAGTCTTCAAGAAAATCGATAGTTAATTTCTCAATTTCCTCCTCTCATTCCTATGACCCTAATACAAATTTTGGATTCTTAGAAGCCACAAATTTCATCAAATAGTCATTTTTACTAATGAAAGAGATTGCTAATTGGTTTTTTCCAACTCTCAAATTAAGGGTAGTAGCATATCGTTTCTTATGAACTATGAGCCCTACAAATCTTATTGAGCATCAAAAGTTATGTAACTTTTATATGAAACATTTTCTCCTAATGCCTCTAGTTTTCGAGAGAATCGTTAATTAATTTCTCAATTTCCTCCTTCCATTCCTAAAACCCTAATACAAATTTTGGATTTTTAGATGCACAAATTTTATCAAGCAGTCATCATTTGTCCCTAATAAAAGAGATAGCTAATTGGTTTTTTCCAGCCCTTAAATTAAGGGTAGTAGCATATCGTTTCGTGTGAACTATAAGCCGTAGAAAAAAAGTTTCGAATAAATCTTGTAGAGTACAAAAGTTATGTAACTTTTATTTAAAACATTTTTTCCTAATGCCTCTAGTTTTCGAGTAAATCGCTAATTAATTTCTTGATTTGCTCCTCTCATTTTTATGACCCTAATACAAATTTTGAGTTTTAGAAGGTACAAATTTCATCAAGTGATCATTTTTCCTATTGACAGAAGCGCAAAATATATATTTTTTTGTTTAGTTCATAACTTTGGGCCAAATCGTCGCAGACATTTGATTTTTTGCGCAATTTAAAGAAAAATTAATAAACTTGATTTCCTGGATCGTGAGTTGGCCTACGATTTTTTTTGTACCCAGTACAAGTTGTCAAAGTTAGACTTTTTTTGACACCAAGAACTTTTTTTTTGCAGGAGTGTTGTAGGGAATTATGGCGGTTTAAAAAATGGGTCTCAATTTGATAAAATAGTTAGTAGATTTAAAAGGAATTGTAATTTATAGGAATGTGAAAAATATTATAAATACTATAATATTTTTCACACTTCTGAAGTGGTTTTAAAGCCTTATATGTCCAACGGACCACAAATAGCTCAGAGAAACTTAACTTAGTATTATTTTCAGTATTTAGTATTAAGTACTCAATTTTCAATTGTTAACTTGTCCTATATACTATTGTTGATATATGGAAACTTAGATTTCATAAGTCAATTGTCCAAGAATTCAAATATATTCTAGTCAGTAATTAAACACTAGCACAACTAGTGTCAGATTCAATTATGTGTACCAAATTACTATTGCCTGTATTTTCACAACTAGTCACTTATACATGTTAGTTTATATAAGTGCCCTTCCCTGTTATATTTACAAAAAAAGGGAAATACTCTTAAATAATATGAAAAAATAGAAGAATCACTCCTATTATAGGGCTGATGCTTTTATTACTTTAAAGTAATGCTCAAATATTTTCATTAGACACGAATTTGTCGAATTTAATAGCAACAAAGTTGAAATTATATTTATACAAAATATTTCTTGAAGTAGTTCACAATTCGTTAAAAAAAGCTTGTATACTAGTCAATTATTATTAAATACAAAAAAAGACTAAAAGAAATTATGTTTGATTATAATTTTTTATAATGCTTTTGGCAAATATCTTGCCAGGTCTAGAAATTGTCAAAAATAAACTTCAAATGATGCTTGTGCTGGCATTTGTGGAAATTTCGAGCCAATTTTAAAAATAGCATAACTATTTCAGGTTTCAATATCTATTGTTCTCTAATGTTTATCACCTTGTTATATTTTTATCTTGTAAGTGTTAAATTTGTGTACGTTTCAAAACTATTAAATGTTCAAATGTATACTTGTTCCAAAAGTTTGTGGATACTATAAAATAGTAGCTCAAAATCCACAATGAGTTGAATGTTTTATTAAAATATTTTCAGTTTGTGAAATAATAATTTTCAATAAATCAAAATTTCAAATTTGTGTCGTTATTTTGTTATTTTTTATTTCAGGGCGGATTACTGGAAGTCCCAAGCAAAAAAATACTGCGAATTTTGCAGGTGTTGGTTAGCGGACAACAAACCTGTAAGTAACTGAAATAATTTTTTCCTGATATATAAAATATATACAATTTTTTATTTAGAGTGTGGAATTTCACGAAAAAGGTCGTAAACACAAAGAAAATGTGGCCCGACGTTTACGTAGCATCAGTAAAACTAGTCACCGCGAGCAAAAAGAATCCATACGAGAAGATATGGCCTTGCGGCGGATGGAATCCGCCGCTATGGAAGCTTATAGGAAGGATGTTGAACAAGGAGCCGATATTTCATCCAAAGCTATTCAAGAACAGCTAGAATCAGCTGCAGCTAAAAGTTCTACACCGTGGTATGAAGTTGCCAACAAAGACGGAACTTCTTATTACTGGAATACAGAAACAGATGGTAAAATAATTCATAAACGTTCAAATATGAGTAATAATAATTTTTTTCCAGAATCTATTTGGGAGCCACCTGCCTCCGGCTTTTTATCACTAGCCGAACAAAAAGCTGAAGCATTCCGTAAAGGAAAACAACAATTAACTGTAAGTATTCATACAAATTTATTTATCAATTGTAACTTTAATATTTTTGTAGGCTGTAGGTAAATATAAAAAAACACAAGATAAATTGCATTTAGAGGAACAAAAACAGCAACAAGAAGAAGAGCGAGCCGCAGCCCAACGCGAGAAAATGAAAGCAAGACGTGTTGTCGAAGAAGAACCTGCACCTGTAGTTTCAGGGCCAATTTTAGAACCGTCTTATGGTCCTTACGGACAGTGGAAAACTGTGGAAACTAAGTAAGCTACCCATTTATCTATTTTGTCAATCAATTTATAAAAAATGTATTTTAGACCAAAAAAGGGTGTGGATTTCCAGCTCCCTAAACAGCCAGAATATGTTGCTATTTCTATCCCCTTAGACAAACCGGAACCAATAAAACAATTCAAAGAAAAAACGGTAACTAATTTAGGTGAAGATGATTCGAATTGTGCTTCTGTTAGTTTTAAGAAACGGAAATTTAGTGGTAATAAAAACAGAAATGTTCGGCAAAGACTGGACGATGATTAATTTTCAAATATTTACTAGAATAACTTTTATTTTTACTTGTATACATTTTATTACTTATAAATAAATATAAAAGTACAAATATATTTTCATTAATATTCATAATTTTTTAGTGGATCATAATCCGATAAAATTTCAGCCACCCTCAAACGCCACTTCCTTTTGCGCTCATTTTGAATTTTTTCTATTTTCATAATTTCCGGCAAACTTCTCCAATTGGCTAAGCAGTTGAATAATAGTATCCTACAATTTAAAATTAAATATTATTTATTGAACACTGAGCTCAACAGTTTATTTGTATACCTCCTGTAATAATTGTCAGCCTTTTTTGCATTAATCACAAACTGAACACGGTACTCGCAAATCAATTTATGCCAGGCAATAAAACATTTTGATTGCAAACTAATTTCGTAATAGTCCTCTGCTACTTGCTTACTCCGAACTGTCTTAAAATGTGACTGAAAAATAATAATAAATAATTAATTTCATTTAAATTACTACCAAACTATTGCCAATTCACAATGTGCGTAACCGTAAACATAAACGTGAAGTTGAACTACTGTATTTCAATGCCCGTGTTCACAATACTCTTACGTTTATGTATTGACATAAATATTACGTAATGAAAACGTAAAGTTGTGATAAATTCAACTTTATGTTATGTTTACGTACGAAACAACTAATAGCGCATGCGTCAACTTTAAACACATATTTTCATCTAACAGTTGACAATACCCTGGATCGAAACTTGCTTTAAATATGATTGACATAGAATTATTAATAAAAAAAACCACAATTTCTTCCTCGTCTTCATATTTCTCTCGTTGGCGACTTTTAGTCCTAATTCACAATGGGTGTAAGCATAAGAAGTACATAAGAAATACATAAGACATAAAGTTGAACCTGTGCAATTCTTATGGCCGTGTTCACAATGATCTGACGTATTTCTTATGCTTACATAGTGCATAACAGCTGCATAAGAAAGTTGAAATCATCTCAACTTTACGTATTTCTTACGCATATATTTTCTTGATGCGCATGTCCAATATAGTTTTACAGACACTCAGACAGTAAATGTGTCAAATGAATGAAAATAAACTTGTTTTTGTGGTTAGGAATATTTATAATCTTCGTTTTAATAACAATACTAAACGAATTTCGTCTTCCAAAAAAGATATTTAATTGCAAATATGTGCAGAAACAAAAGTAATGTCCTAAACTAAGAGCTTTAATATAAAAAACAAAACCAAAAGCAATGAAAAATATTTTTAAATATAAAATTAGAAAAAAAGGAGTCTTTAAGAAAGCTGTACCTATATTTTATAACCAACTCAGGCCGCAATATCCCTATAAAATAATTTTTACGCTTTGCTTATGCTATGCTCATTGTGAACACGCATAAGATTTTCATAAGAATTATGTTATGTACTTCTTATGCTACGCCCATTGTGAATTAGGGCTTATAATGTAGTTTCAATAATAATGAAACAGCAAGATCTTTTTCAGACATCATACAATAAAACAACACAAACTAATAAAAGTGAAACCAAAGAAAAACATTAAATACGAAACAGAATCGAAATCAACAAAATATTTGAAAATGACAGTCAGAGAAGCCAACATAATACATCAATAACCCTAATTTGTACCAACGTAAAATAAAAAAAACACTTTATTTTGATATTTTACGTTACGACCACTGTGAATATACATAATTTCTTGCGTTTATGTTTTTACGTAGGCACTTATAAAATAAACACAAAAATCTGAAACTTTCATCAATAAAATAAAGTTTTGGTACCACTCACAGCTAGCTTTTTCTACAAGTTTTTTAAATTTTTATTCTAGATATATTATTCAGGGAATAAAAAAATCGTGCAATTCTTTATGGCAGGTTTAAATAGAGCCCACTATCGCAGCATATTACAAGCCCGCCCATTATATTTGCCCCAGGGGATTTTGGGCAAATTAAATTTCAAATCGCAACCTTACGTAATTCCTTCAAATATAGTCCTTATAACAATTTCGACGCTTGATTGGATAATACAGTTGAATAATACTTCAGGTCGAAAATCTAATCTCAGTTGTCACACGATTTAAGAATGGCGGCTCGTATTTTCTTACTATTTATTGTATTATGTAATAATAATTTTTCAATTGTAAAATTTATTATAATATAATTGATAGTTCGTTAATACTAATTGGTCAGTGTAATACCTGTATTACACGATACAATTTATTAACCAATAAATTGACCAAGTTTTCAACAATTTATTGTCGAGCTCAAAAATATTTTGTACCATATTACACGATACAAGTTTTCGTCAAGAAAAATCAGAACTACCAACTTATAATTTTTGACGTAACTTCAAAAAGTTTAGTTAGAGAGAAAGTGAGATAGTAGAGATGACAAAAAATTAATATACTGAAGGAAACTGTATATAAAATTATTAAGATTATCATTTGACGCGAAATAACTAATATGAGTAATGTTGGCAATGACAAAATCTCCCTAGAATACCCCAGAATATTGGTGAAAAATTCTATTTCAAAAATAACTTGGTCAATTATTGGTCAAGAAAAAATTGTGGAAATTTTGGACATATTACACACAACAATAAATTGAAGATCAACTTTTGAAAATTATTGACCAATAAATTGTATCGTGTAATACAGGCATAACCGTTGGTAGTAGCCAGGTGGCAGCACAAAATGGCGGCCTCTTAGTGGACTTGTCAAAGTGATATTTCATTCGTATTTTATCGATTGATTTTGATCAAATGCAATTGTATTGCAAAATATATTTTACTATAAAAATTTTTTGTCATAAACTTGTAAATAATTGAGTAATTTTCAGGTACAATTAACAGTTATTTGAGGTTACGTTATGCTACAACATTCCTAAATATTGATTACAGCCGATTGTATCGAATTTATGCACAAAATTCGAAAAGACTGTCAAGTAAAGTGCACTTCCGGCTCAGCCGATTGCAATCACAACATTATACGTTCGACGAATTTGAGATCAAGCCGAAAATAATCAAAATACTTACAGATTTCCAGGTTTCAAGTGCGGCAGTCAAAAGTCGTTTTTGGAAAAGTTCATCAGCAAATTTATTTTTCTTTTCAATTATTTTTAACGTGTAACTTTTCCAAGATTTGAAACAGTTTAAAACAATATTATTTTCGTAAAATCTTTTGGCAATTTCAAAATTAATTTTAGTTTTATAAATAAGCATTTTAAGTTTGTGGAACCCCAATTTTTTTAGGGTTGTTTTATAATGTTCGTTTGCTAACTCATTTAATTGTATATATCTTTTTTTTTCAGCCTGTTTTCTTAATTCCATTTTTCGTATTAGTTCTCGTTGTCTTTTCATCCTTTCTATTCGCACTTTTTTTTCTTCAGTTTCTTCTTTTACTTTTCTTTGTAATAATTCTTCTGCTTGTCGTTTTTTGTCTTCTTCTATAATTCTTTTCCTTTCTTGAATTAATAATCGTTTTTCTTGTCGTTCTTTTGCACGTTCTTCCATCATTTTAACTATTTTAGGGGCTTTGTTGGAATTTAAAGCAAAATTCAATTCATTATTTGTATTTTCGGTTTTGTTTTGGTTATTTTCTGCTTTAACTTTATATTTTTGTTTTGAAGCAAGTAATATTGTTTTTTGTACTTCTTTGGCTTTTTCATAAGATTCTCGAGCTTCTTTATCAATTCTATTTAATTTTAATTCTTCTATTAATCTGTTTTGTTCTTCTAATTTTTGTTTTTGCATATCTATTATATCTTTTTGGGCTTTAAATCTGTGTTCAAATGATGTTATTTTAGTATCGGAATTTGAAGATTTAGGTTTTATTTTTGTTGCTATTATTTTTGTATTTACTAAATCGCTTTTAGATCTATTTGTTTTGTTCAATTTAAATTTTTGTAAATTATTCAAAAAGTTATCTATTTTTTTGTTTTGTACATGTGTTATTTGTTTTTTGTTATCTATGAAGTCGTTTTTTGTTGAATCATAATTATCTGTACTGTCTTTACCTTCCATACTTATTTTTTTTATTTCTAAAAATACTTTTTCGTTTTTTTGTGGCGTTATTTTTAATTCAGGTATTTCAGTGATTGTTTCTCTTTCGATTTTACATTTGTTCTGTAAATCATCAAATTTGGCAAAAATAATTTCAGTAAAATCGTTTTGTGGCACTAAATTAGTTTTATGAGTTTTTAAATATTCAGAATTATTGCTGGGGTGTGGCAAAGACACAAAAATTTCGTCATTCCATTTTATATCATTTTTTTGACAAATTCGGGGGTTTTGTTTGTATCCATACTTCTGTAGATCTCTGGCATATTTTTCTAACGAATTTTCTTTAATTTGTTTTATATCCGTGTCACTTAATCCTTCAGTTTGTTCGGAAAGCAGCAATTTTTTGGCTTCGTCAATAATATTGTCATGTTTCTGGAATATAAAAAGTATTGATTAATTTCCGTGAAAATTTGTCATGTAAAGTTAATAATGATACACCCCTTTTGTATGCGCTGCCCTTGACATTAACCTATACCTTAAGACAAATTCTTGGAAAAATATCGATTGGATTTCCTAGAATAAACTTACAGATTGTGCGGTTGTATCAGCTTGTGTCAGTTTTGTGAAATGCTGCTTGAGAAGTTTGCAGTTTTCTATAAAATTTCTGTCCATTTCGCAATTTCGAGTTTATTATTTAGAGCTGACATGTTTTGTGTTGCTATAGTAACAAATAATATACAATTCTTACAAAAATTTTGATCTGTTTATAAATTGTTGTACTTCATAATAAAAATATTTAGTGTAATAATGAATAAATGATAATTAATAATAAATAAATTTGAATTTGGCGCTACAATTTAGACTGCGCATCTGGTTAAAAATTTGCGCAAGTGAAAGAAAATGGCCTCCGTTGAGGTAAGTCAGGTTTATTTATGTATAAATTGGGTTTGTATTGTATTTTTTATTTTAGTTTTAGTGTAAAAATTGTGTGTAGTGCCATATTATAGTGTAAGAAAGGTGTTCGTAAGATAATATATTTTGTACTAAGCTTATTTTTGATATATACGTGGGCAGTTCACTCCCCGTTGACTTTGGACGCGTCCTTCTTAACAAGTCTAGGATTTAATTTATTTTCAATCAATTTTTAAATCTAATTAATATTTGTATGAATTTTAAAACTCAAATTTTCATTATGTATGCATATAAATTAATTATCAGTAAGTAATATTTGTATAATTGTGATCTGTCAAATGATGCTAATACGTAAACAATGTATTGACAACTCTGACGTTAGTTTTTCTTTTGTAATAAATTGATATGATTGTTGCAGTTCCATGATCAATCAGGCAAATGATATTTTATTGAAATGGACAACACGGTTGGTTCTGTAGCTGACGAGGGAGAAATTTCTTCTTTTGCTGCAAATGGTAACTGGGCAACAACTCAGTCAGGAACTAATCCATCAAATTCCACACTTTTGTTCATTGCGGTAAGTTAATAATATAAAACAAAAAACCATATGGAACAACCTCAAACTTGTGCAGGTCGAATATGTTAAAGAAAATGCTTCAGCCGACTACAAATTCGAAACTGATGCATCATTTTCACCACAGCCTTCCACCTATAATTCAGAATTCGACCAACATGTTTCCCCCCTAGATCCAAATATGAGTTCCACTGCCCGTTATTCTCCTGTTTATTCGGAAGAGCCGGTTTCGACCACTAGTGATGCTTCTACAGGTTACAGTACACCTGTAGTAGTCCCACTAATGTCGACCGAATTAGAAGGAGCTGCACCATCTTCAGGAGATTCTTGTTTTCAAGATATAGCGGATGCTGATACTCAGCTTTTGAGGCAAGTTGTCGGGAGTAGATATTTGCAAATGGTTGCTGCTTCGGGACAAATTGAAGGAGCCGATGGCGAGGAAAGCACATCAGTTAATATTGATTATAATCAGAGGTAAGTTTTTCTGACTAATACGTCCAATTTAATAAAAAAAATATTTTGATAGTAGATCTCCAGAAGTAGACGACCAAATTATAAATAAAGAATTACAATTAGTACAATTTCCAATTAATAATTATCAACAACAATTAAAAGTTGATCCGGATCAAGTTGAATTGTTAATCACTGATCAAAATACAGGAATTTCTTACAGTTATGTGTCTCAAGTGAGTAAAGCAATTATTTCATACATAAAAAAAATATTTTTGGATTGTTGTTTGTAGGATTTTTTGGTAAGTCGCACCCCGTTACCAAATTTACCGGAAGACGAGCAGCAATTGAATAATGTTTTAAATACTTTGGAATCACATGGACTTGTCATGGAAACAAATGATGACGAAGTTACTGCTCAGAATTCTGGATTAACAATTTCTGATGGTCAAATGATGCTGCAAGATCCTCTTTTGGGGTCTGACCTTCTTTTACAAGCACCTGTAGAAATAACGCTGGATGATAACGTCCTTTCTGCACCAAATACTCTAGTTTTAAAGCCTGAACTTCCGCCTCCAAATCAGCTTATTTCATCGGAAGTACTCAGTGCTCCTTCAAGCATTGAACAAGAGGCAGCCGAACTTATATCCAAAAATGTTAAAAAAGAAGATTTTGATGAAGTTGATGTCAAGACAGAATTTGAAGCGCAACAACTCCGGCGATCTAGAAGGCAGAATGAGCGACAAACTCTCGATGAAGACATAAATTTATGTAAGTGTTTAATTTAGAATATTCTCAATTAAATAAAATTAAATATTTTTAGTGAATCGTGTCCAAACTATCAGCGATAAACCAGTGCCGTCTCGAGCAAGGGCAACTTTACCTGAACCTTATTTGGTTATCAACAAACTGCCTTCTTCGCCTGATGTAAAACCAGGTATTTTTATTATCCATTTTGACTATTTTCGGCTTGATGTCGCAAATCTCAAAACCCGTCCAAAGTATAATGCTGAAATTTTGTATTTAACATCTAGTTGTGCACCTCGCATTATGGTTGCAATCGTCTGTACCGGAAGTGCACTTTACTTGAAACTTTTTTGAATTTTTCGCATAAATCCAGAATGGTTAGCCGTAGGATACTCGAAATTCAGTATTTAAAATTGCTGTTGCATCTAAATGATTATTTATGCCGAGCCCTATTTATGCTAATACCACTGGCAATATGTCCATTTCTGTCTTCTGCAATAAACCCGATTGTGTCATGGTTTTTATTATGAAAATAAATAGTCTTGGGATGTTCTTAAACATTCTGCAACATTTTCAAACATTATAAAACATTCTAAAACATTATATGATATTCCGATGTGTCCTGGAGTGCTTTGGTAAGTTCTGGAAGATTGTATGACGTTTCAAAGCATTCTGGAACATTTTATAACGTTTTAAGATAGCTTAGAATGTTCTTAATTATTCTGGAGTGTTTTTAGACCATTCCAAAGCATATAGGAACACTATAACATGTTCATGAATGTTTTGGGACGTTCTGAAAAATTGTATGAATGTGTGGTGTTCTAAAACGTTTTGGAGTATTCTAAAGCCCGTGTGACACACTCAACTTTAATGTACATTATTTTTTACAGATTGAATAGTTTTTTCCTGTATGACACACAGGTCAATGGGGAGTTTAGGTATTTTCTATTCCAAGGGTTGATGTGATATAGGATATTCAATTCTCTTAATGTTTGACTATTGACATCTGACATTTGAAGAAAATTCTTCTTATGTTTCCTATGTTTTTATTTGATCTTTAAGTCCAAGACGACATATTTCTTTCGTATAAAGAATATGTTGTGAAGTAAACCATTTTTTGATAATTATGAAAGCAGCTGTTTAGTTTAGGTGAAAAAGTTTATTACTAGTGACAATCTGCTGATGCGGCTATTCCATGAACTAAAATAAAATCATTGACAAAAACATTGATACATTTTAATGTACATTAAAATTGAAGAACTGTTTCTGTATGATACTGTCACAAATTTTATTGTAATTAATTTGTAATCACAGGTTACAGTGTAAAAAAAAAACTCGTATTTTCACAATATCGCTCAAAGTTACTCTTACTGAATCTCTGAATGATTCACTGACTGAATGAATTCCTCTCCTAGCTAACACTCTTATATACCTAAGCCGACAATGAACCAATATTCAATTGTTTAACAATTGTTGCCTGGTAACCATCAAACATCTAGTGACCATAGCTTGTCAATCATGTCCGACAATTGAACATAGACCTTATCAGTACTAACTAGGATTACAGTTACAGCGAATTCAAATAAATAATTATATGACCTAATTACTACAAATATTTCATATTTGTTACAATACATTCAATGTTTGAAAATGTACATTAAAATTGAGTGTGTCATACAGGCTTAAAACATTTCGCTGCATTTTAGAACATCCTAAAATATTTTAAATCACTGTGTGACATTCTGACGTGTTCTAAAATATTTCAGAGTATTTTGCTACGTTCTGTAACACTGTATGATGTTTTAGAGCGTTCTGGAATATTTTATAATGTTGTAAAACAGTCTGGAGTATCCATAAAGTTTATAAAATCACTGTATAACGTTCTGCAATATTTAAGAGTGTTTTGGAATATCCTGGAAGATTTTATGGCATTCGGGGATGTTTTGTAGTATCCTAAAACATTCTATAGCATCTTAGAACTCCGTTCTTTTACAACAATTAAAAATGACACCTAACCAACTGGTTTCTATGGCGTTTAATAACATTTTTAACATATCTTGCGGTAAATCCGTGGCGTTAATTATTTTAAGCACGTCCTGAAGTTGGCACAGGCAGATTAAACACAGGCTGAAGCTAGCTTCAATAATTTTTAACATAAATATTTGTCATTTTGCTCAGAATATTTTTTTTTTAAATAGATTTTTGTTGTCTCAATTTTCGTTTGTAAAAATAATATAGCGTTTCTCTAAACACTCGCTTTGCTCGTCTCTAAAAAGCTCGTTCAAGGTCTCTACGACCCGTAATACACTCAGGTATATAATTTTTTGTTTAAATAATGGAAGAAATAAAACCACGAAAAAAAATGGGTGAGCTTTGCAGAACCATATGAATTCATTCACTGTAACAAAAGTCCGAGGTCTAAACCTCCAGGCACTCCACTAGTCGTAGAATATTAAAATTTCGTATTGAGCAATTCTATGACATCTAGTTGTGCACCTCGCATTATGATTGCAATCGTCTGTACCGGAAATATTTTTAAAATTTTTCGCATAAATCCAAAACGGTTGAACTTAAAATATTGGAATTCAGTATTTAAGACGATTGTACCATATCCTATTTTCATTGAGATCGACTGAGCCGGAAGTGCAATTTACCTGACAGTCTTTTAGAATTTCTGTCGTAAATTCGAAACGATCGGCTGTAGAATATTGAAATTTAGTATTTCAGTTTGCTGTAGCATCTGAATGATTGCCTACTATTTTCATAACAATAGACTGAACCGGAAGTGCACTTCTGTGGGATTATTTTTTAATTTTGCGCATAAATTTAGAACTGGTTGCCGTATAATCTTAAAAATCAGTATTTAGGAATGTTGATTTGTGTTTGATTATATGATGTACAAGTCAATTTTTTTTGTTTAGAATATGGAGTGTTTGCCAGAAAGGCAATACCAAAACGCACGCAATTTGGTCCAATCGAAGGAATACTTTTAGACGCACCTATAATCAATCATCTACATGATGATTCAAACGAATTAAAACTTTTACTTGAATCTGAAACTGGAAGTATGCACAAGTTGGACATTTCAGATGAAAGTAAGTTTGTCATTTTTCAAATAAATTTCAAGATAATTGATTTATGTGTTGCAGATTCTTCAAATTGGATGAGATTTGTACGAAGAGCGAAAAATTTTAATGAACAAAATTTGATTTTGAGTCAGCAGGGGTATTCTTTGTATTTTACTACGACCAGAGCTATTTTACCGAGACAAGAATTACAGGTAATAGTATATTCCGATACAAGTGCGGAATGGAGATCATTCCATGCGAATGTGAATAATTCAGACACGAGACGAAGTCGAGTGGCAGAATTCACATGAGCATGGTATGATCGATTCGCACGAGTGACGGATGTTATTTTTTCTACAGTCGAAGGTGTCCGCGTGAATATCTATAACCAAAATATACCGTTTTCTAAGAAAGAATTTGCTTCATTCATCTTATTCCAATTCATCAAATGTTGATAAAATAACTCATATTGACTCCATTTTTAGGAGGAATGATAATAAAATCAAAAAGAGTTGAAATTATGACAGTAATGAAACAGTTTTTTCGCAATGCCACGCGGCTTTCTTAGGAACCTCTTAGCGTGCGGAATGACCCCTATTCCGCACGCTACAGCGTGTGGAATGGGTATCATTCTATAGTGACTGTAGAAAAAATAGATTTTAATCTAGCAGAAAATTTGATTGTTTAATAATTTATTTTATAGGTTGGATATTGTTCTACGTATGCAGCCAAACGCAAATTACCAACATTGCAGCCTGTATCAGAAGATGAACATAATTGGCCGTGCTTCGAATGCCCTCTTAAATTTACCACTTCGGATGATTTGCAGAAACATCTTAATGTTCATGACGAAAATAAGGTAATTTTTTATGAATGAAAGTTTTTTTAGGCTGAATTTTTATTTTTTTTAGGAGGAAACAATAAAAAATCGTGTTAAAAAATTGGGCCGATTTAAGCGGCGCCCATTTGGCTGTCCTCACTGCTCCAGAACTTTTTTGCGTCGTGTAAGTCTAAACAGGCATCTTTTACAACACAACAATCCGGTAGCGTTTCGTGAAAGACAGAATCGTTACATACGACGAAACAATATTTCTCCTGATAAAATTGAGTAAGTTTAATGATTAATCAATTTTATTGTTTAACTTTGGGATGTTTTTGCAGCAAAAATTTAGAATGGAAATGTGGTATTTGTTCGTTGCACTTTCCAACACCATCTTTGTTGAATTTACACGAATTGATTCATAAAAATGAAAATTCTGAAATGATAACTGGATTGCCGCTTGATTTGGGGTCTGGTTGCAATGAGGGCGAATTTTTGGTGCACAGTGGCGCTGTACAGTGCCCTCAATGCAGTATTGAATACACAAATCGGAAATCTTTAATTGAACATGTTTCGGAGCATGGTAAAAGGCAACCGAATGAAATAAATGAATTAGTTGATTTGCGACCGGAACAAACAAAAAAAGGATTTAAATGCTATTTGTGCTACAAAGCTTTTGCATCCAAAGAACGACTTCAGGTTTGTTTAAAGTCTATATTTTGGTAATAATTATTTAATTATATTTTTTTAGCGTCACATGTTAGTCCACGGCTCTGAAGATTCTAAGCCAATCAAATGTGATACTTGTTCTAAACGATTTTTGAATAATTCTGCTTTAACTTGCCATTTAAAAACTCATAAACTGGACAAAAAGATATTTGAATGTCCAATTTGTAAAATTTCTTTCGACCAAATCTTACTTCTTAAGGAACACGTTAGATGTCATTGTATTGATGGAATTTACACTTGTCCACATTGCAATAAGGTAAAAAGGTACCACGGGAGTTGAACGGACGATAATGCCTATTATTTTATAGATTTTCAAGGAATACAGCATGATTCGTAAACACATTCGAGCTTTCCACTGCGAAAGAAAACACGGTTGCCAATACTGTGGCAAACCTTTTTCAACTTTAGATAAATTACGTATGCATTTGTTGAAGCACAGCGACCACCGTGAATTTTTATGCTCTGAATGTGGAAAACAATTCAAACGCAAAGATAAACTCAAGGAACATATGAAAAGGATGCACTCGGGTGATGGCCGGGAACTCTCAGCGAGATTTAACGCTGCTAAAGGGAAGAATAATTCGGCAAATAGTGTCAAAAAATTTATGCCAAAGGTGCAACCAACAGATTATCACCGATTCATCTATAAATGCCATAGCTGTTTATTAGGATTTAAACGTCGAGGAATGTTGGTGAATCATTTAGCTAAACGGCACCCTGATATCAGCCCCGATTCAGTTCCTGAACTGAACCTCCCAATTTTAAAAACAACCCGCGATTATTACTGCCAATATTGTGACAAAGTCTACAAAAGCAGCTCAAAACGGAAAGCACATATTTTAAAAAACCATCCAGGGTTGGAGCTTCCGATGTCTAATCGTCGTAAAGGGGGGTACCCTGATATTCCAGGGGTGCCAAACCCTACATTTTCACAAACTGTAGGAAGCGTGACAACTAATCCACATTCATGTCAGTGGTGCCACAAACAGTATGCTTCTAAAGCTAAATTATTGCAGCATCAGAGAAAGAAGCACCAGGATATGTTGCCAATTACGCAAAAACAACCCAGACAAGTCACTAAATTGGACAGTCAGCAAATGATGATGCAGCAGCAGCAGCCGCAGTCACCAAGTAAGTAAAAACTAATATTTATTTTCAACAACTTATTTATTTATCACGCTCTGAACATTCATTCCGTTCACTGTTCTCAGTCAGGCTTTTCGCCCTTATATATATATATATACGGAAACATCCAGAAATTTCTACATTATTCTCGAATGTCGCTTGACGCGACGTAAAGAAATAACAGGCTCCGCCCAGACACTTTCGCCCAAAAAACATAATGATACTTGAGAACGCGTACGAATTTTCGATTGAAATTTTATATTTAAGTTTGTCATCAAAGAGCCAAGTTCAAGTTTGTAAATGAGGGTTTTTCAACTAGTGGTATAAAATATGAAATAACCAAAACTAATCTTTGAATGATTTGGCACAACATTCACCTGAAATATTTTTCAAAATTACCAGCGGTTCATTTGTTATTATACAAATTTAAATTACTATATTTTTCTGAACCAAAGAAATAATGAGAATCATAATGTGTACATCACAAGCAAACGTTCGTCAATTGTTTTTTGAAAATAAATAATTTGGCTCTATAGTGTTAGTCCAGGCAACGAATGAATGTGGATGGAAAGGTCGAAAGCAGAAAGAAAGTTTGCTTGGACTATATATACTAAAAATCCCCACCCCTCAGAGATAAGCCGTAAGAGGGAGGGCATAAAGAATGCGTCATAGAAAATTTTGTTATACTACATTATGGGAGCTGATAAAATTCTCTACAACTTTGGTTCTATACACTTTTTACCTATTCCCATTACGTCATTCCGGAAACGCTTCACAAATGACCATATAAATTATATAAAATATCACCTTATAATTTGAATAGTTATCTTGTGAACATCATTCCGGGAACGCTTTTCAAATAACAATGAGTTATACAAGATATCACTTTATAATTATTGAATAATTATCTCGTGAACGTCATTCCGGGAACGCTTTTTGAATGACCATAAGTTTTATAAGATATCACTTCATAATTAAATAGTTATCTCGTGAACGTCATTCCGGGAACGCTTTACAAATGACCATAAGTTATATAAGATATCACTTTATAATTGAATAGTCATTTTGTCAACGTCATTCCGGGAACGCTCTTTGAATGACCATAAATTATATAAGATATCACTTTATATTTGAATAGTTATCTTGTGAACGTCATTCTTGGAGCGCCCTGTAAATGACCGTAAGTTATATAAGATATCACTTTATAATTGAATAGTGGTCTTGTGAACGTCATTCCGGGGACGCTTTTCAAATGACCATGGGTTATACAAAATCATAACTGTTTATAATAATCCTATCTGTTCCATTGAGGTAAATGATTAATTTCTGACTAATCCAGCGATTCAAAAAATTTGAAACTTCAAGTGTTGACTGAAAGAGGATGTAGAAATAATATACTTGAAACAGAATGACGTCATCGTTCTCCTACATACAATTATAGTGTCCAAAACTTAAACTCACAATTAATTCAATGATCTTTTCTGGTTAAGCGATCGTTTGGACTCTAAAAAATCAATCAAAGGAAATTTTACGATAGAAAATCATTTCAGTAGACCGAACAAAAGCCTAATAAATATTAATAAAATTAGAAACAGTCGATATGCGAATTTTGTCGGTTATTTTGTACAAGTGAGTAAAAACGTGACGTGAAAAACATTTCTGAAAATCGACTGTTTTTCGGAGCTCATATCTAGACAACGATTAGGATTAGGTTAAAAGTGTAAAGAACCAAAGTTGTAGAGAATTGTATCAGCTTCCATAATAAGTTAGATAAAATTTCCTCTGACGCATCGTTTTCGAGATATATACAAAAAACTAAAAAACGGGACATTTTTTATGCTCTCCCTCTTAAGGCTTACCTCCGAGAGGATATTCAAACGATTGTCAATTGTTTCATGATGTCTAGTTTGGTATCAATTTTGAGCTCTCAGGGTGATATTCTTAGTAGATATCAAAAATAAATAATTAAGTAGTGGAATCCACGTTACCACCTTCAAATTACACTTTTGGCGATTAAATGTATGTCCCAATGAATTAAAGACCCCGAAAAACTAAAAAAGGACTCTTCATTTTCGAAGTGACAGCTGTCACTTTGACAATAACAGCTGTCACTTCAACAATAACAGCTGTCACTTTGAAATATGCAATTAATTGAAATTTTGAAACAGCGATGAAACTGATCATGAAATTTGTGTCGGGGAAGTACGGATTTTTATTTAATTATGTAATTTTCTTTTTAGATATTCCTGAGGAGGGTAAATTCATGAATTCCCCTGACGTTCCGGACTCAGCAGTTAGTTCAACAGTCCTTACTGAAGAAATTCAAGAAGTTTCAGAAGAGCAATTGAATGCTTTTACTTCAAATGGTTATCTGCAGTGTGACGACGTCAAAGTGGCCCTTACTGCTAATAACATAAAGCAAACTTATAAGGTATGTCCTGTAATAGAGTAAAATTACTAATAACAATTTTTTTTTTTGTTTTTTTTGGACAGTTGGCTGAGGAATCGCTGCTTAATCAGACAATGGAAGATTTCGAAGATTGTCGCGGGCCGAATGGTCAATACTACCGCTTAATTCAAATGTCGTCAGGTCAACTAATTGGCCAATCAGAGGAATCTGTCGACGATCCACCAGAACCAAGTCGTTTATACCGTCTTCTTACAGCCAACGGTCCTTTTCCTCCATATCCACCGCGTTGAAAAATCAAGCATCTCGGGATGCGGATCAGAAATTCATTGTTCTATAAAAGAACAAATTGTTGCACCTAGAATGGGTGATTTTTGTGCCGCAGTTTACGTTGCTCGGCTGAACCCGACAACGAACGGCATTTTTCTGGTAAGTTGGTATGAGACGCGCTGCGTGAGGGAGGATTTTAATATTTGAGGTTGGCAAAGTGACTAACTTGTACTATTTTTAGCATGTTGATCATGCCTTTCAAAGTTTTTTAGAATTTGTTGTTGTTGTTAGAATAGAAGAGCTTTATTACGATGTTTTGTTTCGTGTTTTATATGTTTATTGTGACAATGTAGTCATATTGTTGTTATTTTGTTGATTGTTATTCAATTTTAAGTGTCATACTGACATCAAATATTTTACATTTACTGAGAGCTTAAATTTAAAATATATGCCAACGGTCTGCAACTTTAGGTAGATAGATGCGCTTCTTTACTAAATGAACCAACAAATATTCAATATTTTTCCGATAAACTTTTAGGCAATTTCTCGCGATGTTGGTTCAAAGTGGTTTAGGCAGAAAAATAGAATAATGTAGAAGCGGCATTAGACTAAGAACCTGAGAGTGCAAATAACCCAAAACAGTATTTATGCAGAAGCATAAACGGAGAAGGGATCAAATGCCGAATAAATTGGTGTATAAAGAAGTTTGGGCATGTGGAACGAATGTCGAATAAAATATATTTTTTAAAGTTCTAAATCGACATCGCGGAGAATCTCATTTTTGTCTTTTTCAACGAAAATTATTCAAAACCTCGCTTCTATACGTCTTCAAAGTTTTTCTATTCTAACAAAAACAATTTGGTATATAGAAAATAAATAATTTATTGTAATTAGAAAATTCCACTCTTTAAGGGTTGAAAAAGTCAGAAATTTTACTTAGTCTTATTTATTATTAAATTTAATTTGAAAGTACCTGATATAGATTAGAAAGCGTATAATTTCATATTTTATTTTGATTATTAGGAACAAATTTCTCACCCTTGCAGGGATGAAGGCATATTGAAAATTTGAGCGCACAAATATTAATTTGTATTATGCTTATAAATGTACTATTTTCGTGTAAATTATTTATATTATATATAATTATTGTAATTTTAATATTTGTTTTCAGTATTTCTTATTTCAAATCACTGTTTAAAAAAAATAAAATAATATTAGATATATTTCTTTATTGTGATAAATAATATTGGCTTTTTCTTTGGGCCTAGAAAATTTTCCAAATGTGTTCGTACAATAATTCAGGTCTGTACATTTTTTGATGTTCAGATATTTGTGTAATTGTATGTATGTACTTACATGAAATTTGAATTCAAGAATTCCTCTTTTATTTTTGTAAGTCTGGCAGGCATAAAGTTTTTCGGAATTGGAAAAAAGATTGAAATTTTCTGCTTTGACGATTTTGTGGGACTTCTTGAATACATTTTGGAATTTGTGTAATTTAGTAAATGACTCAAGTATTTTGACATGTAAGTACATAGAGTTTTAAATATTGTACAGAATACAGTGTAAATAAAATTATATTTGCTGCCAAGCAATTATTGAGTTGATTATTAACTATCATCCTATGTTCCACTCACGTGAAACATCAAAATTACTTTTGCTACGTGGCTAATTTACATAGGGACTCTATTCTCGGATTGATTAGATCAAATCATTTTTTTTTAATATTTAGGGAATGATATAGCCTCTCAAATTATTAGAGGTCACATAATGCGAAAACCATTTGATTTATTATTCTACTATTATTATTTTTGCAATTGCTGTTTATTCTGTAGCATTTTTGGAAATTTAGAAAGCCTTTTTTTGGGGTAATTTTTCATGTCATTGCTACAAATTTGTACTAAAATGACGATAATTATATGTATTTAACAGAAAATCACAAAAAAACCGTATTGAAATCCCTCAATAATCTAAAAATTGAGAAAAACTCACTTTCAGTGTTCTCTCCTCCGTTCGATTACATTTGACTGGTTGGTACTGTATTATTGTAACTAAACATTAATATTTCACTTATCATTTTTTTGACTTAATTTTAGTTTTTGGGGACTTGTTAATGCTGCTATTTGGTTAGCAAAGCTTCAAAATTATTAATTTAATGAAAAAAAATACAAATTTGAACTCTCGACTATTATAAATAAGCTCAAAGTGTCACCATACTTCAATATTAATTTCATTCAATTTGAATGCAGAAAATTGAGTGTAATATTTTAAAAAATGAATATAGGTACAAAAAAATTGTTTTACATGATGAATTTGTTTATAGTTGATCACTGTTAACCATCAAAGTGCATCAAGTGAAAAAATAAATTAGAGTTGCATTAATGAATATGATTAACATACCTATTTTATTTTATTATTTCATGATCATTGTTTACGAACATTTTGGAAGATAATTTTTTTAATCCTTTATACAGCAGGGACACGATTGAAGGATCTATGATTAAAATTGCTTGTAAAACAGAAGGTATCGCACATTATTTCTATATAGGTAGGCTCTATATTGTGTAATTATCATTTCAGAAGATTCAGACCAATTAATTGGCATTTTTAATTAAGAATTAATATTTAATATATGACTTTAAAAGAATATATTTGAATATTGGGTGTATTTTTAAATACATGACAAACGGTTCTTTTAAGAGCCCCCAAAAATTTTCAGAAAAAAGAATTATTATATTTGTATATAATTATGAATATAAATTTCATGTAACAAGTGCAATAAACATATTGAGTGAATAATCGCTCATTGGATGGTTTTTCGCGTTAAAATATGAAATCAAGGAATTAATTAAAATATTTTATTTTTCAAATAAAAGCCTTCATCGGTGAAATGTTTCAAACAAACTCCTACTATTTTCGAAAACATTTCGATTCTTTCCTATACATTCTTTTAATAACAGTTCTAACTTTCATGTAAATTACATTTTCACAAAATAAATTATAATTTAAATAAAGGCTATTACAAGTACATTTCATTGGAAAATAGTCAAATTTTGTATGAAAATTGCCCTATATTTCATAAATTGAAAAATATGTACGATGCCACAACGTAGATATTTATTTATTCATTTATTATTGATTTTATTAGCAATATCTTCGTTATTAAAAATCTTTGCTCCTCATTCTGAGCAAGTGAGATTACAACACAATAAAAATTTGCAATGTGATGTGTGTCACACATGAAGCATAAATCTGGAGGGAGAAATCGAGTAACCAATAGGATTAACGGATGACTAAGTCAAAGTTTGAGACGAATTATTTGGGAAAATATTCAATTTTCCTTGTTTTATAATTTGTAATATTGAAATATGTTTCATAATTAGCATTTATTTCATCACTCTACGAGTATTATTTTGAAAGAAGCAAACATCGGGAATACATTTTAATTAGTCCACAAATTTAGCAATATTTCTCTTCTAAAGACAAATATATAATCTCATTTATAACTTATTGAATAAACAGTTTCATACCTAATTCAATGCAAATATTGATCCAATAAAGTCGCAAATTGATAAAATTAAAAAAAAAAAACTGTTTTGAATTCTATTTAGTTTTGTGTAGAGCGTGTGGCAATTTTCTAATGTTACATACGATATTGAATGAAAATACATATCGTAAAATAGCATCCCTCGACTTCCTATACCAGCAAAGTGTGAAAATGAAGGGATTAATTTAGGTTTATTTTAAATCGGATTACTTGAGCTTCTTAATACGATTATTTTAGGATAAATAAGCCAGTGGCACAAGTAAATTTTTTTGATTGGAGTCAATATTTAAGAAAAAATCATAAATTCATAAAAGTATTAATAACTTTGGTATTATACGTCACAGAAAGAAACTTTTGATTTGGTTGCATCTATTTTTGATCCATTATATAATTTATTTCAAAATATATCGGATTGCATCCCTTATGAAGGCAGTATTCAATAATTTCTATCTCCGCAAACTGGTGCTTAATACAAGAAATATTTTATGCTTACTTGATGCAAAATTATAATTAAGGATAACATTATCTTGAATTTTTTTTTGAAATAAGCTGCCATTTAGCGACAAGGAAATTTAATTTAATTGGAGACGAAGTATTGGGAAAATATTTAATTTTCCTTATTTTCTATTTTATAATTTGTAATATTGAAATTAATTTTATAATTAGCGTTTAATTTCTCATTCTACGATTATTATTTTAAAAGAAACAAGAATCGGAATTCGATTTTAATTAGTCCAAAGATTTGGACAATATTATAATTTCATCTAAAACATTAAATAAACAGTTTCATATCTAATTCAATTCATATATTGATCCAGCAAAGTCGCAAATTGATAAAATCGAAGAAAACTGTTTTAAATTTCATTTAGTTTTGTGTAGAACTTGTGGCAGTTTTCTAATGCTACATACTGAATAAGAATACAAATCGGATTGTAGCATCCCTCGACTTCCTATACCAGCAGAGTGTGAGAATGAAAGGAATAATTTATGTTTATTATGATTACTTGAGACTCTCAATACGATTATTTTAGGATGAATAAGCCAGTGGCACACCACACATATTCATCCGTCGACATTCAGACTACCCGATTTGCATAATATGGAATAACAAGCAAATTGGAATATTTTCAAACACCAAATTGATTTTAATCGATTCTTATAAGTGCATTCTATTCTAAAATAATCAAATTTTGAGAAATCATTGCCCTAAATTTTTTAAATTAACAAATATATAAATATGTTGAAGTTTGGAGGTAATCTCATCATATTTTCAATAATTAGTTATATTTTGGGCTTGAAATACATTTAATTAGGTAAATATTCATTTCATTTTGTAAATACAAGTCATTAAATAAATTTAAAATTTGATATTTTGTAACCTTGACATACAAATAATAATAATTACTCTTCAAATAATGGGGAATAGATT